>OY728143.1:1776747999-1777997999 GCA_963277665.1 Viscum album | reverse complement strand
CAATTACTTCTTCATTAACATTAAAATCCAAGGATTTCCCTTTTCCGATAGCTTCCACTTTTTTCTGAATTCCCACATCATCCTTTTGAGCATCCTTCAACCTTTCCAAAAGTGATGGTTGAGCAATAATTTTTGAAAGGATTGATGATGTTCCTTTCTTTATGATTCCCACATCCATCCGCATCAAATCTAAGAAGATTGGATCCTTTTAAATTCTCATCAATTATAGAATTGTTGGGTCCTTTCTACTTAGAGCATCCACCACCTTGTTCGCTTTCCTAGGGTTGTAATGGATTGAGCATTCATAGTCTTTGATCATATTTAACCATCTTCATTGGTGCATATTCAACTCTTTATGAGTGAATATATACTTGAGTCTTTTGTGGTCCGTATATATTTCACACTTCTCCCCAAAAAAATAATGCTGCCAAATTTTCAAAGTGAAGATCACTACATCCAGCTCTAGGTCATGTGTTGGATAGTTCTGTTCATGAAAATTCAATTGCCTTGAATCATAGGAAATGAATTTGTCATTTTTTATCGACACAAATCCCATTCCCTTTTTTGAAGCATCACTGAATACCCCAAAAAGTTCTCCACTTGTGGGTAAAGTGAGCACATGCGCAGTGATAAGCCTCATTTTCAACTCCTTGAAGCTTTCTTCGCATTCATCACTCCAAGAAAACTTTACCCCCTTCCAAGTTATCTTGGTAAGCGGGTTGGACAATCGTGAGAAATTTATCACAAATCATCGATAATATCCAGCTAACCTCAAGAAGCTATGAATATCTATTACTGATGTTGGCCTCGGTCATCCCTCAATTGCATCTGTTTTGGAGGGATCCATAGATATCCCATTGTTTGTGATGATATGAACCAAGAATGAGACCTCCTTCAACCAGAACTCACACTTTCTATACTTTTCATAGAGCTTCTTCTTTCGCAAGGTCTCGAGTGCAGTTCTCAGATGATCCTCATGGTCTTCCTTGGTTTTAGAGTATATCAGAATATCATCGATAAAGACTTCCACAAATTTGTCAAGGTAATCTCTAAAGACTCTATACATCAAGTACATGAACATTTTTGGAGCATTAGTGAGTCCAAAAGGCACTACTATGAATTCATAGTGCCCATATCTTGTAGGAAAATCAGTCTTGTGGATATCTTCCTTCTTCACCCTTACTTGATAATATCTCGACCAAAAATACACCTTGGAGAAGTATTGTGCTTCACGAAGCTGATAGAACAAGTCATCAATTCGTGGGAGAGGATACTTATTCTTTATCATGATTTTTTTGAGCTCACTATAATCTATGCAAAGGCGCATTGACCCATACTTCTTATTGATGAAGAGGACTAGTGTACCCCATGGTGAAGCACTTGGTCATATAAACCCTTTATCCATATTCTCCTGTAGTTGTTTCTTCAGCTCCTCAAGCTCCACAAAACCATTATATATGGAGTTTTTGATATTTTAAATGCCCCTGGTATAAGTTCAATTGATAATTCAACATCTCTTCTGGGAGGGAGACCAAGAAATTCCTCAGGAAACACTTCAGCGAATTCCCTCACAATAGGCATGTCTTCAAGGATGGTTGCTTCCTTAGAATCAATCATCTGAGCCAGATATGTGTGCTCATAGGGCAGTAATATCCACGCTTGAGATGATGGAGATAAATAATATTCATCTTCATCCTTTCACTTGTAAATAATCGGGGGTCGATTCTCCATATGGAGAGTGATTTCCCTCTCACAGAAATTTATATTGGCTCTATATAAGGAAAGCCAATTCATGCCAAGAATTGCATCGAATTCTACCAGAGGGAGTATGACGAGGTTCTATGGGAAGTTCAATCTAGATATTATGATAGGGTAGGAGTTATATTCATGGGATGCAATAATCGCTCCATTTTCCGTACTCACTGACATCTTCACTTCCATGATTTGTGGTGGTGATGGTATTGTTCTACTAAACTTTCGAGATATAAAAGAATGCATAGAACCAGAATCAAAAAGTATATTCTCTTTTATTGAATGAATAACTAGTGTACCTATCACCACTTCATTTTTGGGGTTCACCTAGGCAGTAGTGATGGAAAAATATTTCCCTTGTTGCCTTGGAGTTTGTTGGTTGCCTCAGAAAACCCTTGTCTTAGGGAACTGATTTGCACGATGCTCTGGTTCTTTGCAGTTATGGAAATGAATCACATGTTGAGGTTCGAACAGAGCGTTACTCTCACCTGTTATAGTCATGGGTCTTTCTTGCTGAAAGTTAACATCAATATTTCCTTCTCTTCCACACCTAAATCATTTTATTGTACCCTTCAGGCAATTTCCTGGGTACATCTTTCCGCACCTTTGGCAAGTGGGGTGATGGATCTTCTTAGCACCATTGGATTTATCCATCGGACCACTAGAATCGAAGTCCACCTTACGCTTCTTATCCCCATGATACCCCTAAGATTATATGATCTCCATTTCGACCTTAAGGGCACATCAGACAATTTACTCATAGCTCTCGAAGTAACGGATTTACAGTGCTTTCCATAGGCTAGGTTTCAGCCCCCCAAAGAAGCGGTCAACCTTGCATTCAGGGGTAACGAAAAAGCCTGAAGAGTAGTATGAAATCCATGTGAAGTTTTACTTGTATTCTCTAACAGATTCGTTGTCTTTTTTCTTGAGGTCAAGGAAGTCCCTTTCCATCTTAAGCTGGAGGGTGCGTGGAAAATATTTATCAAAAAACATCTTCTGGAAATCCTTCCATTCCAACGCCTCGATCTCCTCCTTAGGATTCATATTTTTAATCAATGTCTACCATTGATCAGCTTCACCCTTCATACAATAAGTACCCAGGAGAACCTTCTCTTGTTCAGAACATTGAAGGATGGATACTATCTTTTCAATGGAGTTGATCCATTGTTCAGCGATTGAGGGATCAGATGATCCATTAAAAGTAGGATGCCTTTTTCTCATGAAGCTCTCGATAGTGACTTTTTCTTTCTTGGGGGGGGGGGTTGAACATTCCTATTGACCCATGTTTCTATTCAAATCTTGAGTTAGCTGAGATAGAAGTGTGACAAATTTCACAATTCCCGCTCCCATTGGATTGGGCATCTCATTAGTACAATCATCACATTGATCTTCACATCGATTGTTAGCGCGAGTCCTCCTATTACCGGCCATTGGTTATAATAATAGGAAAGTTAGGGGTAACACATAAAGGGTAATACAAGGACAAAACTGATGACTTATAAATAACTCTTATTTCCTTAACATATGGATCTACGGGCTTCAGTCTATGTTATCCATGATCTACTTTCTAACATATATTCTTAGGACATTTTTTGTCCCTTAATAGTGGTTCATACTAAGCTTGTGAATTTACCAAAGCATATCCACCAGGAGTGTCGTAACCAAGAGTGAAACAAGTCCCGTTATCGTGCACCGGTTCCCATTCGAGTCTAGATCAAAGCGGTGTTTTCGGGTTTTATCCCTAGGATACATCTGTGCCAGAGCCACCTCTACTTGCTTGTTTCCAAACAGGGATGTATTTGCTTGAAAAACCACTTAATCAATACCCACAAAAACATAGGGATGTTTTTATTATACTTAGTCTTGTCTATAAGGATTTACTAGGGTTTTATAATCCTAATCCAAAAAAATAACTAAACCTATCCTCTGATACCAACTATGACAACCCTGCTTTTTATTCCAAACTTAAACTTGATATATTACATAAAACCTTCACTTGATACAACATGGATGATCTAGAGTTATGGTGTCATTGGGGCTTTGTAACATTACATAATAACTTAAAAAATTGAATACAACATCTTTATTGAAAAATTCATTTACATGACCACCATATTCCCTCATACTTAGCATTGCATGGGATAACCTGAGGACATGCATAAGAAAAGGGTGAGCTATAATGACCAATAAGGGAATAATCATGGAATAACATGAGGAATACAATACATGTTATAAAATAGACATATCAATAGATCACATGATAAGCATAAACATAAAGGCATGATAAAGCATGATAATCATAACATGGAAATGTGGCAACAACACTTAATATGGAATTAGCATGAGCCAAGGCTCATTGAAAATAGAGCATGAGTAAATCCTCATTGAACATGAAGCACAAGTAAAACCTCTTTGAACTTGAATTAGAATGAGTCAACACTCATTTCACATGATGTATCATGATACTATACTTTACCCAATGCATTGGAGTGCTATAAGGGCACACCCTTCTAAAACATCTCATTTCATGTGTAAGTGTGCCACATGGATCATATAACATGGATTCATAAAACATAATCATTTATTACATAATAAAGGAATATTTAATTCATACATGTAACCTTACAATAAATCAGTAAATGTGCATAAATGTGAATACCCTTGATAGAGAAATGGGCATGGTATTCACTACACAATGACATTGGCTTAGAAAATCGGTGCAACATCAGCAGTGTAACGGTGTGACGTAAGAATTCATAAAAATGATTGATGAGAGAGAAAGGGGTGTCTCATCATATTTACATGAAATGGAAAGTAAGGGGGTCATATAGATACATGTCCCAACAATTTTAATGGAATTTAGATTCATGATACAAAAGAATTGCCTGAATGTAAATGAGGAGAGAGAAATTCCTTTCCGAATTTCAGCATAGTAACAGGTGTACATGGGAGGCATTTAATGAGAGATAAATGGGTCTCACATCATTAAAACATATATAGGGAATTATGGGTGAGGTGAGAAACCATACCCCAAGATTTATAATTGAAACTGAATGGGCATAACAACATTAATAAAAATTGGACAAAATGAGAAAGGAAGGAAAACCCTTATGTGGAAGTGTGCTTCCAAAGGCTTGAGAGAGGCTTGAGAGAGGCTTATTGAGTGCTTCGGGCACCTTGGGAGGATTATAGGGAGATTAGTGCAGAGGTTTTAATAACTCCAAAGGCTTTTAGTGAGGATAAAGTGGGAGCTTGGGTGGGTTTATATAGGAAAGGTGAGATAATTCTTTATTATTTAGGGTTGGGACACCTCACATTAAACTAATTCAAACCACAAACCTAAACATGGTTTTTGCCGATGATATTTTCAATAGGGGAGTGGAAAACAATATTTTATAAGTCCAAAGTCCTAAATTATTAAAATAATGGGTTTGCTTATGTGGAGGTGAGTCACACTCCCAAGGAAAACAATTTAAAAAGACAAGATGTTTAATAAGCCTTGAAGGGTCCATTAATGCTTTGTAAAATATGTCAAACAAACCCAAAATCAAATTATTTTAATTGTAAACAAATATTGGCCAAACATAAGGCTTATATTAGTTTATTACATCACTATTGGGTCATTATGATTTCATAAAACACATTATATATTTAAAGGGTATTTAATTTTTACCCAAAAATTTGACTGTCTCAGAAAATTATGAAAAATTCACCATTTTATAATTTTGACGTCCTGATTCTAGAAGTAATATTTATTTTATATAAATAATTTTATAAATATGTTAATTTTCACTTTTAAAATAAAAATCAACTTTTATAAAAAATTCATGGGTTTTGAAAAAAATGGCTTTTAAACCTTAATAAAAATTACAATTGCATTCATAAAATTTTATGATCATTTATATATAATAAAAATAAATTTAATAATAATAATAATATTTTATTAAAATATTATTTAATAAAAAAATCAATTAATTCATCAAAATAGATTTCATAGTTGAATATTAACTAAAAACACTATTTGAGCTTTAAAAAACTATTTACAAGGTAACAAAAATAACATGAAAATATATTCATTATTATATTAAAAAATAATTTACATAACCATAATGCTAAGGTATTTTTACATAACCCCTTATAACACCTACATAAGACCGAATAGTAAGGTGTGTGACGGTGACAGACTCTTGGGGTGGCTCGGATAACATTGCTCGGGTGGTAATCTCTATCAACTTCCACTTCTCTCATAGGTGGTCCCACTCAAGCTTAACCTATTGAAGCTCAGCTTGGGATTGGTCAAGAGCAAAGCCCAATGATGCTGCCTCTTTTCTGAGTTCCAAAAAATTAGCTTCATATGGGGCACGTCTATTGGATGAGGCCATCACTTCCTTTGACTGAGTAAATTGGATTTGTTAAATCCCTATATTTATACTAATCATTGATCACTATTCAACGACTATATTAGCAACAGTCACAATTATTAACATAAAACCAAAGAAGTTTACATTTTATATAAACATTTTACATAAATAGACATTTAATTAGATCTAGAGGGATTTCCATTAATGAGTGTTTAGGTCGTTACGTTGCTGGTATCTCTTAGAGAGTGCTGAGTGTATATCTAGGAATATATGTACCTTTTGACAGATGACTATGTTGTTCGCTTGTTTTATATTTGAGATATAAAAGCATGATAATGTTTTAAAAATTATTTAAATTCCTTCTAAATTTACATAAACAATTTTATGTAACCATTTTAATAAATCCATTGTTTTATAAATATCCCATCACCTGTAAATCATTTTCATAAAGTATTTTTCCATTATTTGAACTGTATAGCATGATTGCTTCGATATTATTTGAAAATGCCAAACCTATTTGTTTTAAAAAATCAAATCAATAATTTGGTTAATCTATTGTTGGAATCTATTATGGAATCCTTGGTATGACCCTACAAGGATATTTATCTCACACCCTAATTATGCCTTCGAGTGTTTTTAGATTTTCTCCTTCCAGGTTCGAGTAAAGGGAAAGGATCTCATGGAGGTGGATCCAATTGTTGAACCTTGTTCTTAGTGAGTTGTGTCCTTATGAACTTAGGATGTTTTCCTATTTTATTACTTAGGTTTTAGTACTTTGGGATTGTTTATACCATGTTTTATTCCAGTAATTTACTCCCATTGGAGTTTCTTTTATTATGATTACTGACTTGTCACTTTTTACTTCTGCAATTCTTATGGAAAAACTATTCCCACTTTAAATTGTATGATTTTGGGTGATAGTAACCGATCCATGGGGATTGAGAATGCCCTTCTGGCTATGTTAGGGCTGGCTTGGTTACTAGGTTACCATGGTACCCAAGATGGTTCATGACAAAGTGGTATTAGAGGAGACTGTTGAGCTTTTGTCTTAAAGTCAGTATGCAGTTGAAATCTTGTCCGGACTTAGGAGGTAGTAGCAATTGATTTCCAAAATAGATATCACTGTAATTGTCCTTATGTTTCCATTAGTGGTTAAGGAAGGACATCTTGTGGATTGATTCTAGTATTTTCTCTATTGTAATTCAGATGGAGTGAATCTAAAATCTAGATGTTCTATATATTGGGAATAATTTCCCTTGTTTCATAGTTTGAGTGTTAGTCTAAAGACTTACTTGTTTTCTACTAATGTCGTGTAGCATACTGAATTTGAGAAGACATATAAATCATATCCAAAAGGAAGCTATTGTTGAACCATATTGAGTGAATCCTCTAGTGGAAACAAATCTAATTGAAGTGATTATGCACAATATCCAAGATCTGGGACAGGCACCACCACCAGTTCCCATTTAGGCTCCAATTATAGATCCTTAGGCAGATGTTCTAGGAAATAGTTCTCAAGAGTTCCTTCAACAGAAGACACCCATTATTAAAGGCTCCACCAATTCCCAACATGCCAAGGAATGGTTGGGAAAGATAGAAAATATGTTTGAGTTCTTGGAGACACGAGAATAGATCAAGGTAAAGTGTGCCACCTTCGTACTAGAAGGACTGAGTATGAAATGGTGGGACACGATGGTGATGTTAAAGAAGCATGAAGTCTTAGATTAGAAAGAATTCAAGTTTATTTTCACCTACTAGTTCTATCTAGAGTTAATGGTGTTGTCCAAGTATATGAAGATTTTCTAGCTTAAGAAGACCCATATAATTGTGAATGAGTATTCCAATAACATTACTGAGTTGGTGCATTTGCACCTAAGATTGTATCTAATTAGAGGATGAAGGATCAACAGTTCGAGTTAGGACTTAAATCAAATATTTTTTCTTTGGTTTTCTTGCTAAAGATTCCCACTTATACTAATTTACTGGATATGGTGATGATGGTCGAGATGGATCTGGCTGGAAAGTAAGGGTTTTGGGGATTTTCTTTCTCTCCCAGGGGTATTGTGAGTTTCTTCATGGGAAAATGGAAGCATCATGATTTTGGTAGTAGTTCTCAATGGAAGGGTCATTCTAGACATCCTACAACACAAGAATTAATTCCTTTTATTTTTTATCAATGTGGAAATCCAGGAAATTCTAAGAGGGTTTTCACTAAGACACCCAAGAAACGTAGCTCCTGCAGACATTCAGGAAACTTACATATATCCTTCCATAACTTTTCTACTCCATGTAGTGGTATAAGATCATTATCTCCTCTTAAAATTGTAGGTCAATTAGATGATTCACATATAAAATTGTTCCAGCAACAAGCATCAGAGACGAAGCTACTTCATGAAATGGTAGGGTCTCTAGAGAAAGTAGACATAAGTCCAATAATTGTGAGAGGTACCATTACTATAGCTTCATCATTAGTGATTTCTCTATTTGATATTTTTGCATCTCACTAGTTTATTTCAAACCATATTATTAATATTCATAATCTTTAAATAGATATTTTATCTTTTGAAATGGATATTACTACACCCCTTTGTACAAAGAGAGAGAGGGGTCTCGGTAGTCCTTCTTGTGTCTTCTCTCTATCCAATTTTGAGCTAGTTTGGAGTTTTCTGGTCCTTAAAATGAAATCTCTTGACATCATATTCAGGATGGATTGTCTCATTTACAATAAATCCTATATTGATTTTTATCTTCACTGGGTCTACTTTACTTTACCCAGTGGTGAGTCTCTTGTCTTTCAAGGATAATGTGACCCAAGGTCGAGCAGAGTCAGACCTTCTTATCTAGAGTTGGGGATAGTAATATCAGTTTTTGCTTTTGATCTAGAGCAGAAATATTTGAGCATTGATCTCCCTCCCGTTTTTGTCATGTTTCCCGATGTTTTTCATTTTAATTTATCTAGTTTTCCACCAGCAAGGGAGGTTGAATTTTCAATTGACATGAGGCCAAGCCCTCAACCAATTTCAATTTCCTCTTACTAAAGGGCTCTATCTGAAATTAAAGAGCTAAATTCCCATTTGGATGATCTTATTGAAAAAGGATTTATATTCCCTAGTGTGTCACCTTTGGTGGTTCTAATTCTCTTTAGTAAGAAATATTATGGTTCTATATTCTTATGTGTTGATTACCAAAAGCTAAATAAAGTGATGGTAAAGAAAAACTATCTATTTTGATGGATTGATGATCTATTTGATCAGTTAAAAGGGGGGAATTGTTTTTCAAAGACCAACCTCCAATATGGTTACCATCAGTTGAGGATAAAATAATATAACATTCAAGAAACCTTATTTTGGAATAGGTCAAACCATTATGAATACCTTGTTATTCCCTTTGGTCTGAAAAATTCTCTTTCAATTTTCATGCCTCTAATGAATAGGATTTTCCATGAGTATCTGGATACCTTTGTGGTAGTCTTTGTGGATGAAATACTCATTTACTCCAGGACCAAGTAGGATCACATGCATCATTTGAGAACAGTTCAGAATCTACTATGAAATCACCAACTTTATTCCATGCTTCCAAAGTGTGATTTCTAGATTCAAGAAGTAAAATTAATGGGATATGTGGTGTCTGAGAAGGGTGTATTTTTTTATCCTGAGAAGGTGAAGGATGTTATGACTTGGGAGAAACCACAAAATATCTTTCAGTTTAGAAGATTCTCAGGCTTATCCATATATTATCATTAGTTCATGGAGGAATTCAAGAAGTTGGATTCTCTGATGAATGATCTGACTCTAAAGGGGATGGATTTTTCTTGGAATGATAACTGTCAGAGTTTTCTTTTGTTGATCTGAAATTTATTTTGAGTACTACACTGGTGTTAACTCTTCCAGAGGTCGAGTAGGGCTATATGGTCTTTTATGATGCATCAGGTTTAGGATTGGGATACATTCTTGTGTAAGGATATCATGTAATTTCTAATAGATTTCATCAGATTAGGCCACATGAGAAGAATTATCCTACCCATAATCTAGAACTTGAATTTTTGGTGCACACACTCAAGATTTGGAAACATTACCTTTATGGATAAAGGTTTACTATGTATTCATACCACAAAATATTGATTTGTATCTTCCCTCAAAAATATTTGAATCTTCATCAATGTGTTGGGTGGAATGCCTACAGTCTTTTCACTTTGACATTTCCTATACCATAGGGAAATGTAATTTTGTTGTAGATGTGTTGAGCAGGAAAGTTCCAACTCAGGTAGTAGAAGAATCTTTGAAAGAGTGGAATTTGATGGATCTCTTTGCACAATTTCATATTGGAGTTCAGGATAAAGTGGATGAAGTTTCTTTATCCAACATTAAGTTGAAATCCACTCTTCTTGAGATGATTCTTCAGGATCAAGAGATTGATGATGAATTTCATAGCATTAAAAACTATTTTATGGTATGGATATAGTTTAGCAGTGTTCGTTCTCCAAAGATGGTGTTCTATGTTATCGAAATCAATTTTTTTCCGTTATCATCAAGGAATGATGTGATGGTTTATTGTAATAATTAACAGTGGGTTATGCACCTAGGAACGACTAAGATGTGCTATGATACAAGGTGGTAGTTCTGGTGGCCATGTATAAGATAGGGAATTGCTGAGTTTGTCTCACATTTCTATAAGTGCCAACAGGTGAAGTCCAGGCTTTAGAAACCTTCAGGTTTACTTCAACCACTTCCAGTCTATACTTGGAAGTGGTATGAAATCTATATGGTCTTTTTGGTTTTTTTCCTTATACCTAGAGAAATAATAATGTAGTATGGGTTTTGATCGATAGGCAGACCAAGTCATCTCACTTCATACCCATTTGTGATACAACCAATGTTTAGGAGTTAGGAAATATCTATGTGAAGGATATTATTTGTCTTCACAAATTTCCATATGCTATTGTATATGATAGGGATCCTTAGTTGACTTCTCAATTTTGGAGAGGCCTTCAAAAGGTATTGTGATCTCAGGTCTGTTTGAGCATGACCTACCATCCACAATCAGATGGCCAAAAATAGAGAGCTATAAAGATTCTTGAGGATATTCTCTGCACTTGTGTTCTCAACTTTGGTGGGGCTTGGTATGATCACTTAGGGATGGTTGAGTTTTCTTATAATAATAGTTACCATTCCAAACTTATAATGGATCCTTTTGAGTCCTTGTATGGCCGTCCTTGTAAATATTTATTGTGTTGGTTGGATATTGGTGAAAGTTCCTTGGTTAGACCAAGCCTGGTGCAAGAGACGACAATAAAGATCCAGTTAATTTTTCAGATAATGTTGATAGCACAGAGCCTATATAAGTCTTATAATGATCTTCACTGTAGAATGGTGGTGTTATTAATTGGTGACTAGGTGTTCTTGAAATTTTCACCCCAGCTGGGTCATTGATGGCTTGGGAGGAAACAAAATATTTCTCCACATTTTGTGGGACCTTTCAAGGGTTTTGAACTTGTGTGGAAAGTTGCATACCATTTAGTAATTCCACTATAGATGATGTTTATACATAATGTATTCCATGTATCAAAACTGAGAAAATGTTTATCTGATCCATCTCATGTTTTGAGATGGAGTGATCTAGATATTGAACTTGATTTATCTTTGACTGAGTGTCCAGTTAGGATAGTTGATTCTGAGACAAAGGTACTTCAGGGGAGGATGATACCATTGGTTTTTGTGTTATGGCTGCATGGTTATAATAATCATGAGATAAAGGAACATGAGGAACTAATGAGAGATAATTAGTCTCATATTTTTGGCATGGAATCTTCTTTATAAGATTTATGAGGGAAAAAAAATTTATGGTGGGGAGGTTCTAACATTCGGTTACCGATATGACAGGTATGCCTTTAAACTTATCGTAGATTTTCCTTTCCGTTGACAGGGTATGGTTGAGAATGAATTGGCGGGATACCTATAATTTCAAAGTTATATATTTGTTGGATTCTTATCTTTAACCAATGTTTTCTATAGGCTTACATAGGGTCACATGCCATGTAACTAGGTTACACGACATGTAATGGTTTCTAGATGCAAGTTGTGAAAGGATTCATACTGTGAAGGTTACACATTTTGAATAGAATATACATGTCATGATTTATTTAATGAATGGTTTTTAATTTAAAGTGACACATTTTTTTGTGGATATGAAACTTAACAATTTAACAACGTGAAAGGGTATTACACATCATGTAATACCCCAATTTTGATTTTTTAATGGGAAGAACGGATGAGATCCATTTTCTCCTCTACTACAGTTTCTTATCCCTTGACTGAATTAATTCCCTAGGAAATCATGAAGATATCAAACCATTCTAGATCAATTTGTTTAGCATTTGATCATCATTGTGATTGCAGTGTGATTTCCAGGTAAGCTTTCTCCCTTGTTCTTCATCTTTTTATCTTTCTACTCCTTTGGGATTTAAATATATCATCCTAAAATATATGGATCTATATCCCTTAGTTTTAGATATCATCTTTAGGTTGTGATTAGAGGTCTTATACAACTTCGTTCTCATTGATAAGTGTCTTGAGAGTGTTGCTTTTTGAGAAAATGTAGGGGATTCTATCTTGTTTAACCAAATTGATTAACATTAAATTGCTTGATTTATATCAACTATTGATTTAAATTTAATTTCTCAAAAGTGATTTCAATTTATGTTATAAAAATCTAATTCCATTGAATTGGGAGATTTGAAACGGTATTAGAATGAGAATTGAAAAAAAAAACAATTCCATTGAATTGGAGTGTGTTTATAGAAATTGGTTGACTTAAATTGTTTAAATTTAATTAGATTTTTTATGGAAATTATTTCAATTAAATTATTGAATTTAATTGTGTAAATTAATTAGGAAATTGATTGAATGGGTTTTTAATGGATTTCAAACATGTAAAAATGGATTAAAATATTTTAATAGAAACCTAGTGGTTTTATCTTATTAAAGAGGCATGTTTTTTTTATTAAAACCCATTTTGGTTTTAAATGGAAATTGTAATTGAAATGGAATAATGGGATTTAAATGTATTTTAAGTAGTATTAAAATAAACTTCCCATCATTGATTGTGTAAGAGAACATGTAAGCCTTAGGTAGTTTGTAAGTTATTTAGACACACTGTATGCTATTAAAAAGTTCTAAAACATACATGTAGTGGGTCACATTTCTGATAGGATGATGACGAGTTTCCTTTGTCTAGTTTCAGGGGTACATGTGAATACACATATTGTTGGGATAACTTAAAGAGTGTGGATTCCCATATCCTACAACACATATAATTTTTTGCAGATGACCATTTTGATCTCTTATTTTATATTTGAGATATAAATATATGCTAATGTTGTAAAACTATTTTATATGCCTTCTGAATTTACATAAAATGTTTTATGTAACTATTTTTTTACTCCATTTTTTAATAAATATTCTATCACTTGTAAAGCCTTTTCTTAAATTATTTTTCCATCATTGGAACTGTATAGAATGATTGTTTAAATCTTATTTATAAATGATAAACATTTTTATTTTAAAAATTGAATGCATTCCTTTGGTTAATCTATTTTTGGAATCTATAATGGAATACATGGTGACACCCTATTTGAATTTTTAGCTCACACACTACTTGTTCCTTTAGGTGTTTTTAGATTTTCTCTTTCTATATCTGAGCAAGGGGAAATGATCTCATGGAGGAGGATCCATCTATTGAACCCTGGTATTGGTGAGTTTTTTCTATTGTGACTTGGGATTTTTTCCTATTTTAATACTTGGGTTGTAGTACTTTGGGATTGTTTATGCCCTATTTCATTCTGGTACTTTACTCCCACTGTAGTTTCTTTTTTATTTATAGTAACTTGTCTCTTTTTACTTATAAAATTCTTGTGGAAAAACCATTCCCACTTTCAATTGTATGATTCCTGGTTCTAGTCTCTGACCCATGGGGATCAGTAATTCCATTTGGGATATTCCAGGGGTGGCTTGGTTACTCGGTTACCAGGGTACCCAATTTAGTTCATGACAAATCTCTTCTTTAACTCATCAAAGGATTCCCTATACAAACCATTGAAATAAAAATAAGTATCTTTCAAAGGTAAGATAGATGGAGAGAAATCTTACTAAAATATTCGATAAACCTTGCGTAGAATCCTTCCTGTACTAAAAATGAACAAACATGTTTCATAAAATAGGGGTATGAAAATTAATTTATCACTTCAATTTTGGATTTATCAAATTAAATTTCTTTTTTTAAAATAACATACTCAAGGAAAATTCGTCTCTCAACCATGAAATTACACTTTTAAAAATTTAAAATAATATTCTTATCAATTCTGGTTTTGAAAAATATTTCTAAATTTTTTAAAACAATGGTCAAAAGAATTTACAAAAATTTTGAAATCATCCAATAAAACCTCCAAGAAATATTAAATTTTATGAGAAAAAATACTTACCATAGACCTCCAAAATATACCTAGTGCATTACATAATCCAAATGAAATCATTTTGTAAGAAAAAGTGACAAAAAGACAAGTAAATTTAGTCTTTTATTGATCCTAGGGAGAAATAGGTACCTGAAATTAACTTGAAAATGAATTCAAAAAGCAATAATGAGTTCTACTTGCTAATCTCTCTAACATCTAGTTAATGAAGGGGATGAGGAAATGATCTTTCTGAGTGACCTGGTTCAAATTATTAAAATATATGAACACTCTACTGATAAACCGGGCTAACCCATTGTGAATATAAAATGAGATTGATAATCCCAGTCTCCAAGAGCTTATTGATCTCCTTCTTCACAACCTCCATCAATGTGAGATTCATCCTCCTTTGGGGTTGTCTGATAGGTTGGGAATATACCTCAAGAATAATTATATGTGAGCATATTTTTTGGTTTATTCTTGGGATATAACCTAAGATCCACCCTATTTCTTTGAAATTCTCGCTCAAAATATAAATCAATGATTTTTCTTGGGTTTAATATAGATTATTAGAAATTATCACCAGTAATTTCTCTCCATACCTATGGTAAACATATTTCATATTAGTGGGGAGTGGTTTTAATTCCATATGAGGGGGTTTCTCAGGGGATAGAATTAAACTGAGGTTCCCCACTCCCAAATTTTGGACCTCCCACACACAATAAATCATATTATATTCTTCATCACTTAACAAATATTCAATAAAAGATGACTTAACCTCTTCTTACTACATGGAATCAAAATCTCTAGAATTTTAAAAATTCATATGTTCAATGATATTTTTAATGAAAAAAATATCTCCTAAGGCTAATAATTCATGGAACATACCTGATTCTTCAATGGGTTCAGTACCAACTTCATGGGAGAGTGAACAACATGATTTATTATCCAATGAGTGCCTCATGGATTCAAAAACATTGAAGTTTATAATGTTGTTTAAAAAATCCATGGTGAGTGTCCCTTCATGTAAATTGATGATTATTTTTTCCATATTAAAGAATGGTCTCTCCAAAATTATGGGTTAGTGTTATGGGTTTTTATATTTTTCCATATTCATCATATAGAAGTCAACTCGGAATAAGAGATCTTTTACTTTTACCAGGACATCCTCCATAACTCCCACTAGAAAAATTGTGGATCTATTTGCAAGATGGACCACCACTCTTGTGGGATTAAAGTGTCCCATATGAAAAGAAGTGTATAAAAAGTGGGTAAATACATTAATTAAAGCACATATATAGCACATGGAATTATAGAAACTTAAACAACCAATGGTGCATGGAATGGAAAATATCCTTGGATCTTGGTATTTATTTAGAAATTGTTGTGTGATGAGGGATAAGATGCTTCTTAACAAGTTGATCCTATCATTACTTTTAATTATCCTCTTCTTGGTGCAATTATCCTTAAAAAATTTAGTATAATTTGGAATTTTTTTGAGTGATCCAAATAGGGGGTATTAATTTCTACTTTCTGGAAGGTGTCCAAAATTTATTTTTGAATTACTTATTCCCACAATCTATTTTTTTCAATCAACCTTGATGGAAATGGTGGGGGTAAGTATTTTTATCAATTTTTTCCTTTGCAATGGCATTTCTTGTCTCTTCCTTCTCGAACTATCCTCCTCCTCCTCTTTCATTTCTTCTTCTTGGTGCATTTTCATAGAATTTTAAAAATTTTCAACTTAATTATCCTTCATCTTAGGTGGTAATGTTTCAAGTTAATAGATAGTTGGAGGTGAGAGTTATTTTACACTTATTGTTGTTATTAGGCTATATTCTCCTTTGGGATTGGTATTGTTTGGGAAGGAAATTTTCCTGAGTTTTTTGATAGGACTTCAAAAAGACTTCCCATAGTGTTTTCCTGCATAGAAAAATTATCATCTAGGACCTCATCCTTGGATTGTATCTATTGCATAGGAGGTTGTGTGATGGTGGATTTTTTCTCATAGGGTCTTTGTAAAGTGGGTGGTTGGGGGTATGAAGGCTGGTTAAAATATTTCTTTTGTTGAAATGGTGGTGGGTCTCATATTTGTTCCTGTAATGAGGGTTGGTTTTAAAACTGGTTTTGGTATAGGGTTCTAACTTGATTATGTTGATTTCCAAATATATATTGGACTTGGTTAGGATCTCTCCATCCTTTATTTTTTTTGGAACTACCTCAGTTTAAAGGCTTTTACAAAAGTTTCCATTAAATATATATTATCACATTGGTCAGTGAAACGATTAGGTGATGAGCATAAACCACATAACTTAGCTGGTGCTGGTTGGTTACCCACTTGTTTCAAGGCCATCTGTCTCACAAAACTTCTTCGCTCTTCAGTCCTAGTTTATAGTAAGGGTTATAGATAATAATTTCTTACCTCATGAATACCTATTATGCTAGTAACTCTTCTACCAAACTATTATGAGTTCTGGGAAATTTTATGATTAAGCCCTTAACCACTTCTAGTGACTTATCAATCAATGCACCTCTAGATAATGAATCCAAAAGGTTTATGTCATTTTCTAGTAACCATTGGTAAAAGAAGACAACAAGGTGATACTCCTCAATGAATTTATGTGGGAAGATGGCGCATATTTTTTTTTAAATCTTTCCTAGTACTCAAAAAAGGTTTCTCCAAATGATTGTCTGATAGCATCAATTTCCTTTCTGATGGTTTTGCTTCTAGAGGCGGGGAAGAATATTTGTATGAATTATCTCACTAAGTCATACCAATCATGAACATATTCTTAGTTTTAGTCCATATAACCATTATTAGGTAGATACTTCCAATTAAAATGAGAATTTCATCCACTTTACCCACGTCTCAGCTACTCCCCAGGGTCTGAAAATAGAACATACAAATGTGAACTCTTTAATATGTTTGTTTGCATCTTCACCTGCTTAGCCATGAAATTTTGAAAGATGTTAGGTTCCATATCAAAATCATTTTGTAACTATAGAATTAAAATTTGATTTTTTTGATTATGTAATTATGGTTCATAGAGGTCTCTAAGGGTTTGGTTATGATTTCCATCCACGTGGACAAGCTCAGAGTGAACAATTAAAGTTTTACATGAGTCTGCAAGAGATATTTACTCAAATTCAGATTAAAAATTAAGGTTTCTAAGTCTATTCAACTAGGTTATTTCAATTTCTGGATCTTGGGGAAAAATTTTAGAGTTTTTTTTTATAGTCATGTAATTTTGAAGTGAAAAAAAGAAGGAAAAAAATATTGTTGGCACCACCTCCCCTACAACAGATCCATGTTTTAACATGTGTTTTCCATGGGGTGTGACAAAAAAAATATTTCCTAAGTTAAAATGAATGAAAGTGGTAAAAATAGGTTATCTTTAGAGAGTATTACATAACAATCATGTTTGTTTCTTGAAATTAGAGAAAGAAGTGATTTTTTTAAAATTGATTGATTTTAAAAAGAAAAAAAGCAATTAAAATGAAGTTTGAACACAAATTGGTGAAGAAAGTGATGGTTTCAGGGAAGGATAACCTTTTTCAATGTCATAATAGTTGTAAAAAAAATACCTTCTCACTTCTTATTGAATGATAAATGAAATACTCCCCGATCGAGTTATCAATCACCCTTCACTACTACAAAATAAGGCTATAGCCACAGTTTGGAACTATGGATATAGGTTATAACCACAGTTTCATAAACCATGGATGTTATTGATTTGGATATAGGGAAAAACCAATAGCCACGGTTTGAACTATGAAAAAACCCTATAGCCACAGTTTTCAAACTATAGAAGAATCCTAATTCATACAATACATATAGCCATAGTTTATAACCATGGAAATATGTCTCCCAATTCCATAAAAAATAGAACTGTTTAGAAGTGTTGGCTGTTGAGAGGACTATATTTAATAGAGAAAAGGCTGTTGGAATGTATTCTATTGTGCCCTATGCTTTTTACCAGGTAAAGTTTGATGATTTGAAATATGGAAGAAAATGAGATATAAAAATTAAAATACAACCCTACAAGTGGGTAGAATCACTGGCCCATCCTACACTTTTCTTTTTGGTGGACACACCCCCTTCCCCTTTCACCCCCTACACCCCTAAACTACCCCTTGCACCCCCTCCCCCCAACACACCCCTGACCCCCTGTACACCCCTACCCCCTTACCCAACACATCCCCTACCCAACCAACCCCCCTGCACACACCCCCTGCCCAACCCCCCTGCACAATGAACACCCCCATTCCCACCCCTACCCCTTGAAAAAGAACCCAAAACACCCCCTGCACACTACACACCACCTACACCCTACCCCCCACCCCATGAAAAAGAACCTAGTACACCCCCTCCCCTGCACACCCCCCTACACACCCCTTGGACCCCCATACACCCTCCCCCTGCACCCTCCCCCCTGCACCCCTGCCCCCCCCCCCCCCCCCCAGCACACCCCCTTCCCCCTTCCCCTACACCCCCTGCACACACCCCCTGCCCACCCCCCTGAACACTACACACCCCCAGCAAAAGAACCCAATACACCCCCTCCCCTGCACACCCATTGGACCTCGTGCACCCCTCCCACTTGAACCCCCTTCCCCTCCCCCCAACACACCCCCATGCACCCCCCCCCCCACACACCCTACCCACACCCTACATAATTCACCCCCACCCCCAACACACCCCAACACCCCCATGGCCACCCCCACCCCTTGCAAAAGAACACAGCACACCCCGCCTCCCCCCCTCCCCCCCCCCCCCCCCCGCACCCTCCCCCTGCCTGTAGAGACCCAAGGCTTGACGAACATGGACATTACATTAATTTTGCGGAATAATTAATACATAAAAAAAAGACACACAAGGACTGTAATAGTTTAGTGTCTTTGGAAACTCAGAATATAATCTTCTAATCGTGGTGAAAGATCTTAAACATCTCCCATAAAGATATTTCCCTTTTGTTTTATTACCTAAAAACTTTCTTTAAATCATGGGGAAAAGAAAACATATAAAGGGTGAGCTCAAATGCTCAGTAAGGGTAATCATGGAGAAAAAAAAACAAATCATATACATTTGAACTTAAAAAAACATGAACATAATGTTTAAACATCAAAATCTTGAGCAATGACATAAAACATGGCAGTACGTAAGGCATAAATCATAAAGAAACATTAATCATGATAAAATAGCATGGAAATAAAACATGTAATTTTGGAAACCATTAAGCACACATTATGATTTCCATAGTAGCCAAGGCATTGTTGGCAAGACCATCTTAGTGGACAAAGTTCCTTTCTGAATCGAGTTCACTCCTCGTTCCAGTCCTGTATCATTTAATTGGATTAACTTTCCGTTCCAGCCATTTCTATCTCATGAGATATAAATATTTACCCAATGCAATAGAGGGAGATACAGGTCCCACCCATATCATAATTAAATCATTCTAACTTGTACCACAAAATAAACATAATTCATTCATCATAACCAAAAGAATAAAATGAGTTTCATAAACATCATCCCATCATAATGTAATCCATATAAAACAAATGTATATCATTTCATCATAAGAAGAATCAAACAATGTAAATAATAGATACATTATACTTGAAACATAATCACAATTTCATCTTAGATGGAAAATAGTTTTGACAAAACACTTGAAATGAATTCCTGAGGAAAATATCCTTTCTTCTTCAAAATCATTTTCTTTTCAAAAAATGTAATTCAATTTTAAAAGAAAAGGATTTTTTTTGAAAATAATAATGAAATCTGGTAGATGAAGATTCATGAAAATAAGGACTTATAAAATCGTAAAAATCCATTCATGTTGTATAAGTTAAAAAAACATTCTACTCGTACTTTTAACGGAAAAGTCAAAAAGTACCACGTATGGTAAACAAAAGAAAGATTCCTTCCATAAAATAAAGTAAAAGTCAAAGAGGGGTAAAAATGACTTTAAACATACATGGAATAATATTAAACATTTAATGTAAAACATTTTATGGACATGGATTAAATATATACCCCAGTAAATACTTACATATAAGCAATCTCAGATAAAAACGATATTGGAAAAGTTATCTCTTACCTTATGTCCGATATGCTTCGTATGTATCCGAAACTCCTATATAATGATTTAAATAATTTCATTGACTTATTACATAATATTCATTGTTATGATATCATATATGGTTCACTTATGACTTTATATTACCCGTTATTTTGTAAATTCATGTTAAAGTAGCGTTTTGGGTAAAATCATTTCATTTATCGTACGTGTTTCGACTTGTTGTTATTGATATTATTAATTATATATTGATTAATTTATTACAGAATTTAAAACATGATTTATATATAATATATATTCATCATATAAATATATATGATAGATTAATAAATGGAATGAAATACACCATTCATGGAGACGGTAGGCCGTACGTACGCATGAACGTTGTTTTTGTTTCCTTATTGAATTGAATGGAATTAAGTAAATGAAACATATATATACATAAATAAAATAGCATTATTATGTAATATATATCATTATTATTAATTATATATATACTTTATAATCATTATTGAATGTTTAACATGGGGAATGAAACTCATCGCGTCGTGGAGACGGTAATCCATACGTACGCACGAGCATGATATCATTCCCATAATTATTGAATGAAATTGGAGTGGATGATATAATATCTGAGAATCATTATGATATTATAATAACTATATATAGTTATTATTTACACCATTTTACCCATTCATGTAAGGTGGTGGTGGAAAAAGAGATTACACCACGACGTGGAGACAGTATTCCGTATGTACGCACGCGCGATGATTTCGTTTTCCGTAGGATGGATAGAAGGTGAAATGGGGTTTTTTCATATTTATAATAACATATCAGTATATTATTGATAATTATGTTATTACTTTATAATGAAACAACTAAATAAGAAGAAGTTGAAGAATAAAGAAACTTGAAAGAATTGGTAGAAGAGATTACCTCTTCTTCAACGCACCTCTTTTAAGCTTCCTCTTAAGGCACTAGAGTTGGACTTTCGAGAAGACCAGAACCTCCAGAATGTTACCAGGGAAGTGGAGAAGAGAAATGAGTAGGTTTTGGTTGAGATTTAAGGCTCAAAGTGTTGTTAAGAGGAGAGGGATGAGGTTCCATTTTATAAGGGAGGAGAGCGGCACCTTTGGAAACCTCAAAAATATTAATTTATAATAAATCAAACACCACTTAAAAACCTCAAAAAATGACTCATATTCGAATATTATATGAGATAGGGTTGTAATATAATCAACCAATCAAATTTAGGCATGTTGGAAAATTATTTTAAACCTTATCAATTTGATTTATCCTTATTTAATTTATTTAATCTTATTTGTGGTAATAATATTCTAAATTTTAAATTGAAATAAATAATTACTTTTGCGTTGTGAATTATCCATAATTGGGTAATTTATGACATTTCAGACCATATAATTTTCAATTTATAATTTTTAAATATTTATGCGATTTTTAAACAATTTAATAATATGTTATTTTTATAAAATAACAATAGTGTTAATTTTGAAACTATTCATTTATTTGAATTTAAATAAAATACACAGAGAGGATATATTCAAAAAAAAGTTTAATAGATTTCTAACATGTCATATTCATCTATAAAATTTGTGGAGAACATTAATTAGTTCATATAATGTTTATTTTAATATTTATAAAATCATTTATTTGATATTTCTCTTAATAAAACAATTAATACATCATTTTTGTATAATCATTTAATATAATTATTAGTTTCATAAAATTAAAAGTAAAATTCCATGATGAATACAAATATAAAACCTTTCATAATAATATTTTTACTCTAATTTATCATCTTAAAATCACAAAAATTAAATTGTTCTATTTATTAAATTATGAAGGTGGCATCTTTGACATCAATTAAAATAAAATAATATAAATGTCCTAATAGGTTTTATAAGGCTCCAAATGGTCCAAATATCTACCCTTGGATGATTAGGGTATAGATATACTCTAAAAATTAATTTTGGTCAATTTTATGGTCCTTTTGATAGGTATTATTATTTTAATAAAAAATATATTATTTATTTTTCACTAAATAAATAATTTCTACAACATTAATGTATAAGATTTTAAGGTAATAAAATATTTATTAATAATTAAAAATAAATTACCATGATAAATAAAAAAAATTTAGCTTTCATATTAGTATTTATAATCGAATTTATATTCTGTATAACTATATATTAAAAATAATCTAATTATTAAAGTTTGAGTGAGACATTTCACTTTCCTATAAATTAACTAAATAAAACATTTTAATCAAATACAAGTGGGTTACATTAGATTTCATTTAGACCCAAGTATGATTTAGGTTAAGATATAATCATCCAAATATATTTTTATAAGTGTTAGGGTAATTTTATAATATTATATTTACCCTTAATTACCTCGATTTACCTTTAACTATTGTAAATAAATTTTACCATCGTTACTATTCAAAATGACTAAAAATAAAAAGTAGATTATTAAAATAATTTGGACCTACTGATTCCAAATTTGGAATCAATTTTTCCAAATTCAAATTACATAATTTGCAGAAATTAATTTAAAATTAATCCCGTTGTTAAGAAAACGAGTTTTGAAAGTTAAAACATTGCAAAAGATTGAAATGATTTTCCATATGAATTCAATTTAAAATAAATGATAATGACATAAATTATATTAAATGGTAAAAATATTTTCTATTTATACTTTAAAACCAATAAATGTTATAATTTAACCATATAAATTATTACAATGAAAAAAGTTGTTTTTAATTAAAATATAGCGTGTTTTTACTATTCATTAAAATATGAAAGTTATCAGAATAATATGAAAAATTTATCCAAAGTAAATTTTTATATCCTGATTCCAAAGAAGAATTTTATTTTTTCAAATTAAACTTATAAACATGTCAAAAACTAGATTTAAAGTGGGTGCGCCATCAAAAGGCGGTAAAAGTGCATTTTTTGAAAAATACTTATTTTACTCGAAAAATATATTTTGTTCTCACACGATGTTCTATAAAATTTGTAAGATGAATAATAATGTTATAAAATTCAAAATTTAGTTAATAATATTCATAATGGCTAGTTCATAATAATATTATAAGAATATATCATTGTTTAGTGAAACTCGGTATTGCGTACTACATACGCTATCAAGGAAGGTCGCGATTGCGTGTAATGAAAGCCAAGTCAAGGCTGCGTGTAGTGAAACCTCCCTTTGTTGTTTTGTATAACATAATCAAAACTTATTTCATTTATACATTAAACAAAATCTATACTTAATTTTGCATAGAATAATTTCTACAAAACGAACTTGAAATTGTGTGTAACACAAACCAAGAATAGTGTTGCGTATACTGGAAGATGATACGGTGTTGCTTATAGAACAAGCTATTTTTGGTGTAGCATACAACACAAGACATCAATGAAATTAAAAAGAATAATTCTCATAAATCTCAGGTTGTTACATTCTAACCCCCTTAAAATGAATTTCTCCCTCGAAATTCATCGGGGTTATAAATGGTTTACTACTTGAAAGTTTCTTTCATAGAAACCCACATCGTAACAAGGAATACTAAAATGAAATTTTAAAAAGTGAAGTATGAAACATAACAGTTACCCAAATTAACTCATCACTGGGTTTCCACATAGGAGAAAATATGTGAAAATATGGATATGGAAGATAAATCTAACCATCAAGTTCGGATGGAGAGTGGTAGAGAACATGGCTATGAAAAATCCAACAATCACAAAGCCATAAATTTATGATGATCTAAGGTACCATCTGATTCATCAGATATAAGAGCACTAGGAAAACATTTTTGGTTTTCAATATGCTTTCCCTAAAGTTGAAATATTTTAATTAGGAGAAATACTTACTTGATTTTGGTACAATCTCACTGTTGTTTGTGCCTTGAACAATTTCCACTTTATCTCCTAAAGAAATGAAGTTGAATTTGTCTTCCGGGAAGTGTTAGCCGATCATGCGATATAATGATAGGTCATTCCATCTGTCTCAAACATAAGGTTAGCAAATGTTATATACATAAGTCCATCTATGGTGAGATTAATCATATATGGTTCCAAAAATGGACTTATATTTCATTTATCATACCGCTTAATAAATTAAAACTAGTTTCTACTAACCAGGGACTTCTTGTAGGACAATGGTTGGTGATGAAGGCTTGTCTCATTTCAGTTGTGGGTTCGATTACCACAGCCTTGTCCGATGCGATGGATTATCACTTGTCCTATGGGTTGTCCTTTTTCTAAAACTATACTATTATAACATTTGAGAAATAATATCGAAAACAAGTTCTATCCTTAAATAATACTATCTGATGTCCAAGATAATCCATTCCAATCTTTAGGCTTATCCAAAATACATCTGTCCAATCTCATAGTATAAAGAAAATGTTTACGTGAAAGGTCACATAACAAGAACGTGAATACCATCATTTATCCCCCTTATATCATAAGATATATCTTTTTGGTCACATTCCAAACATGTGAATACCTTAATCATGTAATCTTTTGAAACATGAATCACCATAGAACCTTAGTGAAAACATGAATAATGTCAAAATTTAACTCTTTCCACATACCAAAATCCCAAAAATTATATATACTCAAACCATGATATCACATTGTCCTAACATCAGTCATGAGCTCAATAATACTATCAAACATCTCATTATCTCCTTATCCCTTCATTATGCGCATATCATCTACTTTCCAAAAATATCTGAACAACCTTTCATGGTTACCAGTACCATTCAACATATAATTTCAAATACTTTAGGAAAAAAATAGTGTAACAATACTTAGATGTGTCTTTATTCCATAGTACCATTACCTATACAACATACCTCTTGATAAACATAAATCATTCCACTTACTTCTTAAACCATTTACCGAGTATGAACAATTCTTTCATCTCACATATCGTTTGTAGTCTCTTCATCATCAACAACATAAATACTACCCATACGACCATGCTGATTATCTTCATGAGACTTCCCCTTAAATCATTGGTTTGTATAATGCCCATACATTCCACATTTAAAACATTTAATTGTTTTTGATGTCATAGCAATACCATTATCCTTGTCCATGGTGTTAACTGAACCTTTTCCTTTACACTTACTGGCTTTGTGTCCTTATTTTCCACACCCAAAGCATCTTCAAGTTCCTTTGAAACATTCTCCTTGATGCCTCTTCCCACATGATTTACAAGAGGGAAATTGAACTTTATTTCCTCTATGATCATCATGAAACTCCATCTTTCTCTTATTAGTCGAGTCAGGAAACTTACCAAAGTTGATATTATTTATCATATTATGAGATTGCTTATTAGGAATAATAATAATGTTTGGACTTAAAAATCTAATTTCATTTGGTTGCTCATGAATAATATCATTCCATTGTTCATCATATCCTCCATTATCGTGAATCTTTCTGTTTCCATCCATTTTCTAAAACCCAAAAATAATAGTGTGAGAGGAAAAATCATGCTAGGAAAACAAAATAATAAATGTGGAGTACCTTTAATATATAACATCTTAGGTTTAATTCTAAGATCGTTACCGTAATTCTAGGAATATAACCTATACATACAGTTAACCTTAGTAACATCACTAGGCATACCTTATAAATATCTCTAGGGATTTCACTAAAGTTTCCGCATCCTAGTTTCCAAAGGTTAACTAAACCTTTCCTATGATACCAACTGTAGAGACCCAAGGATTGAATAACATGGACATTACATTACTTTTGTAGAATACTTAATACATAACAAAAAACATACATGCAAGGACCATAATAGTTTAGTGTCTTCGGAAACTCTGAATATAATCTTCTAATCGTGGTGAAATATCATCAACATCTCCCATAAAGATCTTCCCATTTTGTTTTCTTACCTAAATCCTTTCTTTAAATCCAGGGGAAAATAAAACATATAAAGGGTGATCTCAAATGCTCAGTAAGGGTAATCATGGATAAAATAAAACACATCATATACGTTTAAACTTAAAAAAACATGAACATAATGTTTAAACATCAAAATCTTGAGCAATGACATAAAACATGGTAGTACGTAAGGCATGGATCATAAAGAAACATTATTCATGATAAAATTGCATGGAAATAAAACATGTAATTGTGAAAACCATTAAGCACACGTTATTATTTCCATAGTATCCAAGGCATTGCTTCCAAGACCATCTTAGTGGACAAAGTCCCTTTTTGAATCGAGTTCACTCCTCGTTCTAGTCCTGTATCACTGAACCGGATTAACTTTACATTTCAACCATGTCTATATCATGAGATATAAATCTTTACCCAATGAATTGGAGGGAGATATAGGTCCCACCCATCTCAAAATAAAATCCTTCTTACTTGTGCCATAAAATAAACATAATTCATTCATCATAACCCAAAGAATAAAATGGGTTTCATAAACATCATCCCATCATAACATAATCCATATAAAACAAATGGATATCATTTCATCATAATAAGAATCAAACCATGAAAATAATAGATACATTATACTTGAAACATAATCACAATGTCATCTTAGATGGAAAATAGTTTTGACAAAACACTTGAAATGAATTCCTGAGGAAAATATCCTTTCTTCTTCAAAATCATTTTCTTTTCACAAAATTCCATTCAATTTTAAAAGAAAAATATTTTTTGAAAATAATCATTAAATATTGTAGAGTAAGATTCATGAAAATAAGGCATTATAAAAATGTAAAAATCCATTCACGCCGTATAAGTTAAAAAAACATTTTCCTCATACTTTTAACAGAAAAGTCAAAAAGTACCACGTATGGTAAACAAAATAAAGATTCCTTCCATAACACAAAGTAAAATTAAAAGAGGCGTAAAAATGACTTTAAAAATACATGGAATAATATTAAACACTTAATGTAAAACTTTTTATGGACATAGATGAAATATATACCCCAGTAAATACTTACGTATAAGCAATCTCGGATAAAAACGATATTGGAAAAGTTATCCCTTACCTTATGTCTGATATGCTTCGTATGTATCCGAACCTCCTGTATAATGATTTAAATAATGTCATTGAATTATTAAAGAATCATATTCATTGTTATAATATCATATATGGTTCACTTATGACTTTATATTACCTTTTCTTTTGTAAATTCATGTTAAAGTAGCGTTTTGGGTAAAATCGTTTCATTTATCGTACGTGTTTAAACTTGTTGTTATTGATATTATTACATATAACCTGATTTAATTTATTCCATAATTTAAAACATGATTTATATATAATATATATTCATCATATAAATATATATGATAGATTGATAAATGGAATGAAATACACCATTCATGGAGACGGTAGACCCTACGTATGCATGAACGCTGTTTTCGTTTCCTTATTGAATTGAATGGAATTAAGTAAATGAAACATATATGTACATAAATACAGTAGAATTATTATGTCATATATATCATTATTATTAATTATATATATACTTTATAATCATTCTTTAATGGTTAACATGGGGAATGAATCTCATCGCGTCATGGAGACGATAATCCGTACGTACGCACGAGCAATGATATCGTTCCCATAATTATTGAATGGAATTGGAGTGGATGATATAATATCTTAGAATTATTATTATGTTATAATAACCATATATAGTTATTCTTTACACCATTATAACAATCCATGTAAGGTGGTGGTGGAAAAACAGATTACACCACGGCATGGAGACGGTATTCTGTACGTACGCACGCGCGGTGATTTTGTTTTCCGTAGGATAGATAGAAGGTGAAATGGGGTTGTTTCATATTTATAATAACATATCAGTATATTATTGATACTTATGTTATTACTTTATAATTAAACAACTAAATAATAAGAAGTTGAAGAAGAAAGAAACTTGAAAGAATCGGTAGAAGAGATTACCTCTTCTTCGATGCACCTCTTTTAAGCTTCCTCTTAAGGCACTAGAGTTGGTCTTTTGAGAATACCATAACCTCCACAATGTTTCTAGTGAAGTGTAGAAGATAAATGGGAAGGTTTTGGATGAGCTTTAAGGCTCAAAGTGTTGTGAAGAGGAGAGTGAGGAGGTCCCTTTTATAAGGGAGGAGAGGGGAACCTTTGGAAACCTCAAAAATATTAATTTATAATAAATCAAAACCCACATAAAAACCACCAAAAAATGACTCATATTAAAATATTTGATGATATAGGGTTGTAATATCATCAAAAAATCAAATTTATGCACAATGGGA
Organism: Viscum album; assembly: GCA_963277665.1. Lineage (NCBI taxonomy): Eukaryota > Viridiplantae > Streptophyta > Magnoliopsida > Santalales > Viscaceae > Viscum > Viscum album. Next base: position 1,777,969,066 of record OY728143.1, on the reverse strand, counting down.
AATTATTTTAAACCTTATCAATTTGATTTATCCTTATTTAATTTATTTAATATTATTTGTGGTAATAATATTCTAAATTTCAATTGTAATAAATAATTAATTATGTGTTGTGAATTATACATAATTGGGTACTTTATGACATTTTATACCATATAATTTTAAATTTATAATTTTTAAATATTTATGTGATTTTTAAACAATTTAATAATATGTTATTTTTATAAAATAACAATAGTGTTAATTTTGACACTATTCATTTATTTGAATTTAAATAAAATCCACATAGAGGATATATTCGAAAAAAAATGTTTAATATATTACTAACATGTCATATTCATCTATAAATTTTTTTGAGAACATTAATTAGTTCATATAATGTTTATTTTAATATTTATAAAACCATTTATTTGATATTTCTCTTAATAAAAAAATTACTACATCATTTTTGTATAATCATTTAATATACTTATTAGTTTCATAAAATTAAAAATAAATCCTATTATGAAGATAAATATAATAAATTTCATAATAATATTTTTACTCTAATTTATCATCTTAAAATCACAACATTTAAATTGTTATATTTATTAAATTATGAAGGTGACATCTTTGACATCAATTAAAATAAAATAATGTAAATGTCCTAATCGGTTTTATAAGGCTCCAAATGGTCCAAATATATACCCTCGGATGATTAGGGTATATATATACTCTACCAATAAAGTTTGGTCAAGTTTATGGTGCTTTTGATAGGTATTATTATTTTAATAAAAACTATATTATTGATTTTTCACTAAATAAATAATTTCTACATCATTAATGTATAAGATTTTAAGGTAAAAAAATATTAATTAAAAATTAAAAATAAATTACCATGAGAAATAAAAATATTTTAGCTTTCAGATTAGTATTTATAATCGAATTTATATTCGGTATAACTATATATTAAAAATAATCTAATTATTAAAGTTTGAGTGAGACATTTCACTTTCCTTTAAATAAACTAAATAAAACGTCTTAATCAAATACAAGTGGCCTCCATTATATTATATTTCGACCCAAGTATGATTTAGGGTATGATATAATCATCCAATTATATTAGTACAATTTTTAGGGCAATTTTATAATATTATATTTACCCTTAATTACCTTGATTTACCTTTAACTATGGTAAATAAAATTTACCATAGTTACTATTCATAATGACTAAAAATAAAAAGTAGCTTATTAACATAATTTGGACGTAAAGATTCCAAATTTGGAATCCATTTTTCAAAATTCAAATCATAGCAGTTGTAGAAATTAATTTAAAATTAATCCTGTTGTTAAGAAAAGGAGTTTTAAAAGTTAAAACATTGCAAAAGATTGAAATGATTTTACCTATTAATTCAATGTAAAATCAATGCTAATGACATACATTATATTAAATGGTAAAAATATATTCTATTTATACTTTAAAACCATTAAATATTATAATTTAACCATATAAATTATTACGATGAAAAAAGTTTTTTTAATTAAAATATAGCGTGTTTTTACTATTCATTAAAATATGAATGTTATCAGAATAATGTGAAAAATTTATCCAAAGTAAATTTTATTATCCTGATTCCAATGAAGAATTTTATTTTGTCAAATTGAACTTATAAACATGTCAAAAAATAGATTTAAAGTGGGTGTACCATCAAAAGGCGGCAAAACTGCATTTTTGGAAAAAAAATTATTTTACTCGAAAAATTTATTTTGTTCTCACACGATTTTCTAGAAAATGTGTTATATGAATAATAATGTTATAAAATTCAAAATGTAGTAAATAATATTCCTAATGGCTGGTTCATAATAATATTATAACAATATATCGTTGTTTAGTGAATCCTAGTATTGCGTACTACTTATGCTATCAAGGAAGGTCGTGATTGCATGTAATGCAAGCCAAGTTAAGGGTGTGTGTAGTGAAAGCTCCCATTGTTGTTGCGTATAACATAATAAAAACTTATTTCATTTATATATTAAACAAAATATATACTTAATGTTGCGTAGAATAATTTCTACAAGACGAAGTTGAAATTGTGTGTAACACAAGACAAGAATAGTGTTGCGTATACTGCAAGATAATATGATGTTGCATATAGAACAAGCTAATTTTGGTGTAGCGTACAACATAAGACATAAATGAAATTAAAAGGAACAATTCTGATAAATCTTGGGTTGTTACACTGCCCCTTGCAACAAAACCCAACACACTTCCCCCTCCCCTGAACACCCCTTGCACCCCCTGCACCCTCCCCCTTCCCACAACACACACCCCTACCCACCCCATGCACCCCTTGCATCAACCCCCCATGATAGCCAGAGTTTTGTTCCTTGGTAGGGGTATTGTCAATGAGGTTTGATGATAGGTACCATTTGGATCATTGGTTGAGTAGTGGTGTATGAGAAGCCATAAAACCCATGTATGGGAAGCCATAGGGTGGATAGAACACTATTGAATATAATTGGATGGCATGGATGATTTATGGTGATCCAAGAGTCGATGGAAATGGATATTTAATATTAGAATTTAGGGATAAGCAGGTCAACCACATATAGTCATTCAATTTTGTGATGGATAGAACATGGGCTACAGAGACCAGGTGTTTGGTTTGGAAGGTCAAAGATAATGGTACTCCTATGGTAGGGAGAATCATATCAGTTGTGGGTGACTAACCCTCATGTAATATGGGTTATTTTTGTAGTGAGGCTAATCATTGAACAGTTGAGGTGAAAAAGTGAGGCTAGTGTGTGGGAAGATCCTATCTTTTCTGGTTCTGTGGATAATACTATATTTTAAGTTCATATGTGGTGTTTAGTGGAGTTAGAGAATTGGAATTGGGCTTAGGTTGTGTTTTCAGTGTTATAAGGGTGAATCACATCAAAGGTGATTCAGTGCATAGAGAGGGAGCATGATAGAGGAAGAAAATAGTTGGTGATCCAACCTTAAAATTAAACTAGGAGTCAGGGATAATACATAGGTTTAGGAATTATATGATATCATGATGCCTCAAGAGGTGAAGTCATCTTGATTGAGAGATACGATAGAACACTAGCTGATGAATCCAAGAAATTTCATGAAAATTCATCTAGAGGAGAAAGGAATGGTGTTTTTCATGGGGTTGGATGTAGTGAGTTGAAAACTGCATTGAGATCATTTTTCAAAATCTAGTTGCCAGGTCGATAGACCTTTGGAAGATCATTCTCAATTGGAAATTCATATAGTTAGAAGCACCATGATGTTTATTCAACCTTCACGAGAAGATTAGTATGGTGGGTATAACCATAAGCTTTAGGATGAATTAGTTTAAGAAATTGAGGAGTATCCAGATATATGGGTTTAGTGGAAGCCTTCTTGGTGTTAGCGTTGGGGGAGAGTGAGTGGATCGACTTCTGGTGAAAAGCATGCCTTGATGTTTGGATTTTAGTAATAGAAACATGTTTAGAATTCAGAGATTGGGAATAGTGAGTTCTCAAGGAATTGACAACTGAAGTAGTTTTTGAGACATGTTTTGATGAATACGATGGATTATCGGGGACGATAAGTTTTAAGGTGAGGAGTTTTTGATGCCCCACAGATTTTTGATTCATTATTTTTGGAGGAAATTTGTGTTTTTAATATGATTTATGGGTTGTTTCTTAAATTTGAATTTGGATCATAAATCTGAACACAAGATGTTTCGTAATGGTATTTTTGGATTTGGTTTGAGTCTCTAGTTGGGGGTTTGGGTGGAAGGTGGTGGAGGTTCAGGGTGAAAAATAACTAAAATTTAAGCTATTATATCCTTTCATGTTGTGACCCATAAGGTTTATTCCTTTAATGGGGTTGGTTGAAGGGAAAGCCCCCTATCTCGAAAATTTCTGAGTGTGAACCTCAGTTCAAGCCATGAAATTCCAAGGGGTAGGTATTCATGGTGTGAAACCCCTGGTCACACCATGAATCATGCGTAGGTGTATTTCTTTTAATAGGTTAAATTCTGTCTTTTTCTAGGTCAAGTCTTTTACAGTGATGTTACTGAAGAAAGTGTCATGTTTTCAAGGCCAGTCGTTTCTGTTTAATGAAATTAAAACAATGATTTTCATTAAGTTTTATATTTTTATGAGAATTATCGGTTCATGTTTTCTCAAAATGAGGACACTTTCATCTCTAAAGTGAAGGAAATTTCATTTTCTACTATTGAGTTAGTTGATACTTTCTTCTAGTCCACGTTGAAGGCTTAGGGAAATCATGTAAAATAGGTGAAAATGTAATTCTAGAGAGACAAACCCAATTTAAATAGCATATACACATTATATAATAATGAAAACAAGTTATTAAAATATGCAAACAATTATAGAATTCAAATTAATGAGTTAGGCAGAGGGAAATTACCTCAACCTCAAGGTTCACTGCTTTTGACGGTGGCAACTCGAATCTTCCTTTTTTTCTACTTGCACGCATATGCAAATTCACACACAAATATATATAAGGACACTTATCTACTATATACATATTTTCATGGCCAAATATGTACAAGGGGGTCCTTAGATATATGTTTATACTTGTATATACCCCTTTACACTTACACATGTATATATTTTTCATATCTATATATAAGCACACATAGCCCCAATATATATATTCTTACTTCCATGAGTGAATATATATAAAGGGGGAAATTATATATATATATATATATATATATATATATATATATATTCCTACCTATTCATACACATGTAAGACTTCATCAACGACAAATTGAATCCACCTCAATGAGATCCAAAAAGAACTACAAAAATATAAAGAACCCAAATATCCCAAAAACCCTAATTAAAATTTGGCCAAAGAATAAAAGTGGGATAAATCTTACCCAATTCTGATGTTGATCTTACTTTCATTGATGGTGGTGGATAGAACTACCCTCATCATAAGAAACCCCCTTTAATTAAATAGTGGGAAAAGAAATGAGATATAACGACTTCTTATATATATGCGACTAGTGATAATAAATGATACATGAATCCATTACCATTATAGATTTTATAATTCCTTTCTATTATTACCAAAATATCATCATTATTCACTCCCATTGGACTAATAATTTATGGTGGTCATGTCAACACAAAATAGCTACACACACAGACATTTTTTTATCATCATATCAATAATCATTGCACCAATACATGCATAAACAATAGAAATAACATATCCATTAAGCATACCATATTCTTCTATATTATCATATCCATTCCATATTCTCTTCTTAGCATTTATTTCCAATATATATTTAAATTACCATATGAAATCATATAAAAAAAGTTATGCATGGTTAGTATATAATCAACAAATAGAATATAAAGGAACTCATATTCATCTTTAATTTCTCATTCCCTTCCATTTTCCCTATTCAGTTCATTTCCAAAACACTTCCCAAATTTTATTTCCAGCCCCTACACCACTCCCCCTAACCCCTACCCTCATCCCTCAACCCCCAACCACCCCCACCCCCAACCTACACCCCCAATTCCCCCAGTCCTCAGCCCCCCCAGCACTAGTCCCCCTACACCAGCCCCCTACACCACTCCCCCAGCCCCCCAACACTACCCCCCTGCACCACTCCCCCCAGCCCCCCAACACTACCCCTTACACCACTCCCCTAGCCCCTCCCCCCCAGCCCTCATCCCCCCATCCCCCATCCTCCCACTTCCACCTATACCCCCACTACCCTCAACCCCCATCACCAGCCCCCATCACCAATCCTACCTACACCAGCCCCCAACACCACTCCCCCAGCCCCCCAACACCCCCTCCCACACTAGCCCCAGCTCCCCACCCCCAGCCCCTCTCCCATCCCTCAGCACCCCCACACCCCATCCCCCCACTCCCCACCTACACTCCCACTACCCCCAACCCCCCAAAACCACTGCCCCAGCACCCCCTCCTACACCATCCCCAAGCACCCCCTAGCCCCCAACCCCCCCCCCCCCCAGCCCCACCTGCACCCCCAATTCCCCACCACTTCCCCCTACACACCCCACCCCAACCTCTAATAATTCATCCCAACAGCCTTCATCATAGATTTTTTTTTTCAAAGATAAATTCCATTCTTAACCATTCAATTTTTTTGGTATTTTTATGAGATATCTATACCAGTTTTAATTAACCATGGTAGATAAAACCCAAAATTGTGTAATGATAATAACTTCCACGTAGTTCTAACCTTTATTAATTATCACATTTAATTCTAAACAAAAAGTGTAACAAATAATCATGGTAATAAGGTCATGACTTATATCCCAACCGAGAAAATATTTTTTTCCATATATTAAATATTGAGATCCATTCATGATAGATTCACCATTAATTTTCAAAAAATATATAAATAATTGTAAAATATTATTTTATTCTCTTTTAGTCATTCATTAAAGATAGTACATGCAACCTTACTTTAGAAAATAGATCACTTCTCTACTTTTCTACTAGATCCATCTTCTTAGGCTCTCCCAATTAGTTAGGTCATATGATCGCCCATTTTTTAGGCACATGATCTGCCTAATTAATATGTGTGGAAACTTTTTCTTCAAATTTTTTTAGATATTTAGAGCCCCTAATGTTTTTTGATTTTCACATCAATAGTTCATCTTTTTCTGGAAGTGAAGTTAAGAATTTGTTTGTTGTATGGCCTATAATTTTTTTTATCTTCCATGTACCTCTTTGGTATTATTTAGAATACCATTATTTATAAGTTAGTATTACTCTTAATCTTCTAGGATGTATTTAATTAAATTAATTCTACGATTCCTTTCTTGAATCGATTACATTTGTTACTTTAGCTCACTTCCATCAGTAATGACGTTAATGGACAATTTTCAATGATCCATGATATAGACTATTCTTACATTATGTAGGCATTTCATCTATATTTCAACATCCTCTTCAACCCCCTTCATTGAATTATTGAGATTATATGACATAATGTCCTTATTTTGTTTTCTACCCAAGGTAGATTCATTTACTTTTCTTACCTACTTCAATTTTTATTGTGTTTTTATTCTAGAATTAGTATATACTTTGTGTTGAGTTGGTATATTATAATAATAATCTTAACTATGATCACTTTTTTGATATTTAACAAAAATATTAAAAATATTGATTTTTTTTCTTAAAGATAGATTACTCCTTTTTTCAATTATTCATTTTCTCCCACATGTCTTCTTTAAAAATATGGTATGCTCCCCTAGAATATAGACCTTATATATCCTACATAGGTTGACATATTATGCTAACGTTCACTATACTTTTGTCCAAATTTCTAGTATCACTATTATTGAAAAATAAATCACCTTCTCTTTCTATTGTATATAGTATATCTAGTTTTTCTTGCTTTATATTTTTGGACAATAATAATATTATATTGGGATTTATTTAGAGATGAAAGTATTTTATTCATGATCATAGCCAAATTGGATGATATGGATGGATTCTCATTATTTAATCACACCCATATTTGTATATAATTTGTTTTTAAAACATGGGTAATAGATAAATATACATGAGTACCAACAAATTTCTCAGGATAGTCTGTCACATTCATCCATGAACTTAAAGTGAACAAATTTGTGGATCAATTAAAGTTATTTTGACACAATTCAGAGTCTTTTAGTTAGTAATATTATCATCATTAGTTTTTTGTGGTAGCTACTCTTATTTTCCTAAAAACATGTAATGATTCAAATTGGGTGAATTATTGATTTATCAATTTCACCTCTTACTCCAATAATTATAGATTTAGATAATAAATGTAATATTCAAGAGATTCTAACATTTATTCATATCCATTTTGTAACTTCAAAATCATATCTCCATACAATTTATTATCCTTTATAAGAGAATTATCTAGTTCTTTAATAATATTATCTTTAACATCCAGCTATCAATATTTGGCATCCATTGAGTTCTAATATAGTTTTTCTAGTGCAAAGACCAATTCTATAATAACAACCTTCTAACCCCCCCTTTTAATTATTATTCATTTATAGGCAATTTTCCATTAAAAAGTGATAGGAATATCTCCTTAGCTTCAATAAACATTATTATGGTGAAAAATTTACTTACCTTTTTAGCAACTTTATATTTTGTTGAATTAGAATCTAAAAATAACCATGATTTCTAATATTTTATCCTCTTGATGTATTCAAATATGTATATAATAACTTCAATAGGTTTCATTTTAAGACAATCGTTGATTTCATAATTGATTTCACTGAATGATTTGATGGAAATAACTTCATCACAACATGAAATTAATTCATTACAGAAATCATTATCAGTAGATTTAACAGAAGGAAAACCACTTTTATTACCTTCATATAGTGGTGTAATCACATTCTCCTAAGAATTATTTATTATAATTTTATCATCTTATTTATTCATGTTCCTCAAAGTATTATCTAAGACATTCAATTAAAATTCAATATGAATGGTAATTGAGTTTTCTATCCAAGGACCTTCAATAAAACTTCTTATTTTTTTAGTTCATATATTTCAAAAAAATAGTTTGACTTGAAAGAATATAAATCCAACCAGAGGAATTTTTTTTATCATACCAATTATAGATCCCACTAGAACAGTGAAAAAATTTATAGGGGGGTCCATCAATTTTGGTTGAACAACCAAGGTTTCAAGGAGTATTCAATAGTCTCATATGGATATGGAAAGAAATATCAATCCAATTCACCTTTCTAATAGATTTTATAATAGATGTATCATCCCCCACACTTCCAATAGGTAAGTAAAAACTCTCTACCTTCAACATGCTACCAAACCTAAGAACAAATTCAAGATCCATGCCTGAAGGACCTGTAGAGATAGATGGAGTACCAAGGTAATCAATAATAAAATTTGACAACCCGTGGTTCTAAGCTTAAGGAGTTAAAAATCCAATATTGAAAAATCCTTATTATTTTAAATAAATTGATAAATCAAGGATTGGGTAAACACTTATCTTAACCAATCTTTAACCCAAAGTGTTATTTCAATAATAATTTTAGGGAGGTATAGGGTAGTGTCGATTAACGTCTTGAAGAAAAACCTAAGACTAAACACCCAATTGGAAATGAATAGGACCATGTGGGGAAAAAATAACTTATGCATCTATCACATCATGGTTTCGAAACATACATGTTCTATGTGACTCATCATAATCATATTGGATTTTATTTATATGGAAAAATGATGGTCTCTAATTCTATTTTGATATGTCAACATGAAATTTAGTAAATCCTCCAAACATTACTGTTAATAAACAACTGTAACAATATCATGATATGTCATATATACATCACTATGAAACATATATTTACATTAACCAAAGTAATAATATTCAATGAATACTATATATTTATGAAATTTTCTTTTATAACTCACCATACACCATTCATTCATCTTAAAATCATATCATCATTACTTCTGATTTCCAGCATTTTCATATTTGAACTATATAAGACAATCAAACCCAATGAAAATCAGACAAAAAATCAAAGAAATCAGACCCAATGAAATAAGTGAAAACAAATAAACCCTATCAAATAAAAACATGACAATTAAGAAAACAAGAAATCAAAACAAATAAATCTTACCCAATAAAAATTGAAGTGGGTGTAGATCTAAAATCAAAGAAACCCTTCTCCATGGTAGAAATTGAATGGAATGTGAGGAATTAGATCTATCCTGGTTCATATGTATGCAGCTATGTATTGGAGAAAATTAGAGTTAATTGAAACCCCAATCGTATAAATATAACATAGAATTTAGGAAATATAAAAAAAATCCTAATGCACCCTACCGCAAGCCACTCACAAGTTTTGGGTCATAGACCACCCACCAGTGAGATGTGGAGGGGTGCCTGGAATGTGTGAAGACTTAAAAAACAAGGGATTCGAGGAAGAGGGTGGCATGAAGGCAGAGGCGGAGGTGGGGCCATGTCAGAAGAAGAGGATCAAGAAGAGGTTGGGTGGCCACATCATTAGAGGAGGATTGTCCTGAGGTTGGGTGGTCGTGTCATTAGAGGAGGATCGAGGCTGGGTGGCCATGTCACCATAGGAGGATAACAGGAGGTTGGGTGGCAATATCGGGTGAGGAGGTTCACCGACTCACGGGGAGGAGACATCAACCAGGTAAAATTTTTGGGTGGAATCGCGAGGGTTGGGGGCATGGCTCCATAGATAACATAAGACCCATGGGGATATCTTAGCCTATATCCATAGTTTTTTTAAACTGTGTCTATATAAGTGTGGCTATGTCCTTAATTTATAGTAGTGATTGGTTGAAGGAAGAAATATAATCCACTCATGTGTTTATATAAGTTCATAAACCATTCCCAAAAAACTAAAGGATTTCTAGATTAGGAATTGTTTCTCCTTATAAATATAGAATAAATTCAATAATTCCAAACATGTGACAATGATCTCTAGACACTTGCCACCTAACACAATCAACTCGATTGAGATAATAAAAACTATGCGGAGGGAGTTTAAAAATATTCAACCAAATAAATTAATAATGAAATACACCAAACTTTAAATATGATCACATTAATAGAATTGTGAACCACTGAAAAGAGAAATCATTCAATAGAAAAAGAGAGTTTTAAATTAAATCACAAGACTCGTACATTACAAAAGGAAAACTCCCCCTTCCCCAATCACTCTAAAGTTTTACCCCTCCATTTTAAAGGTAAGAGAGTTGAAGGGGGTAAGAAGAGAGAATTATAAAAATAATAAAAGAAAATATAGAAAATACAAATAACTTCAAGATTCTAATCCTCTAGCATAAATCCTCCTTCCCTTTCTTTAACTTCCTTGAATGGATGTAGACACACAAATTTATAAGGTTGAGGGGTGGAAATATTTCCCTCCATATTATTTCTTCCTAGAGTTTTAGATTAATTTTCATAGTAAATGGAAAATATAGGGAAGGTTTCTTCATTAAATTTGTTCTTATATTTATTTTTCATGCTCCCTTCAAACCTCATCTTGTTTAAACAAGTTTATTAAAAGTCATTCCAAAATTACTGAATAAAAATTTTTATGTATGAGGAGATGCCTCAACTCCCTCTAATTTGGCACATTAAATGGATTCCTTAATGACCTATGTTCTCTATGAAATTTAATGTAAACAAAATTCTCAGTGTTATCTTTCTAATACATATAGAATAAATGAATTTGTGTATCTCTGGGATGATATATGTCTCAATTACTATGGTTGGGTGCATTTTGTCATCCAGAAATAGGTTTTAACTTTATTGATTTTTCTGGGCCTTTATGCTTCAAATTGGATATGGGTTTAGAAGAAAAAGTTGAAGCCTGAGAAAAAGGAAGAATACAAAAAATCACACAAATTGGAGGAAAATTTTAAAATTTAGACTCAAAATACAGAAGCTCCATAAAACTGTAAATTTTTTAGAATTAATCATTTTTCACAACTAAGAAAAAATTCACCAAAAATACTAAAATGATGAAAACGAGATAAAATTTATTAATTTTTATGGATTAAATCATTAAAAAACACATGAAAAATTAGTAAAATATTATCTCTATCAGAGATAAAATTCCAAAGCATGGAAAAAATAAATGGTAGGAAATGAGATCAACTAGAAATAAACCTCTAGAAAAAGGTGGTAGAACTCACCTTGAATTACCATGGATTGATCACTATGATCCAGGGATAAATACCTATTGAAATGGGATTCATAGAATTCTAAAAATACTCTATAGTTCCTAGGGGTTGAGTGGAATAAGTGGGTGATAATTCGGGTTTGGGTGTATATTAGTATTTATAGACCAACTGAAAAACTGATGACCACGATGCAAACCCTTGGACCACACCACAACACTGTCTGAAACATGGAATTCTATGACATATAAAAATTTAACACATTATAAATACCATCAATCAAAGGTATTTCTAAGAATCTACGTCAGATCATATAAAATTGGATCAGGGGGGTACGACGCGGCCTTAGATACCATGCTGCAAAACCCCCATTGCCAAGAAAGCTTCCACACCACGACCTACTGGACACAATGCAGCTACCCCTAAAAAGGAAGTAGCCTTCAAATCCACAATGATATCCCTTAATTCATATAACTTATCCACTACACCGCAATCACCAGCACTATGGTGCAATGCACACCTCCACATCTCAGTCATGCCACTTTTGGAAGTGGATCCCCCAAGACACCTCAAACACCCTCCAAACCACCTGGAACCTCCTACGAGTGCCTCCAACACCCAAAAAACACAAAGTAAAGGAATTAAAAATTTTAGGTCCTTACATTAGATACCTCTCAAACCATTCTCATCCTCTATAATTCAAAACTCAAACTAGATAGAAAATAAAGCAAAATGGGGTCGTCCAAATAGCCACCCTGTGATATACCTTTCAAGGATCCTACCATCACAGGAGATCATCCACATCAATTAGAAGAAGAAATTATAAAAAAATTAATAAAAACAATCATCTCTTGAAAACTCCCTTGGGGGAGATACCTCTCAAATAATAGCAAGGATACCAACAAATAGATAACAAGAGGAAACCATCTTATAAACTAGAAAAAGTATACAACCACAACTTGAGTTGCAAAAAAATAGAGATAAAAAAAATATCTCATAGTAATAAGCATGTATCTATGAATCATGTTCTTAGGTACTCTCCTCCACAAAACTATTCCAGAAAATGACACAAACCGAAGGAATATCACACACATGAAACACCTTCTCCCGACAGTCCTGGATCTCCATAGGTTTCTCATCAAAGGTCACATCATTGTCAACATCGATATTTCCCCAATTGATGACATGAGAGTCATCGTGAAGATAATGATGAAGCTTTGACACATGAAAAACATCATGTATATGGATCATTTGTAGGGAAAGCACTATTTGATATTCCATGACACCAAAATGATCTAACCCATAGAAATACCTTACAAATCTGGGAGAAAACTTACTCTCACATCCAAACATTTTCTTCCCACGATGAGAAGTCAAATTCAAGAACACATGATCTCAAAAATTTAACTATTTATTTCACCTCCTATTACCATCATAGGATTTATGACAATCCTGTGTTTCTTTTATTTTTTTTTACAAATTACTTGAACCATCTCTATCATGTTCTGCACTAGCTTCAAATCAAAAATTTCTTACTCTCTATCCCCGGTCCAAAACAATGAATAATGAAAAGGTTGCCTGTAAAAATCATTAAATGGAACCATACCAATGGTGAATTGGAAAAATTATTGTACGAAAAATCAACAAAATTAATTTTCCTCATCCACAAACCCCCAAAATTCATGACATAAGAATGAAACATGTCTTCAAGATTTTGTATGTAATGCTTTATTTGACCATCCATTTGTATATTAAATAAAATTATAAGGAATAATTGAGATCCAAAAACATATTGGAGACATATCCACACCCTAAAGTTAAAATGAAGTTTATGATCCAAGATAATAATCCTTGGGACTCCGTGGAGTCTCACCACCTCCTCAAGATATCGTCTTGACAAAACCATCACAGAGCTCCACTCCCTGATCACTATAAAGTGGATTGATTTTGTTAAACAATCCATTATCCCCCATATAGCTTCATATCATCTTTGTGATCAAGGTAAATTGGTAATTAATTCCATCGATATGGACTACCACTTTCACCGGGGAAAATTTAACATATGGAGAAAACCATTGGGAACATGGTGCTCGACCTTCACCATCTCTCCAACCAAACATTGAGAAATAAACTCTACTACTGCACACTTCAACCCAGAATTCCAAAACTGAACTCTCAAAATCATGTTATATCTGTTGAAACATGAATGAGTTTCCAGGAATAGAAAAATTCTAAGGAAGTTGATACAAAAGTGTAGCTCATTTCGCAGTCTTCAATTTGACTAGTTGTAGAGATTAAATAGAGTTACAGATCAGAAATTGTAGATGTTTGAAATGAGGATGTCAAAAGTGGTTCACAGAGGTCTTGTTTCCAAAGATCCTGCTGGGGAGGTCGCATTTCGGTAGATATGTTCATGAAGGTACCGTTAGTAGAGGAATGGTTTTGGAGGTCCTACTCATGAAGATCCCAGTTTGTGGAGCTCCTTCGCAAGTACATGAAGGACAGATGGTAACCTCTGCACAATGTCAATGAAGAGACATAGAGTAATTTGTGACAACATGAATGGTTGATGGTAACCTTCTCACTATGTCATTTGGACTTGTGGTTCCCCATCACTCATGAAGCTCAGAGAGATTTGCAAAAGCCTTTAATCATTGTGAGCTCCACACCCTATAAATACCCTTGTCATGCATTTAGTAAAAGGGGAGAGGGGATGCCGATTTGTGACATCACGATCTCAATTCGGAAAGCTCCAGAGCTTTGAAAATTCACATAACTCATTACATTTGTTCTTTTCAAGACCTTAAGCTCCACAAATCCCCATCCTTCATGATACCCTGATCTTTGCAATTCCCCAACCTTCAAGAGACCCTAAGATATGTGAATCCCCAACCATTGAGAGCCCTTGATCTCCGCAAAGTCCCATCTTCCCCGAAGCCCCTACCTCCATTCCTGTTAGTCCATACCTTGGGGGTTGCGCACCCACACCCCTAATTGGGATCAATTTTAGGCTATGGTTTTGGTCCCCAAACCTAATATCTTTGTTACCATCACTAAACTCCATGATTGATAGAGATCCGAACCGAAAATTTTTTGGGTTGAGGAAATTTTAGGTTGCACCTTATATGGCCCCAACATCCACCCCATTTAATTCCATGATTTGAGATACTCCACTACTCTCCTCAAAATAATTTGAGTTGACCTAATCATCTTTGTCTATTTACTGTGTCACGAGTTGATATTTTCATCTTGGATTCCCTGAGTTCCTTGAGTTGAAACACTCCTCAAGCAACTCCAAAAACCCTTGTCACCTGACTCATGATCCAAGTCTAACTAGAATGGGTCACTCTTGCATTATTCCCACACCCGATCTATTTCTAGGCGTCTTACTCTTAACAGTCCTCACTATATGACATTAAATTGTAGCACACCCTATATGATAAACATAACATGCCGCCTATGAAAAACATAAGATACCTTATGTATCAAGCAAAAAAATTATCACTCCATGATCATGATATAACCTCCTTAGTCCTCACTACATGGATTTAAACTGTAGTATAGCCTATGTAATTAGAATAAGATGATTCCTGTGAAAAGAACGATATGTATTATGTGTCAAGCGTAAGATGAATCATGTAATAATCATGAGATGACCACCAAAAAACAATAATGGGCCTCCTACTCAAGTGTAATCCAAAATAATATCCCTCGACCCATCAACAAATCAGGATTCCCTCACAACCTGACATAAGGAAGAAAGGATGGACAACTCAATGCATAAGCCCCATACACCATGTCCTTACACAATATGTTAAACTATAATCTCACTCTAGGAAATGGACATGGGATGCCCTCATGACCTGACATAAGGAAGAAAGGGTGGGTAGCTCAATGCATAAACCCCACATACATCATCCTTTCACATGAAGTTAAACTGCAATATTACCCCATCCAAGGACACAAGATTCCCTCTTGAATAGACATGAGGAGTAAATGATGGGAAACTTCCACACGTAATCCCCATACACACCTTTTATACTACCAACAATGCCTGTGTAGATTCCATACGTAATCCTCATTCACACCATTACTGCTCCATAGCATCACCTGAGCCACTTTCACACATAAGCCCTGACCACATCATCACTTCTCCTTAAAGTACATGGAAAACTTACATGCATAATCCCCACACACAATGTACTTCCATATGTCATTAAAATATAAAATTACACTAGGAAATGGACATGGGATTATCTAATGACTTGACATGAGGAAGGAAGAATGAGCTGCTTCCATGCATAATCCCTGCACACCATATCATTCCACATGATGTTAAAATGTAATCTTACTCCATGAAATGAGAATGGGATTATCTCATGACCTGACATGTGTAATAAAATATGGGAAGCTCTATGCATACACCCCACACACCATGCCCTTTCACATGACATTAAACTGTAATCTTACCCCATGAAATGGACATGAAATGCCATCTTGACATGACATAAGGAGGAAATGAAAGGAAACTTCCCCATGTAAGCCCCATTCACATCATTTATTCTCCATAGCATCACCTAGACCATTTCCACGCACAAGCCCCAACCACATCATCACTACTCCCAACAACACATGGGCATCTTCCACGCATAATCCCCACAAACCATGTCCTTCCACATGGAATTAAACTGTAATCGTACTCTATGAAATGGACATGGGATTCCCTAATTACTTGACATAAGGAAGGAATAATGGGAAGCTTCCATGCATAAACCCCGCACACCAATTCCTTCTATATGACGTTAAACAGTAATATTACACAATGAAATGGGCATGAGATTCCCTCTTGACCTAACATGAGGATGAAGAAACATACATCTTCCATGCATAATCCCCACACACCACATCCGTCCACATGATGTTAAACTCTAATCATACTCCATATAATGGACATGGGATTCCCTCATGACCTGACATGAGGAAGACAAAACAAGTAGCTTCAATGCATAATCCTTGCACACCACGTCCTTCCACATGATGTTAAACTGTAAAATCACACCATGAAATGGAAATGGGATTCCCTCATGACCTAACATGATGAATACGTAATTAGAATATTCTATTCATAAGCCCCACACACCACATCCAAGTCTCATGATGTTAAACTGAATGGATCAGTCAAGTCACATGACCTTAAACTACAATATAGAACTATGTGAAGTTTGATCCTTATCTTCTAATAGGGAATGTAGGATGCCTCCCTAAGGTTAAATCATGACATTAATCCCAAGTGTGACATATTATCTCTAAGGGAAACACCTATTAGATCTTTATCAAAAGGGTATACCTGGTCCATCACTCTGGATCTGCCTCCAAAGGGCATTCTGATCTGTCACTTCGGTTATGCCTCCAAAAGGTATTATGATCCATCACTCTGGTTCTGCATCCAAATGGCATTCAGATTCATCACTCCAAGTCTGCCTCCAATGAGTGTTATGATCCAAACATATGTGTGACATCTTTCCTTCTGGGGACACAACTCTTGGATCTACCTCCAAAGGTCATATCTAATCAGTCGCTACAAATCTTACTCCAAAGGGAATTCTGATCCATCAATCTAGATCCACATAAAATAAAGTTCTGATCTATCAATCTAGGTCCTCCTCCAAAGGGTGTTCTGATATGAACATAGATGTGACATCTTCCCTCCTTGGGACACAGCTCTCAAATCCATCTCCAAAATGAGTATCTAATCCGTCACTTTGGATCTACCTCTAAAGTGAATTATGATACATCACTTCATGTACGCCTCTAAAGGGTGTTTTGATCCAAACTCAAGTGTGACATATTCCCTCTTAGGGAAACACCTCTGATTTTTGTCTCCAAAGGGTGTTTTGATCCATAACTTCCTAGATCAACCTCTTAAGGGAGTTATGATCCATCACCTCTCGGATTATCCTCCAAAGGGCATTATAATACAAAACCTTCTAGATATGAATGAAAATAGAATTTTGATCCATTAATCTATACAATCAGGTGTTACATATTTCCTTCTAGGGATGCACCTCCATGACAATCCTCTATAGGGAATTCTAATCTCCAAACCTGTCCCCATATGATATTAACCTGTGACCATCTCTATAGGATTTAGAATTTGTAATCCGACCCATAATACCTACCCCATGCAATACACGTGGGATTTCTAAAGTAAAAACCTTAGAATAAATACTCCCATGGAATCAATTACCACTTGATCAACATGGGATGCCTTGTGTTTCACACCTAGGATGCCTCATATGTGATTCCCTACAAAAGAGAAAGATTTATAGGTTCCCCACACACCTAGTGTCCATAGAGGCCTAGATATTCTTGATGTTACCTTCTCCTCTGATGAAAGGTTGCTGCCTCAGTTGCCTTATTGAGATAGAAGAAGTGTAATTAATTGGAGTTCATATTGAGATGGCCCCAAGAATGAGTTTCAAGAACATGACTCAAATCTATGAGGGACACTCAGACTAGGTGACAGAATCCCAGGAGGAGTCCTTGGAAGTATGAACCAAAATCCCTTCAATCTATTTCAATTAAATAGACAACATCACCAAAAATTGTGGCAGAGGCCACCTGACTTTGGAAAGCGATAATGTGGGGAAAGAAACACGCGTTGTAATGACAAGGCATGCCTTAGCTGTGAAAGCATCAGAAACAAAATCTTTATCGTTCCAAAATTTACCACCAAGGTTGAGCTATGGAACTCTCAAAGAACCACCACATTTATCACCAAATAGACAAAAATACTCCCCAAAAACAACACTCGTTGATGTTTATCCTCAGACCAACCATCAAGGGCATCACCAAAGACAACTCGACCTCTCTAGACCTCCACCTCAGAATCTCCCAACTATGACTCCTCCACCTACTACACCAAATATGATTGCACCGTAATTTGAAAAAAAAAACCGATGCCTCCAACCTTTCACACATCAAGATGCATTATTTATATTTACTACATCACTTTCCAGGAATCTACAGATTCATGTAGGACATCACCATGTGACTTGTTGCTTAGTGAATCAGCCATAACATTTCCCTTTCCTAGTGTATATGAAATCTTGAGGTCATAATCCAGTAGGAATTTTATCTACCTCTGTTTTCACTAGTTCAAGTCACCATGTGAGAATACATATATTAGAATCTTATGATTAGTAAAAATAAAAAAACACTTGTCGATAAGGTAATTTCTCCAAAACTTAATGAAAAACATAACTTTCACCAACTCAAGATCATGGTTGGAATAGTTATTCTCACGGTTATGTAACTATTGTGACCCATGGGACACAATAAATCTCTACAGCATTAGAACATAGGTCAAACCAAGATATAAAAAATCATATAAAACCTCAAATTGAACTCCCTCTACTGGAAAATAATGGACTTGAGCACTAACCAACTTCTCCTTCAGATACTTAAATGGCATATGAAACTGGTAAAACCCCAAGAACTCATGATCCATTCTAGTCAAAGATGTTAAATGAGTAGAAAACCAAAAGAAATAAGCTACTAACCTCCTATAATATCATAAAATAATGAGAAAACTTCACAAATCTGCTACAGTCTTGGGGTATTTCTAATAAAAACACCACTATATTCAAAGGATCCACCACTACTCTTCACTAGGATACCACATTCCACAAGAAACTAACATTAAGATCCCAAAACTCACACTTTGAAAACTTCCAAAACAATTACTAACAATGTAGAACTCCCAACACAACACAAAGATGCACTGCATGCTCCTCCTCAGATGTAGAGTACACAAGGATTCCATCGATAAAACCCACCATGAACTTATTCAGGAACTCTTTAAACAATGCATTTATTTAGCCCATGAACATGGATATAAAATTTATCACACCAAAAAACATCACAAAAAACTCTTAATTCCCATGGTGAAAATAGAAAGTAGTCTTTGTAATATCCCCTATCTTTCACCTACAATTGATGATATCATGACCAAAAATCAATCTTTGAGAACCAACTTGATCCCTTCAACTGATCAAATAAGTCATAAATCCATAGAAGAGGATAGCGTTTCTTCACTATCACTTGTTTTATATGATCATAATCAATAAAAATATACCAAAACCATTATCTTTATTCACAAAAAAAATTGGTGCACCCCAAGGTGACACACTCATCTGAACAAAACCTCACTGAAAAAGATCACCAAGTTTTACTCTCATCTCTCACAACTCAGAAGGTTCCATACTATACAAATTGATCGATATATGAGACACACCTGGTTATAGATCAATCCAAAAATTGATATCTTATTGAGGGGGTATCACTACAACATCCTCATAAAATACATCAGGGTAATATTATTCAACCCAAGTAAATGCTATTGGATGAACCTATGATGAACTTAGCATCATCTCAACCATCTAAAATGATAAGGATAGAACACACCTATATTATGATGACTCAATTATTTGAAGAATCCTTTATAAGTTTAAAATTTTATTTTCAAATAAAATATTTTCATTTATAAGTGTGCAACGTTTTAAAAAAAATTATTTCAAAATGGAAAAGTTATTTTTCTCAAGAATAATTCCAAGTGATCTTTAAAAGTTATTTTCAATATACGATGAAATACTTTGATGTTAATTAAGCTTTATTGTGGATATTATCCAAGTATTTCATAATTATTATTTATCTGGATTCTTTATGTTTATAATGATAGGATATTGAGGTAAATCGTTCCCTTTTCTATGATTTATACTTTGATGAAATGTTTATGAAATCTGTTCCATTTCTTGAGTTCTGCGATGATGAATGTTTTATGATCTTATTGCACACATATGTATGATTTTATTTATGTGATGGGTGGGACCTATATCTCCATCCAATGAATTGGGTAAATCTTAATATCTCATGAGATAACAATTGAAAACAAGTTGATGAACTTGATCATACTATGAGAAACAGTTGTGTTCTGATCGACTATGAGAAACAAGTGAATCCTAATCCACTATGGGAAATAGGTATGCCCTGATCCACTATGATAAATAGGTGCATAATTAACTACTAATAGAAATAGGTGCATCCTAGTATACTATGAGAAATAGATATTTCCTGATCTATAATGGGAAACAGGTGATAAGTCTTGATATACTACGTTGATGGTCTTGGTTGTTAACCTTGAAATATGATATGTTTTTTTATATTTATGATAGTTAAAAACTTTTATGACATGATATTATGGTTCATGATTGATTTATGATGATTTCTCACTTTTATAGCCAATGTTTTCAGAAATGATATTGTTTTATTTCATGACTCATGTTTATGATTTATAATAGGTTGGGTATGAACATTGTAAGTTATGTTCATGATCACATACTGTTATTATTATCTTATGATTTTATATAATAATAAATTGATATCTCTTATGTTTAACCTTACTGTGGGTATGAGATCACCCTTTTTATGTTTTCTTCCTTAGTTTATGAAGAAAATTTTAGGTAGGCTATTCCTGAGAGGAGTACTATATGATAAGAAATTTGTGGGAGATGTTTAAAATCTTTTACCAAATAAAAAAGATTGTGTTTCTAGTATTAAAATACATTAAAATATTATGGTCATCATTCATGTGTTTATGAAATGTATTGAATATTCATCTAAAAATATGTGATATTTATGTATGAAAATATCGGGTCATTATAGGACCAATGTGGCGAATCTATCATAGATGGGTAAAGAGGTGTTTTACTCTAAGGTTGATGAGTAAAGAGGTGTTTTATCCTTGGGAATGGGGTTTTTTGTGTAGTTCTCATTCCTTGGAATGATATTATATTTAGGGTTATCCTAATTATATTCTAGTGAGATCATTTATAGGTCATATTAGGATGTGAATTTGTAGCCCCCTGGCTAGCGTCTTCCCGCTTGATTGAGTTGAGCGATTGTAAGGTTCAACCCCTTGGATGTGTACTGACCCACAACCCTATCAACCTTTGGTTTTTGAGGTACCATGATGTTATTTTATATTCACCTTTGTATGGGATTTTTTACCACACATGTCGTGTTTGTACAGACCACCTGTGCTGTCACGACCCGTCCTCGGGGCCCGTGCCGCAACTACCCCAAGCCCGCCTTCCATAGGCCAGGGGCTGGCGACTAGCACCGAGGTGTAAATCCCGGTAAAAAGGGAAGGCATTGCCTTTGTAAAGTAAACAAACACCACAGAGTAAGAAAGCGGAAAAGTAAACACTAAGTAAAAACAGAGTACAACTGAAGTGCGGAAAATTAAATGGGCCAGTATACAAACCCAACTGAAAGTAAAGTACAACTCGAAAGGGAAAACAACAACTGTAAAGTAAAAGCCGCTACACCGAGATGTCCACTGGAAATCCCACCTGAAGGGTGGGTACAGATAGCTCCAATGCTCCTTGGGTCCCGTCGTCCGCTCCGAGCATGTCCCGCCCAGTGGTCCACCACCAGGTACCGTCCTGCTCTGCAAGCCTCAGCCACGATCAACGTTGTCCGTCGTCTGCAACCAACACAACGTAGTGCGGGCATAGCCCGTGCAGGGGTGAGTATAACGATACTCAGTAGGGACCCCGAGACCCTCAAGGTCTCACTAAAAACAACAAGGATAACCACAAGAAGATCTCAACAGAAAACCTCTACTTAGATATATGCCCATACATATACCTAAGTTATCAAGTAACACATCTCAATCATGAGGCAAACACAAGGTCCAAAGTCTCTGCTCAAACTAGGATTTTCATCATCGAAACCGTAACTGCTGAAGAGATCCGTCTCTGGAGTGTACAGTGGTCCTGTCACAACTCCGAGGTACTGCTCACTAACTTAAGACTGCTGTAGTACTCCACCTATCGAGTATTGTGGGCCAGCCGCTACCACCAAGTGCTCCCATGTGCCGCTACAACCAAGCGCACCACTGTCGTGGGTCTGCCGCTACAACCAAGCGCTCCCATGTGCCGCTACAACCAAGCGCACCACTGTCGTGGGTCTGCCGCTACAACCAAGAGCTCCCATGTGCCGCTACAACCAAGCGCACCTCTGTCGTGGGTCTGCCGCTACAACCAAGCGCTCCCATGTGCCGCTACAACCAAGCGCACCTCTGTCGTGGGTCTGCCGCTACAACCAAGCGCTCCCATGTGCCGCTACAACCAAGCGCACCTCTGTCGTGGGTCTGCCGCTACAACCAAGCGCTCCCATGTGCCGCTACAACCAAGCGCACCTCTGTCGTGGGTCTGCCACTACAACCAAGCGCACCCATGTGCCGCTACAACCAAGCGCACCTCTGTCGTGGGTCTGCCGCTACAACCAAGCGCTCCCATGTGCCGCTACAACCAAGCGTACCTCTGTCGTGGGTCTGCCGCTATAACCAAGCGCACCCATGTGCCGCTACAACCAAGCGCACCTCTATCGTGGGTCTGCCGATACAACCAAGCGCACCTCTGTAACACACCGAGTCGTTCGATCAGCAGTCATCGGGTCTCAGTCAGCTACACGGTCTCCGTGCTCCGCCCGCTCGTCTCCGGGAGGGTCCGCTCCACGAGCTACTGGTCAATACTCCAAGTATCACAAAGTCCCGCAAGGAAGTATCTCAAAGGACCACCTCGTCATAGGGGTCTCAACGCAACAGACGGCGCGTCAATCGGACGCCCGGTCTGTGAGTTATTACCCTTTTCGTCCCAGGGGCCCGGTTGGTTTCGTGTGCGAACCAACCCGGTCGTACCCAAACTGTACCCCGAACTCTCATGGGGTATACTCAGAAGGACCGTTTCTCAACGAGATCACCAACGCCGCTGACGGTTCGTCAAACGGACGTTCTGTCTGAAAGGTATCATCTTTTCCGTTCCAGGGGCCCGGTTGGATTTTGGTGCGATCCAACCCGGCCACTATCCAAATGCATCCAAAAATCGGGCGGAGGACGCCAAAAGTTCCGTCTCATCAAGAGGAAAGCAATGAGACAGACGGCGCGTCAATCAGACGCCCGGTCTGTGAGTTATTGGCTTTTTCGTTCCAGGAGCCCGGTTGGATTCGTGAGCGAACCAACCCGACCGCACTCCGACGGCATCCCAACCTCGAGGGGAGTAAGCCAAAAGATCCGTCTCACCTAGAGGAATTCAACAAAGCTGACGGCACGCCAATCGGACGTCTGTAGCTCAAGATATGAGCGTTTCCGCTCCGAGGGCCCGGTTGGTTTCGTGTACGAACCAACCCGGCCGAACCCAAAGTATTTCGAAACCTTGAGTGCGATAAACCGAAACGACCGTCTCGCTCCAAGGATTGCGTTGCCACTAACGGCGGGTCGTTTGGAGCCCTGTAGCTCAAGTTACGGGCGTTTGAACGAAAGTCGTCCGAAGACGGGGGGTCCGGGCCCGGGGCGACCCGGCCCGACCCCCCCCGGGTTGGCCCGAACCGGGTCAGGTCCGACCCGGTCGGCCAGGACCGGCCCGGCCAGGGCGGGTCCGGCTCGGCTCGGCCGAGCGGCCGACGCGGGGGAAAGCCGTCGCCCCACGTGACACCCCCGCGGCACCCGCGGGGTGTCGGCCAGACAGCCGGACGCGCCGCGTGACAACCCCGCGGCACCCGCGGGGTGTCGGCCAGACAGCCGGACGCGCCGCGTGACAACCCCGCGGCACCCACGGGGTGTCGCCCTGGACACCCGCGGGGCGCCGCGTGACAACCCCGCGGCACCCGCGGGGTGTCGCCCTGGACACTCGCGGGGCGCCGCGTGACAACCCCGCGGCACCCGCGGGGTGTCGCCCTGGACACCCGCGGGGCGTCGCGGGACAACCCCGCGGCACCCGTGGGGTGTCCCCCTGGACACCCGCGGGGTGCCGCGTGACAACCCCGCGGCACCCGCGGGGTGTCACCCCGGACACCCGCGGGGCGCCGCGTGACAACCCCGCGGCACCCGTGGGGTGTCGCCCTGGACACCCGCGGGGTGTCGCGTGACAACCCCGAGGCACCCGCGGGGTGTCGCCCTGGACACCCAGGCGCGCCGGACCCGCACGACCGCAGGTCCACGGGCGCCGCTGCCTCCGGCCGCCGACGCCGCCGCGCCGGCGACCCGCGCCGCCACCGGCTTCCGCGGGCCGCCAGAGTCGCTCTGGTGGCCCGTTTTCCTTCCCGTCTGCGCCGTTGCTCCTCCCGGGACTCATCCTTCACTGCGGAAACATCAAACATCTGTTGCGGCACGTTCCGTCGTCGCCCGTCAAATCCGCACAAACAAAGAACGGCGGAGGGTCGTCGGGCCGTGTTCGTTTGGCCCGCACCCTCCGCGTTAGAGATAATCAATGGGAGAAAATAAAATGTTCAACACATGAGCCAACAATATTAACAAAATAAAATTGTTTCTTTGATTCCGGTTCTTTAATTTTTAAATAATGTTCACGGGAATATAAGGAGGGGTATTTCCAAAATATAAAATCCCTACTTCGCTGGACGTCGCGCGTGAGCGTTCTTCGCGGAAATTGCTCGTCGCGGAAGGTGGAGATCGTCGCGTCGTCACGGAAGGGCGTCGCGTCATCGCGGAACACGACGTTGAGTCGGCGAACTCAAGCAGCCGATCGAAGATCCATCGCGGAGGAAGAGACGTCGCAGAAGAACGTTGTCGGCGTCGCGGATCACGGCGTCGCGTCGTCGATTTCCGGGTTCGGCGTTCTTCGCGTTCTTCACGTTCTTCGCGAAGGAGGCTGAAGGTTCAAGGATCCTTTCTAAACGAGTAATCCTCCAAAAGAAAAAGGTTGGTCTTATTTTATTATTATGCCAACACACGAAAAAGGGTAAGTAACGACCCGTCAATTCGTTGAATTAATTCAACGAAAGAAATAGCTCATTTAATTTACGAAATAAACCGCCCAATTAAATGGTCTGTTAAGAATTTAGAAAACGCGTCAGTTGACTTTCATAATGACGGGTTTTTGCGGGTGCGTTACTTAGCAGAAAGAAACGTCGGGGCTCGTGCGGGCTCCACCTCACAAATATCCTACAAAGGGGGTAGGATATTTCTGGATAGTATCCTATCTGGTTCAACTCAGTTCAAGCCGCCTTTAAGTGGCTTCAAGTGGCTTCCAAGTGGCTTAAGTGAAATAAAATAAAGTTGTCGAAAAATTATTTTATTTCTTAACTTTAAGCCCGAAAATTAAAAACCACACCCGAGAAAACGCAACTTCGGAAGAGGCATTTCTAAGAGAATACCGGCGCTGCGATTTCATCGGTGCCCTCAGAATTCGATTCTGGGCACCGGTTCCAATGTTAGAAAAACTCGCTCGTCCGTTCACTGAACGTACCCGAGCCAAACTTCGGAAAATGATTCCGGGCACACCAGGCCTCGGAATCAGGTGCCGTCAGAAACTGCGCTCTTGTAAAATTCCAAAGAAAAATAAAAAAAAAATTCCTTGAAATTTACGGGTCTTTACATGTGATCTTTCATTGACTAACCATTTCATAATAACATCATTTTTTGTTTTTAGTGATATGATTTTTTTGACAAATCTCACATGTCATTTCAGATTACATGGATTTAATACCAGCCTTTATTAGACCGTTTATCTATATACTACACTACTAGACTTCATGATGTTATGGATTTAGTGCATCTCATTCACTTTCATATTATTGAGTGGAACCAGCCTGATAGAGTCATGCACCAGTTTGGATGTGTTTAGCGCATTCCATTTCCACCAAGACGGTTGCCAAAACATCATTCCATGAAGGTGATGGGGAGGCGGGATTTTGATTGGAACTGAGGACATGTGGATTATCTTGACCTGTGGGGAATATGGGAATTGTTTTATATTGATGGTGTATATACGATGTGATTCCATCTTTCAGAGCAGCTTGAGTGTGTGTCATGGTATAAAATAAAGTTTATACTATATATTACTACACACGAATGAGGGTTTCAGGATTTGGTAAGTCAATAAATTTCAATTAGTTTTTTATTGTACTATTTTCTAATTCATTTTAAAACTCTTTACATCATACTCAATTATAATAAATTATCCACATGTTTGATCTAGATGAGGAGGAGGTTGCTAGCCTCGCAGGGATCCATGATGATGCGCAGGGGATGATGTCATCTAATCTTGTGGTTCATGATAGTATCTTTGATCATCCACCCTAGGTAAATGAAATTTCTTCCTAGAAAGTGGATATTCCTCCTTAAGAACCTCCTCCAGTAGTATCTGATGCCAAGGATCCACGATGAAGGTGATGTAGACTGAGTCGTGATGCATGTGAGGTCTCACATGTTTTATAGGTAGAGGTCAACCATCTAGTAGTCCAACCTCAGCCGATTGGGGATGTGCATCACGAGGCATGAGATCCATTTGTGTTGTTAGGATATCTACAATTTTCTCTAGATACAGCTTATCTGAGATTCTATCAGGAGTCATTTCTCATGCCTCTACCTTTAATTCAAGAGCCTTCATAGGTTGTATGGTTTCCCCAAATAATGATATCAATTCTTCTACTCACGTAGTGGGAGAAGGATTAGGTGAACACTACGACATCCAACTAACACCTCCTCCCATTGATACACAGACATAGCATCTGATAGTCGAGGTTCCAGTGGCTGATGAACAGTCCTCTCAAGGTCATCATACTCCACCCTAGCAGAGTGGTCGACAATCTCGATACAGGCATCACATTCTCAGACCAGAATGTGGGACGAGAACTCACCATAGTGAGTTAATGTACTCATTCATGTATATGTATTATGTTGACTTAAAAGATTTGAAACAATAATGTATTTTATTATCTATACGATTTTCTTGTCTATTAAAATGATGAAATTCTTTTTACTATTAGTCATTTTTACATGTTTAACCACCGTTTCAATATTTATTTATATTTTAGTTACAATTTATATTTTAAAAGCATTAAAAATTGATTACTTAAAACATATGAAAACTTATTAAATTTCAAGTAGGAAACTTTTAAAGATTATAAAATATAAACTGTACAAAAATCTAAATAAAACTTAAAACATAGCATGAACATATAAAAAATTGTTTAAATAAAAAAAAAATCATAAATATAATAAATAATTGAAAATGATAGGATTGTTAAAAAATTATAAATACAAATGTAACGGTTTCAAACAATAATATATTGTGCCATTGGATTTTTTATCGTTAACTGCCTGAATGGCTCGAAGGCCATCATTTTTTATTGATTTTGAACTTTTTTATCGTTAACTATTTTTATGAAATGTTTGATATTTTGAACTATTTTTTATATGTTCAGTGTGCGTGTTATGTTTCATTTAGATTTGATTTCTACATTATTATTTATAGACATTCAAATCCACCAATTTAAAGCATTATTATGTTTCATATAGGTGACTTTGAAAGCATATAACTTATAAAATATAAATACAATATAAACGATATTTTATAAAGTGAATAAGCATATAAAACATAATTGAAAATAATTAAAATCATAAATATAATAATTAAAAGATAATTTAAATGTCACAAAATTTATTTCTTGAAAACATAATATTTTCACTTTTAAATATTAATGGACATAATTGTAAACAAAATAAAATAAACAAATTTTGTTTATCAAAATATAAAAACATATATATTTTTGAATATATAAATATATATCTTTAAAATGACATTTTTTTTCTTAAAGGCATCATCACTGATGCCACTTTCACTACAGGAAAACGAATTATCTGCGACGGGCGATTTGTGATGAGATCCCGTCGCAAAAGACCTTTTGCGATGGGGCTCCGTCGCAAATCACCCGTTGTAGAAAACGGCGTTGCAAATAGTTGTTTTTGTAGTGGTCCCGTCGCAAAAATAGTATTTGCGACGGTATTTTTCCCCCGTTGCAAATTGTTTTTTATTTATATATAAAAAAGGTATTTGATACGGGTCGTCGTAGATATATGAGTTGCGACGAGTTTCTAACCCGTCGCAAATGAGAAATTTTAAAAATATTTGCGACGTAGATATTTGCGAAGGACCTTCGCAGAAATAGTTTTTACGACCGGTATTCTTCCCGTCGCAAATACTCCCGTCGCAAATACTAAAAAAAAATAATAAATAAAATAATTAATACAAATCGTATAATATTATATAAAAATAATAAAAATATTAATAATATAAAAAAATCTATTATTATAATATAAATAAAAAAATATATAAAATATAATTATGAAAAATTAATATAAAATAATAATAATATGAATATAAATAATATAATATAATATAATAATAATAATAATATTAATAATATAAAAATTAATATAATAATAATATTATTAAATTATGTATATAATAATAATAATAATAAAATAAAGAAATTATATTATTATAATATTAATAAAAAAATATATAATATAATTATGAAATATTAATATCAAAAAATAATAATAATATGAATATAAATAATATTATATTATATAATAATAACACTAATATTAATAATATAAAAAATTAATAAAATATTATTATTATTATTAAAATAAACATACATATTTATGAAAAAATAATATTAATATTATTAATATTAATAAAATTATAAAATTATAAACTTCTCAATATTAAAAAAAATATAAAATATTAAAAGTAATATTACTAAAATAAACAGACATTAAAAATAATACTAATATGTAATAATATATTTAAAAAAACAAATTAAATCATGCAATATTTGTACCAATATGAAAGAGGAATTGTAAATAGTTAATATGACAATAAACTATGAACTCAAATGTTTATTACATGTAAAAAAATCACTAGAGGGTGGATAATCTGGAGGACCTGGAGGAGGTGGTGGAGGAAACTCCATCCCTAAAATATGAGTCAAACGATGCATGTACTCCATCTGCTCCTGATGTTGCTCCTCATATTGACGCCTCTCCTCATCCTGCTGCTAACGCATCTTCTCCTGCCATCGATGCATCTCCTCATCGTGCTGCTGACGCATCTGCTCCTACCCCTGACGCAAATCCTCTATAAGCTAACTCTGAGCACGCAACTGCTCCTCATACTGTGTGGCAGAAGATGATGTCTCTCCACGAGCTCCTCTCGATCTGGACGCCGACATCATAGCAGTTCCATAATAAGCTGAAAGAGTCAAATGAGAGCCGATACCAACTACTCGGCCCTTTTTGAAGCCATACTGGGTCGCCTGCATCCATGTTGTCTCATCAAAATGGTGGGCACTAGTCTGATCACCCGTCTCGTCTTGACTCTCATCCTGTGTCTGAGAGGTCGCGACCTTATATGAATCCTTAAGTTTCAATTAGAAATTAAAATAATGAAAATATTATATGAATTTAATTTGCAAACTGAAAAGAAAATAATACTGACCATAATCTGACGTTGGCGGTCACCTCTAATCTCTCCAGTAGTCGGATCATTGTACATCCTCCGATAAATGTCGTATGTCATAATACCGGGAGGCTCGGCTTCCTATATGAATATAAAATAAACTTTTTATATTTAAATTTGTATAAAATATTAAAAAAAGTACTTACCAGACGCTCTCTATGCGCACTGAATGTACGACTACCGGCTCGATGCATCACCTTTTGTCTCCCCCGATTCCGTCGAACCAATGAAGATCTCCTCTGAAACCCACCACCCAACCAGTGTGTACATAATCCATCCTAAACGTGAGATGAAATGTACTCTGGTTGGTGGGCTCTACAGGACTCATCAAATTCTGTCACTCCGTCTTTCCTCAGAGCCGCCTTTCTCAAATTATGCAAAAACTGACGGAAACGGTCACGCATAGACACCACCCATGCCACGTGGATAGTGGCACGCATGCTCTCATAAATGGGATACCATAAACCCTAATATAAAGTTATTAATGAATTAAATTTCAAAATAAACAATATTTAATTACGTACTAGCCAATGATCGAACATGGCGGCCTGCACATCAGCGGGAATCTGATCCCATGTGAGCCAAGGCTGAGAAAAATAATTGTGCAAGATAGCGCTCCCCTGTCCAATAGCTATGTGCATAAAACTGTGGAAAAGAACAAATAATCAAACAATTAGAATATAAATAAATTATAATGAAATATAACTAAAATACACAGGTTACCATAGCACTGTGTGTGAGCATCGAATCCAAGAGGTGGACGTCGCTCAGGGATAGGATCTGGAATCATCAGTCTAGCAAGACCATGCCCCCTCCGAGGGCTCCCTGTAATTCCAATAGCCTGAGGGTCAGATGACTCAAGAACCTCATCATCTATATGTAGCTCAGCCTCTAGCAACTGACGATATGTTTCTGAGTCCATCTGAAACATGAAATGATTGTTATTAGCAAATAGTTGAAAATAACTATTATGTATAGATATATATTTGTTGTGATTTTAACCATCACTTTACTGTGTCAATGTTCATATTCATCATCATCTTCATAGTTTTCAATATAAATGTCTTCATCTTCCTCATCAACATCATCAATTTTCATATTAGTTTCACTTTCATCATCTCTTGTCATTTCAAATTCAGTTGTAACATCATTGAAAACATTTTCACCATCGACCCTTAACTGTGGGGTGTCATCCTCGATATTCATGTCCCTTTGTGAAAAAGATGTGTTTTGAGGAGTGTCCTGAAAATTTTCATTTCCTTGCACTTCAGTGGAACCACATTCAGTTTGAGTAAACTGGTTTTCTCGAGATTTAACTTTTATTATACTCCACCAATCATCCAACTCTTCTGCAGTAGCACAGTATTTTGCATAATAAATTTGATGTGCCTGATGAGCCAATAAAAATGGTTCATTTACTGCAATAAGACTTTTATGTTTAATATCAAAAATTCCTTGAGTCGGATGAATACGAAAGCCTCTCTCAGTATCCAGCCATCAACATTTAAACATTGTTACATAATTCTTGTCCCAAATAACACAGTTCAATAATTTCTTCAAGCATTTCGTAAAAGTCAACTTCAATATCTCTATGATGTGATCCCTTCAAACAAACACTACTATTCATTGCTTTCATTGATTCCCCATATGCATGTGTATGAAAGTGATAACCATTCACCACATATGCATTATAAGATTTAACCATTTTGGATGGTGGGCTACTCAATATACGCAATCGACTATCAATCCTATCAGCATGTACAGATACCTGAAAATTTGTAAAACATTTATCACTATTACAATTAATAAATTTATTTTATATGTAAAACCAAAAAATAATGTACGTTACCAGTTTTTGAAACCACAAATTTTTTTTTTGCCGACGTTCTTCTAAGCCTGGTGCTGTAATTTGTGGAAATTGTTTCTTGATATAATCATCATATAACCTAAAAATACAATATGATTAATTTACTATAACAGAATCTATAGAATAAGGGATAGGAACACTCACTGTACAATTGGTGAAATTTCTTCACAATTGAGTAGAATATATGTATGAGCTCTATGATGTTCATCATCTGAAAGCCATCTATCATGAACTCCACCAAAGCCATGTTCGGGATGATTTACAACTGATAATTGATTGTTCATATCATCATCAAAATTCCCATAGTTCCGTCCCATGTGGTTAAATTTTGAGGGATATTCAGATTCAAAATAATGAGAGCAAAATAAAGCAATTTCCTCTTGCAAATAAGCTTCAGCATTTGAGCCTTCAACTGATGCTTTGTTACGTACTTTTTTCTTCAATTTCTACATGCATCTCTCAAATGGGTACATCCATAGAAACTGAACGAGACCTCCACATTTTGATTCATGTGGAAAATGTAATATCAAATGTTTCATTGAGTCAAAGAAAGCTCTCGAAAATATTTTTTCTAGTTTTCATATAATTACAACAACCGCTTCTTCCAGTTTTCTTAGTGTATCGTAGTCTGTTGTCGCCGCACACATGTCTCGGAAAAAATATGATATATCTATTATCGAATCCCAAATCTTAGAATTCAACAAACCTCTTAATCCAATAGGTATAAGTCTTTCCATTATAACATGACAATCATGACTTTTTAATCCGGTAATATGACCATTTTTAACACATCTGCCCAAGTTGGAAGCATAGCCATCTGGAAGTCTCAAATCTGCAATCCACTAACAAAATAATAAGAAACTCTCGTTGGTCAGTGTATAAGATTCTTTTGGCTTCATTAATCTCTATGATATGACATTTTCAAACAATTCAAGTTCTGGTCACCTGCAAATTTGGGCAAGATCTAATCGTGCCTTTACATTATCTTTGGTTTTACCCGGTGTATCCAAAACTGTATAAAATAAATTATCAAAACAGTTCTTCTCAATATTCATGACATCCAACATGTGTCGGACCAAAAAATCAGACCAATATGGCAGATTCCAAAAAATGCTCCGTTTTGTCCAATTGTGTTCTTTCCCAAAGCCATGAATTTTTTGTTGGTTAATTGTCGGTCCAAAAGTGATGGAAGGTAATGAAAATACAACTGATTGTAACTCTGTACCTGAGATAATTTTTGGAGGTTCATCTCTTTCAATTCTACCTTTTCTGAAATGAGATTTATTCCTCTGAAAAGGATGACCGATTGGAAGAAATCTGTGATGACAGTCAAAATAGCAAGGTTTTTTTCCATTCACGAGCATAAATGCTTTGTTGTCTCTCATACAGTAAGGACATGATTTTGGACCATGTGTACTCTAGCCAGATAACATTCCATATGACGGGAAGTCACTAATTGTCCACATCAAAGCAGCTTTCATTACAAAATTCTGTTTCGCAGTAGCATCATATGTACCAACACCATGACTTCAGAATAAATTTAACTCATCAATCAATGGTTTCAAATAAACATCAATATTCTTTTTTAGATGTCCTGGGATTAATAATGTCAAAAAGATATAAGGCTCTTTCATCAACATCAATGGAGGTAAATTGTACGGAGTTATAAAGACAAGCCAACAGGAATACTGACTACCAAAAGATCCAAATGGACAAAAACCGTCAGTAGAAAGACCCAATCGCACGTTTTGGGATTCTAAAGAAAAAGAAAGATGCACTAGATCAAAATGTTTCCATGAATCACCATCAGATGAATGAATCAAGCTTTTACCATTTGAAATATTGGTTTTGTGCCATGACATCATTGTCGCTGTGTTCTGAGACATAAATAAACACTTCAACCTGGGTGTAAGCGAGAAATATCTCAACTGTTTTACAGGAATCAATCCAGACTTCCCTGATTGAGCTTCTTTATACCTCGATTTTCCATATGTGGGACAACTATCCAACGAATCATTTTCACCAGAATATAAGATGCAATCATTTGAACATGCATGGATCTTCTGATAACTAAGGCCCAGATTACGAACTAGTCTCTTGATCTCATAATAATTAGTAGGCAGTACATTTTCTTCAGGTAACAGTGTTTAACCAAAGAAAATATCTGATCAAAATAGTTATTTGACATTCCATTATCTGATTTAATAGCCTTTAATTTTGCAACTGCTTCTAATTTTCTTATCTTGCAACCAGGATATAATGCATCCTCAGCAGACCTGAACAACTCAGCAAATTCAGATGGTGCCAACTCGGGAGGTAAATCAACATCATCCTTGATTTCAGTTTGTTGAATGGATGACCCTGCCACATCATGTACTAAATTCTGAAACCGTGATGGATCCAGAATCAAATTATTAGTATCTTCTCTGGAACTGCGTTCACCGTGTTGATACCAAAAAATATAATCTGATTGAAAACCATAATCGAAGAGATGTTGCCCAATGATGTCAAATTTCTAAAACGTTCTCAGAGAAAGTTTTTTACAAGGACACTTAATTGTCCCTTCTAAAACAAATTCTGGGTTTGATGATGCAAATGATAAGAAATATTCAACACCATCAACATATACAGGATTTAAACTATAACCGTTTGGATTTCGACACTAATTTATCCAAGCGCAATCATCTAATAATGATTGATGTCGATTTCCTTGCTCCATATTCATATATATGTTTCTACAAAATTTAAAACCATTACTATTGTTAAATAATTTGATATAAGAAAAACAATATCCTAAAAAAGAGAAGATACATAATTACAGTTATTTCTTAATAATTACCAATAATTATAGGCGACAAAGTTAGTTTGTAATCATCCCCACTAATTATTATTAATTTAGCAATACTTAGAAATACTTGGAAAAATGAAATATGCTTGAATAATGAAATAAAATTTTGTAATCATTGTTGTGGAGATTATATTACTAATTATTCTTATTTGTTTCCAGAAGATTGGCGACATGTCTTTCGCCGGAAGACTCATCTCCTTACAAGGAGATGAGTCATCAGGGAAAAGAGCCTCTTTTGTCCGACGTATCATCTCCTTTTAACTTTCTCCTGGCTGAAATGAGTATGAAAAACTTTCTCTGACATACGTTAGAGCACATTTTTCATATTGATTTCAGTGGGAGAAAGTATCAAATATATGAGATGTTGAACAAAAGGTAGTCGCAAATCCGCTAGAAATTGTGCCAATTTATAACCATGTACTCGAATTTATTTGATTTTTGATTAATTATTACTAATTATTACTAATTATTATTAATTATTACTAATTATTACAAATCTCAATATTTCCAACAGATTTTTCTCTATTCTTAACATGTTCAAATCTTAAAGGGTAGTCAATTTTCAGGTCATGCCCAATAAAAAGTTTGCATCAGCCATGTCCAATGTAAACTCTATAATTGTCCTTACATGGTTGATCACCTCGCAAGTAGTGTTGCAATAGGACGACACAAGTAATGTCGTTCTCGTCTTTAAGAATAATTTCGGATGAACCTTTACATAGATCATTCATCCTTGAAAAATAAAGAGAAATTCATTATCTTTCCCTTAATTTTTCAAGAAAGAATGGTCTATGTAAAAATTCATGTGATATTATTCTTATAGATGAGAAAGACATGACTTGGGTTGTCATATTGCAATGCTACTTGTGAGGTGATCAACCAAGCAAGGATAATTATAGAGTTTACATTGGACACGATTGACGCAAACTTTTTATTGGGCATGACCTGAAAATTGGCGACCCTTTAAGATTTGAAAATGTTAAGAATAGAGCAAAATTTGTTAAAAATATTGATAATTGTAATATTTTATAAATATTTTATAATTTTAATAATATTAATATTTTTTTTATAAATATTAAACATATAATAATAAAATAATTATATTATTAGTATTATTTAATTATTAATATTATATTAAGATAATATTTTATATTATGTTACTATTTATATTAAAAATTATATTACTAATTATGTTACTAATTAGTAATGTGAAGATATGCATATAGGTTGGGTGGTTAATCAATCATTGAATAGAAAAACAAACGTGATTGACCGCTCATCTACATCAATTTTCTTTTCATTTGTGTGTTAAGGTTGACATGAAACTTTTGCCTCCACATGTAATATTTTCTTTTACTGTCAAAATTATAAACCTCCTCACCTCTATGCTGGCAAGGAGGTTGATAATTTTGACAGTAAAAGCAAATATTACATGTGGAGGCAAAAGTTTCCTCTCAAGCATCAACACACAAATGAAAAGAAAATTGATGTAGATGAGCAGTCAATCCCACTTGTTAATTATCCTAATTATAGTTTCTAATTATCCTAATTGTAGTTGCTACTTATCCTAATTGTTTTTAATTATTTCTTAATTATTTTTAATTGTTTTATAATTATTTTTAATTGTTTCCTAATTATTTTTAATTCTTTCCTAGTTATTTTTAATTGTTTCCTAATTATTTTTAATTATTTTTAATTATTTTTAATTGTTTCCTAATTATTTTTAATTGTTTTCTAATTATTTTTAATTGTTTCCTAATTATTTTTAATTGTTTCCTAAATATTTTTAATTTTTTCCTAATTATTTTTAATTGTTTCCTAATTATTTTTAATTTTTTTAATTTTTTTTAATTGTTTCCTAATTATTTTTAATTGTTTCCTAATTAT
Organism: Viscum album; assembly: GCA_963277665.1. Classification (NCBI taxonomy): domain Eukaryota; kingdom Viridiplantae; phylum Streptophyta; class Magnoliopsida; order Santalales; family Viscaceae; genus Viscum; species Viscum album. The sequence continues at coordinate 1,777,932,389 of OY728143.1, read as the reverse complement.
TTTAATTGTTCCTAATTATTTTAATTGTTCCTAATTATTTTAATTATTCTAATTATTTCTAATCAATTAAATTTAATTATTTCCTAATTATTTGATAATTATTTTAATGAAATCTAATGAAATCTAATTATTTCTTAATTATTTGATAATTATTTTAATTATTTCTAATTAATTTGATTACTACTTCTATTTAATTAGATAACTACTTCTAATTAAATATAACTATTTCTAATTAAATATAATTATTTCTAATTAAATATAATTATTTCTAATTATTACCAAAACATCTTTCGGGAGTGTCGAACCAAGAGTGCAGCAAGGCCCGTTGTCATGTACCAGGTTACCCCGAGTCAAGCTCGAAACACCTTGTCAGAGTTTTCACTCCTAGGTATATCTGTGCCAGAGCCACCTCTACTTGTTCATATCCAGAGAAGGATTATTTGGTACAACCACTTAATCTAATTATACTATAGAGCTACTAAAAATTCTACTAAAAAAATAAAATTAACAATTAAAAATAAAATTAACAATTTAAAATAATTTAACAATTAAAAATAATTTCAAAAATAAAAAAAATATAAATACCTTCTATATTTTGAATCAATTAACGCCTTCTAACTCCTTCTCTCTTCTTCTCATAAGAAAAAATTAAACGGAAATAAATTTTCTACTTAGAACTGGAAGTTAAAGAGAGAAAGAAAGAGAGATCTGAATGATTTGGAAAAAAACGGGTGGGGGTATATATTGGTTAGATTATTTATGTTAGTCTTATTTGCGACCGTATCCCGTCACAAATACCTAGTATTTGCGATGGGATATCGTCGCAAATACGTTCGCCCGCATTAATTACGGGCGGCGGTTAAAAGGGTTTTTGCGACGGGCTCGTCGCAAATACCTGCCTGCCGACATACCATTAGCGACGGGCGGATATCCCTGTCACAAATTCCTATTTACCGCCACCGGTATTGGCGACGAGGCTCGTCACAAATACCTTCGCCCTTATTAATTACGGGCGATGGTTAAAAGGTTTTTTGCGACGGGCCCGTCACAAATAGCTGCCTGCCGACATACCATTAGCGACAGGCGGATATCCCCGTAAAAAATTCCTATTTACCGCCACCGGTATTGGCGACATGCCCTGTCGCAAATAACACCTGCTGAATATTTTTTTGGGATGGGACAATTTACCCATCGCAAATAGTAATTACCAACGCCGGGTAGTTGCGACGGGTAGAAGGCGACCGTCACAAATAGGCTTCCCACGTTTTGGCGCGCAAACCGCGCCATATCTATTGCGACGGGCCCTGTATTCCCATTGAAAATAACTGACCATTTACGATGGGAATATATTCCCATCGCAAATACGCTTTCCGATGAAGTTTTTGCGATGGAAATAAAGCCCATCGCAGATACCTCGTTGCAATAATCAGTTTTTCCCGTAGTAATTTTGAATTAATCAAAATGTGGCATCCGTGATGCCACCTTTTTGTATCAGTTTTAAAAAAATTGACCTTGAATTTCATCGGCCCTCCACTCATTTTGTATTAGTGATTTCACGATGCTTCCTTCTTGCATCTATTTTTTTTTCTAGACTCATTTTCAAAAGTTTATCATCCCTCCACTCATTTTTTGTCAGTAATTTCATGCTACACAAGAGAGGAAATGATCCGAAAATCTTCACTATCATTGGCAATGGTATGGAGACCAAGACCGCTCCTTTCTGATGGCAACAACCTTGTCCACCCAATCTCTCAAATCTTAGATTCATTCTTGGTATTCCTCATTCTCCTTGCATGAAATTTCATTCCTTATTTCATGTTTTCCTCACTTCTTCCTTCCTTCCTTTTCGGCAATATCTACTCACCTTCGCAATGGTATGGGGACCACGACCACTCCTTTCTAATAAAAAAACCTCATGCACCCAATCTCTCTATTATTTGTTTCAATCTTGGTATTCATCAGTATTTCATGTTTTACTTACTCCTCCTTTCTCCCTTTACGACACATCTTTCCTATCCCCATTCATTTGTGGGTTCGTTGAATTTTAATTGCTGATATGAACCACTCCATTTCTAATTTTTTTTCATGGGTTCATATTGCGTGTCTAGGAATACATGGATTGGACGAATATATCTAGCCCAGACATATTGGATATGCATTCCGAGTGTCGGTCATCTTGAATCATTTATTGGGTTTGGATCTCACCGCCACTCCGACACTGCTCGTACGTTGTCCTCTTTTTATTGTCTCTAGTACCCAATTTTATAGGATGCTATAGTCATATGTGGGGATCTTAGCATGTGTTATTTTTTATAGGGGGCACCATCCTCTTGCTTTGAGGTGATAGAGGGAATTTTCATCTCATGCAAAATGAGGCATGCATGAAATGATCAAATCATGGTAGGTATTTGAAGGATGCTGCATTTTTGTTCAGAGTGGTTAGGTGTGCGTTAAAGGATTGTGGGAAAGGTGGGCCTGATTTTAGTATTTCAATGGGTTGCATCATCATCGGTTTCATTGCAGTGGGTATCGAATTTCCATTCGTTGGGTTTTGCCAATCGAGGTCTGATAGATCAGTGGGTTTCTGAGAAAATAAAATCATTGGAATCGTGGTACGATTTAAAGTTTGTGTTTTGGTTCTCCTTATAATGGATAGTGATGAAGGTATTTCACATTTTATTTGATGTATTTTTATTGTTTTTTGTTAAATTTGGAATACGTTTCTAGCCATGAATGTGTACTAAATGATGTGAAGGTATTGGATATTATATTTGTAGTTTTTTTACTTTTGTTGTAAATATATCAAACATTTTTTACTGAAGTTTGTAGTGGTTCTTTTACTGAAATTAATATATATTTTTGTTGCATTGCGGAAGTTCCATTTGTTTTTGTAGTATAGCTTCCACTTGTAAAGGATGTTTGTTTTTCTTAGTTTTGTTGTAAATATTTCCAACATTGTTTCTTGAAGTTTGTAATGGTTCTCTTACTAAAATTAATAGATAGTTTTGTTTAATTGCGCAATTTCCACTGGTTTTTGCAGCGGAACTTCCACTGGGTTTTGTAGTGGAACTTCCACTTGATGTCCAAGTTCCTATCAATGTACACTAGAAGTTCCACTAGAACTTCCACTGATATATATATATATTATGTCAAATAATTTTTTTATTTATAAGTTTAGAAAAATAATTTTATATTATACATATATATATTCATAATTTAATATTATTTAGTTACATTTCTATTAATATTGCTTATACATTTTGAAACTGATTAAATTATGTTATAAAGTTATTGTACTTTTTTTGAAATGAAGTTTTTTGTTATGGGTTGTTGCTACGTTGTTGATGGTGGTGTTGATGTAGTAGCATCTTCTATTAAACCAGTTGTAAGGATAATGTTCAAGTCACTTGATGAAGCAAAATGCTTTTATGTCACGTATGGTGGAGTAAATAGGTTCAGTGTACAACGAAAATACTGAAATAAAAGGATAAAAGATAAATCAATTATCACATAAATCCTTTATGCATATAGAAAATAAGGTCATAGGGAGGTTGATAGACATAATATCATGGTGAAATTTACTTGGGCTGAGACATGTACAGATTTCCTTGCTAGAATGGGGGTTAGTTTATTGTATTTTAGCCAATATGCATGTACTATATTTGTTTAAGAGAATAATCATCCCTTTCATAGGCCTGAATCAATTCATATTATGAGGTCCAAAATAAAAATAATAGAATCACAAGAAAATGAGCTAGATGTGAATGCTTCTGTAGGTATTAAACCGAAGGATTATTTCTCACTAGAAATAGTTATTGTAGGGGAGAGATGTTATAGGGTATATGTGTGTTGATCAATTGATTTTTTTAAGGTTTAAATGGAAAAAATATTTGCTTCAGGGTGATGCATGTTTCATGTTAGAGTACCGAGAAAGACAAAGTCAGCCCAATCCATCATTTGTCTATGCTATGCAGTTTGACATGAATGTGAAAATTAGTAATATTTTCTGGGATAATCCAAAAATGAGAACATATTATGAGTTTTTCGGAGATGTTGTTATTTACACCACCTTCAGCACTAATAGAGTATATGTCGCTATGTGTTTTTGTGGGGTTCAATCATCATCGGGATATTGTTGTTTTTGGGGAAGCTTTGTTATATGATGAAATTGTGACTTCATTTTCATGGTTGTTTAAATTTTTTTTATTAGTGCATAACATGAAGAGACCTCAAACTATTTTTACTGATCAGGATACGGTAATGGGAAAATCCATTTCTGATGTTTTAGTGGGAACTTGACATTGCCTTTGTTCGTGGCATTTGATGTAAAATGGAATTAATCAATTAGGTAATTGGATAAAAGATGGATCTTATTTCTTTAACGGGATTTAAGAAGTTTATGTTCAAATACCATGATGCAAATCAGTTTGAATAGGAGTGGTCCTCCCTTAGATGATAATATAGGGATGGGAAATCATAGTATTTAGATGATGTATTCATATTGAAAGAAAAGTGGGTGCATTTCTTTTTGAAAGATGATGTAATATTGGGTATTTATAACACTTAATTAAGTGAAAATTTTAATGGATTGCTTAAATACTATGTTCATAGGAGGTTAAGTGTTGTTGATTTCTTCAAATAGTTTGAACGCTTTTTGAAAAAAAATCAGTATCACAAAACAAAGGCAGAATTTGAGATGTGGGAGAAGTTTCCTCATAATCATTACCCTTACCAGGAATTGATGTGCCAGGTTTATACTATATATACACTAATGTTATTTGATTTATTTCAACATGAATATCAATTAATTAGTGCTTGTTTTTTGATATCTTGTTCTGAAATTAGAGTTCAATTCAGTTATGTTATTGGAATGGTTCGTTGTGAAGATCAATTTTGTGTATCATATGATGCTTAAAATGAAGTTATTGAATGTTATTGTCAAAATTTTGAGTCTTTTGGGTATCTTTGTTGTCATGTTTTAAAGTTTTTTTGATCAGATTGATGTGAGAGTAATACCTGAAAAATATATTTTAAGGAGTTGGACCTGATTGGCTAGAAATATTGTGATGTTCAAAGGATCTTCTATTGTGGTAATTTTTGATAGAAATGCAGTTATAGAAAATATTTATAAAGATTTAGAACAAATAGTAATGATGTTAATTACCGTATATTATGAGATTGATGTGGGTTATGACATTACCTTCTCGAATTTCAATAATTTTGCAAAAGAGTTGTCTATCATAAATACATTAGTGGATAAAGTTAATGGACATGATAGTTAAGACAAGATTTTAAGAAAGGATTCTTTCAAAAATAAACCAAATGGTAAAGGGGAGATATATTAAATTTTTTTTAGACAATGGCTGTCGAAAGGGGAAATGGTTGAATAAAAAAATTAATCCTGTTGCTATGATGATGGTATGATTTCATTTTAGAATTCATTTCGGTTATAAGAGTAGTTTTTTATTGTTAATATGTTATCTTATATCATTATTATTTTCACGTAGGGTATTACTAAGCAAACAAGATTAGATTTTTGTGTTGGTTCTAGAAAAAAAGTTTCACATGTAATTTTTTTATAAGAATTATTTTCTATAATCGTTGAAATTGTGTAGTTTTTCTGTTTTAGGATGACTTGTCCACCAATTTGGAACTTCAAATTAGGAGGTAGATTGCTAGCTTAGCTTTGGAAGAGGTCGAGCAGTGTAGAAAACATTGGATGGCAGTTGTTTTTTAAATTGTAATCAATGAATTGAAAAATGTATAGGATGCGGTATTTAATAGTCTAGTTTAGGTTGTAATAGATTGGGAGTGGTATTGGGATACTTCAAGAAATTTTAAATATGATATATGCAATTTTTCTATATGAAACTTTAAGGATGGTATAAATCTAGGTTCGAAAATTATATTTTCATTTGTTCTTTGAGGATGTGGTAGTATTTGATAGTCTAATTTTGGATGTAATGGATTGGTATTGGGATACTTCAACAAATTGTAAATGTGATGTATGAATTTGTTCTGTATGCAACTATGAAGATGAGATAAATCTAGGTTTGAGAATTCTATATGAATTTATTCTTTGAGTATGGGATAAATCTAGGTTCTTGAATTTTGATAAAGAAATCTAGAAGAATGAGTAAGAGTTATTTGATCTTTGGTCCAAGTCTTTCCATATAGAGTCTCTCTATATTTTGATGAAATCTAGATATTGGACAAACTTAATAGTGTTATAAACACTAATGATAATATCCTTAAAGTAACAATAGTGAATATCATGTTTGTTATCCATAAAATGGAAAATAACTTTTCATGCACTTACCAATTGTAATTATCATCACTAACTATAATAGAAAAACCAAATAAATCCCCTTAGAAGAAAATTATTCCCCTCATAAAGATATAATATTCCCATTGCATTTTCCAAAACCAAATAAGACCACATTTCAATTACCAATTGCTATTACCAAAACTAAGTTTAACCCATATCATTTTCAAAAAAAAATTATGAACCATTGAAATTACCAAATAAAAATATAAACCATTGTAATTACTAAAAAATATATAAACCATTGAAATTTCCAAAACAAATTGCAATGACCGACACAAAATATAAACCACTGCAATTAAAAACACCTAATATAAACCACTGCAATTACCAACATAAATTGAAATCACCAACACCAATTATAAACCATTTCAATTACCAGTATCAATTATAATAGAAAACCTAGATAAATTCCCTCAAAAGAAAATATTTCCCCTCACAAGGACATAATATTCCCACTAAAGATCATGTTTGTTTTATTGAAAATGTGAACATAAATATTAATCCACTTATCATATCCAAATAAATACCATAACATTAAATAAAAAAAAATATAAACCAATGAAATTACTAACACCAATTGAAATTACTAGAAGAAAATATAAACCAATGACCTACAACAAATATAAACCATTGAAATTATCAACAATAAATAAAAACCATTGCAATTGTTGACACCAATTTTAAAAAATTGTTATTACCAACAACAATTATAGTAGAAAAAGAACAATTACCAACACCAAATATAAACCATTGAAATAACCAACGCCAAATATAAACCATTTCAATTTCCAATAAAACTATTAAACCACTAAAATTACCAACATCAATTATAATAGAAACACCACAATTAATGACACCAAATATAAACCTTTTAAATAACCAACACCAAATATAAAACCATTTCAATTTCCAAAACAACTATTAAACCCCAAAAATTACCAACAACAATTATAATAGCAAAACCAAATAAAGAAATATTCCTATGAATAATAAAAAAATGTATTTAAATTAGGAAGTATAGCTATTTAAAAACCTAAAAATTTTCAAATATAGTTTTCAGTAATAGAAATTAAAGTGGTCTGTATAAATGTTTAAAACCTTCCCAACCATTTCAATTATAATCTGATTTCAGATCCATTAAACCCAGCTTCTTAACTTGTTATCTTCATTCCGACATCATTATTTCCACAAGATAACTCTGGATTCTATATGATTTTTCACTCCAACTGTATGCAGGGTATGTAAGAAAACAATGCTCCATATACAAGTTCATGTAATCAACTTCATCTTGTTATAACTGCATGTTATACCCTTGATCCATTTCCTGCTTCTCAATAAGATAACAAACAATTATCCCGCAGTCTAATGTTTCATCCCCCTGTTGAAGACTATGTTCCACTATAAATATAAGCACTGGAGCAGTCTTCTCTAAGTATTCTAGGTTCCATTGTTATATTATTTCTTCAATAAATGTTTTATGCAAGTGTTGTAGAAATTGTATTCAGTGAGTTAGTGTATATGAAAATGAATTTGATGTCGAAGAGGATAGAATTAACCATTTATAAAGAATCTTTCTAGTAATAATAAATTGTAGTATAACCCCTCTGAGACATTATGAAGTTATATTAGTTGATTTTTTTTACATTATCAAACACAAGAAAATTCCAATGAAGATTTTCTGTGTTTATGGGGATGAAAACTTTACCATTCAACTTCATTGCTTCTTTTATGGGTTTCTCTAACAAAAACTCTTTCAAAATGTTATTTTTCCCAGATATAATGACCTTACAAAATGAATAAAGATAGACAAAATATTAATTAATATATTTAAAACATTAGGACCATATAGAATATTACACACACCTTTAAAATACATGTAATCATAGTTGATTTATTATCAAAAATTCCGGTCATTTTCCCTATTTCACACTTTTTTTGATAAACTGAGCAAAAGAATATATAGCCTGATATCAATAAAAAATAATGGATAATGTGAGAACAATTGAATATTAGTTTATAGTAATATTGGTTAAATTAAACACTTACCCTATTACTTGTCATGTTTTTGGTGAAAAGTTGAAAAATGTCGTCTAATCCAACTGAATACAATATATTCTCAGCTTCCCATAAATATTAAATAAATTATAATAATAATAACTTATATAAAAAAATATAAATTTAAGGGGAATTCAATTGATATCCTTTAAATAAAGGGTGGACATACCAGCCTGGTTCCATATGGAGAATATTTTGCAGCTTCTCGTATTCATTTTTCTATAGGCATTAACTCTACATGGCCCATTTATGTATTCTGGGAAGCCCTATAACAACATTTTTTGGTTCTTTTCTCATTGAAACACTACCTACCTCAATGGGTATTTTCAAATAACTTGGTTGTTCTACTATGTTTTTGTCCTTCATCTATTCTTCTTCTTATGTATCGGGTTTGATACTGAAAAGCAGAATCCAATTTCTTCTGTTTTCTTGCTCTAGAATTCACATTTCTAATCATTGATATTTTTTGGATACTTTCTATTTATATATATCCAGCTTGGATACTTTTATGTAAAGTTGTGATTTTTTCAACACCTTCTTTTAGTTGATCTACATGCTCCTCAATCCCAGTTTCCTTGGCTATTTATTTCTATTTTTCCTTTTGTTATTCTGGTTTAGGGGGGGTAGTGGGTTTTTCAAGAGGATCCTACTGCATCCCAGATTCAATTGTACCCTCTTTCCGGGTTTCCTCCTAGACAAAATGACTCTTTTTAGAATTAAATTCTCTTCTACTTTCCTCTATGTTGGTATTCTTACTTACTAATATCTTGAGTATTTTAATTTTTTCAGATTGTTTTCTTAAAATTGCTTCCATTTTATGTAGTTTTCTTTTTAGGGCCATATTTTCTTTTACAAGAACTATTGTTTTATCATCCTATGGTTCCCCCTTTTCCTACTATCCAACAGTAGCTTCCTTAATCATTAGGGGCTCTTCAATTTCTGTAATTTCCTTAATCATTAGTGGCTCCTCCTCAATTTTTTCTTTTTTTATATCTATAATATTTTTGTTATTGACATATTAATGGTTTATAAAACCATTAAATTGATACTATAATTTGTAAAATATTTTATATAGCAGGAACTTGATGAATCTTCAGTTTATTTAAAGCAACATCAAAATCCGAGAGGCTCCACTTTGTGAATGGTGGATTTGCCACTTGTTCATTCCCTTTAACTATTACACTTATCTCACAGTACCAATACTACAATAACAAAAATCATATGAAGAGTATATTATACATTGAATTGAAAATAAATATTAATCCTTACCAATAAAGTGATAATTTCCCCTATAATCCTTCCACAATACATGTCAAATTATTTAATTGATCTCATTAATTGTTGGTGGATTGCATGAGACCACCTTAGTGTTATCATGTCTCTTGAAGTATTAACATAATTGATAAAACCCCAGCTCATTTAAAAACCTATAGTAGGGGAAAATCAGCCGCACATGTGTATAAACATAGTAGTGTTGCTGTGTCAAGATGATCATGTTCTTCATCTCCCTTCACTACTTCCAAAAGAGCTGATTTTATTTCCTTATATGTCAACAAATTCACACCAGTTTGACATATGATTACATACAATGATTTCTTCGTTGGTTTGAATGAGCAGGAGTCCTATATTTCTTTTTGACCTTCTTTTATTGTAAAGATCCCTTGGATATCAGCTTCAGAGAAATGTCTTTCCATTCCACCGAATTGTAAGGCACCTATTGATGGATTGTAGTTATCCAATACATACATAACAAAACTATCAGATTTTTTATAATCCGATGCTGATATAGTATTTAATATAAAATCTTCAAACATATTTCAAAATAGTGTATTGCACAAAAAATTTATATGACCTTTTTTCAGTTGCTCATCGATTTCTTGTAAAAGTCTTTGTAAAAAGGTTAAATTGGACCTCAAATGGACACCTAAAAATTGAATGTTAGACCTTTTCATTGAATCAAAAAACTTAAAGTAAGACTACAGAGAATAGAATAATCACACATTGAATCTTGAAAAAAATTTACTACATTTTAGAAATTAAGGAATGATTGGGGTCAATCACAAAATTACAGCATAAAAGGTAGAATAAGTCTAACTTCTAGTGAGAATTCTAGTGGAAGTTTCAGTGGAAGTTCCACACTACAAAAAAAATGTATATTTTTAAAACTAATATTATTGTTAAATATAATTAAAAGATATACACATTGAAATTTTTACACATAATTATTTAAAAATGATTTATTTCAGTGTTTGAAAAAGTCTAATCACTTTTATATTGAATTAATTTTCCAAAACCCAATGTAAGTTCAGTGGGAGTTCCACTGGGAGTTTCAGTGGGAGTTCCACACTACAAAAAAATGTATATTTCTAAAACTAATATTATTTTTAAAAATAATTAAAAGAAATACTCATTGCAATTTTTACACGTAATTATTATAAAAATGATTTAATTTAGCATTTGAAAATTTATAAGAACTTTTATATTGAATAAATTTTCCAAAACCAAATAGAAGTTACAGTGGGAGTTCCACTAGGACATTCAATGGGTGTTCCAGAGGAGTTCTACTGGAGGTTCCACTGGAACTGCAACTAGAAGTTCTACACTACAAAAAAATGTCTATTTCTAAAACTAATATTTTTTTTTAAATATAATTAAAAGAAGTAATCATTGTAATTGTTACACATAATTATTATAAAAATGATTTAATTTAGCATTTAAAAAAGTATAAACAGTTTTATATTGAATTAATTTTCCAAAACCCAATGGAAGTTTCAGAATACAAAAAAATTATATTTATAAAACTAATATTATGGTTAAATGTAATTAAAATAAATAATCATTGCAATTGTCACACATTACTATTATAAAAATAATTTAATTTAGCATTTGAAAAAAAATAAGAACTTTTATATTGAATTAATTTTCCAAAACCAAATGGAAGATCCAGTGGGAGATCCACTAGGAGTTGCACTGGAAGTTCCACACTACAAAAAAAAGTATATTTATAAAACTAATATTATTGTTAAATATAATTAAAATAAAAAATAATTTCAATTGTTACACATAATTTTTATAAAAATGATTTAATTTATCATTTAAAAAAGTATAAGAACTTTTATATTGAATTACTTTTCCCAAACAAAATAGAAGTTCCGGTGGGAGTCCCATTAGGAGTTCTAGTGGGAGTTCCACTAGGAGTTCCAGTAGAAGTTTCACCAGAATTATCACTGGATGTTCCAAACTACAATAAAAATGTATATTTCTAAAACAAATATTATTGTTAAATACAATTAAAAGAAATACTCATTGGAATTGTTGCACATAATTATTATAAATATTATTTAATTTAGAATTTTAAAAAGAATAAAAACTTTTAAACTGAATTAATTTTCCAAACCGATTGGAAGTTCCAATGGGAGTTCCACTAGGATTTCTAGTGGGAGTTCCAGTGGGTGTTTGAGAGGAAGTTTCAGTGGAAGTTCCACTAGAAATGCCACTGGGACCTCCACACTACAACCAAAATGTATATTTCAAAAACTAATATTATGGTTAAATATAATTAAAATAAATAATCATTGTAATAGTTACACATAATTATCATAAAAATGATTTAATTTATCATTTCAAATGTATAATCACTTTTATATTGAATTAATTTTACATAACCCAATAGAAGTTCTAGTGGAAGTTCCACACTACAAAAAATTTATATTTCTAAAATTATTATTATGGTTAAATATAATTTAAATAAACACTCATTTCAATTTTTACACATAATTATTATAAAAATGATTTAATTTATCATTTGAAAAAGTATAAGCACTTTTATATTGAATTAATTTTCCAAAACCCAATGGAAGTTCCATAGGGAGTTCCAGTGGAATATCTAGTGGAAGTTCTAGGGGAACTTCCACTAGAACCTCCACACTACAAAAAAATGTCTATTTATAAAAATAATATTATTTTTAAATATAATTAAAATAAATACTCATTGAAATTGTTACACATAATTATTATAAAAATAATTTAGTTTAGTATTTGAAAAAGTATAAGCACTTTTATATTGAATTTATTTTTCAAAACCCAATAGAAGTTCCACAAGAACTGCCACTTGAAGTTCCAAGCAACAATAAAAATGTATATTTATAAAACTAATATTATTTTTAAATATAATTAAAATAAGTACACATTGCAATTGTTATACATAATTATTATAAAATGATTTAATTTATCACTTGAAAATGTATACGCACTTTTACATTGAATTAATTTCTCAAAACCCAATGGATGTTCTAGTGGGAGTTCCACTGGAACCTCTAGTGAGGAACAATACACCTAGAGAAATGGAATTCAAAATTGATATAGAGACAACATTTATAGAAAAATTCTCATAAAAAAAGTTCAAAATAAGAAATCGTAACAACATAAATGGAATACATATTTTTGAGTACATATTTCAGCAAAAATATATAAGCTACCCCAACTTAACTAAAAATTTATACTATTTTATACAACAACAACTATTGTAAACTGAGACAAAACCACACCAGAGTCAGTTAGTTCTCAAAGAAAAAAATATGCACCTTTGCATTGGACGGAACTTAGAGACAATGTGATATTTCCTTTCACTGGAGTCGTCCTCGATGACGAACTCATTGGATTCCTTGTAGTTGTTATTAGAGTAGCTCGATTCATTATAATCACCGTAGTGTCAGATTTCAGGGTTTTGTCATAGTCTTCATAGCCTAGGTGAAGTCGATCCGTCTCACAAAATGTGAGGGAAAAGTAGAGTCCAAATTCAAATCGAAGGAATGTTGTGAACATATGATCCGATGGATGGAAATACAATAAGACACATGTTCTCATCCAACAAGTGTATTGGATTTTCTAGTTAAAATTTTAACCAGATATGATCCTTGTCAAAAATACCCATAGGAAAATACAAAAGGGAAAACATGAAAAAAATAATTTGTTTTTTAAAATCATGAAATATGCTATATTTTTCTTATATTTTTTAATATTGATTTGATGTTTATTTTTAATGATTATTTTCATTATTTTATTTGTTCCATAATTACATACTAATTATCTTGATGTTAGGAAAAATTATTTGAGAAATTTTCATACTGATTTAAATGATCATCACATGGTATAAATTCACACTCCATAAATTTTAGAATGTTGTGAGTTTCATGTTTGAAATATTTGAAATATGAAGACTTTCTTTCATGTGTTTAGAAGTGACTATTATAAGAACTTGAATATTGAATTGTATGTAATATTTGCTACTATATTTTGATGATATAATGAGTATTACCATACAAGCTGTTTTGTTTACAAATTGATATGAGAAACTACATGTGTTTTTTTCATGCACACTTAATGAAGAATACTTGTGAAGCATTATATGGAATAACTACATCAAAGAACTCTAAATTAGTTCATTTACGTCACATGTGTGTGATGCTTTTAGAAAAGAATAAATTCAATGGGTTTCATGGTTTTGAGTTTTTTGTGCATGAAGAAACACTTTATATAAAGTTTTAATGAAAAACATGAATGACATGAAGGTTGAGGATATTTTTGAAATAAATTATGCTTGATCATTTTGAGATCACTATTGCAGCTGGAGTGAATATTGTTGTCTCGATACTCTGATCTCTATAGTTTCAACTAGTTTATGTAGTTATTAATTATTTCTATATTTTTATGTACTTGCTTGGTGGTTCATCCTTTTTAATTCAAAATAAAAAATTTATTATCAATGGTTATACTACCCAATACAAAAGGTACGTCTTGGGCTATATTTCTAGGTTGAAAAAGATATTTTTTTAGTTGAAACTCGGTATATTAAAAGGAAAGATATTTAGTTGTGTCTTGGTATTAATAAAGACAGGTTTGGTTCTACCTCCACCAAAAAAGGTAGTTTATGGGTTGTGACTCTTGGTGTGTGAAATTTAGTATATGGATTTTGTATTCAAGGGTTAAAAAGATAGTTTTAATAAAATTGTTATGCATTTCAAAAGTTTGGTCACTTATTATAGGGGTACCATACCTTCATGTTGAGAGTGTGGAGAGTATACATGGGATAACTTTGATCCAAACTACTATAAATTAATTTTCTATATTTATTTTCCATTTCATAAATAATATAACTAGATAACTATTTATAAATTTTAAAATCCCAATTCACTTCTTCTTGACCATTCAACTATCTTGCATACAAGATCAAATAATTGGTATCAGAGCTTGACTTTAAAGGGATTTTTTAGTTCTTTTATTTATTTATTCTTTATGCTAACTTTAATCTTATACTTAACCACCTAAGAAATATATATTTTTAATATGATAGGAACAAGTTCTAATGATGTCTCTGTTTTGAAAAAATAATCATTTTTATGGTAATGATTATAGTGGATGCCATGTTCAGATGGAAGCATATCTGAAACATATAAGTATCGATCATTAGATAACCATGGAAAAACCTTAAAAACTCCCTAAGTTTGATCTTGATACTATAATTGTTGCCCAAGATCTGAAATATGTTCTTAATTATAAAATCATTAACATACTTTATTGTTCTATTGATCAAAAAAATTGTCATATTTTAGCATGTAAAACTACACATGAGATGTGGAGAATCTGGAAAACAATACATTATGGTTCTGATAAATTAATTGGAATTATTCTTGGTATGTTGAGATTAAAAAATCAAGATTTTAATATGGGTGATAATTAGAGTTTAATTAAAGTGTTTTATAGATTCACAAGCAATGAAAATGGTATGGATGAATAAAGATAAACTTTAGATAATATTGTAGTTTTAAAAGCTCTACCTACAAAAGGACATGATAAGAATATAGAAATTGATGTAAGAAAGAATTTTAAAGAATATACTCTTGATGGTCTTATTTTTTATTTACTCCAATAGGAGATAGAATTGGAAAATAATGATGAAAGAAGAAACTTGTAAATGAAAAGGAGTTTCCTTTAAATAAAAAATGATTGTTTTTCTTACTCTTCATATTCTAAGATATAGGAAAATGAAAGTGATGAGGTTTTTCAAGTTTCCAAGGTATTTTACAAAGATAAGAAATAATAATCAAGAAGAAACATAAAGGATTATCCAAGGGTTGATCAAAAGAGTAGAAAAATGGGTTATGTAATTCTTGATGAAGTTATGGAAGTAATGTGTAATTAATGCTGGAGAAAAGGTAACATAAAACCTGAATGCCTAAAGATGAAAGTAATGAAAAAGAAGAAGCAAAATTAAGTTCTCTTATAGATGGATGTCATTCTACCAAAGATTTTTATTCTAGTGGCGAATTCTATTTTGAAAAGGAAACATCAGATATGTGCTTGATTTGAAATTAAGTAAGTGAATTTGATTATGAGTCTTCTCAATCCGATTCTAAATATCATACAATGGATGAATTATATGATGGAATTTAATGGTCAAAAAATGAGATTTCTATAATTACAAAAATACAGAACCCAATAATAAGTATAAGAAACTTATTGAATATAATAAATATAGAAGAGAATTAAAAGTTGAGAAATTATGCTTATAGTACTAATGAAAATATAAATAAAAATGTGAAAATAATTAAAAAATAAAATATTTAAATAAAGGAATATCATTTTAAAAATGATTAAGTTAAATAAATTAAGTTTAATGATAATCTAGATGAAAATGAAAATTTTAAAAAGGAAATTGAATGTCCGAAAAATGATTTGTTCAGATTTTTTCAATGAAGAAAACACTATGAAAAAATTATAATATTAAAAAAAATGAATAAATCCAAAACTAGTCATGGTTATGATTATAAATTACTAAAATTATATGATATTTTTTGTGAAAAGTTCCAAAGTAAGTGTTTTGAATGTCACCTTTTCTTAAAATGTGGAATAAAAGGGTGCTATAAATGTGAATGTTCATTGAGATTTTCATAATCTTTTAGAGACACCAATTTTTTTGTCTAAATCTTTATCCTCTATATTTTCTATAAATAAGTAAATAAATTTTTAAAATCAATTTGGGTTCCTATTAAATCTTATTTTAACCTGATTGGACACAAGTTTTCATGGGCATCAAAATACTCTTGAATCTATCTTTATAGGATGTGTACTTTGAATATATTAGCAAGAAAACCTAGTATATGGAAAATGGATGTTTAGGATATATAACTGGTGATTCCTCAAATATTTTATCATTCAACTAATGTGAAGGAGTTATAGTTACATTGGTGATAATTCAAAAGGTATAGTAAACGAATTTGGAGAAGTTGACCATTCTAATTTTATTATTAGTTTAAAAGTCTTATTTGTTGAAAGATTAAAATGTAACATAATTATTTTATCACAATTATGTTATGATGGAATTAATGTGAAATTTGAAAATGATAAATGTATAGTTTATAAAGATAAATCAATCATATTTTATGAAAATTTAAAGGATAATATTTATTCTATTTATTTTTCTGAATTGACTAAACAGAATGTTAAATGTTTAAGTATCATTTGTAAGATAACAACTCTTGGAATATGATACTTGTCCATACTAGTTTCATACTACTACAAAAGTGGTTTAAACACTAAATTG
The DNA here is from genome assembly GCA_963277665.1 of Viscum album. Lineage (NCBI taxonomy): Eukaryota > Viridiplantae > Streptophyta > Magnoliopsida > Santalales > Viscaceae > Viscum > Viscum album. The sequence continues at coordinate 1,777,915,404 of OY728143.1, read as the reverse complement.
TTCTATATCTTCTCAAACTGAAGGGAGACAATACCTACAAGTGTGACTCATATATGAAAGGTAAACACCATAAGGAGTCTTTTAGATCTTTAAAGTACATAAGGTAATGCCTTTACAAATTTTACATCTTGATTTATTTGAACTAATATCTATTGAAAGTATGGTTGTAAATAGGTATATACTTGTCATTATTTATTATTTTAGCTGATTTACATGTGTATACTTTCAAAATCATAAATCTAAAACAATTTCAAAATTACCTACTTACTGTAACATTGTTCATAATGAAAAAGGATATCTAATTTTGTATATTAGAGGTGATAGAGGAAGAGAATAGAGAATTTTTAAATGTTGAATTTGAGAAATTTGTGATGAAAATTGATATTCCAATATTTTCTCTGCCCCTAGGACACCACATCAAAATGGTATTGTGGAATGAAAAAAATAGAAATATATGAGAAATGATTAGAACCATGATAAATAAATTTAAAACTCTTAAGTATTCCATGGAAAAAGATTTAAATAAAACTTTTTATGTATCAAATAGAGATCTTTGAGACTCGTATTAAAGAAAAAACCATATAAACATTGGAAAGATAAAAAACCAAAAGTTGGGTACTTTAGAGTGTTCAATTGAAAAGTATATAATATTGACACTAAGTATTAATTAGATAAAATTGATTCAAAATATGATGATGGTATGTTTTTAGGATATTCAATCTCTAGTAATTCCTAAAAAGTTTAAAATAAAAGATCCATGATATTTTAAAAATATGTACATGTGAAATTTAATGAGAATGTTTCAAAAGATAGGAATGATGATATGAATCAACTTGAGGAGGAATTTTGATAATTCAGTTTTGGAGAGATTGAACGTCAAAATGAAAACAAACATGTTTATGGGGAGATTAACCCTCATGATAAGTCCTGCAAATCACATAGAGACCACAATTTAAACTAGGTAATTGGAATTATTTATTTGAGAATTAAAACACAAAACTCCTTAAATAATTTTTATAGTTATAATTCATTTATTTCTGATTTTCTTCCTAAAAATATTTATGAAGCCTTATTTGATTTTAATTGGATTATTGTTATGAAAGAAGTTTTCTAGAAATAGAGTTTGGGATTTAGTTGAATGACCAAAATATTCTCAATTAATCAACACTAAATTGTTTTTTAGAAATAATCTTGATGAATTACGAAATATTTTAAGATATATATATAGATGAATTGAATAAGGCTATTTACAAGAATAAGGGGTAGATTATCATGAATTGTTTACCCCAATTTCTAGTTTAGATTATATAAGAATATTGTATGTAGTGGTTTCAAATTATTTGTAATAGATGTGAAAAGTGAATTTCTAAATGGTTATATTTATGTGGAATTTTTTTTTAGAAAAACCTCTGGTTTTGAAAGTGAAAATAATCCTTTTCATGTATTACAAATTTCTAAAGATTTATATTAAATTCAACAATCCCCTAAGGCCTGGTATGAAAGGCTGTTAGAATTTATTTTAAAAAATAGTTTTTTAAAGGTATGGTTGATCTTACCTTGTTTATAAATAAAATTTCCAATGATGTTTTAATAGTTCAAACATATGTGGATGAAATTTTATTTTGATCTTCAAATGATAAATTATGTAATGGGTTTTGTAAATTACTGTCAATTGAATTTTACACGAGTATTATGGGAGAATTGAAATTATTACAATGACTTCAAAATTTTCCAAGAGAATATGAGTTTTTTATTAATCAGTATAATATTATAAATAATTAGTAAAATGGTTGGTACTTGATTCCAGTAAAAAATATTTTAATCCCATGATCACTTCATGCAAATTAAATTTTGATGATTCTAGAAAATCAATTGATAACAAACTTTATAGAGGTATGATAGGTGGTTTTTTATATTTAACTACTTCTAGGCCTAATTTAATTTTTTTAGTTTTTATTTATGCTAGATTACAAATAGATCCTAAAAAGAGTCACTCAAATGTTGTAAAAAGAATAATAAAATATGTAAAACAATCTTTAAACCTTGGAATGTTTTATGATGGAAAAACTAGTTTTGAGATAAAAATTTATATGGATTTTGATGTTGGTGGGTGTAAAATTGATATAAAAAGCACAAGTGACTTATGTCATTTTATAGGAAAGAACATAGCATCTTGGAATCATGACCCTCTCCCTCCAAAGGCACCCCTTCCATCCCGACAATGAAGAAAGAGAGATGATGAACCTCAAAACCCTCCACCAATAGGCCACGGGTTGATGACCAGTATCGAGAGTATATAAATCGCACACATGAGAGGAATTAATCTCTATATAGATTTAAGGAATATGAGACAGCATGAGAAACCCCCATCCAACACCATGTATAATTATAGAAGCAATCTGAATACATAAAATTTAATATAGAAAATGATACCACTAAAAAAACTACAGGTATCAAAAGTAAAACCTCAGTAGCGACCATGAAGCTCTAATAGGTATTGAACAACTCCCATGAGCTAGTAACACTAAACTGCACTTTTGGAACTAAAAATAGTTTATATATACATATGGTGAACATAATATGTATACTATGTAGGATCCTCCCCAAAAACTCTCATGAAAAATGTAAAAGGTGCATACTAAAGCTCGGTAAATAATCAAATGAAACAAACACATCGCCAAAATAGGTTATACTATTTAACCATTCTTACCATGGATTACTAACCATATAACACATAAAATTAAGCTATTATATATCAAAATAATATATATATATATATATAAATAAAGTTAACCCCACTTCTACATCCTCACTAATTTGTTGCTCTCACACCCTAATGCAACACATCTCGTGATCATCCATTCTAAAAGTCATCATTTATATCATGAAATCATATCATAGACATACAACATCCCATGTTTCTTAACTCCCTATCATCATCATCCCTAATAGTAACCAAGTGTGTGCTCGAGAGACACTATAACCTGTGCAAATACATTGTACCTCAATCTGTCACAACCCATGCATGTACACCCATGGGATGTTTTAGTCACTACGATTTGATACAACTAGAATTTGAAGTCATAAACAATTGGAGTCTAGTGTGAAGCACCAACATGAATTCCATAAAACACAGAAGGAGCACACGATGGTATCATCTGCCATGTTAGAACCTCAGACGAGTCCTGAACAAGTGTATTCTGAGTATGGAGTTGTCGCAAAAAACCTATGAGCCTTTTAAACTGAATAAGAAATAATTGGATAGGAGTAGTAAAGATACCTTTCATAACAACAATTAAAGTGTAAGTAGACGAATGAGATGAAAATATAGGCTCAATACATTTTTTCTTTTCATTACGGTATGACATTACCATATGTTCTAGATTCTCAATTTTCAATAGTTGGTAGTATATGATTACCAACCACTAGGAGGACTTAGAGTCTGTTTCCATGCACTACCTTCTCCACTATCTTGGGCTAAATTGAAGACTGGACATCTTACTCAAAGTGGAATTGAAGTTCAACTGATCTCTTGAAGTTGATAAATGGCATTAGAAAACTTGGAATGACAAAGTTCTCTTGTCACATGCTACAATAGGAAAATTATGGATATATTTTTTAGTTGGGAGACATTTCTCATGGAATAAAAAGAGTATCCAGAGGACGCAATCTATTCAAAGGTGTACTATTTCCAAAGATGCTATTAGGTCCACCACAATGGGCATGTTTCGAGTGGATTCCACATCATTTCTTTCACTCTAAAAATATTACTATAGGAAATTATTTTTTACTTTATTTATCTTGGGAATCATCCATATATGCTTCTTTGGATAGGAAAACTTTTCTAATTTTTCCAAATGTGCAAGGGATACAACTACATCAAAGGATCCTCTGAACCGGAAGGAGTATTGTCATATTCTTAATAATATTTCTAAGGGAGGAGCGGAGGCATCTGAAATGATAGATTTTAAAATTGAAACATTAACAATTATATTTCTATCAAGCTTTATTGTAATGCTCATTGAAACATTGATTTTTGTTCAATGAAGGCTATTGCAGTTGATCTATAGGGTTTTTTCTTAGTGGTACTAGTGGGAATTTCACTCCCATGATTACTCTATATGGAAGAGCTATAGACAAGTTGTTGATTGATAAACCCAAGGAGAAAATTCATGTGTAAAAGCACACCCAGACCCTCATTCATTTATTTTTAAGGATGATATGAAAATTGATAAGGATAGTGGGTCTACTGTGTTACTTGAAAATAATAGTTTGGTAGTAGAAAAAAGTGGAAGCAACTATTGTTAAAGGAGAGGCCTCTCTTAGTTTCCCTTTGAAAGGGTTTGTATGGAGTTTTTTCCTTGAAATTATAAACCTTGAAACTATTATAGACAAAGGAGAGGTGGGTGCTACTAAGATGGAAAAGAAGTGGGATTGATTTCTTCACCTTGAGGAAAAGGTGGGTTTTCAAGGAAGTGGAAATGATAAGAACTGGGCTGAGGTTCCCTTGTATAGAGGGTCAATTGGTATCTAGTTGGGGCAGCATTGTAAATTCATTGGTAGTGGGCTATATGATGTAGTAGGAGGTGGTTGTCATGTGTTTATCCATTTTTAAGCATTTAGGAGGTACAATTTATTTTCAAGTGGTTAGCTAGATGTTAAGCATTTATGTGGTTCCATCAGTTAAAATGTATATTTTTGGAAGGTTCTAGTTGTTAAAAGGATAGGGAATCCTTTCTATAAAAGTGTTTTGGGGGAGGATAGTTTGGGGGATGGATTATTTTGTCATTTTCTTCCCACAGAAGCTATCACGGTGGGTTAGTCCATGACCTCTAGGAGCTCTGCCACCGGAGGCGTCTTTTTCTTCTTTTCTTATTATATTTCTTCTTCTTCCCCCATCTTCTATGTCTAAATATATTTATTTAAAATTCTTTACATTTTCTAGGATGAATATAATAGATTTACTATGTTGTTTCTCTCTCTCATTCCTTTATACATATCAATGATATCCATGACATAGTGAAATAAGTGATTGATTCCTAGGACAGAACATAGAACAATCCACTCTCAACATTCAACTAGAGAGTCCATGGACAATCTTTCCACATTTAGGAAGTTCCTTCTTAATAAAGATTTCATGAATAATGGGATAGACATAAGGAGACGTGTTAAAGATGCAGAGCAGAGGAACTCAGTGAAGTGACTTTGTCAAGTGGTAGAATGGATTAGTCAGGAGATGGAGCAGATTAAGAAAAAATTGGCTTGCACCAATGAAATGATTGATGAAGTGAAAAAATTGGTGTAGGAGGAGGAAAAGACATGATTGGATGTATCTAAGAGGGAATAGGCACTACGAGCCAGTGTGAATGCTTAGACTGTAACCCTGTCTGGGATCCACCAATCCATAGAGGACTTAGTCTATGAACAACTTTATCTTTATAAAACTGCTAAGCAAACTCTATAATCACAATGTTATACTCACATGGTGAGACTCCAAGCTGTGGATGTTCCTCATTTTTTTCCATTAAATAAATAATATAAAACATGTTTTTCCCTCCCATTCTTATCCTTTATTTTATCCCTACATGTCATTCAATAATAATTGGTCATATTGTGAAAGATAATCTCCACCGAATATCAATTTCAATTGCAACTTGGGACAATTATATCGATATGATCATTTTATGCTCTAATGTTTTCCTAATATGAGGGACTCACTAAGTATAGGGTTACATGAAAAACCCTATAAACTTTGTGTCTTTACTTTTATCACCCTAACTTTTTCCTAAGTCCACTATGGTATAGGCTTAACAGGTGTAAGTTGACTTTTTCTTTGGTGCCCTTTGTGGTTTTTCAGCCAAACATGTTTTTTATTTTTATTTTTTATTTCTTGATTGTTTCCTAAACTATGAAAATCATTGGTTTAATGATCTATAACCAGAATTTTTTTTAGATTTCCCTTTTTGGGTTTTCTACCTGGCAAGTTTTGCATCCCTTCTTTGGGAGATTTAGATTCTTTCAAACCAGACTAATTGCAACTGATGTTTTAGGTCTAACAACATTGAACATTAATTATGGGGTATGAACCTTAATAAGTATTACTGGCTGAGAATGTCTCAATATTTTGGTTTTTTGATTTTTGAATCCAATACATGATATGGGGAAAGTACAGGAGGAGTAACCATAATAATGATTTCCATCATGATGTTGTGGGGGTGTAATGACATAGAAAAATCCAATCATAGGGATGGATTTTTCGTTAATTGACAAGACTATTTTGTGGGGAACTTATGAATAGACAGTTAGGGCATATTGTGCATATTCAAGCATTGGTGTCCTCAATAAATTGACCCTCCATTTTTTATGGTTAGGAAATCCATGAAAATTTTGATTTCTCAAGACCACAAAGGGTGGATGGCCAAGGGAATGATTTTTGAAAATGAAGAGCGTATCTGTATCAGCACTATCTATGAATGAGAAACCACTTCTATATGAATTTGGATTATGTAACAGAAGGATGGATCATGGTTTAGTTTAATTTCATGTATCCAGGACATGAACCATGATGTTTTAATATCCTTAAATAAGGAATTTTGAGGTCTAAGATTTAAGGTCACTTTGATTTGACTGAGAGATAAACAATTTCAATTTTCATGATAATCTATACCAGAATGTACCATCATCCTCAGGCATGAAGGGTAAAGGTTTTCAGTTTTAATCTCGGGGTTTCTAAATCTCATGAGTGATATGCGCCGAAAATGACGTTGGGGAATACGGAAATAGGAAAATCCATTCCTGGGGATGAATTTTCTATTGATTGATAGACCTATTTTTTGGGTAACTTATGTAGATCCAACTGAGGAATATTGTGCATAGTCAAAAAATGGTGTCCTTGGGACACTAACCCTCCATTTCCAATGGAAAGGGAGGTTTATGATGATTTGGACTTCCCTAGACATAGTTTTTGGTTTGTGAAAGGAGAGTACCTAAATATGAAAGGATCCATTCCATGTCAAAAAATTTCTAGGAATGGGTGGAAATTGTAACGCCCCGACCCTAGTTACCCAGAGTCGGTGCATTATTACATAACATTGGAATGATCACAAGAAAGATCAAATCTCGAAAGACCGATTGGTTTAGTAGCCTTGGAAACACTAGATATATTCATAAGTATTACATTACATCGTAAAATGAAAAACTACTACAATAACATATTGTCTCCATAATCCACACTCATATCCCCACATAATATCCCTGCAGTTCATTCATAATTTACTTCTTCACTTCCTGGGAAAAATAAAACATAGAAAAGGGGTGAGCTCAAATGCCCAGTAAGGATAACAATATAGCAAAAACTTTCATAAATAAGAATAAACATTTAAGGCAATGTATAACTAAAACAAAAGCCTTTCAAACTTGAACTTTCAACATGGTATGGCATAAATAAAATGAAATAATGCCATTTACTTATTCACATGGATATTCTACTAATCGAATAATCACATGCAAAATCAATAACCACTTTCATAATGATGGAATGCATAATGCCAGACTATCATAACCACATAGCCAAGGCCTCGTGCCAAGACTACAAATAAGATTTTGTCAAGGCCTTGTGCCAAGACACTAGTTTGTCCCATGAGACCTACCGATGCATCGAGGAGCTATAGCGGGCTCCACCCGTCACATATTAAGTCCAATGCATTCCCATATGAAAAGGTTTAAACATAACATAAACATTCGTATTAAAACTAGCATACGAAATGTCAATACTTTCACCATAAACTATGAATGGTATAAAAATAGCACATCCATAGTCAAACATATCACAAAACCTTCAATACAATATAGAAGTTTTGTATCATAATAAATCAACTTCAAATAAGATTAAAATCCATCAAAGGATGTTGACATAGATGAAATCAAAACCATTTGAGAGAAATATCTCCTTTTTTGAAATCATTTAAAAGTCACACATTTATAAAGGAAGTAATTAAAAAGAGATTTTTGAATCAAAGTGTCCCATACCTCTTTGAAACTTTTGAAAGGAATTAAATTTTTTTAAAAACATTCATGTCCATATAAATAAATCCTTAAAAACCATTTTGAAGACATTAATTAAAAAGATTTATAAAGATAAATCTTTAAAACATTTAAAATTCTGATTTTGATAAAGAGTACCTTTATGAAATTCTTAAATTATTCATTTTGAAATTATTTAAAAGTCACATAATTATAAAATAAAACATTTACTTTGAAAATATCCTTGTAAGCTTATAAGGGAAGCTTTGACGATTTTATAACGGTGGTAAATAGCTGCACCTGCCGTATAAGTTAAAAAAAACATTCTTATCTTAATTCTGTCGAAAAGGTTAAAAAGCACCTTGTTTGGAAAACGACGGAAAGATTCCCTTATAAACCTCTTATAAAAATTCAAACAAGGGTATAAATGACTTTAACCCATATTCTTTTAAATATTAAAAATGTTTTGAAATACATTTTGAAGAAACATGGATGTGGATGATAACGAGATCCCAGTAGATTATTACGTATAAACAACCTCGGATAATGAAGAGATTGTGAAATAACCCTTACCTTGTAATTTTCCTTGGTTGGGGTAGGTTAACCTCCTGTATAATGGTGAAATAATTGTTATTAAATTATACAAGAATCATATATATTAATATGATATCATATATGATCTTTTAACATTGATTTGTTAATAATATCTTAGAATTATCGTCGTTTCGGGTGTTAACTTACTCATTTTCTTTATATGTTTTGTTACATAAGCCATGGTTGTTGTATCTTATTCATATCCAGAATGATATCTAGTCCTTAAACATCATTTTTAAATCATCAAATGATAATTATAATTGAATGGATATGATGGAGAATGAATCTCATCGCGTTCGTGGAGACGGTAGTCCGTACGTACGCACGAGCGACAATATCATTCTTTTGATATTAAAATAATATATAAATGGATGGTATATCATATATACAGAATCATTAACATGTTATATTTATTATTTACATGAGTTACACATCATTATTATACCCATCCAAATAATATTATATTGAATAACAATTACACCACGACGTGGAGACGGTAAGCCGTACGTACGCACGTATGGTGACATGTTATTCAAAGGATGGATAGAATACTGAATATGGTTGTACCATATTTATAATAACATCACAGTATATGTAAGATACTGGAGTTATTATTTTAGAATGGTAAGAACAAAGAAAGAGGAAGTGGAAGAAGAAAGGAACTTAGAAACGGGTGGTGAAATCATTACCTCTTCTTCGGGTTCTTCCTTTTGATTTGATAAAAAGGGCTCCTTAGGTTGGCTTTCTGATCAAACTAAGGTCTCTAGGTTGTATTGAGGGATGTTGGGAGAGTATTTGGGCAGAGTTTGGCCGAACCAAAAGGCTTTGAAGGTGTGAAGAAATGAGAAGGAGGAGTGCCCTTTTATAAGAGGGGTGAGGGGCACCTTTGGAAAAGTTAGAAATATTAATTTATAATAAATTCATATTCGGTTTCTAATGGCTCCAAAGTTGACTATTAAAAGTCTAAGGTGGGGATAGGTCGAAAACCACTCAACCAATAGAATTTAGACAGGTTTGGGTACTTATATTAACCTTATCTTTAAGTATTAACTCTAAGTTAATTAGTTTCACTTTTACAATGTCTCTTTGTATTTTTATATAATATGGTTAATAAACTTACTATATACATCCAAGCGACCCCCAAGTGGTAAATTAATGATGAACCTATCATGATATAAGTCTCTTGGCCGAACCTTAGATTTTTAGGAATTTAATATCAATTAATAATATAATATTTGTTTTAAGAACTCTTTTATGTCAATTTTGACACTATTCAATAGTTGATTTTTTTGAAACTCATAACAGATTGATTACTTCGAAAAAAGTCAATTAAATCAATCCTAATATATAATATTATCCTATAAAATTAGTTTAATTCATTAAAAGTTTCATATTATATTTATTTGGGTATTTATAATATTAATTATTTTAATTTTTCACTATTATAGTAATTACTGCATCATCATTGTGTCATAAATAAAATAACTTATTTAATGTCTAAAAATTATAAATAAAATATCATTATGTAGTAAATCTTTTTATGTTTCTAATGAATATTTATAATCGAAAATCCAACATGTATAACCCTATGTAAAAATTGTTCTTCTAAAAGATGTAAGCTTATGCCATTTTTATTTTTATTTAAGCTTTATTAATATAATGTGTCATTATCACTTACAAGTGGATCCATGGGGTCCCAAAATAGACCCAAGATTCCCATGGTCGACCATGTATCAACCAATAGGGTTAAGACACGTTTTAGGGTAATTTAGTATTATTATAATATTATTTTTTAACCCTTATTTACCGGATTTACCCTTAACCATGGTAAATAAAATATTTACCGCAGTAATTATTCAAAATGTCTAAAAATAAAAGTTTCCTATTTACAAAATTTGAACATCCTGATTCCAAATATGGAATCCATTTTTCTAAATTCAAAACACAGAAGTGGCAGAAATTAATTTAAAATTAATTCCCGCTGTCAAAACAAAAAGCGTGTTTTTAAGAGATAATAACTATCAAAAGATTGACACTTGTTTATGTTCGGTTTAATTGTAAAATTATGTCCAATGACCAAAATTATATTAAATGGTAAAAATATATTCTAAATATACTTTAAAACCACTCAAATTCATAATTTATCACTATTAATTATTTTGATTAAAAAAGTTGTTTTTAATTAAAACTTAGTAATTTTCACTATTCATCAAAATATGAAAGTTATCCGAAATGTAACAAAATTTCACCTTAGGCTAAATTCGATATTCCGAATCCAAAAATGAAGTCCATTTTCAAATATAATATATATATATAATTTCAAAAAGTAGGTATTACCATTCATAACGGCTAGTTTGATTAGTTATGGTGTGTTAGAACTCGGTGTTGCGTACAACACACGCTATCACATTATTCAAAGAGAAGCGTACCGTAGAAGCTTGGGGTGTTACATTATCCCCTCCTTCAAATAATTGCGTCCTCGCAATTTCTAGGGTATTACTGCATAAAAAGACTCGGGTGGTTCTTCATCATAAGTTCCTCGGGTTCCCACGTTGCCTCTTCCATCTTATGGTTTCTCCACAAAACTTTTACCAGACGCGTCGTCCGGTTTCTCAGCACTTGTTCTCTCGTATCAAGAATCTTGACGGGCTCTTCACAATAAGACAGATCAGGTTCCAGTTCTAATTCCTCATAGGTGAGTACATGTGTCGGATCAGGCATGTATTTCCTCAATAGAGATACGTGGAACACATCGTGAACTTTGGAGAGACTTGGCGGCATTGCCAATCGGTAAGCTACAACCCCAATTCGTTCTAGAATTTCGAAAGGTCCGATGTACCTGGGACTCAATTTACCTTTCTTACCAAAACGTATGACTCCCTTCCATGGAGAAACCTTCAGGAAAACATGATCACCGACTTGAAATTCCAAATCCTTCCTTCGATTATCGGCATAGCTCTTCTGCCTACTTTGAGCTGATTTAATGTGATTTTGGATTACCTTCACCTTTTCCACCGTTTCCTCCACCAGTTCTGGGCCTACAAGTTTTCTTTCACCAACTTCATCCCAACAGGTTGGTGTACGAAATCTCTTTCCATATAACGCTTCATATGGTTCCATCTGGATACTCGAATGGAAGCTATTGTTATAAGAAAATTCTACCAATGGTAAATATTGATCCCACATACCCTGAAAATCAAGTGAGCAAGATCTCAACATGTCTTCTAAGGTCTGAATAGTCCGTTCTGATTGTCCGTCTGTCTGAGGGTGGTAAGTAGTGCTCAAATGAAGTTCAGTATCCAGGGATTTCTGAAGACTTTTCCAAAATCTTGAAGTAAAACGGGGATCACGATCAGAAACAATTGATAAGGGTACTCCATGAAGTCTCAAAACTTCATTAATATATAGTCTTTCTAGACGTTCCAGGGGTAGATCTTCTCTTATAGCAAGAAAATGTGCTGACTTGGTAAGACGATCGACAATAACCCATATTGCATCATTCCTTCTAGGAGTCTTTGGTAGCCCCATGACAAAGTCCATCGTAATATTGTCCCATTTCCACTCCGGTATGGGAAGCGGTTGCATGACTCCTCCAGGCTGTTGCCTTCCAGCTTTCACTTGTTGACAAACCATACATCTTGACACAAAATCAGCAATCTCCCTCTTCATGTTGTCCCACCAAAAATGTTCCTTCAAATCTCTATACATTTTGGTGCTCCCAGGGTGTATAGAGAAATTGGAACTATGAGCATCATCCAGAAATTCCCTTTTTAGATCAGGTATATTGGGAACACAAAGTCTCTTCCCGAATTTCAAAATTCCATCTTCATACACAAAGTCTCTCAATCTCCCATCATTCACAGCTTTAATCTTCTTTTGGAATTCTTCATCATTGGTCTGAGAACTCTTAATCCTTTCTAGTAAAGATGGTTTGACAACCATTTGAAAAAGAATTGATGTTTCACCTTCCCTGGTTATTCCCATGTCCATCTTCACTAGATCCATGAAAATTGGATCCCTTTCAATTCTCATATTGTTCAAAACTCCATGGTCTTTTCTACTCAAAGCATCTGCCACCTTGTTTGCCTTCCCTGGGTGGTAGTGTATCGTACAATCATAATCCTTGAGTAATTCAATCCATCTCCTTTGCCTCATGTTGAGTTCTTTTTGTGAGAAAATATACTTCAAACTCTTGTGATCAGTATAAATCTCACATTTTTCACCATAGAGGTAGTGCCTCCATATCTTCAAAGAAAATATCACTGCTGCTAACTCGAGATCATGAGTAGGATAGTTTTGTTCATGAATTTTCAACTATCGTGATGCATAGGCAATAACTCTATCATTCTGCATAAGGACACAGCCAAGTCCTTTCTTCGATGCATCACTATAAATAACGAACCCATCATTCCCCGATGGTAGAGTCAATATAGGAGCATTGACTAATCTTCTTTTCAGTTCTTCAAAACATTCTTCACACTCTTTTGTCCAAACAAATTTAACCCCTTTTCGTTTGAGCTTCGTTAATGGGTTTGCCAATCGGACAAAATTCTGGACGAAACGTCGATAATAACCTGCCAAACCAATAAAACTACGTACCTCAGTTATACTCGTAGGAGCTGGCCATTCTTAGATTGCCTTGGTCTTAGAAGGATCAACAGAGATTCTATCTTTAGAGACAATATGGCCAAGAAAAGAAATCTCCTGAAGCCAGAATTCACACTTGCTAAACATTCCATATAATTCATGCCTCCTCAGAGTCTTCAAGATAATGTGCAAGTGATTTTCATGATCTTCATAGGTTTTGGAGTATACCAATATATCATCAATAAATACTACCACAAATTCATCGAGATACTCCTTGAAAACTCTATTCATCAGATTCATGAATACAGATGGTGCATTAGTCAATCCAAACGGCATTACAGTAAACTCGTAATGCCCATACCTGGTTCGAAATGCTGTTTTCGGAATGTCTTCCTTCTTCACACACAACTGATGGTATCCAGATCGAAGGTCAATCTTTGAAAAGTATTGAGCTCCATGCAGTTGGTCAAATAAATCATCAATACGAGGTAGGGGATACTTGTTCTTTATCGTTATAGAATTGATCTCCCTGTAGTCGATACATAACCTCATAGATCCATCTTTCTTTTTAACAAAAAGAACAGGGGCTCCCCATGGAGAAACACTAGGGCGAATAAATCCCTTATTACTCAATTCCTCTAGTTGTTTCTTTAGTTCGACTAATTCTACAGTGGCCATTCTATAAGGGGTCTTCGATATAGGCCTTGATCCAGGAATCAAATCAATGGAAAACTCAACTTCTCGTTCTGGAGGATGTCCAGGTAAATCTTCCGGAAATACATCTACAAATTCTTTCACAACAGGTACATACTCTATTTGAACATTCCTTTCCTCACCGACAGTTATTTCATTCTCTTCCTCCCCAATAATTGAATTAAGTTGAGCTACTGGGGGTGGATCTAAATAAGAATTAGGTGGTGACGATTCTGCTCTAAAAATAAGGTGTTCCTTATCATTATCATCAAGAATCGTAACCTCTTTCTTCTTACAATAAATCTTCGCATCATAGTCCGAAAGCCAGTCCATACCGAGGATTATATCAAACTCAATCATAGGTATGACGATGAAATCAGAAGATAAAGAAAATTTATGTGCTCTAATGGGGACTGATTCACAAAACTTTGTTGCAACGATACTTCCCTTAGGAGTTTTAACTGAAAACTCCCTTATTAAATCAAATTGGAAATATCTAATTTTCTTAGCAAACTGGGAAGATATGAAACAATGCGATGATCCAGAATCAAATAATGCATTTGCTAAACTTGAGGAAACCATTAAATTACCTGCCACCACGTCTTTCGGAGCTTCTACCTCAGCAGTAGTGATAGCATAAGCCTGGCCTTGATCCCTTGGCTTTTTCTGAGGTAAGTTCTCCTGACGCTTAGGACATGCATTTGCATAATGCCCCATCTCCCTGAAATTGTAGCACTGAACGTTGGTAGCTTCCTTCTTCCCCTTATTTCCATTCCCAGATTGATCAGAAGGTCTCTTCTTCTCTTGTTTTGCTTTAAAGTCATAAGACTTAGAGAATTCCTTTTCGGTCTTGATAGCACATGAGACAATGTCTTCGTACGATGAAAAGGATTGCGAGACTAACGCTCGACGGAGAAATGGTTTTAACCCATCAAAGAAATGATCAATCTTACTTCTTGGGTTGCGAATATAATCTCCAGCATACCTTGCTAACCTTGTAAAGTTAGCCTCATACTTTGTGACATTCTCATCCTCCTTTTGTCTCAGACTTAGAAATTGCCTTTCCATATCTGCTCGATGGTCGCGAGGAAAGTATTTTTCTAAAAACAGATCTTTGAACTCCCTCCATTCCATATTTGATACTTCATCATCTTCCTTCATGTTCTGAATCAATGACCACCATTGATCAGCATCTCCAGTGAGGCGGTAAACTGCCATGGTAACTTTTTCCCTTTCACTACTCCCCAAAGCCTGAAATATTTTCTCTAGGGAAAATATCCATTGCTCAGCTACTAAGGGATTTGTACTCCCATTGAACGTTGGTGGTTGTTGCCTCATGAATCGATCTAACATTGATCCTCCACGCTGCGGATCAGGGTGCTCCATACGGGTAAGGTTATTATTCATAACCTGAGTAAGTTGTCCCAGTATGGTGATTAGCTGATCGGCACCAGTTGCATCACCAGCTCCACTATAATTATCTTGAGCAGGAGGGCAATCCCTACATGGAGTGCGTGCATTGATACAGTTTCCATTTCTTCCACTAGGCGCCATTTCTAAACAATGGCATAAACTAGATCAGTTTATGAATCAAAATACATAATCCCATACTTATAAAACACTTAACATAAATTGAACTATTTATGGATATAATCCATAATCATAATAATGTTTTCTTTGAGGAAGTATATACTCATAATCCCTTCAAAATGATTTGTAAAGAAAATGAGAGTTATCCTAAGCATATCCCCCGGGAGTGTCGTAACCAAGAGTGCAGCAAGGCCCGTTGTCGTGCACCAGTTCCCGTTCGAGTCTAGCTCAAAGCGGTGTTTTTGGGTTTTACCCCTAGGTACATCTGTGCCAGAGCCGCCTCTACCTGCTCGTATCCAGACAGGGATGTATTGCTCGGAAAACTCACAAAATCTCTATAATACCAAAATTCTAGGAAGTTCTTCTATACTAATCCTCAAAGTTCATCTTAGGTCTACGTGCTCTAATCAGAGTTTATCTAAATCTAGCTTCAAAGGGTTGTACTAAACTTCCTATGATACCAACTGTAACGCCCCGACCCTAGTTACCCAGAGTCAGTGCATTATTACATAACATTGGCATGATCACAAGAAAGATCAAATCTCGAAAGACCGATTGGTTTAGTAGCCTTGGAAACACTAGATATATTCATAAGTATTACATTACATCGTAAAATGAAAAACTACTACAATAACATATTGTCTCCATAATCCACACTCATATCCCCACATAATATCCCTGCAGTTCATTCATAATTTACTTCTTCACTTCCTGGGAAAAATAAAACATAGAAAAGGGGTGAGCTCAAATGCCCAGTAAGGATAACAATATAGCGGAAACTTTCATAAATAAGAATAAACATTTAAGGCAATGTATAACTAAAACAAAAGCCTTTCAAACTTGAACTTTCAACATGGTATGGCATAAATAAAATGAAATAATGCCATTTACTTATTCACATGGGTATTCTACTAATCGAATAATCACATGCAAAATCAATAACCACTTTCATAATGATGGAATGCATAATGCCAGACTATCATAACCACATATCCAAGGCCTCGTGCCAAGACTACAAATAAGATTTTGTCAAGGCCTTGTGCCAAGACACTAGTTTGTCCCATGAGACCTACCGATGCATCGAGGAGCTATAGCGGGCTCCACCCGTCACATATTAAGTCCAATGCATTCCCATATGAAAAGGTTTAAACATAACATATACATTCGTATTAAAACTAGCATACGAAATGTCAATACTTTCACCATAAACTATGAATGGTATAAAAATAGCACATCCATAGTCAAACATATCACAAAACCTTCAATACAATATAGAAGTTTTGTATCATAATAAATCAACTTCAAATAAGATTAAAATCCATCAAAGGATGTTGACATAGATGAAATCAAAACCATTTGAGAGAAATATCTCCTTTTTTGAAATCATTTAAAAGTCACACATTTATAAAGGAAGTAATTAAAAAGAGATTTTTGAATCAAAGTGTCCCATACCTCTTTGAAACTTTTGAAAGGAATTAATTTTTTTTAAAAACATTCATGTCCATATAAATAAATCCTTAAAAACCATTTTGAAGACATTAATTAAAAAGATTTATAAAGATAAATCTTTAAAACATTTAAAATTCTGATTTTGATAAAGAGTACCTTTATGAAATTCTTAAATTATTCATTTTGAAATCATTTAAAAGTCACATAATTATAAAATAAAACATTTACTTTGAAAATATCCTTGTAAGATTATAAGGGAAGCTTTGAAGATTTTATAACGGTGGTAAATAGCTGCACCTGCCGTATAAGTTAAAAAAACATTCTTATCTTAATTCTGTCGAAAAGGTTAAAAAGAACCTTGTTTGGAAAACGACGGAAAGATTCCCTTATAAACCTCTTATAAAAATTCAAACAAGGGTATAAATGACTTTAACCCATATTCTTTTAAATATTAAAAATGTTTTGAAATACATTTTGAAGAAACATGGATGTGGATGATAACGAGATCCCAGTAGATTATTACGTATAAACAACCTCGGATAATGAAGAGATTGTGAAATAACCCTTACCTTGTACTTTTCCTTGGTTGGGGTAGGTTAAACTCCTGTATAATGGTGAAATAATTGTTATTAAATTATACAAGAATCATATATATTAATATGATATCATATATGATCTTTTAACATTGATTTGTTAATAATATCTTAGAATTATCGTCGTTTCGGGTGTTAACTTACTCATTTTATTTATATGTTTTGTTACATAAGCCATGGTTGTTGTATCTTATTCATATCCAGAATGATATCTAGTCCTTAAACATCATTTTTAAATCATCAAATGATAATTATACTTGAATGGATACGATTGAGAATGAATCTCATCGCGTTCGTGGAGACGGTAGTCCGTACGTACGCACGAGCGAAAATATCATTCTTTTGATATTAAAATAATATATAAATGGATGGTATATCATATATACAGAATCATTAACATGTTATATTTATTATTTACATGAGTTACACATCATTATTATACCCATCCAAATAATATTATATTGAATAACAATTACACCACGACGTGGATACGGTAAGCCGTACGTACGCACGTATGGTGACATGTTATTCAAAGGATGGATAGAATACTGAATATGGTTGTACCATATTTATAATAACATCACAGTATATGTAATATACTGGAGTTATTATTTTAGAATGGTAAGAACAAAGAAAGAGGAAGTGGAAGAAGAAAGGAACTTAGAAAAGGGTGGTGAAATCATTACCTCTTCTTCGGGTTCTTCCTTTTGATTTGATCAAAAGGGATCCTTAGGTTGGCTTTCTGATCAAACTAAGGTCTCTAGGTTGTAGTGAGGGATATTGGGAGAGTATTTGGGCAGAGTTTGGCCGAACCAAAAGGCTTTGAAGGTGTGAAGAAATGAGAAGGAGGAGTGCCCTTTTATAAGAGGGGTGAGGGGCACCTTTGGAAAAGTTAGAAATATTAATTTATAATAAATTCATATTCGGTTTCTAATGGCTCCAAAGTTGAATATTCAAAGGCTAAGGTGGGTATAGGTCTAAAACCACTCAACCAATATAATTTAGACAGGTTTGGGTACTTATATTAACCTTATATTTAAGTATTAACTCTAAGTTAATTAGTTTCACTTTTACAATGTCTCTTTGTATTTTTATATAATATGGTTAATAAACTTACTATATACATCCAAGAGACCCCCAAGTGGTACATTAATGATGAACCTATCATGATATAAGTCTCTTGGACGAACCTTAGATTTTTAGGAATTTAATATCAATTAATAATATAATATTTGTTTTAAGAACTCTTTTATGTCAATTTTGACACTATTCAATAGTTGATTTTTTTGAAACTCATAACAGATTGATTACTTCGAACAAAGTCAATTAAATCAATCCTAATATATCATATTATCCTATAAAATTAGTTTAATTCATTAAAAGTTTCATATTATATTTATTTGGGTATTTATAATATTAATTATTTTAATTGTTCACTATTATAGTAATTACTGCATCATCGTTGTGTCATAAATACAATAACTTATTTAATGTCTAAAAATTATAAAGAAAATATAATTATGTAGGAAATCTTTTTATCTTTCTAATGAATATTTATAATCGAAAATCCAACATGTATAACCCTATGTAAAAATTGTTCTTCTAAAAGATGTAAGCTTATGCCATTTTTATTTTTATTTAAGCTTTATTAATATAATGTGTCATTATCACTTACAAGTGGATCCATGGGGTCCCAAAATAGACCCAAAGATTCCCATGGTCGACCATGTATCAACCAATAGGGTTAAGACACGTTTTAGGGTAATTTAGTATTATTATAATATTATTGTTTAACCCTTATTTACCGGATTTACCCTTAACCATGGTAAATAAAATATTTACCGCAGTAATTATTCAAAATGTCTAAAAATAAAAGTTTCCTATTTACACAATTTGAACATCCTGATTCCAAATATGGAATCCATTTTTCTAAATTCAAAACACAGAAGTGGCAGAAATTAATTTAAAATTAATTCCCGCTGTCAAAACAAAAAGCGTGTTTTTAAGAGATAATAACTATCAAAAGATTGACACTTGTTTATGTTCGGTTTAATTGTAAAATTATGTCCAATGACCAACATTATATTAAATGGTAAAAATAAATTCTAAATATACTTTAAAACCACTCAAATTCATAATTTATCACTATTAATTATTTTGATTAAAAAAGTTGTTTTTAATTAAAACTTAGTAATTTTCACTATTCATCAAAATATGAAAGTTATCCGAAATGTACCAAAATTTCACCTTAGGCTAAATTCGATATTACGAATCCAAAAATGAAGTCCATTTTCAAATATAATATATATATATAATTTCAAAAAGTAGGTATTACCATTCATAACGGCTAGTTTGATTAGTTATGGTGTGTTAGAACTCGGTGTTGCGTACAACACACGCTATCACATTATTCAAAGAGAAGCGTACCGTAGAAGCTTGGGGTGTTATAGAAATGTTTCCCTTACATGGGTCTAACCCATACATAGGAAGGATTTTTTTTTTTATTTTTAGGCCTAAGATATGATGTCCATACGTCACTACGTATCTCATTAAAATTATAATCAATCTGTACACAATTCTGAAAAGGTTTCCCCACACGTCGATCAAAATATTATGTGGGAAAGGAACATTTTCCTTTGAATATGAGCTCGCTAATGGGGTGAGGCACATACCCCCCCAACGCATATCTATATAATTTGTAGGAGTGTGGGGGATTTTTTTATGTCCAGACCAGGATATATGATCTAGGTGTCTATATTTATCTTGTAGAACTAAGAATCAAGCCATGTGTAGTTCTTATAAGGTTACCCATATTGGTCTAGACTGTGCATAAGGAAAAGAGATTTTTAACTTTTACTGTAGATGGACCCTGGATTGGACGTTCAGGTGTCAATAAGTATCCTAAAGTGGAATGAATCAAGCCACACATAGTTCTAGATATCGTAATGTTTAGTATCATGTGACTAGAACATCAGCCCTTCATTTTAACGTCATGTGGTGAGAACGGTATGGGTTCTTGTAGTTTTAGGTTATATAACTAGGACCATATTTCATGGAAATGATGAGTAACAGCAATTTCATCAGGCTAGGGTGTTACGACATTCCATAGACATGATGAGGAAAGAAATTGTAGGCCATGATTTTAGGGATTATTGGATAATGAGAAATGATATGGAGCATAGATTCCATTAGGCTTATGGAGATGGAAGAGGCCTCTCCCGGAGATAAATTTGCCTTTGGTTGATAGACCTTTTTTGTGGGAAACTTATACAGAGCCAACTGGGTCATATTTTTCATAGTCAAATAAAGGTTTCCTCAGGACACTGACCCCCCCCATTTTCTATGGAGGGAGGAAGGATGTTGAGATCTGAAGATGCCTGGGGCACATGATATAAAGGATGGAAGGTCTGTGTATAGGGACGTAAGAAACATTTAGAATGTGATCGACCATGGAGTGTAAAATTCACTACATAGATTTGACTTCTATATAGGGTTCATTTCCATTTCTTTAACATATCCCTAAGGGAGGAACCAAAACTTGAGATCTACCACATAGATAGTTTTTTTGTGTTAGACCTGTTTAAGTTTATTTCTGAGTCCCGCATCAGTTTCCTCCAGCTTGTATTTATTTTACTCTATCTATAAATGAAAGTCTCCAACTCTCTTTGAGGTAGGTAATTATACCTGACTACATGGTATCATAGGGATATGTTTAATAAATTTTCCCCTACTTCCCCCCCATTTTACCCTCCCCATCTATTATGCCCCATCACTAGTCGCTCCCTTTGAAATAGGCGGTGGATCCTACGGCCCATCGCTGTCCCACTTGCACAACATCTCCTACGATCTGTTGCTAGACACACCCTATTTTAGAGATCCTTCTGATACCCCCTGTGTGTGCGGTGCCATTGTTCTATAGGACAACAAAAACCCCTGGTGGCCCACCCCCTCTTGATATTCCTTTCCCCATTGTTCTCAACCACCCTATGTTCGTGTTTCCCTCCACAAGTACAATATATGTGAACCGATCCACTTCTTCCTACGGACCTGCATGAGTGCCTCTCTCGCATGAGTGCCTCCCAGCTCCTCAGCCTTAGGTGACTACTCCTTCCATTCCCTCACTATGTATTCCTTCCTACCATGCACCAAACCATCCATGTGACTCCCTAGCGACCGCACCTTCACCCGCCACCACTAATGATGTCGGACTACCGAGGCGCACCCTAACACACCTACTAATGATGGTCTGTCCTGTGCACATCACTCAATGGTCTCTACACTCTCTTTTCATGTAGTGATACTTCTGATATGAAGTCTCTACTGCACAAACCTATGCACCAACTATGGACAATGCTCCCAAGAATCACCTCCAAATCCAGTGCTGAATCTGAATATTGTGTAATGGCCACAGTCACTTCAGAAATTCTTTAGCTTTGTCATCTTATTCATGAAATTGGTTTCCCATCACAGAACTCTTCTCATATTTGGTGTGATAATTATTCATCCACAAATATTTCTTCTAATACAGTCTTCTATGAACACACAAAGCATACTGAGATTGACTGTCACTTTCTTCTCCATCACCTTGATAAAAACCATATCAATTTTAGAAGCATTCCTATAGCTCATCATCTTGCAGAAAACATCACCAATGGATTACCAGGATCTCGACTAGACTCTCTATGCACCAATATGTGCATCAACAACATTAGTGACCCAACTTGAGGGGGAGTGTAGGTGGCCTTTTTTTTGGTGTCTTATTAATTTCTTTTTTGTGGGACTCTTGAAAAATATACCTATTCTAGCTTGAGGGTGAGTGTTAGTCTGGGTTAAGTGTATTTTTGAGTCCCTCATCAGTTTCCTCCTTATTGTATTAATTTCCCTTTATCTATAAATGAAAGTCTCCTCCTATATTTGAGGCAGGTAATTGTACATGACTATAATTTTTATACATGATATGGGGACATTTTTTCCCATGGAAAAGACTAGTGCATGAGGTATAGGTTTCACTAAGTATCTCATCAAAATGGGAATCAAACCGCACATAGTTCTTGATGAAAGTTGCAGTTTAATGTCATTCAGGGAGGAAAATATCAATACAATTAAATGGTATGCAGTAAAGACATAGGTTCTATGATGTGATGAAGAAATATTACCATTGGACCTATAATTTAAAGATCTGGGTGTCACTATGTATCCTCCAACAGCATGAACCAAGCCATACAAAGTTCTCTAACTGGCTTTGACCAAATAGTTTAACACCATATGGTAATGAACTTTGGATTGAATTTTAAGTTCTTACTACAAGGACCATGGAAACTCTAATGTAGAATGATACACCCTGACCATGTGGGGAATCCCCTTCCAAAATTCATAGTCCCATGTGTGTTATGCTCTATGTGATAAATAAGGGGCAACATAAGTTTGCTCCGTAACATATAGAAGATAAAAGAAAGGATTTGGGAAATTTGATTTTGTGGTGGCAGGACCAGGATGTAAAATCTAAGAATCACTATGTATCTCGTTATAGTGAGAATCAAGTCATATGTAGTTCTTGAATTATCTATCTATGCAGGTCTGACCAGTTCAATTGGAGGGGGTATTTCCATTTTATTATTTTGATTATTGTGGATGGACCTGAGATTAGAGACCCAGGTATCACTACGTATCCTGTGTGAATAGAAATCAATCCACACGTAGTTATGGGACCTCGTGTAGTTTAACATCACGAAGTGATGATGAAGGTGATTCACCATGAAAGAGGGTAAATGTTCATACTAGGCCCATGAATGGAAATCTGGGTGTCACTACATATCCTGGTGATGACAAGAATCAAGCCACATGTAATTATAGAAGGGAAATATCTCTACACAGGTATGATCCATACACATAGGGGGGTGGATTTTACAATATGTCACAATGGGGCCCATGATATAAGGTTCGTACGTCACTACATGTACTATTTGAATAAGAATGAATCCGCACATAATTCTCAAAAAACTCCCTTTATAGATTATACACATACACAGGGATGATGGAATTTTTCCGGAAATTGACTATTAAATAGGACCTGCTTTGGAGTCCTCTACATTCATTGAGTTATATGTAGGGGTGATGAACAATTGGATTTGATGTCATACTTCATATACAGATTCTCCAATTTAGCATAATAGAAATTGGTGTCGTTTTCTATCAGTATTGTATGAGGGACACAAAATCTAGTGATGATGTTGGATTTTACAATGCGGAGAATATTACTTCCCCAACTTCTTTAAGGGGTATATATTTATCCCACATGGAGAAGAATTAAATTGTAGTTAAAAATGCACTCAAACTTCTTGGACTAAATAGGAGGATATAGTCCCACGATGTCCATTCCCTATATGGAAAATGGAAGATCATACTTGGATGTGTAAAGAAAATTCAGGGGTTGATGAATGAAGTCAGAATGAACCTGAAAAGAATGAAACTTTTTGGTGAATTTCATGTAGTCTTGTGTTATGGTAAGCCAGTTGTACCCAAGCATTTAGATTTGGTAAGAAAATGTGATTCTGGATTGGTGAGTGCCATAGGATTTAGTGTGTACTTCCTTTATGACATCAACAGTCTCTTCTCCATCAAGTCAACTTTGAAGAACCCCATCAAGTCTACACTTATATAGGACCTTTGGGTGATTCATGATATGATATAGAACAAAGTTAATTATTCATCATTTAATTTTATCTTTCCTAGATTTTTCCAATGGGATTTATCCATTTTAAATGTAGTCAAGAATGGGTGTCATCTAGCTGGTGGTAGGACCACATAGTTTGGGACGAGACTAGATTTAATGATCTCTTCTGTGTAGGGTTGAACAAATTGTGATACCATCTAGAAATGTGTGATGCTAATGAATTTTTTATCCTTCTCTGGATCATCTAGAGTTATGGCTGCATTCGCTAGTGCATCGACTTGGGTATTTTGTGTATGTGGGATGTGAGTCAATGTTTTCTTCAAAAAAATTCCTTTATTAGTCCTCAGATGTGGTTTAGCAGGTGGATTATATTCCCCTTTTTTTATAGAATAATAATCATTAACATGATTAATGACTTGTTCAGAATCACCTTTTATCCTTAAGTGATTTACCAATACTTGGAGTGCAATTTCTAACCCAGTAATGAGAGCCTCATATTATGCTTCATTTTTCATGCATCCTTCCAATAGTAGGAAGGAGTAAGTTAGGAATACCTTTGCTGGAGAAATGAGTATGAATCACAACCCTACTTCATTGAGCTTGGGTTCTTCCATCCTCTTCAATATCAGACTTCTGGATTCACCATCAAAATACTTCTCCCATTCTTGGGGGCCCTATTTAATAGAGAAAACCTCTTCATCAGGTTGTTCAAAATCTAATGAAGTCATTTCTACGGAGCACTAAATTAACCAAGAAATATATTAAATGAAAAATGAGTTGGGTCCGCTACTTATATGTGTGGTCCCCTCTTATTGGTCCACCCACGGACCACAAAACCATTTAAAATAGGACCACTTTCAACATTTGAAAACCTCCCATTTGTCTTGATTGAAACCCATTACAATGGGGGATTTTGTTGGGTTCTAAAATTTTCACATATTAGAAGAGGATAATTTCATTAATTTGGAAAATGGTAGAAACAAACCCAGAAGACTAATTTGAAGAAATTTTTTCAAAATGGGTGATCCGCGAAGGATGAGTTGATCCGAAAAAGTGAAAACGCTTCGTAAATTGCTGCTTTGTATGGAATTATGCCACTCCGTGAAGCACCCCCAGAATGAAATAGTTTGTGGGACTAGGTAGACCATCGAAACCCAGAAATGAAACCAAATCATTTGTGGGGTCAGATTGTGATTTCCACTTTTGCGAACAACTGCACCCCACAAATGAAACCAAATCGTTCATGGGGCTAGATGGAGATTTCTACCCCCCACAAATGACATCACCATGTTAATTAAATATTTCATTGGCTAAGATGGACATTTGGTGCCCAAAAATGATAACAAATAGTTTATGGGGTCAAATTATGATTTATGCCCCCAAAATGACTTCCCCCTTTAACAAAATCGTTCGTGGGCTGAGCGTCCTACTTGGGCTCTCGCAAAAGAATATCTACACCCCACTGTGGACAACCAGCCATTCTGGTATCCAATCCCTCCATTATTCTATAAAAATACCATGAGGGGAACTGAAAATATTGACAGAGAGATGGAGATATAGAGAACATGAGGGTCAAAGGAGCTTAGCGAGGATAAAATAAAAAAAATTAGAGCCTCCAAGATGAATTGAGAGAGATCCGTCAATTCCCAATAGGTAAACCACCACATAGCATTAAGGAGGAAATAAAAATCATCTGAGAGACCATGAATGGAAGTTCCCTGTCAGGATAGTTGTATCACTAAGAGGAGGAGGGGTGAATCAGTGATACCTTTTTCTTTTAAGTTTATTTCTTAAGAAACAACCTTCACCTCCAATTAAATATTACTTTTCTTGATGAAAACAAATTAAATACACATCCAAAAGAAAACAAGTATTTACAAGCTTCACTATTCAAAAAAAATAGTTATGTCCTTGGTAGGGTATGAAAGTGATCCAATACTACCCAATCCACTAGAAAAAAATCATTTTGTGTGAAACACAATGAGTAAGATATTCCCTTACACTCATGTTGTTCTACGTAAATAATCCAATAGTTTGATTTCTCCTTTTAGCACAAATGATGTAATACAATGTTTTTTTTGACACAACATGTTACAATGATTCTTTATCAAATTTCACATATATAAAATTTTAAAACAATTCTTCACTTTTTTTACCCAAAAGCTGGTAAGAACTTCCTAGAGTTTTTAATAAAACTTATTCTGAATTCCTAGTATGATTACTAAGTATAATTTTCTCAAAACGATAATATAAATCTTTTAGAATTTGATTGAGACAATTCTAAACCACTTATATTATGAGTCTATAAATCCTTGTCTAATTTTCCCAGTTCGATTTCTCAATAAAAAAAATATCCTCATACTAAAATTGAGACAAATCTGAACACTTTATACTTCAGTCTGGAAATCGAAATATGATAATCCTACTAGCTGTATATGATAATCCTATCAAATATGATAACTAGCTAAATACAATAATCAGCTGAATACGATGATTAGATGAATATGTTGTAATCTTGTCTCTTATCCTTTCTCTTCTGTCCACTAATACTTCTTCAAAAAAAATATAGAAACCCTTCTTCTCCCTAGAGCTCCTCCTTCTCTCTACTTCTCATGAACAATAACTTCATCAGAAAAGTACCATTTACTTTTCTCCTTTTACAATCTCCCCTAATGTTGTTTGGGTGGGATTCCTGAAAACGTTCCCACTCAACCAAATTAACCAAATTTTCACATTTCCTTGAATTTTAGGTGCATTATGACTTCATCAACATTTCTCCACTCTTCTCATTTCTTCTCGATTACTCTTTAATCTTCTAAACACTTCATTTCTTATCCGACTTCTTTCAGAAACACCAAAATGATTCTAATTTCCCATTCCAATTTTCTCAATATTATTTATTTATTACCATGATCTATACCAATTATATATTTGAAGAAATATAAATATTTGATCTTCTTAGAAAACTTCATTTTGATTTTCATTTTGATTATTCATTCCAATTTCCTGATACATTTTATTCATTACATTTTTCTACACCAAAATGATGGAAACAAAAAATCTTCTTCAGAATTCAAGCTCCCCCTTTCCAACACATTTTTACCTCTTTCAAGCTCTCTGAAGTCTGATTCCAATTATAATTATTTCTTGTCTCATTATGATAAATAAAAATGTAAATCAATAGATTATTATTGATCTCTTATCTTAACCCATTTGAACGATAAACAAAGTAATTCAACCTTTTGAAAATGGTTGACTACATTGTTGATTAATCTATAAATTTATTCTTCTATTTTCCACCACATACTTTTCATTTTATTTTCATTCATCCATCCCAAATAATTCTTACTCTGATGATTACGATGATATACTAAGTACGATGGATGAATACAAACAACTTCAACTTTAGAAACTTATTTATCTTTTCAATATGATACCAATGACTTTTCTACACAAAAAATTATAACTCTGATGAATACGATGGTATACTAAATATGAAGGATTTGTATTCAACAAATTCGACTTCAAAAAAATCTTTAATTTACAAAATTCTACTTGTATCATGATTTCCTTCATAACTTTGAATAAATTGAAGATCGTCTTTAGCATCATCTGAATTTTAATGGAAAGTATTATACCTTCCCATTCCTCTAGAAATATCTTTATTTTCTTCTAATCTCTAATATGATTGACATGATTAAAATCAAACTGGATATGATTTGAAGTATCTATTTCACTACACCTTTCTTTCATAAAGCTTTCATTACAAGTATTACGAATACATATTATTTATGATAATTCCAAGATCAGAAAAGAATTGTCAAGTTTTAAATTGAAATTATTAGTACATCCCATTCATTTCATACCTAACCCTTGGTGAACCCAATGAACCTTTCTTTATAAAAAAATTCTTCTCAATACGATGAAATTTATTAAGCACAGTGATTATAAATTTCTGAATACTTTTTTGAGTCATAATTCTTGAATATGATTTTTGAGTCTGAATTCTTGAATATGATTTTTGAGTCAAGATTGTTGAATATAATTTTGAGTTAGAATTCATGAATATGATTTTGGAGTCAGATCACCAAGTTTTACAAAGTGTAGTTATTCCTTTACTTTAATATTTATTTAAAAACAAAATACAACAAACATCTTCAAGCTTCTAAAAACATTATCCAATAGCTTCTTAATTTTAATCAACATATTTTTATCAACATCCCAATACGATCCACTGCAACATCCCAATACGATCCATCGTATTGACTAATTCTGATGTGCTGGATATGATTCTAAATCTTTTTATTGTTCTAGATATAATTGGAAACATCATACACATACCATTATTTTATCAATATTTCCATCACCTTCTCAATATATATTATTTCTACAACAAAATTCACATATTTATCTATTGAAAACAAATACAACCAAAACCCAACTTGGGCCTAACAATATCCCCTTTTTGTTTCTTGTAAAAACTCACTTCAACCACTTTGACCACTTCTAAACAATATGTGGTATTGTTTTATTTTCTCACTTTTTCATCTCTCCATTATTTTCTTTATCCCCCTATTTATTTTTTCTCCCCCTTATTGACAGTCAAATTCAAAGGGGCCATCATGGTAAGTTTCCTTATTGAAAAATTATCTCATTTCAAAAGGTTAGAAAACACCATCTTAAAAACATGAAACTCTTCTTCAAGGTAACATAAGTATCACATGAGTTTCTTAACAAAGATCCATTAACTATACAAATCCATGTCTATTTGGGTGAACCCGGTGTAGAAAACAAGAGTGTATAATCAAGGTTATCAATGTTTTCCATAACACAAATTTCATGTAATACATTAACATGTTTCCTTCAACATTATCATTTTTTAGGAAATCTTGAAAAGAATTAATTTAAGATAAAAGTAACCTACACCCATCTCAATAAACATATCAGAAATTTTTGGTTTATAAACACAACTTTCAAAACAAACCTTCTATTTCTTCATTAGTTTCTTCTAGAATAATAGTAAATGAATCGTCACCGCCATCATTATTATTTCCACTCCATTAATTCCCTTTAAGTTAGTATAAGTGTAAAAGAATAATTTGGGAATAAGGAGGATCCCCGATTGTTTCTTAGAAATAAAAAATCGGACTGAGAGTCCTATCTCAATCGTGACTTTTTCTTCTTTTTCTTGGATTTCTCATTGTATGTGATTTCATAATTATGTTCATCCTTCTCAGGTTTTGTAACAACTTTCTTCATATATGTAGAATTTTTTGACGAGGATGTCAACTTTTATCATCTTTATTAACATATTTTTTACAATCAGTTTGTAAAATTTTATGCATGTTTTCATTTTGTTCTAGAAATATAGTTGAACATGTTTTTAAATCATGCCCTTTTTTCAAACATATCTTTCATATTTTATAAAATTTCAAATCACAATCTATTGAAATATTTTTATCAACCTTTTTTATATATTTTGAAGGCTAAATATTCCCCTATTATTTCACTAATTTTTATGCTTCCAAAAATTTCCTAGAAAAGTCAACATATTTCGGATAGATAAACAAGAACTCTTTCTTTTCAGATTCAGCAGATCTATTTTTCTTAACTTCCATAACATTTGGTATTATATAATTTTTTAGAAACTTTTGTTATGATGGTAAAAAAAAAGATATTCTTTAGTAATATTTATAGGTTTCTCACATCTTTCACAAATAGTTTCCATAGGTAGGAACCTATTTTCAATTTCCACACTAACCTTTTCAGGTTTCCTCTAAACCTCCTTCTCAAAATTCTTTCCTTGATGGGATTGAATACCCCTTAAACTTTTCTTTCTATAGATTATGGAATATTAGTAATATTATAGGTTGAAGAAACACATATTAGTTGTATGACCAAATCCACCACAATTACAACAATATCCATAGAAAGAGTATTTGCTTCTATAACTTTCATACCAACATGAGTTGTGAATACATTTCTTAGTAGCCTTATTAATAGAACTCTTTTTATCACCAAATTTTATATTTTTAATTGTAAAATTTATCTCCATATTGATTTTCTTTTAATACTTATAAGAACCAGAAGTAATAATTTTTTTTGGACTCATATTTTTTAGTAAATTATAATTTCCCAACTTTGTCGGTCTTGGAAACATACATAACATTCCCAGATTTCTTATTTTCAAAAACAATTCCAGCTTTCTTCTCAACCTGTGATAGTAACATTTATTGATTATTATAAGGATTATCCTTACAAAAACATTCACCAATATCAGAGATAGAGTTTTTGAAACTTGTATATTTATATTCATCTTTATAAAGTTTTTGTTGGACAAGTTCCAACTCTTCTTCTTTTCCCTTCATATTAACTTCTAGATGATCATCACAATTATTTTCTTTCTCAAGATATTTCTTCAAGTCATAAATATCCTCCATAATCTTGGATGTCTCATCAGGAATACATTATTTATTGTTTATTGAAGATTTTTCACTTTTTAACTTCCTAATATCGTTTTCATGTCTCCCAATCTTCCTAAAACATTCTTTCAATTCTTCTTTCAGATGGTATTCTAATTTAGTTTCTTCTTCTTCTTCAGAATTACTGCTTCTGGATTATTTATTGTTAATTGTTTCAGTGAATGTATTCTCCCCAAAATGATCAATAGATTTTTTAGATTTAGCTTCACATTCTTCTTCTTCTTTATAATAACTACTTTCACTGCTAGAAAAACATTCCTCGTTAACTATTACAATAAATGTGTTCTCTTCAACACCATTTATAACCTCCTCACTATCAACATCCTTAGGAAAAAATTTTATCCTTCTATATTTGGATAACTTATAATCTTCCATATTGAAATAGAATTTTTCTTTATCAACCCTTTTCTTCCAAGATCTTTTTGGCCTTCTTTATTCTTCTTCACTTTCTTCTTCATCACCACTTCAAGAACAATTGGAAACAATATTCTAAATAGATCCACATCTAAAAATTATTTAGGGATGTTTCTATTTATATCTTCTTATACTTCCTTTCACATTTTTAGAGAAAAAGGATAAATTTTTTTCAATATTTTTACATACTTTATATTCAGAGTTAGAGTCAGAAACATCATGTAACGCCCTAACCCCAAAATCCTAGAGCAATTTCATTATTTTATTAAATTAGAATTATTACAAGGAAAAAAATACCAAAGTACCGATCAATTTATCAGTAATTTAAAGGTAGATTACAAACATGATACCCAAAATACATCGGGAAAACATAATAAAACATGATACACAATAAACTGAAATAAATCGCATCCTTGAAATATTATTCATATATTTCTTCTTAATAACCATGGAAATGAAACATAATAAGGGTTAGCTAAAAATGATTAGATAGGGTAAGTAAAAAAGAAGGAATAATAAATAAATGAGAATTAATTAACATGGTAATATGAATAAATGATAAGAAATTCCATTGTAATACTAGATAATACAAAATCAGTATGGTAAGTTAATAAAGTAAAACACATGTCATTTAATCAATGAAATGAAAATGAAATGTATCCATAGATATGTTGATGAAAAATATCATGGATGAATAATGACTAAAACTAAATGAGGTAAATGATTTATTAATGGGCGTCATGACTAAGTTATGTGAAAACCTATATCATCAAGACCTTTCACAAGATGGTTTAAAACTATGGATAGAAAGCTATTTAATTTGGCCAACTTATTTGTCTCATGAGAACCTATTGATGCATCGAGGAAATATATAATGTCGAACCTCCACCCATAATTACTATTCAAAATAATTCCTAATATCTAATAATCAAAATAAATAGTATGCCTTATGAAATATCCGTATTGAATAAAGAATACAAAATTATCAATATTTCCCGCAAATAATCAAATAACGTTCAAAGTAGACACTGTAAGTAAAATGATATAAGGTTTAGGAAATAATAATATCCATTGTATGAGAATATGGATATTCTAGTAAAATTATATTGAAAAATTATTAAAATTAAGTGATAGTTTTAAGATAAATTGAACAATCACAAAAGGGAGTGATATTGCCAAGATAATAATTAAGAACATTCTTTAGGAGAATAATATTTAAACCTTCCAAAGCATCCCATACCACTTTGAAAATTTTGAATCATAATATCCAAAAAATTATGACATTAAATGGAAATTATAATATCATGATAATAGTGAGATTCATGATAGAACATGAAAAATTCAGTATGTACACCAAATAAAAATGAATTGGTGCAAAATAACAAATAAGTCTCAATGGAGTGTAAATTGAGATGAAGTTCCCTTACCTTAACCTTAATTTTGTTGTGTTGTGTATATACTCATTTATAGTGTTTTAAAATATGTTACTAACTTATAACATAACCATAATCATGTTTATAATATAATATATCATCTTCTTATAACGTCTTATTACCGATTTTTTAACAATATTTAATTATTTTCCCTATTTTGTGTGTTAATTGCCTAGTTTTCTCTAGCATGTTTTGGCTTGTTATTTGATTATCCTACTACTTAGATCACGATTTCATCATCTCCATAATGTAAACCCTGACTTAATTATCTTATATATTCTATACATATGTATTTATAATAATCTATAAAGTTTGGAGATAAGAAATTAAATACACCGTTCATAGAGATGGTAGATCGTATGTATGCATGAATGCTAATTTCATTTAATTTTTATATTAAAATAATTAATAGTAAATTATATATTTATATTATAATTATAGTATAATTTCTATTTTATATATGTTACATTGTTTTGTTAATACAATACTGTATACATTCCATGTATGGCGTGAATGAGTCACATTACTTTGAGGGGGCGGTAGTCCATGCTTCCTCAAACGAAATTATCATATTAACACAAGATAAAAAGATTAAAGGTATGTTATAATTAAAAATTACATAAGCATAAATAAATTATAAATATCATATATATCATATATAAACATAGTTTCCATGATAATTACCACCATGAGAGGTGATAAAAGAAAAATAAACAATCGTCATTTCATGAGGTAGCAGTTCACCATACATAGAAACAAGATGTTTATTACCAATTAGATGGAGGTGTGTGTAAGTATAGGTAGAAATAATAGCATAAAAACATCCTATTATATTTAATATACTGGTATTGTTATGTAATCATGGAATAATAAAAGTATATAGAGTGGATATGTAAATGATAGAAAAGATATCGTGGGAAAATGTTACCTTAAAATTGGGTACTCCTTTTGGTTTATAATAAAGGGATTACATAGAAGGATTTATGACCAAAGGGAGGCTTCAAGGTAAATGGGAGGGATTTTTTTAAAGAAATTTGGTTATATATTTTTCAAACATGTGTGGTTTTAGAGGTGTGATGATTGAGGAGAAGTGGTGGCCTTTTATAGTGGATGAGGAGTGACACTCTTGTAATATTTTGACAAAGGAATTCTTCCCACATTTTTCTTATTTCAAGTGCATCCAATAATAGAAAAAATTATAGAAAATAAAGGATAGGGTCTAAATATTCCCATCCAATATCTTTTGGATAAGTGTATAGGTCATTTTGGGCCTTAAGGTTAAGGTTTTGTCCCTTATTGTGCTTAATGTAACCTTAATCATTGTAATTAATTTTAATTACATTCAGTAATAATTTTGGAAAAAAAATAATTTAATATTAATAAATTTTAAAAATGTATTCCTATTAAAAATATGGAATCCATTTTTCTAAATTCTAGTTATATTAGTGGAATAAATTAATTTAAAATTCATCCCATGGGCGAGATGACAAGGTGAGTTTTTAAAGTAAAAATGTTCGAAAGTTTGCAATAGTTTTATAATAAATTTCAAAGTAAAATTGATTTTAATGAAATAAAGTGTATTAATTTATGTAAATATTATCTAATTAAACTTTAAAACCAATTAAATGTATAACTTAACCTTATAAATAATTTATATGAAAAATCAGTTTTGAACTAAAATTCGGTATTTTTAACTATTCATTAAAAACTAAAATGTTTCAGAAAAATATAAAAAATTCACTATAACCTAATTATTATGTTTATATTCCAAATATAAAATTTATTTTAATATATTAAATCAATTAATGTTTAAAAATTCATATTTAAAATGGGGTCTCCATTAAAAGGTGATAAAAATGCCTTAATAAAAATATAGTATTTTATCGATAAAATTGGGATTTTTTTATATTAAGCCTATAAAATATATTTGATGAATATAAAAAATATTTTATTGAATATATAAAATATATATCACATTAATATCACTCACTAATTGTAATTAATTTAATTTATTAGGGTGAAACCGCTTTGTGAGTATAAAAAAATAATATTTTCCTTTATATTCAATCGGTTTTCATATTCATTTCTAATTAATTCATAACCAATGAATTCATTTTTTTTAGAACAAAGGTCTGAATAATATAGTTAATTATATTCATAAACACGAATTTAATGGCTAGTTTAAGTCTTATTATATTAAATAATAATATATTATTGTTCAGTTAAAACACGGTCTTGCGCATAATGTATGCTTTTGAAGAAAGTCTCTCTTGCGCGTTACACAAGATAACTCATTATTGCATGAATTAAAAAATATAGAATATATCAAATAGTAAAGATATTTCAAAGTATTAGGGTATTATATACCCTTACATTCTTGGTGTCTCATTTCATGCGTGCTCTTGAATATAAGGTTCTTACTTTATAATTTTGGGGTGTTACATTCTCCCCACCTTAAATAAACCATGTTCTCGCAATTTAAAATTGATCTCGGTGATAGAGGGATTGAAAATAAAATTTTATTGAAATACCCACATCATAAAAAGGGTTAATATCACATATTATTAATAAAAGTGAGGAAATTACAATGATCACGTAACTAAGTTTTGTAGTAGGAGAACATAGGTGGGAAATGGAAAAATGGATATAGAGGAAAAATCTAAGAATCAAGTTATGATAGAGAGTGATAGAGAACATGGTTAGGAGAAATTTAACAATTAGAAAGCCCTAAATCCGTTATAATCTAAGGGCCATTAGATTTATCAGAAACCAAGGTAATAAGACAACATTTTTTATTTCAAGATCATTTTTCCTGGAGTTGGGTAATTATTTCACTCTATAAGAATATACGTAAATGTACTTAGTACGTTTCTATAAGAAAAATATTATCATTTTATCATGACTTAAACTATTTATACTTCATATCTTAGAACAATATTCATCATATAGTTATGTAGTATATCAATCTCTAAAACCACTTGAAAAGTTCAACTTAATCCATTTCATAAATGATTAACTTTTCCAAAAGATTATGATTTGAAACTTTAGAAATATGGTCACTAAATTTCAAAAATTAAATTATCATTAGCCTTTAATAAACAAGAAGAAGATCTAAATTTTAACATTTTAAACATGTGAATTACTTCATCATGTATCCTATTGAAATATGGTAATAACTCAAATTTACCTAAGACTTTATTGGAAACATAAATTCTTCCTTATTCCTTAAGTAAGACACATGTTATTGGATGTATTCCTTAAATCCAAATGATTTGTAAACTTCAAAAGTGATGGAATAGACCACAAGTAGACAAGCCATTATTCAATTCCTAGGTAGTTAGCACTTGTCCAATTCAATCATCAATTCACCATTATCTCAACATATGGAACATATTAAGGGTTGTATTTTCCTCAATAATGTTTTTTTAAGTTTAAATTTTTATTGAATAAATTTCCTCCATACATTTCAACATATGATCACAAATCTTTATTGAAAAAGTATTGCACTATAATCCTCATATGGTTCATAAATCATATGATCATAAATAAAATAATTTTACAACATATTTCTTAGATCCAAAATATAGAAGCACATTAATCATTCCACTCCAGTTGTGTCACTAGTACAAGAATTATTTATTATGTTGGAATTTTCACACTGGTTATTTATAATCGATGTGAAAGGTCATATGTATTGATTCATCACATTAGTTATTCTATAACCAACATGAAAAAGTGAATTTTTTATGTCGGTTATAAAATAACCGGTGTTATAAAGAAAATTTCACTACTTTATCACATCGGTTATGTAATAACTGATGTGATAAATCATTTAAAATTTTATGAATTCCTATTTTTATTCAATGCAGTTTTTTTAGATCGAGCAATGACAAACTCAGTTATCTCCTATGTGGAAACCCTAAAATCACTTCTTCGATCTCATGGACACCAAAATCATTTTCTAGCATCATTCATCTTATTTTTCATCGGCACATATTTCTGATCAACTCACAACTCCAAAGTAATACCCACATGCCTCACTTTCGGTCGTTCAATTGCATAGATTCCCTAACTCTCCATTTTTCAATTTCGTTTACTAAAATATCGCATTACCATCCTGTTTAGTCTTCTCATGTTATCTCATTAAATCTAAAACTAGAACATGGAATTTTCTCCATAAAATAGAATCATTTTCTCATAAAATCCACAATAATGTCCTATTTTACTTCTGAATGTTCATGAACATTCCTTGATAATTATTTAATGGGTGAACAATGATGGGTTTTATATGTGTTATGAAACAAGTTATCATTAACCCCTTTTTTAGTTTTAATTTCAATCATGAAATTCATTACAATTTTATTGGTTATAAAATCTCATATTTCATTCTCCAGTTTTATAGGCTTTTCTTTCAATTTAATGGGTTCTATTATATAGATTTATACATACACCCAATATAGTTCAACATGTTATATTATCATGTTTCATTAACAACATGGTGTCTTATAAAATATAGTGATTTCATAGGAAATATTAATAAATACTTCAAACAAAGTATTTTATACCTATGGTGATATATTTAAATTGTAGTATATGACCAAATTCTTCAATTTGAATTTGTGTTTCATTAAGTATGATTCCTCACCCCATGAAATCCACAACCATGAATAGTGTCATGATAAATTATATAAGATGATTTCAATGTGGAAACCAGCAAAAATTATTTATATACCAAATCTCATAGAAATATGTTAAACTATATTATGGAATACAATTTGATCCCTTGAAAGGGGGGTTATAAAAAATCAATAAAAAATGAAGGCCTTTGGGACATGCAGGCATAAAATTTGAGTGAATTGTTATATGGATTCAACAATTGTATTCATATGTATTTATTTTTTCATGAGTTACATTGACACTAAAAAATTGTGATGGGGTAACAATATATCACACTATTGGATGACGATTTATTTTTACATAGTGGGTTTCTATCTTATTGTTCAAAAACAATATCATTAAAATGTGAGTGAATTATTATAATGAATTAGACGAGTTAAGGAAATTTCATTAAATGTATGAGAATTAGCATATATTTTTAATCCCCACACCAATTTATTTTTCATTCCATATGGTTCCCTAAGTGAGTCCATTGTCGACAAAACATCTTATAACCTTGATGAATGTGCATATTTAATATCCCAATGAGTCTTTATATTAGATGAAAAAATTTAGCCTAATTATATTTTCTTTTTAAAATTATTTCCATGTATATATTTTTATGATTTAACATTTATATTTAAAATTATCTTCCATTATTGTGTATAATTAATAATTATAATTTTCAAATACGCATATATTTGTTTTATATTTGAAAATTACATTACTCTCAAATTATGATATATTTCATAAAAATATAAAGTTGTCTTATCTAACTATATTTTCTTTTTTAAATTATTTCCATGCATATATTTTTATGATTTACTATTTATATTTAAATTCAAATTCCATTATTTTATAGAATTAATAATTATAATTTTCAAATTTGAATATATTTGTTTTATATTTCAAAATTGTGTTACTTTGAAATTATAGAATATTTAATAAAAATATAAAATTGGATTATCTAACTATATTTTCTTTTTTAAATTATTTCTATGAATATATTTTTTTGATTTATCATTTATATTTAAACTTATCTTCCATTATTGTATAGAATTTATAAATATATCTTTCAAATACACATATATTTGTTTTATATTTCAAAATTGTGGTACTTTCAAATTATGGAATATTTCAAATAAATATAAAATTAGATTATTTTAAATATATATATTTTTTATTATCTGTTATAGGTAACAATGAGTCAAAATTGGATTATGAAACATCAAATGAGTGATGAATATGAGGATGGTGTTGATGCTTTTTGGGAATTTTCTAAATGGAATGTTCCAAACAATGACATGTTTTTCTATCTATGCTTGAAATGTTTAAATATAAAAAAGTTGAAAAGTATAGAGAAAAAAGATCATTTAATTTTTGTTGGCATTAATCTTAGTTATAGCCCTTGTATTTTCCATGGTGAAACTGGGAAGAATTTCAGATCTATTGATGATGATTCTTTGCAAGATTGTTACTCTAATGAAATTTACGAAATGATTCATGATATTAAAGTAGAGGCAATTGATAAAGAATAAAAAATTAAGCATCTATATGGTAGTGCTTAAAACCCATTGTATCTCGGTTGTACAGATTTTACATTTTTATCATTAATGTTAAGATTGATTAACTTGAAGGTGAAACATGGTTGGAGTGACAAATGTTTTACTAATTTGCTACAATTTTTGAAAGATATTCTTCCAAAAGACAATGATCTTCATGATTCAAATTATAAAGAAAAGAAAATACTATGCCTGGTGGAATTGGGGTAAAAAAAATACATGCATTCCTGAATGAATGTGTGTTATATAGGAAGGAATATGAATTTCTGTTAGAGTTTCCTAATAGTGGGGCATCATGGTATAAGTTGAAATAAAAATTACCAGCTGATTTAGAGGTTACAGAGACCCCTGCCAAGTTATTTTGGTATCTTCATATAATTCCTGATTTGAAATGTTTATTTTCTAATTCACATGATGAAAAATGGTTAATATAGAATGCTGATGAGCAGATATGTAATGGAAAAATATGTCATCTGGCTAATTTTCCATAGTGTAAGCAAATTGATAACTAGTTTCCTACATTCTGAAGTGAAGTTAGAAATCTTATACTTGGATTTATCATGGATGGAATGAATCTATATTGAAGCCTTAGTATCACACATAGTTCAAGGACTATTTCATTAGTAATTTAAAACTTATTTTCTAAATTTTGTATGAAGCACAAATATGTCATGTTGAGTTTGATGATCTTTGGACCCAATACTTGAAATACAGGATTTCCCAATGGTTTAGAACAGTAGGGAAAGGCTGCAGAACCATTGGTATATGTTATACCAACGGTTCTGCAAACCGTAGGGAAGTAAGCCGTTGGGAAAGCTTTTCCCAACAGTTTATAGTGAACCGTTGGGATAGGGTGGAGAAAAATTACTCTATCCCAACGGTTCTAGAAAACTGTTGGAAAAGCTTTTTCCCAACGGTTTACAACCGTTGGGATAGAGTGGAGAAAATTACAAAGT
The DNA here is from genome assembly GCA_963277665.1 of Viscum album. Classification (NCBI taxonomy): domain Eukaryota; kingdom Viridiplantae; phylum Streptophyta; class Magnoliopsida; order Santalales; family Viscaceae; genus Viscum; species Viscum album. The sequence goes on along the minus strand of OY728143.1, from coordinate 1,777,875,700 downwards.
TTTTTCCAACGGTTTGGCCAAACCGTTGGAAAAAACCCAAGGTCTCCTCTTTCCCAACGGTTTCTAAACCATTGGGAAAAGTGTTTTACCAAAGAATCTATAAACCATTGTTAAAACAAAACCCAAAAATGCTATGCCAACAGTTTCAAACCGTTAGAATAGCCTCTGCTGGGGAAAATTGCACAGTAGCTCTGCAATTTGCCCAGCAGCTCTGCAATTTTCCCACCAGGTCTCATTTTGTGGGTTCCCTCTCATTTTTAATCCAATTATTGTACCTAAAATAAAATAACACATACATATACAATTATTGTACCTACAATAACCAACTGACACTTACATATAGAAAACAAATCCATACATATTTAACATATAATGCTGGAACTATACACATTCATAATTAAATTAGAAATCATAATGTGATTATAAACATTCATAATTCATTTTGAATTAAATTTAAAATTTAGATGATAATTATATGTGGAATCTGGAAGTCAATTTATAATTTGATAGGTTTTTTGTATACCATATATTTTTACCTGAAATGATGTCCATTTTAAACAAAATACATACACATGGAGTGCTACCGGCCACACCGCGCCTCAAATTGAGGTGGGGTTGACTCGTACACATCACATATGAGCCATGGATCGTTGTGATAAAGTATTGACACAATCCGAATGCATTTGGTCGGTTTTCTGTATGCCAGTTGATGTTTTTCAATTAAAATGACATCATTTTGAAACAAAAGGCAGCCACTTTGAGTGGTGCTGGCCACACCGCATCTCATATTGATACGGGGTTGATTCGTACACATCACATATGACCCATGGATCGTTCTCCTATAGTTTCAATGGAAACCGAATGCGTTTGGTCAGTTTTCCGTATGTAATTAAAATGTTGTCCATTTTAAACAAAAGAGAGACACTTAGAGTGATTCCGGTCACACCGCGCCTCTGATTAAGGCGGGGTTGACTCGTACACATCACATATGACCCATGGATCGTTGTGCTAACGTATCGACACAATATGAATGCGTTTGGTCAGTTTTTCGTATGTCACTTGATGTTTTTCACTTAAAATGACGTACTTTTGAAACAAAATATAGACACTTTGAGTGGTGTCAGCCACACCGTGCCTCAGATTGAGGAGGGGTTAACTCGTACACGTCACATATGACCCATGAATCGTTTTTCTAAAGTATCAACACAATTTTGAATGTGTTTGGTCAGTTTTCCATATGCCAGTTGATGTTTTTCAATTAAAATGACGTCCTTTTGAAACAAAAGGCAGACACTTTAAGTGGTGCCGGCCACACCGCATCTTAGATTATGGCGAGGTTGATTCTTACACGTTACATATAACCCATGAATCGTTCTCCTAAAGTTTCAATGGAAACCGAATGCGTTTGGTCGGTTTTCCATATGTACTTAAAATGTTGTCCATTTTAAACAAAAGAGAGACACTTAGAGTGATTCTGGCCACATCGTGCCTCCGGTTAAGGTGGGGATGACTCGTAAACGTCACATATGACCCATGGATCATTGTGCTAAAGTATCAACACAATCCGAATGTGTTTGGTAAGTTTTACGTATGCCAGATGATGTGTTTCGCTTAAAATGATGTCCTTTTGAAACAAAAGACAGACACTTTGAGTAGTGGCAGCCACACCACACCTCGTATTGAGGTGGGGTTGACTCGTACACGTCACATATGTCCCATGGATCATTGCGCTAAAGTATCGACACAATCCGAACGCGTTTGGTTAGTTTTCCGTGTGCCAGTTGATGTTTTTCAATTAAAATGATGTCCTTTTGAAAAAAGGCAGACACTTTGACTGGTGCCAGCCACACCGCGTTTCAGATTGAGGTGGGGTTGATTCGTACACATTACATATGACCCAGGAATCATTCTCCTAAAATTTCAACAGAAACCGAATGCGTTTGGCCAGTTTTCCATATGTACTTAAAATGTTGTCCATTTTAAATAAAAGAGAGCCACTTAGAGTGATTCTGGCCACACCGTGCCTCAGATTAAGGCGGGGTTGACTCATACACGTCAAATATGACCCATGGATCATTTTGATAAAGTATCGACACAGTTCGAATGCGTTTGGTCATTTTTTCGTATTCCAGTTGATATTTTTCACTTAAAATGACGTCCTTTTGAAACAAAAGACAGACACTTTGAGCGGTGGCGGCCACACTACGCCTTATATTGATGCAGGGTTGACTCTTACACGTCACATAGGACCCATGGATCATTTTTCTAAAGTATCGACATAATACGAATGCATTTGGATGGTTTTCCTTATGCTAGTTGATGTTTTTCACTTAAAATGACATCCTTTTGAAACAAAAGATAGACACTTTGAGTGGTGGTGGCCACATCGCACCTCGTATTGAGGCAGGGTTGAATCATACATGTCAAATATGACCCATGGATCGTTGTGCTAAATTATTGACACAATCCGAATGCGTTTGGTTGGTTTTCTGTATGCCAGTTGATGTTTTTCAATTAAAATGACGTCCTTTTGAAACAAAAGGCAGACACTTTGACTGGTGTCGGCAACACCGCATCTCAAATTGAGGCGGGGTTGATTCTTACATGTCACATATGACCTATGAATCGTTCTCCTAAAGTTTCAATGGAAACATAATGCGTTTGGTTGGTTTTCCGTATGAACTTAAAATGTTGTCCATTTTAAACAAAAGAGAGCCACTTAGAGTGATTCCAGCCACACCATGCCTCAGATTAAGGTGTGGTTGACTCGTACATGTCACATATGACCCATGGATCGTTTTTCTAAAGTATCGACACAATATGAATGCGTTTGGTCTCTTTTCCATATGCCAGTTGATATTTTTCACTTAAAATGACGTTCTTTTGAAACAAAAGACATACACTTTGAGTAGTGGCGGCCACACCGTGCCTCGGATTGAGGCGGGGTTGACTCGTACATGTCACATATGACCCATGGATCATTGTAATAAAGTATCGACACAATCCGAATGCGTTTGTTCGGATTTCCTTATGCCAGTTGATGTATTTCACTTAAAATGACGTCCTTTTGAAACAAAAGACAGACACTTTGAGTGGTGGCGGCCACACCGCACCTCAGATTGAGGCAGGTTTGACTCGTACACGTCACATATGACCCATGGATCGTTACGCTAAAGTATAGACACAATATGAATGCATTTGGTTGGTTTTCCATATACCAGTTGATGTTTTTCAATTAAAATGACGTCCTTTTAAAACAAAAGGTGGACACTTTGAGTGGTGCTGGCCACACCACATCTCAGATTGAGGCGGGGTTGATTTTTACACGTCACATATGACCCATGAATCGTTCTTCTAAAGTTTCAATGGAAACCGAATGCGTTTGGTCATTTTTCCATATGTACTTAAAATGTTGTCCATTTTAAACAAAAGATAGCCACTTAGAGTGATTCTGGTCACACCATGCCTCCAATTAAGGCGGAGTTGACTCGTACACATCACATATGACCCATGGATCATTGTGTTAAAGTATCAACACAATCCAAATGCATTTGGTCAGTTTTCCTTATGTCAGTTGATGTTTTTCACTTAAAATGACGTCCTTTTGAAACAAAAGACAGACACTTTGAGTCGTGGAAGCCACACCACACCTCGGATTGAGGTGGGGTTGACTCTTACACATCACATATGACCCATGGATCATTGTTCTAAAGTATCAACACAATAAAAATGCATTTGGTCAGTTTTCCATATGCCAGTTGATGTTTTTCAATTAAAATGACGTTCTTTTGAAACAAAAGGAAGACACTTTGAGTGGTGCCAGCCACACCGCATCTCAGATTGTGGAGGGGTTGATTCTTACTCGTCACATATGACCCATAAATATTTTTTCTAAAGTTTCAATGGAAACCTAATACATTTGGTCGGTTTTCCGTATGTATTTAAAATGTTGTCCATTTTAAATAAAAGAGAGCCACTTAGAGTGATTCTGGCCACATCATGCCTTCTATTAAGGAGGGGTTGACTTGTACACGTCACATATGACCCATGGATCTTTTTTCTAAAGTATCAACACAATCCGAATGCGTTTGGTCGGTTTTCCGTATGCTAGTTGATGTTTTTCACTTAAAATGACGTCCTTTTGAAACAAAATACAGACACTTTGAGTGTTGGCAGTCACACCATGCCTCGAATTGAGGTGGAGTTGACTCGTACACATCAAATATGGCCCATGGATCGTTGTGCTAAAATATCTACACAATAAGAATGTGTTTGGTTGGTTTTCTGTATGCCAGTTGATGTTTTTCAATTAAAATGACGTCCTTTTGAAACAAAAGGCGGACACTTTGAGTGGTCCCGGCCACACCGCACCTCGGATTGAGCCAGGGTTGACTCGTAAACATCACATATGACCCCTGACTCATTGTGATAATGTATCGACATAATCCAAATGCTTTTGGTCAGTTTTCCATATGCCAGTTGATGTTTTTCAATTAAAATGATGTCCTTTTGAAACAGAAGACAGACACTTCGAGTGGTGCCGACCACACCGCATCTCAGATTGAGGCGGGGTTGATTCATACACATCACATATGACCCATTAATTGTTCTCCTAAATCATCAACACATTTTGAATGCGTTTGTTTAGTTTTTCATATGTCAGTTGTTGTTTTCACTTAAAATGATGTCCATTTTAAACAAAAGAGACACTATGAATGGTTTTGGCCACACCGCGCCTCAGATTGAGGCAGGGTTGACTCATACAGTCACATATGACCCATGGATCGTTGTGATAAAGTATTGACACAATCAGAATCTTTTTGGTCGGTTTTCCGTATGCTAGTTGTTGTTTTCACTTAAAATAAAGTCCATTTTAAACAAAAGAGAGACACATTGAGTGGTGTCGGCCACACCGTGCCTCATATTGAGGCGCGGTTGACTCATACACATCACATATGACACATGGATCATTCTCTTAAAGATTCATTGAAAATCGAATGTGTTTTTTTGGTTTTCCATATGTACTTAAAATGTTGTCCATTTTAAAAAAAAAGAGAGACACTTAGAGTGATCCTGGCCACACCACGACTCGGATTGAGCCCGGGTTGGCTCGTACACGTCACATATGACCCATGGATCGTTGTGATAAATTATCAATAGAATCCGAAGATGTTTGGTCAGTTTTATGTATGTCAGTTGTTCTTTTCACTTATAATATGAAATCGTTTGGTCGGTTTTTCGTATGCCAGTTGATTTTTTTCAATTAAAATGACGTCCTTTTGAAACAAAAGACTGACACTTTGAGTGGTTCCAGCCACACCACGTCTCAGATTGAGGTGGGGTTGATTCGTACACATCACATATGACCCATGGATTGTTTTCCTAAAGTTTCAACGGTAACCGAATGTGTTTGGTCAGTTTTCTAGTAGTAAATGAAATCAAGGAGGGTGGGGGGCTGTCTGGCGGGGTTGTCTGGGGGGCTGTCCGGTGGGTGTCCAATGGGCTGTCCGGGGACCAAGGAGGAGGGTGGGGGGGCTGTGCCGGGGGATGTCTGGGGGGTGTTCGGGGGGTTGTCCGAGGTCCAAGAAGGAGGGTGGGGGCTATCCGAGGGGCTGTCTGGGGGGCTGTCCGGGTGGCTGTCCGGGGGGCTGTCCGGGGTCCAGGGAGGAGGGTGGGGGGGCTGTCCGGGGGGCTGTTCGGGGTGCTGTCTGGGGGCTGTCCGGGGGGTTTCTGGGGTCCAAGGAGGATGGTGGGGGGTTATCCAGGTTCCAAGAAGGAGGGGCGTTCCGAAACACATAACCACTAAAAGACAACAACATCTATAAAAACAGATAATATATAAAAATAACTCAACTCTAATATTATACTACGAATCTAGATAAAACCAACAACTAGAATAGATTAAATATCAAATCTCAGTAATATTAATCAAAAATGTAATGGATCAATTTGTCCCAAACCACCATCACCACCATCACCATCATCATCACCCTCGTCCTCGTCCCCATCATCATCCTCACCCTCCTCAGCGCCCTCCTCCTCACCCTCACCCTCCTCCTCTCCCTTCTCTTCCGCATCAGACTCCTCACCATCATCATCGTCAAGCTAGACATCATCCTGACCACCACTAGAACTGCCACCTAGTGCACCATATATAGAATGTATCGACGACATATACTCATCCAAAGCTGGGTTGGCCTTTGCTGGTAGTGTTGGACGTTGAACTTCAATAAATTTCATAAACACACTGTTTGCCCTAGCAGAATGTTCTGCTGTCTCTGTGGCCCTTTTCTCAGCCTGTTCTACCTGTGGCCTAACTTGCTGCAGCTCGGTGGCACTACAGCTCATACCTGAGGAGGGACAATACCTCTTCGGGGCTATCCTAGGTCGGCAGCGTACTCTAACAGGATGCTCCTCTCCCAACACCTGATGTAAATGATCTGTTGGCCCAAAATTGTCTGGTTCTTGGGCATCGAGGGCCTCTAAAGCAACCTGTTACAAATATAAATATATTATTAAGTTACAAAATATATATTAAAATATAAAATCAACAGATTAAAACTTACAATCTACTGTTGAGTCGCTTCGTTGATGACACTTCCATCCTTCTTCCGTCTACTCGAGCAAAACAGTTTTGCTCGAGGCACACATCCTTCAATATTCTGTATTTGCCTCTATAATGAAATTGGAAAATAAAGTTATATGGAAACTTTAGAAAATTATTAAATAATTGGGAAAACAAAAGAAAATGTAAGTCGTAAATAAAAATTATAAAAAAATTTCATACCTGCTTCTTCTCATGATCCGGCATTGTCGTACGTCCTAGTGTGTGGAGGTATTTTTTTGCATCAATGTTTTTTTTATTTTTTCCAGATGATTCCTAAATAAAATTAAATAATTAAAACAATAATATTAATGAAAAACATGAAAGTTATTATTTAAATACCTCAAACGTAATTCATACCTTAAACTGGGTACTCGTCCAATGAGTAATCATCTGACGATACTGCTCTATAGGACAATCATCCACGACTGTTACCACCTCCAACTCAGTGCCAACTCTAGCACACCAGCCAATATACAACTCATGTTTTTAGGCTCTCCAAAGCTCGCCTAAATCATTTAGATGATCCTCTCAAGCACCCTCACCATCGGGATAATTAAATCGAAGCTGGCATCAAAATATTAATTCATATAAATAAAAAAATAATTCATGGAGATAAATAAAACAGATTTTTTTACCCATATCTCTACCCAAGATCTATCCTTGAGCTCATGTAGAAAATTTCTTCATGACAGAGGGCTGACAGGAATGATGTCGGAGTATTTGGCAAGCATCACCAAAAAACTCTGATATTGGTGCCCTGATTTCTCAACCATTTGGTTGTCTTCATTGTAATCCACCATAACCTGTGTGCGGCGGTTCCACACCGAACGCATGCGTGTACGACCCCGCCCTCACCTCCTATCAGTAGATGTATATGTCATGAAAGAAAAACAAATATTTTATCAAAACATGTTATAATGAAAATAAATATTGCTATAAAAATTTGTAAGGTTTTTATTTATATACCTGTGCCAGTCTGATCGCTGAGCGCCGTCGGATCCCCAGAAACTGATGGAATACCCAGTGGTGGAACAGGAGTCAAAGACGATGGAATATAGAAGCTCAAAGAGATAGAAGTATAAGGAAAAGAATATGGGACAACAATATGACCAGATTCTGACTGGGGAGTGGGTATCATCATGGGATGTGAAAATGATGGAGCAGAAGATGTAGAAGGTAGTGAAAACATGGGAGGCCTAAATATCCCGTGTGTCCCTAACGACACACCAGGATCAGAATTTGGTAATGATGACATGTTAGTGGGAGGGGCAGGGTCTATTTGGGCACGCGCAACTGATCGTCCACCTCTAGTATGAACCCTCCTCATACCACCGACATGAGTACTAGGACTAGTACTAGGCTCCTCGTCGAATAACTGTCGACGTATAGGTGGATCCTACAAAAATGTTTACAAAAAAATTAATCACATTACATTATATATTATTTAAATATATATATATATATATATATTTGAAATAAAGTACTCACAATAGGCACTAATGGTGGAACACCCATCTCTATCATCCGACGATTGTTCTCCATCATTTTTTTCCTTCGCCTCTCTTCAATTGGCTGCATTTCCAACTTTTGAAAACAAATATGTAATTAATTAGAAAAAGGAAACTAATGTGTAAACCAAAAAACTAAATATATGAGGAAATATGGGGATTCATTGGTAATTTAGCTATCAATTGTTTTCAAAGATCTTGAATGAATTTAATAAATCATTAAAGTTGTAATGTTCACCAAGTTAGAAATATTGTTTGACTAGGTTTGAATACAGTTCAATTCCAAATTAGAAAATGCAATTCAAATAAAACAAAAACCAATAAACATTGAAAATTCACATAGCAGTCAAGTCAGCTAAAACATATTTGTGATCAATACTAAATCAATTTGAATATTACCAACCTTAACAACCCAACTCGAGGTAAACCAAAAGAATTAAGAACATGGATGAATGATTCTATATATTTCCAACCACAACTTCAAGTTCACAATCAACTCTGACAATTGAGCTATTGGAGTCATCAAAAGAAATAAATGGATTGGTTCCAATGGAAATAGGGACAATGTCAATTCCATCATCACCATCATCAAAAATATGTCTTGGAATTACATCAACTATGACACCAAATTCAGGTCGAAGTTGGTATTTGACAAAAAAACTTTTTTATCCATTGATGCCAACACATATGGTTCTTAGGTAGTAAGAGTTCGAGTCATATTAATTACTTGAAATACACAATCATCAATAAATGTGCCATGTGTCCTCATCGAATCAAACCAAGGGCATTTCATCATTGTGACTCCTCCATGAGAGTAATAATCCAGTATTATTATTTTCTCAACGACTCCATAATAACCCACATTTTCAAATCACGGTCTACTATCTAATGTACTAGCATAACAATCTGTTTCGGTAGTAACCATAACACCATCATGTTGTGTTCTCATGTTCTTTTCTCTTTCAGTGACAATAAATTTGTACCCATTGATAACAATTGATTTACAGTCACAAACCACGGTATTAGGACCAAAATCCAGAGCTCTTTTTTCCTCAGAGACAGATTTTGCAGACAAACTCAATACATGCAATATAAATGACTGTTAAACTTAATTAAATATTGAAATAATTAATTTAAACAGAAATATATTTACCTTCAATTTTAACCAAGAAGAAAACTCTTTGCTATGCAAAGTCTCTCTCCTTCTCAAAGATAAAGAATTATGCTTCCTATTTATCATTGTTTTATGTTCCCTTTAGATAAAAAATATGAATAGTTTAACAGATATATATATGTAAGATATACATAATTAATTTAGTTACCTGATATAGTCATCGAACAAATCACAGTTGAACAAAACCGTGCGATGTGCTATCTCCCGCTCTTCATGGATTAATGTCTTAAATGTATATGATCCAGGAATTCCTCCTGTTTGAGGAAGTGATGGAAAACTGGGTTCAATTTTCTCAAACTATTCTTCTTCATTTCTCATTGGTCTGTTCAATCTTGTAGTAAGATCAGACAAATACATCGAGCAGAAATCCATACATTCTTGAGCCAAGTAACCGTTCATGATAGAACCTTCAGGATGATTTCTTTTTCGGACATAAGACTTTAATGTGAACATATTTCTTTCAGTTGGATACATCCAACGAAAAGAAACAGGTCCTCCGAGAAGTATTTCAGTGGTAATATGGATAGTTAGATTCATCATGCATGTGAAAAATTATGGAGTAAATATTTTCTCGGACTCACACAAAATTAATGGGGCATCTATCAACATTTTTTGCAAGAAACACTTGGAAAACTTCTTAGCACAAAGATATCTAAACAAATGGCACAACCGAATAACAACCACCCTTACATTATTGGACAAAAGATGACGGATTGCTATTAAAAGCAACTCATGTAGTAGAACGTGATAATCACGAGTCTTCAAAGATTTTAGCTTCAACTCTCTTCTGTTGACCCGTTTAGATATATTACTTGAATAACCATAAGGAACTCTAATAGTCTCTAATACTTCCAGAAAATGTTTTTTTCATAGGTTTCATCACATAAGAAGCACATAGAAGTTGCCATTTATTTTCACTGATACGCACAGGATGCAATTCTGGTCTGATGTCCCAATCCACCAAGTAACGCCAAGATCGCAAATAATCTTTTTTCTTCCCCTTGACATTTAGAAGAACCGAAAGCAACATTTTGCATATATTCTTTTCAACATGTATTACGTTTAAGAAATGATGTAACAAATTGGTTGACCAATAAGGAAAATCAAAAAATATACTCCTCTTCTTCCAATTTTAATAGGTTTCAGTGGAAACATTCTTTCTCTTTCCAGATTTCATTTGACCCTTCCCGAATAAAAAACCCAAACCTTTCAATTCATTAAGCACATCAGTTCTAGACATACACTGAGGTGGATCATCGGTCTCTATAGTATTATAAAATCTTCGACGATTCATTCTATATGGATTATCCTTTGGCAAGAATCGCCGATGTCCCATAAAACTGAAACTACAGCGATGTTTCAGTCTTCTGGATCGTGTATTCTTCATACAAACTGGACATGACATTTTTCCCTTCGTTCTCCATCCAGACATCATTGCATAAGCCGAAAAATCATTGATCTTCCACCTAAGTGCAGCACGCATCTGAAATATTTCTTTCAAACATGCATCGTATGTGCGCACACCCACATCCCAAAGAAGTTTCAACTATTTTATTAAAGGTTGCATGTATACATCAATATCAATTTCGGGATCAGAAGGACCAGATATGAGTATACTCATGAAAGTGAAAGGTTTTTTCATACACAACCATGGGGGAAGATTATAAATGTGTACAAAAACTGGCCATGTGTTTTGCGAAGTAAGCATCTTCCCAAACAGATTAAAATAGTCGCATGAAAGACCCAGCCTCACATTACACACGTCAGCTGCAAAATCAGGATGTTGAGCATCAAATCCTTGCAATGCAAATCCATCTACAGGATAAACCAACTCATCATTAGTCTTCCTTCTCTCGGTATCATGCCATCTCATTTTTATTTATATGTCATCAGACATAAAAATATTCTGGAGTCTGGGGATCAATGGAAAGTGTCATATTACTTTTTGTGGAACGCGGGATGGTGTTCCATCAGATTTTGACTTCTAGTGGGATGTGTCACATTTTATAAAATCATTTCGTTCAGAGGCTTCCTCCCAGAATAAACTGCAATCTTTCGGGCAAGCATTAATTTTGTTTCTTGAAAATCCAAGTTCCTCAACTAAATTTCATGCCATATAGTGGTTTGAGAGAATATCTGCATCATCTAGAAGTAAATCCTTCAATAGGGTAAGAATGTAATCGATTTCTGTATTAGAAATCCCATACATAGTTTTCCCATGAAACAATCAGATTAAAAATTCCAGCTTTTTCATTTTATCGCATTGTCGATATACTGGAGTCGTGGCAGCATCATTCAATTTTTTCACCCTATCAATATCATCATTTTCACTAGATGCATCATCTGTCCTCATATCGAAGTCTTCTTGAGTATAAATCTTTTCTTTTTCATGATGATGAATAAACAGAAACCGATCATCTAACAAATTCTCCATTCCAGTCCTTTCATTTTGATCATTAACAATTTGAGATTTCATTTTCTCCCCATTGTGATACCACACAAAGTAGTTTGCTTGAAAACCATTTTTGGTTATGTGGTAGCTAACTTCTTCATGGCTCAACCAAGGTCTACCAATACAATTGGAACATGGGTAGTGTATGCGACCACTATCCGAAGCATTGTGAAATTCAAAATCTATAAAGCTCTCCAAATTATTTTGAAAATCGCTTGAGATTCGATCGGTTTCATACATCCAACATCTATCCATTCTGTAAAAAGAATTTATATAAGTAACTTTGTCATAAACAATTCAATAGGATTGAACTTTAATAGAAATTACATTTACATAAATGATAAAGGAAGGAGTTTCTAGTTGATGTAGTGAAATATTAAAACAATGTAAATATATACTAATTAATTCAGTTATGTGTGCCTAGATTTGAGGTGAGATGTGTTTTGTAATTTTTTAATTTATCACATACCAAGAAGACACCATAGACCTGATAAAACATTGTTCAAGATATTACAAAGTGATGTCTTTTCATGAAAGATGCAGAATGTGTAAAGAGAGTTTTTTAAATAAGTTATTGATTCTAAAAAATGGAAATATTGTGAAAAGTTAGTATATTTCATAACACCCAAACTAAAGTCCATAGAAAGTACCATATCACCCCACTAAAAAAAGGAAAACCACCTACCCCACTACCCCAACCATGTCAATTACCTCAATGAGGGATTCTATGTCTGTATTTGGGAAGAGGTTGAAGGAGTCTAACCTGGATGGGGGAGTTGCAGCCGATCAGATGGAAGACCTCAGGTTAGGGTTCACCTGCGTGGGGGCTTCTGAAAATCGGGGGAAATGCAGAGTTATTTTCTTCTATGTAATCAGGGGCGGGCTGTCCACAGGGGTGGCGGGGTTGTCTAGGGGGTACAGGGTGTCCAGGGGGGTGGGCGGGCTGTCCACGAGGGTGGCGGGGCTGTCTAGGGGGGAGGGGGGTGTCCAGGGGGGTGGGTGGGCTATCCACGGGGGTGGGGGTGGGGGGATTTCTAGGGGGTACAAGGTTTCCAGGGGTGGGGGTGTCCAGGGGGTGGGGGGAGTGTCCAGGGGGTGGGAGGGCTGTCCATAGGGTTGGGGGGTTGTCCAGGGAGTAGGCGGTGTCCAAGGGGTGGGCAGGCTTTCCACGGGGGTGGCGGGGTTGTCCAGGGGGTACAAGGTGTTCAGGGGGGTGGGCGGACTGTCCACGAGGGTGGCAGGGCTGTCCAGAGGGTAGGGGGTGTCCAGGGGGGGTGGGCGAGCTGTCCACAGGGGTGTGAATGAGAGCTGTGTGATTTAATTGGGTTGTCATTCATGTTATGAAAAACAAAAGATGGGTGTTAAGGATTAGAATAGTATTTTTTAGTGAAAATCCAATTTGGTAGGATTAGTGACTTGATAACATGATGGTATCAAGTTTGCAAATGGAAAAATGTTGGGGCATTGGATTCTAAAAGGCTCTCACAACATTCCAAGGATATATTATTTCTAGAAAAATGTGTTCTGGGAGAAGGAATTCTTCCTATATAGTTGATGTCACTTTTAGATCATGTGATTCCTTACTAATCAAGATGACTAGACAAGAACCAAAACCAAAGAGGCCTCAAAACTATCCAAATATCTAGAAGTGATGAATTCCCATGCTTATTGATGAACTATGGAAGTGATGACTTCCCACCTACACAGCCCCCCCCTCCCCACCTCACCCCCAACAGACTCCCCCTGCAAAACCCCCCTCCCATCCACCGACTGCACAACCCCCCCCCACCCCCCCCCACCTGCACTCCCACTTGCACAACCCCCCCCCCCACCCCCACTTGCACATCCCCCTCCCATCCACCCACTGCACACCCCCCCCCCCCCACCTGCACCCCCCACCTGCACACCCTCCCTCCCCCCCTCCCCACCCCCACCCCCACCTGTACACCCCCACCTCACCCCCCAACATACTCCCACCTGCCCAGCCCACCCCCAACCTACACACTCCCCTCCCCCCACCCACTTGCATAACCACCCCCACCTACACCCCCCACTTGCACACCCCCCCCCTCTCCCACCCCCACTTGCACAGCCCCCCTCCCCCCCACCACCTGTACACCCCACCCCCCCACCTCACCCCCAATAGACTCCCACCTGCCCAGCACACCCCTAACTGTACACTCCCCTCCCCCACCTACATGCACAACACCCCCCTCCACTTTCAACCCCCACTTGAACAGCCCCCCCTCCCCCACCCCCACCTGCACAACCCACCCCCACCCCCACATGTACAACCCCACCTCACCCCCCCAACAGACTCTGACCTACCCAGCCCACCCCCCAACCTACACACTCCCCCCCACCCACTTGCACAATAACCCCCCTCCACTTTCACCCCCACATGTACAACCCACCCCTCCCCCCACCCCCACCTACACAACCCACCCCAACCCCCACCTGTATGACCCCCCAGCTCAACACCCCACCAGCACACCCCCTCCCCCCACCTAAACACCCACCAGCACACCCCCTCTCCCACCTACTGCACCCCCAGCACCTCCCACCAGAACAAAAACAGAAAACAAAAACAGAATAAAAAATTGATTCACACATGACACCAGAACAAAAACAGAAAACAAATAACAAATCGAATTGAAATTGTTGGGTATACCATACTGCACGAACCTTAGGTTTAATCCAAATCAAAACAGAAAATAAAAAAAATTAGATGCAAACATTAAACATAACGTACTACTTACATATTTGAGTGTAGAACAAAACAACTTTGTGATTGAATATGGAACTGGTGGAATGATTTTCCAAGTGATAGAGATCTTAGGACTCAACTTTAGCAGTTCAATCACGTGGATGGGATATCAGGTTTGCTGTGATCTTAGGGGAAAACTTTCCCACCAGTTTTTTAAAACTGTTGGGAAAGGTGAGTTTTACCAACGGTTTACACAAACCGTTGGGAAATCCTTCCTAAGTCAAGGCCTTTACCAACGGTTTTTACAAAATGTTGGGAAAGGGAGAAAAAAATTTAGATTTCCCAATAGTATCTTCAAACTGTTGGGAAATACTTGTTTTATACCCCTATACCAACGGTTCTATTGAACCGTTGGCATACAAGCATTGGGAAAACCCAGCTTCCCAGTAGTGACCAAAACAACCCGTAAATGATATTGATGTTTTCTTTTCACCATTAATTGATGATTTGAAACTCTTATGGTAGGATGGAAATTTGTCTGGATATAGTGTTAAGGGCCATAAAGCATGTCTAATTTTTGAACAACAAACTTCGTATTATCAATTGAATTATTAGAGAAAAATAGTATACATGGGTTATCAAAAGTTTTTTTCTATGGATCACTCTTATAGACGATTAAAAAAGGCATTAAATGGCTCACACGAATTTGATATTTCTCTAAAACCTTTATCTGCTGATCACTATTTTGAGAGGGTGCAGGACTTGGATGTGACATTTGGAAAGACACATAAATTGGGTAATGATAGAAATATTTGGAAGAAACGGTCAATATTTTTTTGTGCTACCATATTGGATATATCATGAGGTGAAACATAACATTGATGTCATGAATGTAGAGAATAATATCAATGAAATATTGATTAGAAAATTTTTATATATTAAAGGAAAGAGTAAATATGGGTTGAATGCAAGATTGGACCTACTATCAATGAGAATATGTTGGGAGTTAACTCCCACTCTTGATAGATGGAGAAAATTTCTTCCCTAGCTTGTCATACATTATCCAAGAGGGAGAAAATTATCTTTTTTCAGTGTCTTCATGATATCAATGTGTCGTAGGGTTATTCTTAATATATAAAAGAAATGTGTCTATAAAGGAATTGAAGTTGAAAAGTATGAAATCTTGTGATTTCCATGTCATGATACAACAACTTCTACTGGTTTCATTGCGTGGAATTTTGTCCATCTGTGTCAGAAAGACTATCATGAAGGTGTATTATTTTTTCAATTCAATTTTTAATAAGATTATTAATATGAATTCTTTGAAAATTTTGGAAAATGAAGTAATTTCTATACCTTTTCAATTGAAAATGTATTTTCCTCCATCTTTTTTTGATATAATGGTTCATTTAATGGTTCATTTGGTTTGATAAATAAATCTTTACAGACCTATATATCTAAGTTGGATGTATCCTTTTGAAAGGTATATAAATATATTGAAGGGGTATGTTAAGAATCCATATTGACCTGAATCCTCCATTGTTAAAAATTATATTTTTTTGGAGGTTGTTGAGTTTTTTATAGGATACTTGTCTATGGTGGAGCACATTGGTTTGACTCTATATCTCTTTGAATGAGTTAATTATAGGGGAAATGGGATTCATGGATTAGGTGAAATAATAAATAAGGTACATTTATACATGTTAAATAACAAAGATTATGTTCAACCATATATAACATTTCAAATTAATGTGTTGAAACAATGTCGTCTAATGAAGAAAGAAATTGGATTTTTAATGAGCATAAAAAACTTTTATGTCATGATTTAAAAATACCATGCTTGGTAGATCATATGGATCTGAAACATTAAGATGGTTAGTGATAACTTCGCGATTCACTGTTTCATTTTCACCCTTATACCACTGTGTTAAACTTTTTTTGTATTGAAATTTATAAAAATAGTAACAAATTTCACTTCAGGTTTGATTCCATTATTTTTTATCACTATTAAAAAGTTCAATTTTACTTGTTTTGATAATTTCATTAAAGGTTGAAGTGAATTGGAGGGCCCATGATAGAGTTCAAGAAAAATGGATCGACCTGTGTAGGATCCATGCACACCAATGGACTCAACCGCATACCTCTACATAAACATTCATCAAAATGGGATTGAAGTTTTGTGGTCTAGTCCAAAATTTATTAGTATACATTTAATCTGAATAAATCTTGGCCATATTCATCCACTAAGATGCCCATCCAAACCAATCTATCCAGAACACTAAATCTATATGAAGTCAAAAGTGGTGTTCTGTGATCTTTTCATATCTCGAGATATTAGAGTCCCAATTAATGAAAACTTTCGGTACATATATTAAAGAGGTGGGGATAAAACTTTTTAGTTTTTCTCAAAATTAGATACTTCTTTCTACCCACCGAAAACAATTGTCCAATTGGTTTTACATAATATATGTTCCCAAAACCACCTTCCACTTTTCCTATAAAATGATATATTTGGAACCACATTTTTAAGTTCATCCAAGGAGTGGATTGCTACCAATTTCGAGTTCCATAGGAGTCCTCTCTTCATCCAAGATGTTATGGAGGCCCCTATACTCATAGGGGGATCTAGGATGAAGGAAAAGTTATACCTGAGCCTTCTACTCCTCTCGATGGCGAGCTAAACGGTGGATGATCATTTCGAGGGAGTTATACATACTTTGGAGGGAGTTCTGGAACTTGTTATTCTAATGGGTTTTTGTAATTTGTGTGTTAAATATTTCAATTGCGATTAATATTTTTGTTCTTATCCTCTGAATTCATTTCTTTTGTTGTAGTTAAGTGAAACACTTTTTATCTCAACACCGATTGGGTTGAGAATTCAAGTGGGGATTTTGGGTTGTTCTGATTAGACAAAAAAAGAATCCTTTTTCTCACACAAAATCATGATATTTCAGTATTCTTTGTTATCCCTTTTTCTATTCTTGAATTAAAATCCTTGATAACAAGATTTTTGTGTCAAGGGTTGGTACTTTGTACAATGATTTAAGAGGAAATAGGGGAATCAAGATCTTAAAAACCCTCAACCGAGGAATT
Source organism: Viscum album (assembly GCA_963277665.1). Lineage (NCBI taxonomy): Eukaryota > Viridiplantae > Streptophyta > Magnoliopsida > Santalales > Viscaceae > Viscum > Viscum album. The sequence goes on along the minus strand of OY728143.1, from coordinate 1,777,858,159 downwards.
AAACAAAACCGTGTTTATTTTTTTAGAACAATGAACTGTCCAAGATGTGTAGTGACCTTGAAATTATATATTTCTCTCATAATTATTAAAACACCACCTTAATCTATCAATTGTTAAACTCTTTAAGTTAAGTTATTTTCTTAAAACTATTTTCAAAATCTCCCCCTTTTTAGTACTTTTTATTAAAAATGAATTCTCTAAACCTATCCATTCTTTTTGAGAGACAACCTATGGTCTTCTGAATACTGTATATCAAACTTAAAACATAATAAATTTTATATTTCATGATAATGCGGTCAAATTTTGGCACTATTTTTTGGGAGCGCTTTGGGTTTTAGTGCGTGTTTTTATAAGATTTTTGTAAATTTTGTGAATATTTATTTGTTTTATCTTATACCTTTGCATATATTTTTGTTTTCATACTTATTTATTGTGTAGGTTTTATGAATTACTTGTTATAATTCAGGATACTTACCACCTTTCTAACCTGAACTATAGGGGATCCTACATCAGTGACATTGAGATGCACAAGACACCCCTTTGAATAAGGGAACACCACAACTTGAGAATTTTCTAAACTCATCGCCTTCTAAAACCAAATCAGAACCTAAAATTAATGATTATAAAATGGATGAAAACAATTAAACATTAAAATACTAGCCTCTCCTGATGTTGAAATCCAACTAACATATATTAAAATACAAGGTGAGGCACCCAATTTTGAACTAAAATCTGGTCTAATTCACTTGTTGCCAAGATTTCGTGGACTTGCTGGAGAATATCCACATAAAAACATAAAATAATTTCATAATATGTGTTCAAGCTTTAACACATGTAATGTGGATAAAGAACAAGTTAATATTAGGGCATTCCCATTTTCATTATAAGACACTGCAAAAAAATTGGTTGTATTATGTTAATTCGCCAATTAGAGGTTGGGCGGACATGAAACATATTTTTATTGAAAAATAATTCCAAGAATCTAGAACCTCAACAATATAGAAAGAAATATGTGGGAAAGACAATAAAAAGGGGATACACTTCATGAATTGGGAGATATTTAAGAGGTTATGTTCAAGATTCCCCCACCACCAAATAAGTTATCAACTTTTAATTTAGTATTTTGATGAATGTTTAATTACTATTGATCAAATATGATTGAGGCTTATGTATGTGGTGGACTAATTGATAAAACCCAAATTGCTGCAAGAATCCTGATTGATAACAAGGTTCAAAACACTCAACAATTTGATTCATGGTCTAGTGTACCCATTTGAGGTTTCCATAAGGTGCAATCTTCCAAATTCGAGAAGAAGGTGGAAACAAATTTTGAAGAGGTAAGTACCCTTATAAGAAAAATTTACATTTCCCAAGGTAAATTCCAATATCCTCTTATCCATTTTGGTATATATTATTTTGACACCCACTACACTGACCAATGTCCTCAATTGAGAGAAAATTTTGAGAGTTGTGAGGAAATATTTCCTGGCTGCCCCTATAACCAACCCTTTAGGAAAGAACCTTACTATACATCTAACCCTGGGTGAAAATAAACCCAATATTATAGGAAAGGTGGAATTTAAACCAACCTCTATAACCATGGAACCAAACAGGGCAGAGTAGTAATCCACCACCACCCAGAAATCTTCAACCGTAACAAAGGCCTTTCCAACAACCCCCTCCAAAACCCAATACTAGCCTAGAATATATGATGAAATAAATGGCTACCAAAAATGTCAAATTCCAAAAAACCACCCAAGCTTCCATAAAATACCTAAAAACCCAATTAGGCTAACTAACTAACTTGGTGGGGGAAATCCAAAGTAATAGGTCAGGTAAACTGTCCTCTCAACCACTTTTCAACCCCAGGGATAAGAGAAATGTTATTTCCATCACCCTATGGAGTGTAAGTAAAATTAAAGTGCAAATTATCCCTCCTTTAGGGTCATCCCCTCCTGAGGAAAACACCATCACAACTGTTGAAATCAGTCCAAATGTTGAAAACCCTTGTCATGAGAGAAGCCCTTCTAAAGGAAAGAGTGTGTCTATTGATGAGTCACCTAGCCTAACCATTCCTCTTCCATTTACCCAAAGGGCCACCCAACTAGGAAAACAAAAGGAAACTGAACTTTATAAGGAAATATTGGAAACTTTCAAAAAAATTACATGTTAACATTCCTTTGATTGATGTCGTGAAGAAAATTCCAAGATATGCCAAATTTTTGAAGGATATGTGTACACACCGAAGGTGACTAAGAGGTGATGAGAAGGTGAGATTTGGGAAGAATGTATTAGCATTGATAGATTCATCACTTCCCACCAAATGAAATGATCCGTGAACATTATTAATTACATGCACCATGGGGGAGTATTAATTTTCCAATGCTATGCTTGATTTGGGTGCTTCTATAAATGTGATGCCTCACTCTATTTACTCTTAATTGCAGGTTGGATAATTGAAGACCACTGTAATTTTTGTGAAACCAGAAAACTGGAGTACCACACACCCCTCTGGTGAGTTAGAGGATTTTCTTGTGCGGGTGAAAAATTTAAATTTTCTTGCTGATTTTTATGTGCTAAAAATGGAAGATGATAGGATTAATAGACATGACCTAATTATATTGGGAATACCTTTCCTAAAAACTACCAAAACCATAATTAATGTCCATAATGGAACATTATCAATGGAGTTTAGTGGTGACATTTTCCACTTCAACATCCTTGATTCCATGAAGAATCCCTTAGAATAACATTCCTCTCTTTCTGTTAATTCAATTAATACACTCCATTACATTGAAAACACTTACTTTCATTCCCAAGGTCCCCTTTATGAGTTTAAATCATTGATTGAAATTATAGGAAATTAATCATGCATATAATGTTGTACCTATATAGAAAATTTTCATTCATGTTTATTAATTGACGATTTCTTTAAAATTGAGGATCACATGACCATTGATGGTACTTATAATCCTGTAAAAGCTCATTCCTCATCAGAAGATGATTCCATTGAGTAGTTATATGAGATTAGTGACCTCTTTATTTCACACACACTCCTATCAATCCAAAATCCACATGAATTTACTAAAACAACTTCCTTAAGATTTAAAATATTCCTATCTTGATAATGGAAACAAGTTGCTTTCCATCATTGCTATTTCACTCCTTCCTGAGCATGAATTGTGACTTCTTGAGCTTTTGAGGGAGTATAAACAGGCACTGGGATGGAAACTTGCATAAGTTACTCTTATTATCCCATAAATTTGTAAACATCATATTTTGTTAAATGATGAGGCTAAACTAGTAAGACAGTCACAACATCGACTGAACCCAAACCTCCTAGATGTTTTTAAAAAAGAGATAACAAAATTATTGGTTGGTGGAATCATTTAACCCATCTTCGATAGCCAATGGGTCAGTCTAGTACAAGTGGTTCCTAAAAAAATTAGTCTGCCAGTAATAAAAAATTAAAATAATGAATTGTTTCCCACTCATGTGCAGAATAGTTGGTGTGTCTGTATAGACTATCTCCGATTAAACCAACACACTAGGAAGTACCATTTACTATTTCCATTCATTGACCAAATTCTAGAGAGGCTAGTAGGTAAGTCCCATTAATGTCTCCTTAATGGTTATTCTAGATACATTCATATCCATATTTCCACCAAGGATCACGAAAGGAAAACCTTTACATGCCCCTTTGGAACATTTTCATATATAAGGATGCCATTTGGACTGGGAAATGATCCAGGTACTTTACAGTGATGCATGGTTAGTATTTTTTCAGATTACCTAGAGAATTTCATGGAAGTATTCATGGATGATTTCATTGTTTATGGTTCCTCTTTTGATGAATGTTTGAGTAGTCTTGGTTTCATCCTACGTCGTTGAATTGAAAATAATTTCATATTAGAATATGATAAATTCCATTTCATGATGTGAAAAGGTATTGTTTTAGGACATGTCATTTTTGGGGATGATATCCAAGTTGATAAATCAAAAGTGGATGTCATTTCTTCCCTACCATTCCCCAAAAATGTTTAGGATGTGTAGTATTTCCTAGGTCATTCAAGTTTTTACCATTGTTTTATTAATGACTTTAGCAAAATTACACTCAACCTCTCCTAATTAATCCAAAAAGAAAAGGAATTTTTTTATAAAGAATGTAAGGAAGCTTTTAGTTAGTTAAAAATGACTCTCATGTATCCCTTGTTAATCCAACCACCTCAGTGAGATTTACCATTTAAGCTCATGTGTGATGCCTCTAACTATGTATTTGGGGGAGTCTTATCAAAAAAGGTTGATCGACCTCCACTAATCATTGTATATGCCTCACGTACTTTGGACCCTACCCTAGAAAACTACCCCAAAATTGAAAAATAATTTCTTTCTATTGTGTTTGCCATGGAAAAATTCAGTTCCTATATTTTAAGGTCCAAATTCATTGTGTTCTCATAACATACAGCCCTCTGGTAACTTCTTATGAAACTGAAAGCCAAACCACGTCTAATTCATAGGATGATCCCCCTTAAGGAATTAAATTTTGAAAATGCAGATAAAAAAGGAGTAGAGAATGTGTTGGTTGACTATATAAGTATAATGCATCCATACTTGGATATTGACTCCCCCCCTCTATTCCCATAAATGACTTGTTCATAGATGAGAAATTGTACTGAGTGCAAGATACTATTCCTTGGTATGTCAACATTGTAAATTATTTGGTAGCATCTTACATTCCTACTGATTTAAATAAAAATCAGGCCAAATGTCTAAAACATGAGTCTCATTGGTACATTTGAGATAACCCCTACCTTTAGCATACCAATAGTGATCAATTTCTTAGGCATTGTGTTCCCAATAGAGTGTTTCATTCTGTCCTTAGGTTCTGTCACACTCTTGCTAGTGGGGGCCACTTTGGTCCCCAATAGACTGCTCGTAAGGTCTTTGATTCTCGTCTCTTTTGGCCAACATTATTTCAGGATTACCATGATTTCTATAAATCTTTTCCTCACTGTCAAAGAATGGTGAATGTATCTAAAAGAAATGAAAATCCACAACAACCCTTTCTCTTGCATGACATTTTTTATGTTTGGGGTATTGACTTTATGTGACCATTCCCCCAATTAATTTGGGAACCTTTACATTCTCATGGTAGTATATTATATTTCAAAATGGGTAGAGGAATGAGATAAAAGGACTGATAATTATAAGGTAGTTTCGGAATTTTTTAGAACCCAAATATTCTATAGGTTTAGATTACATAAGTTCATCATTAGTGACTAAGGTTTCTCATTTCTGCAACTAAACAATGCAATATGTTTTGCTTCATTATGGGGTCGAGTATAGAGTGTCTACTACATGTCACCCACAAAACAATGGTAAAGTTGAGGTTTCAAATAGGGAGGTAAAATTGATTCTTGAAAAAATGGTTCAACCTGATAGAAAAGATTGGATTCTTAGACTCAATGATTCTTTATGGTCTTACTACACATCTTTCAAAACACCCATTGGCATGTCACCATATCAGCGACTGTTTGGAAAGAGTTTTCACCCACCTGTTGAGATTGAGAATTGGGACTAATAGTCCATTAAGGAATGAAATTATAGTATTTTTAGTGTAGGTTCTCAAAAGAAGTTTTAGATTCAGTAGATGGAAGAAATGAGAATAGATTCATATGAGAACTCTAGGATTTATAAGGAGTGAACCAAGGCTACCCACAACCATCTCATCCTTTATCTTTAATTCCACATTGGGAATAAGCTCCTCCTATAAAATTCAAAGCCAAATTTGCATCTAGGTATGCTTCATTCCCAATGTTTTGGACCATAAATTTTTACTAATGTCTCTCCATTTGTTGTTTTACAGGTTCAAAATGAAAAAACCAAGAAAACCTTCATTGTTAATGGGCACCGGTTGAAGCACTTCAATGAATCCATTCTGGAGTCCCCGATGGAGGAACTCCATGTTTAAGAAGCATTCTATGAATGACACTCACCAGGTTTTATCCTTACTTACCACATTCTCTTATACTACACTTAGGACACTCTACACTTTAGGTGTGTGGGGGTGGATATATTCCCAGGTTAGTTAGGAATTTTCATCATCTTTCTTATTTTTATCTTTTCGGCTTTATGGATTGTATTTTCACTTGATCCCCATAATTTTGTGCCAAAATGTTACTTTTTATTCCCACTTTATCATGGGAAATGATGACCACTTAATCATGGATGTTATTGAAAATTCATGATGAATTTCTGTATTTTATTTTGTTTTAACATTCAAAAACAATTAATGAAATGTGAATTTCAGCAAGAATTCAATTCTGTGGTGTGACTTTCTATTGAAATTTGGTTGTTCGTTGATGATATAAATTTTTATATCATTTTGTATCCTTTGAGAAGAATGGTACCCTTTTTGTGAATAGTTTTACGGGAAAATTGTTTCACTTAATCTCTCCACACATCTTTACACCCAACCATGAAGTGTGAAATTTTATTACTTAATGAAATGTAAATAAATGTTCTGTTGATTTTTATATAATTTCCAAAATAATTTTCCATACATTCATTCCTTATCCAATCTATTTTATTAATATACCAGATTGACCTATGTGCGTATACCTTTTATCTGACTATTGTACACCCTCAGAAAAAGGGTTGTATATTGGCAGGTCAAAAATCACCCATCCTAGACTTTTGATCTTGTAATAACTATTACAATTAGTTTCATGAGGAGGTCAAACAAGGGTTGAGAGAAGAGTTTGAGATTTGTTCCAAGTGAAATTTTTGAAAAAAAAATAATAAATGAGGGGAGTGATGAAATGTACAAAATATGGGATATATAGGTCACGAGATTATGGTTTGACATTTTGGAATGCTTAAGTGAGTGGGTCTTAAAATTTTATTACAAAGGATGTAGGGTAGTTTTGGTGGAAAGGATCATGTAAGTAGAATTTTTTTAAAATAACTTATATTTACTCGATTGAAAGTGAAAATATAACATGAAATGGTTGTCACACACACACATTGATAATTAGTGACATAATTAACTTTTGAATTATTTTCTTCGATTTATATCATGCATCTATTTGAATTTAATTTTGATACAATTTTTGAGATGTTGTTTTCCATGATCATTCAGAATAACTCCTCGATGTGATTTTTTCATTGATCACATTTCTATCAAGAATTAAATTTTCATTGAAAGTTAAATCATTATAAATTTGGAAATATATACATGCATAATTTATGGAAATATGACTTTACCCCTGATTGAAAATTTTTAGGTGTGGGGGTGTGATCGCACCACGATTCACTATTTCATTTTCACCCTTACACCACAGTGCTAAAATAGTTTTGTATTGAAAACTATAAAAAAAATAAAAAAATAACTTATGTTTGATTCCATTATTTTGTGTTTAAAAATATTAAAAATTTCAATGTTACTTGTTTTGATAATTTCATTGAATGTGGAGTTGATTTGGAGGTCCCACGATGAAGTTCAAGAAAAATGGGCCAAGCTACGAAGGATCCATGCACACCAGTGGACTCAAAAACATAGTTCTACTGAAAAGTGCATCAAAATGGGATGAAAATTTGTGGACTCATTGTAAATTAATTGGTCTACATTTAATCTGAAGTAACCCAATCCAAATTCATCTACTAAGAATATCATATGAACCAATCTGTCCGGAACACCGAATTTGCACGAAGTCAAAAGTGGTGTGCACTAATCTGTCAATGTCTCAAGATGTAGGTTTCTAAATGAATCCAAAATTTTTGTGGAGATATTTAATATTTGTGGTTACAACTTTTTATTATTTACCAAATTGAGATAATTCTTTATACCCACCGAAAACAATGGGCCAATTGGTTTTACACAATATGTGTTCCCAAAAGAACCTTCCACTTTGCCTATAAAATGATACATTGGGAACCTCATTTGTATATTTGTCCAAGGAGTGGAGTGCTACTAATTTGGAGTTCCATATGAGTAATCTATAAATCCTAGAAGTTATGGAGGTCCCTATCCTCATAGGGGGATCATGGATGAAGGCAAAGTTCCACTTGAGCCTTCTCCTCCTATCGATAGAGAGAAAAACGGTGGATGATCATTTTGAGGGAGCTAAACATACTTGGGAGGGAGTTCTGACACTTGTTCTTATACTGGTTTTTTAAATTTGTGTGTTAAATATTTCAATTACGATTAATATTTATGTTCTTCTCCTCTAAATTCATTTCTTTTGTTATAATTAAGTGAAACACTTTTTATCTCGACACTGATTGTGTTGAGATTTCAAGTTTGGATATTTGGTTGTTTCGATTGGACAATACAAGATTCCTTTTTCTCACACATGATCATGCGATTTCAGTATGATATGTTAGTTCTTATTATATTCCTTGGGTACAATACTTGACAACATGATTGTTTTATCAAGGGTTGGTACTTTGTGCAACGATTTAAGAGGCAAGAGGGGGAGCAAGATCTTGACAACCCTCAACCAAGGAATTAAACAAACCATGTGTATTTTTTCAGAACAATGAACTTTCCAATATGTGTACTGAACTTGAAATGATCTACTTCTCTCATAATTCTTAAAACACCACCTTAATCTATCAACGATTAAACTCTTCATGTTGATTTATTTTCTTAACACCATTTTCCAAATCACCCCCCTTTTTGTACTTTTTTTTAATTCGTACTCTAAACCTATCAACTCTCCTTTTGAGATGACCAAGGGTTAGACCTATGCTATAAATAAACCTTAAAAACATAATAAATATTATGTGTCATGACAATGAGGTCAGTTAGTGAGTGGTCCAAGTATAAATGAGATAACATGGTCCTATTATGACATTAATGGCTATACATTTCATATGAAAGATCGGGACAACAAAAGTGCAGTTCAGAACAGTGGTGTATTGGGGTGCACAAAAGCAATTAATTTTTTGATTTTTAAAGACAAAAAACAATTTTTTGCAATAAGTTCATATTATGGAGTCCTTAAATAAATATGGGAGGTTTATTACATTAAATTTAAAGTTCTAGTGTTTAAATTAAAATCATTTATTGGTAACAACAGTGTCAGACAAGATGAATTTGGAATGAAACTTGTTAATCTAAATAGATTGGAAGACACAAGTTAACATTTTGTAATGGAAACACATGAAAAATAAATTTTATATGTTCTTGATCAATATGATATGTAGTGATCTATTGTTTTACAAGAAAAAAACAATATGTTAGTGATGATCAACTTGGTGAAGATGCCAATTTATGTGAGAACCCTACTTCCATGGAAATATAATAGAAAATAATGATGGGAACTTTATATACATGGTTTGTTCCATAAGAATTGATCATAAATAAGGAATTTTGGAGAACAATTCTTTAGTACATTACTAATATTACAGGTAACATATGTTTATTTCTCATTTACTTTTATAAATTTCATAAAATGTTAGATATGTTAATTTTTTTCTTTATTAAAACACATATTAATACTAATAAGTTAAAATGTTTGTTTAAATTAGTTTCATTTTGTTCAGTTTACCATGTTTACCATTACATAACTTATGTATTTATTAATTTTGTTGAAATAAAATTATTTTAAATCTAATATTTTAAATAAAAACAAAAATATTTTATAATAGTATGTTGAAAAAATATTATTTTTTTGTGTGAAAATGGTTTATTAAGTTGGACTATTTTTAATATTCCGACACCAATTTTGGATTTTTTTTCATTCATTTACATGAAATTTCATATATTATTACTATTTTTATCCTTTTAGTTGACTATAAAAAATATTAATAATAATGTGTTAAGTTTTAGTTTACTTTTTTGTTTCATAACTTTTAATTTGTTTTATTTACATTAGTATTATAGTATTTGAATATGTATATTTTTGTACCAATTGTTTGTTTCATTGATTTGAAGGATAATGAGAGATGAATCAACTGATCAAACACATACGTATGGAGATGATCATACTCATACCTCTAGGGAGTAATGTTCACATGCTCCTCTTGATGATCCCCATCCTTATTTACAAGATTCATATACTCCCATAGAGCCAAATAAGAGTTTCATGGTTGGTTAACATGGAAGCACACGTTTACCAAAATTATCAGTTTCTCATAGCCAAGACTAGAGGATATTGATATAATTTTATGATGATGATATTCGAAGATGTTCTAATACAAAAAAATCAGGAGTTTTGTATCATTTCAGGGTAAATGTAAAGTTGGTATTTTGATTACTGATTGGAGATGTGTTGACAAATTAACGCTATCTCGGTTGTGGGAGACCATTTTGGTAAGATAATTTGTTATTGTTTTACTAATATTGAAATATTTATATTAATATATGCTTCCACCTTCTTATCAGATGAAATTTGATATACCTAACATTGGAGGATTCGGGTGGAAATGTTTATCATTAGCTGCTAGAATATGGAGGGATTTCAAATCAACCCTCACATATAATTTCATTTTTAGGTATAGGAAACATAATAATCCATGTGATTTATATCATTTTATAGATAAATACACATATAAATAATTTGTTGAAAGTAGAATACCTGAATTATTTTTGGTAAGTGAAATGTAAACTTTTAACAGTTTTCATTTATTATTAATCTTATAAATGATTTATTATTCTTATTTTATAGTAATCGAGGAGATCTTATTAGGATATCCAATATAGAAATGTATACCCTCATAATTTATCTCATGGAGGTTATACTTTATTAGAAGAAAAAATGATGGCTAAATTTTTTCAAAAACTAAGAGTTGGGTTTTCAAGCTCTGGAGATGTTTCCCCTCCACTCCCCTGGCTAGAAATGAGAGGTGGAAGAGGGATCAGATGAGAAAAAATTGAAATACCTTATAGAAGAATCGACGGTTATAGTTGAGAGGATTGTAAATTTTTTATTTCATTTATTTATTTATTTATAATAATTCATTTATATATATTTTGAATCATTTCATAATTTTTCAAAAAAATTATACATGATTCTCTTATGGAGAAGAGAACAGAAATGGGTATTTATTGCTGAGGGGAGGCAGTATATTTTTTTTATAGCATTGGGAAAACCCGAATAACCAGGTTGTGTATGAGGATACCCAGTAGGTGTATCAGGTAGAAAAATGTTACCATGTTCTTCAACTTATGAAATGGAGGGTATTTATAAAAAAAATAGAATCTTTAGAGTCTCAATTTTATAATACTAATGTTGCAATAGAGGATAAGATCAGAGAGGCAGTACGTTCCATGTTTGCAGACATGAAAAGACAATTTCAGATTGTAGCTCTCACTACTCCACCTCTACTAGTAGCTCCCACTCCTCCACCTCCTCCTGTATAACCCACTTTTTATCCTACTCCTACACCCCTCCTCCATAGTTTCCAAATTATTATGAGTTATATGTTTATGATCCTCATTATCATATTGTTTCATATGGGATGATATTTTATATTGGAGATATCATTCATCATCAGGAGTTAGAGATAGAGCATCATTGGGTCACTATAAAGGATATTATAGATATATCAGCTGGACTACCGATACCTATAGATGAAGTATGTACAATTAGAAAAAGTATCAGCCACATTTTAGTTTGGCCATATAGAATTATGCAACAAATTAGCATATAGGTATGTGTGTATTTTATTTTTTATTTAATTTTTGTATTAAATTTGTTTTAACATTTGATAGTTAATATATTTATCTATTTATTTACGGGAGTAAATTAGATGTAATGAAATATTTTATATCCATTAACAAATACAAAGGGCTATGACTTCAGATATAGATTCTATTAGTCTTGATAGATTGTCAAGATATTCAAAATTATTGTCATGTGCTTATCAGATTCCAATGTAATATGTTGTTTATGGGCCTGCAATGAATGTGGGGATTTAAATAATTGATAACATGGATCTTGTAACTGGAGATATGTTTGTCATTAACATGATACAATTTTTTTCCATGTAAGTATTAAAATATATATTTCCCTGCATTAAATTTAAAGAAAATTTATACTTATGTTTTTTTTGTATTATTTATCTTTATACAATGTGTAATGAGAATAATAATACCGATTTTTATGGATTTATGAACCCATATTTATCTTCACCTATAGTGAGGAAAATAACTGAAGATGAAAGAATGATTTATATTTCTGCAAAGATTTCAAAAGGATGTAATTAATCAGTACTAGATGTTTCAGTATCTTAAACAGTAAGAAAAATTTATATCATAAAGTGTTATATATTTTTTAATATAATAAACACTAAAATTAAATTCTATTTTATATCATTGGCCATTGGATGTTGGGTGTTTTTTTAAGGGAGAATACACTTTACTGCTTATGCTCTATCCATGGTGAAGTGCGACAACATTTCAAGGATGTATTATAACTACAAGTTTGAATTTCTTAATAATTTTTTATATTATAATGAATTTTAAATTTTTTTGTTAATATTTTATAATAGGGGATGTAATTTCTTTATAGAGACTACAAATAAAAAGAGCGCCAAGATCAAATATATAAAATTGAAGGTGAATTTTCATTTATAATTAGTAAATTTTGGATATATTACATAAAAATATTATTTTGAATTGAAAAAATAGTTTAAACAACATTTTCATAAACAAGAAGGTGTTAAAGAATGCAGATATTATGTGTTAATATTTATGTATGAAATAATTACAACTGGAATAGTTATGAAGTTCAACTAGGTTATATTTATTTATAAACTATTCCTTAATATTTCATTTGTTTTATGCATTATACATGTTAAATACTTTCTTTTTTATTTTTGCCTTTTTTATGACTCTCCCCCTTATAGTGCACAGGATCTCACACACTTACAAGTGGAATGGGAAAATCATTTTATAGGTTTGATTGGATTTTAGTTTGTTTTTTGTGAATATTTTAATTTTGAATGTTGTAATTGTAAATGTGTATTTTATAGTTTTTTTGTTGGATTTTATTTTTTTAGTTAATATTGTAATTTCGGATGTTGTAATTGTGAATGTGTATTTGCTTGTTTCTTTTCTGCTTGTTTCTATTTTTTTTTGGTTTGGTCAATAGTGAAGAGGAAGGTTTCAATGAAATATTTAAACAAAATTATGTCGGTTATAACATAACTGACATTAAAAACTGATTTTATGGGGTTTTGTATCCATAATTTAAAAACTAACATGGATTTGTTTTTACATCGGTTGTTTTATAACCGATGTAAAACACCCTTCCTATAGATGTTTTTCAAGTCTGTTATGTAGAAACTAATGTGGAATAGATTTTTTTACATCGGTTATTAAATAACTGACATAAAACATCCTTCATGACGAAGCTTTTCCACGTTTGTTATATAGAAACTGACATGGTATATGGTTTTTTATGCCGGTTACTAAATAACAGATGTAAAAAACTAGTTCCATTATACATTTACAATGTTCTTTTTTTACCCGACATTAAAGACATATTTACAACATTTCCTTTAATAAATACGACTAATAATCAATGTAAAAAAAGAAAAAAAATGACTTTAAAAATAATTTCTACAATATTGTTTCAATAACACATGCTTAACCTTGATCACTTATCTTATTTAGAGGTATATTCCCTTGATTATTGGGGAATTCATGTGCATAGTGCCCCATCTCCTTACATTTGTAACATTGAATAATAATGTTTTCCTTCTTTCCCTTGCATTATTTTTCCTGGTGACCTTTTTCTACAAACCTATAACAAACTCCCAATTGTTTCAAGCATTTAAATTGGTGATTATTTCCATAGTTATCACATGTTGTAAAATCCTTATTTCCCTTCACCTTTTTTATTCATTCACTTTTTATGGTGTTCAGAAGACATCTTCTTCTCTTGGATTCCATTGAATCCATAGGACTTAGTGAATTCATTCTCTACCTTGATAGCACATAAAACTATTTCATCATATAAAGACAAATTCTGAGAGACCCGTGCATTTCAGATATTTGTCATAAATACTTTTAAAGAAATGGAAAATATTACATTCTATGTTGTGTATGAAATAAATAGAATGCCTTACTAACCTGGTAAATTTTTCTTCATACTCTACAAAACTTTCTTCCTCTTTTTGCTTTAAACTATGGAACTTCCTATTCATCTCAAATTTTTTATCATAAGGAAATTATTTATCAAATAATGTATCTATAAAATTTCTCTATTCCGTGAGTTTAATTTCCTCTTCCTCCCTTGTATTCTAGATTAGAGACCACCACTGGTCAACATCACCTTCGGGAAAATAGACTGAAAGTGTAACCTTTTCCTTTTCACTGCATTCCAAGGTAGTAAATATAGTCTTGAGATACATAATCCATTGATCAGCTAAAATTGGATTAGTAGTCCCACTAAATGAGTGGGGGGGGGGTTCTTCCACATAAAGAAATCTATCATATGAGATTCTCTCTATGGAATAGGTTTCTCCATTTGGGAAAGTTTATTTTTCATAACCTGACTAAGATTCCCTAATATATTCATAACTTACTCAATTCCAATACCAAAAGTTTTTTCCCCAATAAGTAAATCTCTACATTTTCCATGAGTACTGATAAAATTCTCCCATCCAAGAACCATTTCTAAAAAATGGGATTTACTAGATTAGCTCATAAAGTTATTAACTTTGTATAACTCTAAATATGGTATAAAATATAGCATAACTTTATGCATCTTGAATCCTAGAATCTTAAACTTTGGTTACTTTGGGGTAATCATTAGTTTCAAATCCTTTATAATGTTAGGTAATGAGAATGTGAATTATTTAAAGTATACCCCCCAGGAGTGTGAAACCAAGTGTGTAGTAAGTCCCATTGTTGTGTACTAGGTTACACTGATCAGTTATCCCCAACACACCTTGTTAGAGTTGTTACTCCAAGGTACATATCTTCCCGAACCACATCCACTTATAGTATCCAGCCATGGATGTATTTCTAGGAACACCCACATAATCTATGTCTTACTAGAATTATTGGTTGTTCTACTATACTTATCATCAATTTATATCTTAGTTTTGTGCCCCCTAATCTACATTTTCTAAATCAAGTTTCCAAAGTTTCTTCTAAACATCCTTTGATACCAACTGTAACGCCACAACCCCATAATCCTGGAGCTGGTGCATTATTTTTTTACATTGAAATTATTTCAAGGAAACAAAACTCTAAGTACTAATCAATCCAGTAGTATTGGAAATCCAGATTACATAAATGATACTCATAATACATTGGGAAAACAAAATAAAACAGTCTACACAATAAACTGAAATAAACTGCATCTTTGAAAGCTTACTCGAATATTTCTTCTTTATAACATGGGGAAATGAAATATAATAAGGATGAGCTTAAATGATCGTTAAGGGTAAGTAAAATGGAATAAATAATAAATTAATGATAATAAATTAGCATGGAAATCAAAATAACTGATAACACATGCTATTCAAATAACCAGATAAGGCAAAATCAATATAGCAAGGTAAGAAACTAAAACACGTTCCATTTAATCAATGAACTAAAAATGAAATGTATCCATAAATATGTCGATAAAAAATTCCATGGATGAATAATAATTAAAACTAAATAAGGGAAAATCTTTCTTAATGGACTTAGTGTCTAAGGCACATGAAAACCTATACTGTAAAGGCTTTTCACAAGACGGTTTAAAACTACGGATAGAAACCTATTTCATTTGGCCAACTTATTTTTCTCATGAGAACCTGTTGATGCATCGAGGTGCTATATAATTTCTGGGATCCATCCTCCATTACCAGTCCAAATAATTTCACATATCAAATAATAAAAATAAATATTATTCCTTATCAAATATTTTTATTGAATACATAATATAGAATTATGAATATCCCCCCAAATAATAAAATAACTGTCAAAGTAGACAATGTATGTAAAATGATATATGGTTTAGGAAATAATAATATCCATTGTATGAGAATAAGGATATTCAACTAAAATTACAATGAAAAATGATTAAAACAAAGTTATTGTTTTAATATAAAGTTAACAATAACAAAATAGAGTGAGATCGCAAAGATAATAATTAAGAACATTCTTTAAGAGTATAATCGTTAAAGATTCCAAAGCATCACGTACAACTTTGAATCATTTGAATCATAAAATCAATAAAGGTATGAAATTAAATGAAACTTATAATATTGTGATAATAATTTTATTCATTATATAACATGATAAAGTTATCATATACACTAAATAAAATTTAATTGGTTCATAATAACAAATAAGTCTCAATGGAATGTAAATTGAGACGAAATTCTTTACCTTAACCTTAATTTTGTTGTGTTGTATTTATTATCATGTATAGTGGTTTAAAATATGTTAATAACTTATTCCATAACCATAATAATGTTTATAATATTATATATTATCTTCTTATAACATCTTATTACCTTTTTGTTAATAATCATTCATTATTTTCACTATTTCATGTGTTAATTGCCTAGTTTTCTCAAGTATGTTTTGACTTGTTATTTGTTTCTCCTATTACATAGATCATGATTTTATAATCTCAAAAATTTAAACCATGACTTAGTTATCTTATATATTTAGTGCATATGTATTTAGAATAATCTATATAGTTTGAAGATAATAAATGAAATGCACCGTTTAGGGAGACGATAGGTTATATGTATGCATGAATGCTACTTTAATTTATTTATTATATTAAAAGAATTAAAAGTTAATAATATATGTATATTATAATTAAATTATAATATCAATGTTAAATAAATTACATTGTTTTATTAATAACATCCTCTATACATTCCATGTATGGCATGAACGAGTCACATTGCTTTGAGGGTGCGGTAGTCCACATTTCCTCAAACAAAATTATCGTATTTACACAAGATGGAAATCTTAATGGTATTTTTTAAATAAAAAGTAAGAATCATAAATACAGTATAAATATCATATATATAATATCTAAACATATTTTCCATCATAATGGCCTCCATGAGAGGTTGTAAAGGAATAATGAAGAATCATCATTTCGTGAGGCAGTAGTTCACCGTACAAAGAAACAATATGTTCGTTAAAAATTAAGTTGAGGTGTGTGTAAGTGTTGGTAGAAATAATAACATAAAAAAATCCTAGTATATTGATGAAACTTTTTTTGTTATGTAATCATGGAATAAGAAGATTATAGGGAGTGGAGAAGAAAATTAAAGGAAAGAGATCGTTGGAAAATGTTACCTTAAAATCTGGTAACTTCTTTTGTTTATACCAAAGGTATTCATTGGAACGATTTATAAACAAAGGTAGGATTAAATTTATAGGTTAGGTATGTTGGTAATATATTTGGTTATATATTTTCTGAACTTATTTGGTTTTAGAAATGTGAGGAATGGGGAGAAATGGTGGCCTTTTATAGTGGACGAGCGATACTCTTGTAATATTTTGAAAAAATAATTCATCCCAAATTTTTCATGTTTAAAGTGGATCCAATAATAGACCCAATTATATCCAATGAAGTATATGGTCTAAATATGGACAAACAATATCTTTTCGAAAATTTTATAGGTCGTTCTGGGCCTTAAGGTTAAGGTTTAGTCGATTATTAAGCTTAATTTAGCCTTAATCGTTGTAATTAATTTTAATTACATTCACTAATATTTTTGGTAAAAAAATAAGTTTGTATTATTTTATATTATAAATTATGATTATTAAAAATATGTAATAAATTTTTCCAAATTACAATCACATAAGTGTTATAAATTAATTTAAAATTCATCTCGTAGACATGCCGACAATGCAGGTTTTTAAAGTAAAAACATTTGAATTTTTTTATGTTTTTAAAATCAATTCCAAAATGAAATTGATTATAATGGTATAAATTTTATTAATTGATAAAAATATTATCTAATTAAACTTCAAAACGAATTAAAATTATAATTTAACATTATAAATAAATTAGATGAAAAAGCAATTTTGAACAAAAATTCAGTATTTTTAACTATTCACTAAAAACTGAAATGTTTCAGAAAAATATTAAAAATTAAAAACAACCTAATTATTATGTTTATATTTAAAATATTAAGTTTATTTTGACATATTAATTCAATTAATTTGTAAAAATTCATATTTAAAATGGGTTCACCATTAAAAATTGGTAAAACTGCGTTAATAAAAATATAGTATTATATGCATAAAATTGAGTTGGTTTTTATCTTAAGAAAATAAAATATATTCTATGAATATAAAAAAACTATTTAATATATATATATATATATGAAATTAATATATCTCACTAATTTTAATTAATTTAATTTTTTAGGGTAAAACAGCTTTGTGGGCATAAAAACAATAATGTTTTCATTTGTATTCAATCGGTTTTCATATTCATTTATAATTAATTAATAACCAATAAATTTATTTTATATTTTTGTAAGACATATATTTTAATAAGATAGATAATTCTATTCATATCCACTAATTTAATGTTTAGATTAAGTCTTATTATATCAAATAATGATATTTTAATAATATATTATTATTCTGTTAAAACTCATTGTTTCATGTAATGTAAGCTTTTGAAGAAAATATCTTTTGTGTGTAATGAAAGCTAACTCATTGTTGCATGTATTGAAAAATATAGAATATATAGAAAAATAAATACATTATAAAGTATCAGGGTATTATATCCCCTTATACACTTGATGTCGCATGTCATGCATGCTATCAATTATAAGGTTCTTACTTTAGAATTTTGGGGTGTTACACATTATCTTCTTCAATAAATTTTATTACCTTTTATTTATTGGTGGATCTAAAAGAAATTTATCTATTAGTATTGTTTTGATTTTATATTTTTTACCCTCTCATATTATAGATGATTAAAGTAGTATGTAAATCATCCAGAGATAATGTATCAGGATCTCTATCCTCCAATGAAAAAACTTTGGCATCAAACTTGTCAGGAAGAATTCTCAATATATTTTAACAATTTTAGTATCTTATAAATTTTCACCAAGACCTCTAATATTACTAAAAATTTCATTCACCCTGGTAAAGAAGTCACCAATAGATTTATACTCACCTATATTTTGATCTTCATACTTCAATCTCCATATTTCTAACTTTTCTTTTTTTTACATTTGTATTACCTTGATAAATGTTGTTCAGCTTATCCCAGATACCTTTGGTAGTGGTAACTCCTTTTACACTCAGAAACAAACTTTCATAATGTGATGAGAGTAAAACATTCTTATCTCTTCCATCATTCTCAAGGTTTTCCTTATCATTATTTATGAGAGGATAATTATAAATACAAGGAGGGAAACCATCTGTAACAGCTCTTGAAACACCATACTAAAGAGACATAAGATATGGAAGCATTTTTTATTTATAGATATGATAATTTCTATAATTTAATATCAGAATCTCATTACTATTCACATAACTCATATCATGTATCACAACTTTTTCTTCAAATCTTCAGCAAAGAATAAACAAAGGGAAACTTTTCCTCTGATACCACTTATAAGTGCCCAGTCAGGATAGTTGTATCACTGAGAGGGGGAGGGGTGAATTATTGATACCTTTTAAGTTTCTTTCTTAAGAAACAACCCTTACCTACTATTAAATATTACTTTCCTTACTAAGAAAAAATCAAACACACATCCATAGGAACACTAGTATTTACAAGGTTCAATATTCAAAAAGAATAGTTATGTCCTTGGTATGGTATGGAAATGATCCAACACCACACGATACACTAGAAAACAATCCTTTTATATGGAATACAATGATTAGGTTATTCCATTACACTCATGATGCACCATGTAAACAATCCAATAGTGTGTGTGATTCTTCTATAAAAAATGATGTAATATAATATTTCTGTAACACAACAAGTTATGATTCTTCATTATCAAATTTCATAAATAAAAACTTTTACTACAATTATTCACCGTCTTACCCAGAATATGGTAATAACATACTAGAATTGGTAATAAAACTCAATCTGAATTCCCTGTCTGATGGCCATGTACAATTTTCTCAATACAATAACATAACTCTATCAAAATACGATTGAGATAATTTTGAACCACTACTATTAGGAGTCTAGAAATCCCAATCCATTTTTTCCCAGTCTGATTACTCAATACAGAAATATATCTCTATAGAATAAAACGGAGAAAATTCTAAACAATTTCTACTATAGTCTGTAATCCCAATAAAACAATCCTTCCAGCTAAATATGATAATCCTAACAAATACAATAACTGGATGAATACGACAATCATTTGAATATGATGATTAGTTTAATACGTTTAAATCTTATCTCTTCTCCTTTCTCTTGTGTCCATCAATACTTCTTCAAGAAAAATAATCTGAAAACCCTTCTTCTCTCTAGAGCTCAACCTTCTCTCTACTTCTCTTGAATAGTACTTCTGTGAGAAAAGTACAATGTATTTTTATCCTTTTATACTCACCCCTAATGTGGTTTGTGCAGGATTCCAAAAAACATTCCCACTCTACCAAATTACTTGAATTTTTACACTTCCTTGAATTTTGGGTGAATATTATCCTCATCAATGTTTCTCAACACTACTCATTTCTTATTGATTCTTCTTGAATCTTCTAAACACTACATATCTCTTCTGGAATCTTTTAGAAACACCAAACTGATTCTAATTTCCCATCCTAATTTTCTCAATACGATTTATTCTTTATGATTCTCCTTACCAATTACAGATATGAAGAAATAGATAGTTGTGATCTTCTCAGAAAACAACATTCTGATTCTTCATTGTGAATCTTCATTCCTATTTCCTGATATCTTTTCTTCATTAGTTTTCTCTACACCAAAATGATGAAAACAAAAAAAATATTTTTTGAAATTAAAGATTACAAATTCTAGAAAATTTATACCTCCTTCAACCTCTCTGATATATGATTCAAATTATAATTTTGATTTATCTCATTATGATGAAAAATATATAAATAAGTAGATTCTTCTTTATATCTTCTCTTGACCCATTTGAACGATAAAAAAATAATTCAACCTTTTGAAAATGTTAAACTAAATTGTTGATCATTCTCAGAATTTCTTATTCATATTGGCCACGAGATACTTTTTTATTTATTTGCATTCATCTTTCCTAAACAATTATTCCTCTAATGATTTCAATGATATATTAAGTACGATAGACCGGTATCATCATATTCATCTTTAGAAAATTATTTCTCTTATGAATATGATACCGAGGAATTTTTTACACAAAAAATTATGCCTCTGATGAATAAAATTGTATACTGAATACAATGGATCGGCATTCACCAACTTGGACTTCAGTAACTTCTTTTATTCACAAACTTCTTCTTGTATTGTGGCTTCCTTCATGACTTTGAATACGATGAAGACTAGTTTTATAATCGTATGACATTAAATGGAAAGTATTGTAACTTATCATTCCTCCATAAACAACTTTATTTATTTATAATCCCAAATATGATTGGCATGATTATGATCAGACTGGATATTATTGGAAGCATAAATTTAACTCTCCCTTTCTTTCATCATGCTTGCATAATAGGTTTTATAGAATAATTATGATTTATGAGAACTCTAATATCAAAAAATCATCATCGTGTTTTAATGGAAAGTATTATAACATCCCATTCCATTCACACCAGACCCAAGGTGAGACCAATGAACATTTCCTTCCAAAAAAACATCTTCTCAATACGATGGACTTTCTTAAGCATTGTGAGCCTGAATTTCTGAATACTTATTTGTGTCAGAATTCCTAAATATGATTTTTGAGTTAGAATTCCTGAATAATATTTTTGATTCAAAATTCCTGAATATGATTTTTGAGTCATAAATCTTGAATATGATTTCTAAGTCATATCACCAAGTTTTAAAAAGTGAGGTGATTCCTTTACTTTGACATTTCTTTGAAAACAAAAGACAACTAACATCTTCAAACTTCAAAAAACCTTCTCCAAAATCTTCTAATTTTTTATCAACATCCCAATAAGATCCATCACAATATCCCAGTAAGATCCATCATATTGACTCATGCCAATGTGATGGATCTAATTCTAATGATTTTGATTATGCTAGATCCGATTGGAAACTTCATAAACACACCCTTTTTAAATCAATATTTCTATCACCTTCTCAATAAAAATTATTTCTACAACATAATCAACATATTGATCTTTTTATAACAAATACAACCAAAAAAAACATGGGCCTAACAGTGAACTTAAATCCCTTAAACAGACACCCTTCTATGAGGTAAAAATGGATGTACCCTATACAACCCAACATCCTGCATAGAAAAATGCTATATGGGTGTAACCCATCCCTGAATAGAAAAATGATATGAGGGTGGAGCCCTGACCCACTTAGAAAAATACTATGCAAGAGGAATTTCACCCCACATAGAAAAATGTTGTGCGGATGGAGCCTAGCCTCGTGTAGCAACACGCTACGCTAGAGTACCTCAGGTCCACATAGCACTATGCTATATGGATGGTACCCTCACCCACATAGAAACAAGATACATTGAGGGAACCCCATACCACATAAGAATATGCTATGTGGAATAGTGACTCCTAAGGTGTTCTACTATCCAAATCCAATCACTCCCTTTGCTCATATCATCGAGCCCCATGATGCCCCCCCCATGAACCAATCTAATGACATCATACCTGAAGTAATTCTATATTATCATTCCATTTGATAAGTTTGGGGTGTCTACTGGTGATACTTCCAGAATCTATGGGCAGATTGTTATGAATCTTGTTTGTGAGACAGTGAGATTTCCCATTAATTCTAATGATTGGGGGAATATTATTACAGCTTGAAAAAATGAGTTCTTGGATACTCAAGTAAATATAATCTTAATTTAATATTCCTTGATATCTATTTTAAAATATATGTGTAAAATTTTGTAATATACTTATAAAGTGTTGTGTTTTTTATTTCTGATGTTTTTTTGTTATGATTTCCCTGACTCTATTTCATACCCATGGATATTGAAAATTTTGGGTAAGAAATGGAGATATTTTAAAAAGAGATTATGGAATTATTTTAATGACATTTATCTGAGTTCACGAAAGATGTGTGAGAAGGTTACTTTAGGAATTTCTCAAGATAAATGAAAGAACATTGTCGATATCAATAGAGATGCATCTCGTGGGGCAATTTCAGATTTTGCAGTATCTTAATAACATAAACACAATAAAATTTTAATTTTTATTAATGTTTCTATTTTTGGTCTGAATTATATAAAAATAATAATGTGAATCGTGAGAATAAATTCATTCCTCACATCACTAGTTCTAGGGTTTTTTGAGAAAAAAGAACAATCTTGGTTTGTATTTTATCCATTGTTATTTATATCATTTTATTGTAACTCAAGGTTTTTTTTAATTTGTTTTTGTTTTTTTATAAATTATAATGAATTAGGTCACTCTATTTTTCTAATAGAGATGTTGTTTAATGTTTATAGGAATCTTGATGGTAGTTTTGTAAATAAATCTACCAAATACATTAGAGTGAGTACTTTTCATTACCATTTCATATTATTTCATTTCTATAAAAACATGATACTGAAAAATACAGTATAAAAACTAAAAATCCTTAAAGACAATTAAATAGGGCCATATACAATGATAAAATGATGCCAATTTGGTATCATTTGATACATCGAGTCAGAACCAATTAATTGGGTTTACAGGTTATTATTTTTTATAATATAATTTTCATTATTATGTTTTTATAGTAATTAAATAACAATATATAATGATGAAAATTTTATTAATTAGATAATATTATAAAGTTTGGATATTTTAAAAAACATTGTTAATACTTTTTTTTAACAGGTTAAAATTCAAGAAGTTTGGGATGTGAACCCATCACAATCATCATCGGTTTCCCAGAATGATTCAGTTGTAATCATTTTAGGAAAGGAGTATCCCAAAAATGTATGAGGGATGTGTTTTGGTCCAAATCCATTATCTTCCTTTGGTAGGGAAACATCATCCATTACTGTTACACCCAGTGGGTGTTTGATTAGAGTCATTGACTAAGAGTCACAACGAGAAATTGCAAGATTGAAAGAAAAAGTTAAAGAACGATACTCTTATTGGTAAAAATAGGATCAGTGGTGGTCATAAATTGAAAATTATTTACCTTATATATTTTAGTAGATGACCAGAATGACCCATAAGGAAATTTCCATCCTTATAGATCATCCTGCTGAGGTAAAATCTAAATTCCATATATCATTCACTCATTTTCAAAGAAGACAAATAACATCATTAAATAAAACTAAAATGACACTTTTATATAGTTTACATGCATTTTGAGTGATATTGAGCACATCATGTGCTATATTAACAGTTTTTTTAATTCTTACACGTCAAAATTGTATTATAGATCATTATCCATATGTTTTAAAACAATCCAAACTTGTTTGTTCAGTTTTGACTTAGTAAACACTTATTAAATGTATAAAAGCCATAAAAAACAAGTGTCAGTGGATAAAAACTAATAAAATAGTATTTTTTTTGAAATCAAGGGATATCAAATGTAGATTTAATTATGAAATGTAGGAACTAGAGGCACATCATTCTGAATGAAAGTTTTCTTGTTATGGTCATAAATTCATTTTTAGTGTTTTAAAACACTAAAATATATTTGGAACCGTGAAAACCATATAAAATGACCTCATATTGACATGGAATCATGATACAACCACCACTGATTTATTTTTTACATCTACATGTAGAAAAAATGTCAATCCGACGTGCAGTGTGTTTGGTTTGAATCGATAAACACATATTAAAGGTGTAAAAGCCTTTAAAAACAAGTGTCAGGGGGTGAAAACTATGTAAAATACATCACATTTCCATGAAGTCAGGGGAAATAGAATATAGAGTTAATTTTAAAATGTTGGAATTGATGAAACATCATTTTGAATGATAATTTTTCCTTTATGGTCGTAAACATGTTTTTAGTGTTTTAAAACATTAAAACATACATAGAATGGTCAAAAAAATATAAAATGACCCTATATTGATATGGAATCATGATAAAACTACCTTTGGGTTATTTTTTATGTGTACACACAGACAACATGTCAATCTGATGTGTGGTGTGGTCAGTTTAACTTGGTAAACACTTCGCAAAGGTACAAAAACCTTTAAAAACAAGTTTGGGGGGGGGGTCAAAACTAGGAATGCATTGTCAGATTACCCTATAATTAGGGTACAATAATCATAGATTTAATTTCTAAATGTAGGAACTGACAGTACATCATTCTGAATGACAACTTTCCTGTTATGGTCGTAAATGCATTTTTAGTGTTTTAAAACACTATAACATGCATAGAACGAAAAAATCATAGAAAACATCCTTATATTGATGTTGAATCTTGATATAACCATCTGTGAGTTATTATTTACGTGTACACATAGAAAACAAGTCAATCCGACATGCGATGTGATCGTTTGACTCGAAAAACATTTCTTAAAGCCATAAAGCTTTTAAAAACAAGTGTCGGGGAGTCAAACCTAGGTAAACAATGTTAGATTATCCTGAAATTGTGGGACATAAATTGTAGATTTAATTTTGAAATGTATGAACTGATGACACATCATTCCAAACTATGGTTTTCCCGAGATGGTCGTAAATTCATTGTTAGTTTTTAAAAACGCTAAGACATATATGAAATGGTTAAAACCATAAAACATTACATTGGATTTATGTGAAGTTAGGGTAAAACCACCTATGAGTTATTTTTTGTGTGCATGCATATAAAAAATGTCAATTTGATGTGTGGTGTGGTCAGAATTACTCGTTAAACACTTCTTAAAGGTTCAAAAGCCTTCAAAAAATAGTGTTCGGGGTCAAAATTAGGAAAATGATACCGAGTTACCTTGAAATAATTGGTAAAAAAAATGAATTGTCAAATATAGGAACAGACGGTACATAATTCTGAATTATGGTATTTCTGGGATGATTGTAAACACATTTTTAGTGTTTAAAAACAATAAAACATGCACTAAATGGTCACAAGCAAACAAAATGAGCTCAGATTGATGTGAAATCATGGTAAAACCACCACTTGTATTTTTTTTACGTTTATGTGCATACAACATGTCAATTAAGTGTGAGGTGTGGTCATAATTTCTTGGTAAACACTTATTAAAGGTATAAAAGCATTTTAAAACAAGTGTCGGGGAGTCAGAACTAGTTAACCGACATCGGATTGCCCTGAAATTTGGGTAAAATGACTATAGATTTAATTTTAAACTGTAGGAACTGATGGCATGTCATTCTAAATTATGGTTTACCTGGGATGACTGTAAACGTTTTTTGTGTTATAAAACACTAAAATGTATGGGGAACAGTCAAAACTATAGAAAATAACCTCATATTTATTTAAAATCATGGTACAACTACTTCTAGGTGATTTTTTACATGTATGTGTATAAAAAGCATCAATCCAATGTGCATTGTGGTCAGAATTACTTGGTAAAAACATTTACATGTTACAAAAGCCTTTAAAAACAAGTGTCGGAGGTCAAATCTAGGAAAAATGTCAAATTTTCCAAAAATCATGGGACAATGAACGTAGATTGAGTTTTTAAATGTAGGAACTGACAACATGTCATTCTGAAATATGGTTTTCCTAGGATGGATGTAAAATATTTTTAGTGTTTTAAAACACAAAAATGTGTGTCAAATGGTCAAAACCATATAAAATGACCACAGGTTGATATCTAATCTTGGTAAAACCACTTTTGAGTTATTTTTGTTATGTGTATTCATAGGCAACACATCAATACGATGTGTAGTGTGGTCAGAATTACTCAGTAAACACTTCTTAAATGTACAAAATCCTTTAAAAATAAGTGTTAGGGGGGAGGGTTAAAATTAGGCAACCGATGTCAGATTTCCCTAAAATTAGGGGACAATAGTCATAGATTGAATTTTGAAATGTATGAACTGATGGCACATAATTCCAATTTATGGTTTTACTAGGATGACTATAAATACTTTTTTAGTGTTTTAAAACACTAAAACGTACGTGAAACGGTCAAAACCATAGAAAATGATCTCATATTAACATATAATCCTGATAAATCCACCGTTGATTTGTTTTTTAAATACAGGGAATGTCATGATATCAAAGTCTTTAAAATTTTCTTATTAAGTAAATTTCCATCACACTGCACATCGCTTTAAAAATAAATTAGAATATTTACTTATCCATTTTTAGTTTCAAGTGTTGAATCATATATTATATAGATAAGTTTGTGTTTTTAAAGTGTTTTTCATTATATATTATTTGTTTTATGTTAAAATATATTATGTTTGATTAACTGAAATAACAAATGTTATGTGAAATATTATGAATATATTTTGTGTCTTTTCTCTTTCACACTTATTTTCTTAAATGTTATAATTTTTATTATAGGTAGAAGATTCTAGAAGTAGGTAGGAGGTTTACCATTATGATCCACAAAATTATTCAAAATTTAGTCATGGTGGTTCTTAGTTTTTGTGGTATGTTAATTTTTTTTCAATTATTCTACTATAATTATGATTTATTATGTTTAGTTTTAATTTTTTTTATTGCAATTGATGAGATAAAATGGTAGGTTTTAATTGATGAGATTATGTGGAGGCAGATAGAAGTAGTGGAGGTTGTGACACGGATGTATATTGGTCATGGTTTGTTGTTGTAAATATATTATATGTATATATTAATGTCTGAGGTATTGGTTGACAGATGTATGGGTTGAATGAGAGTGAAGTTATGATGACTGTGGGTGTTTGTATGTATGATTGTGGATGTATGACATATGTATAATGGGATTATCATATATTCATGTTTTATTTTATGGCATGTATGTTTTTTTATTTATAGTTTTTTATTAAATATTTTAAAAAAAATCTAATTTAGTGATGGTTTTTAGTAACTGTTTCTAAATACGTTAAATAAAATATATTTAGTAGTGGTTATGATTAACCACTAGAAATATGTTCAGTTGTGTTTAGTTTAGTTTTATTTATATTTCCCATGATATTTTTTAAAAAAATAACCACCTATTAATAAACAAGAAACCACCACTAAATGCTCCAAAAACAACACATAACAAAACTACCGTGAAATTAAATAAACCATCACTAAATGACTATAGACTATGAAATATGTGGTGGTTTTAATAACCACTTCTATACAATTATTTAATGGTTTAAACCACTGTCGGTCCATGAAAAACCACCGCTAATTCCTTATTTTTAGTGAGTGATTCCAATTGCAACTTAAAGGGTGTTTCCACTATAACTTGAAATTGATAATTTCTATACTAGGACTCCTAACTTATAGAATAGAACATGACCCTAACCGACCTTAGTGGTGGTTAGTAGGCAATATCTCCTATGTTTTTATGATATGCACATCACCCATACCTGGATTTAGGAGTAGGAAGAGTGGTGTGAATTTTATATAGAAAGACATGGTACCTATTCTACTCATATACATGTGGATTATGTCATTATCAAATATTGTCTGAGGTGTGTGCTTAGATTTTGAAGAGTTGTGCCACCTCGAAATCCTCGAGTCATGCACCAGGAGGGTGGTGAAGGCTATGATCTAGTTGTGGTGGGCCCTATGCCACCAGTGTTACCTCCAATAGTAACTCTAGTGGAACCTACTATTATATCGGATATGGGTGCAGATTCCCCATTTCATGAGGGTTTTCTACGACTTATATAGACTATTCAGGGAGCTCCAAGACTATACCCTTTTATGGAATAGCTAACGCAAGAGTTTCAGTAGTAAGGGGATAAAATCTCTCATGTTGTAGAGTCATTAGAGGAGGCCATTCTAACTATCTTTGAGCACCTAGAGATGCCTCATGAGTGGAGAGTGATTCTCACTACATATATCTCCGAAATAATATATTTTTATTTTATAAAGACACTTTTAAAGGGTAAGTGTGAACCAAGGACACAACTAGCCAGTACAAGTCCAACCAACCAAGTAAACACATCCAATGTAGATGTCATGTCCACTCCGAAATCCAAAATTCAAATGACACAAAACATTACCAAAATTCAAAATTCAAAAAGATATCTCATATAGTGATCCCTCCCACATCATGCATGCACCATTAGTAATGTGGAATCCAACAACCATAATCATCATCATCGGAACCAAACCATACTACGTTGTTGCTGATCGATCATTGTCACTGTCAATCTCCCAAAACTGCCTAGTCAAACTCACTTCTAAAAGAACTTTGGAGGCCACTATGAAAATCCACCTCGGAGAGAATCGTGGACGTTTGGATCCAAAGTAGAGGAAAAAATGGGCTTTTACAGGATGATGTAGTGGAAATACTATCTCTAGATGAGAGGCCTTGAACCAGGGAACATAATAACCAGAATAATGACCTAAAAAACATGGCTCAGAATTGACCTCCCTAAGCAGCACATTGATGCGACCATTGCCACCTAACTCGAGTCATAGAAATTCCTAGGAACTCCATACAGACTCCACCAAAACCCACCAACATTGTGAGATGAAACTCCTGAAATTGGGAAGAATGTGTCCACAAAAACCAGATCCACTGAAGAAGCCAAAAAAAGGATGAACCTGTCAAGATGCCATCCTGTCACTGCTCACCTTCATCTTGGACATCCTCATCACAACACAAACTATCCTAAGCAGACAAAACAACTCCAATAATCCAAATTCGAACCAGTAATAGAAGATCGAAAAACCCCCAACAGAATAACACATAGGGCCAGGAAGAAACAACAAGAATGAAACCCCAGAAGAAACAGGGATAATGCCTTAAAAATAAAAGTGACGTGAGGGGGGAACCCCTAGAAAGAGATTGGGGGTGCTGAAACCCTGAATGTAGAAGACCAGAGATGTCTTGAGGATACTCAAAGATCAAACCGCTATCCCAAAACCTCTATGTGCCCTCCACTCCAAATCTAAATAGGATAGGAGCAGTGGTACCTAAGGCCAGAGCATATTATGGTGCCTGAAAAATTCCATCACAAATCCAAGGAAGGATAAATAGGAATATGATAATAAGAACCATAAAAGAGAGAGAATAGGACCTGGAGAAAGAAAATCCATGAAAATTGACAGGAGAAGAGAGGGCCTGGGAGAGCAGAGCAGACCAACATCATCGGGGAGAAACCCTATGAGGAGGAAGACTTCGTGCTGAGAGGAGAGTCTGATAGAGGACATGGGGAATGGGGCACTATCCTCTGTTACTATACATCTTGCCACATATATACTTAATGATTCTACCCAGTAAGGGTGGGATGTTATCACTTAGGCAGGTCATCATCAGGGTATGGCATGGGATGGTTTTCAGACAGAATTCTATGACTATTTCTTTCCTTGTATGTTTAGAGAGGACCAGGATAGGGATTTTATGTATCTAATGTAGGGTATTAGATCTATGATGTACTATTCTTCTCATTTCATAGAGCTGCGACACTTTTCACCAACTCTTACTGGTGGTTCGTTTGTGACAACAAGACATTTTGAGGATGGGATTGTATACACCATCAAATATCATATAAATTTATTTCACTTGACCAACATTTAGGAAATAGTAAAGTAGGCCCTCATCACTGAGTGGAACATGAGGTATATTTATGATGTGTTCTAGGATGGTTCAGAACCGATATAAGGAAGTTGTTCAACTAGCATCTAGAAACTTCACTTTTATACTGAATTCAAGAGAAGTAGCATCCATATGACACCCAATGATAGTTACATGGGTTTTCACTAGTATAGGAAGCTAGGGCATAAGAGGACCTAGTGTCCTAGAGACCTTGTTGAGGACTGAGGCTTTTATTGGTTGTGGAATTTTTATAACTTTTGTAGGACATTCCCATTTGTGACTAGTGGGAGAGGATCTATATCATCTCCACCTTCAAGAGAAGGATCTTTAGAACCTCACTAGGTAGGTAGATGTATAACTACTAGCCATTCATGCAAAGGAGGAGTTCATGTCCAATGTATCCAGGCTTTATATGTACATCACTAGTAGGGTGGGTCTGCTCAGGGCTGTCAGGTTGTATCTCATGGTCACAGATCATACTATATTTATTTAGTGTAGTATATACCTGAGAAGTAGGGTGTTGTACCATTTAGATTTAGGGTTATAATCTTGGTAGCATTTACTCTATTAATTTTGATTTTTGATATGGGAACTTCACATTCTTTTATCTATGTGACTACAGTGTAAACTCTTGAACTTGAAATTCTGAATTTTGGTGGGGATGATGACCCTTGATACTCTTTTGTGTATACATTATGATAGTGTATTATAGTGTAAGGAGTTCATCCTTAATGTAGGAAGTTATCTCTTCTTATGGGGCATATTCCTCCTCGATATAAAGGGATTTTGATTTCATTCTTGGATGGACCGGTTGGTCCCTTATCATGCCTATGTGGAATGAAATCATTACAAGGTATTGTTTACATAACCATAGCAAGATATTAATATTCACAAGGGTGAATGAGATTTCTATATTTATGTATCTGGACCAGAGCATCAAGGACAGAGTGGAGTGACAGTCCATATTGCTAGTCTTTTTCTAGATGAACAGGGAGTACGTGAATCCGAGTTCCCTCTGATAGTAGATCATTTTAGGTGTGTCTTCCCTAAATAATTTTCTAATTTACCTACCTAGAGAGAGTTGGAGTTATCTATCAAGCTCATGTGATGAGCTTCACCGGTGTACATTCATCTCAATAGGATGTCTACTACTAAGATGTAAGATCTTAAGAGGCAGCTAGAGGATTTAGAGGTTAATGGTTTTATATGAACCAACACTTCACCATGGGTTTCACATGTTCTTTTCACCAAGAAGTAAAATGTTACCCTTATACTTTGTGTAGATTATTTTTCAGTTGAACCAGTTTATGGTTAAGAACTCGTATCCACTACCTCATATTGACAACCTCTTCAACCATCTTTGAGGAGAAAGGGTTTTCTACAAGATCAATTTGAGTTCAAACTATCATCATTCATGATTTAGAACTTCATAAATACTTCATATAATTCTTTTTATAAGGTATGGTATTTATGATTATCTTATTATGTTGTTCATTCTTAATAACATGCCAATTGTTTTCATGGATTTGATGAATAGATTTTTCCACCTGTATTTGTATTTATTTGTGGTAGTATTCATAGATGATATCTTTGTGTATTCTTATAATCAGAATGACCATGATAAACATCTTGAGATCGTTTTGAATACACATTGAGAGAACCAGTTGTATACTAAGCTTATAAAATTCCAATTTTTGATCAATTAGGTGCACTTCATAAGTCATTTCATTGTAGAGGTCAGGGTATGTGTTGACCCAGATAAGGTGAGTATTATTGTTACCTGGGAGTAGCCCGAGAATGTCTTTGAAATACATAGTATCTTGGGGTTGGATGGATATTTTAGTCACTCTATACAATACTTTTCATGCCTTGAATAACCTCTCACTAGTTTGACTAATAAGGTTGTGAAGTTTTTATACTAGAAGCTTGTGAAAAAATATTTATGGAGTTAAAATAGAGATTTATGGACCAAAAAATCCTCAAATATATTTTCACACAGTGTGAATTAAACATTACATAGAGAAGTTGGATTGAATACATACAATCCTTCAATTTTGATATTTCCTATATGCTTTGAAAAAGTAATGTTTTAGCATATTCTATGAGATGAAGGACTCATACACAGGTAGTTCGAGAGTCCAGTGATGAGGAGAAGCTTATGGCCCTATTCTCTAAGTTGTACTTGGAGGTTCATAACTATCATGAACAATATGTACTTACATCGTTATCAGTAAACTCTTTACTTACAGAGAGAATGAACATGATGCAGTTATTGGGTCCCGAGGACTTAGTCCTAAAGGGGGAGTGTTTCAGGTGATGACCAGCCTCCTCGTTGGGTCATGGATGGGGATCAGATCTTACACATCCATGAATGTGTTTGGGTTCCAACAAGAATCTAGGAGGAGTTGATGTGAGAGTCTCATGCTTCTACTTGGGAGGAACAGCCTAGTATTATAAATATGTATCACGATCTACATCGCAAACATTGGCATTTGGTATGAAAAGGGAGTTAGCTAGTTTTGTTACTTAGTATTCCACTTGTCATTAGGTGAAGGTAGAGCACCAGCAGCCAATAGGGTTTTTATAGTCGTTGCCCATTCCTAAGTTGAAATGGGATGAAGTCATGATTGATTTTATGACTATATTACCAAGATCCCCTTAAGGAAGTTATTCAGTATCATTATTATTGATAGTATCATGAAGGTCAATCATTTCTTACCTATCAGAGAGACCTTCTCAGTGGATGAACATGGAATACTATATGTCTACGAGATTATACACCTATATGGGTCCCCTCACACTATTATTTCAGATGGGGATGATGGTTTCAATTTTTGGTTCTAGTATGGGTTACAAAACATTTGGGTACACAGGTACTTTTGAGAATAACCTTTCACCCTTAGTCCAACAGTCAGTCAGAATGGAAAATACAGGTACTAGAAGACATTCTTAGAGCATGCATCCTTGATTTTGGAGGTTCTTGGGAGAAACATATACCTATTGTCAAGTTTAACTACAATACCATATTTTAGGAAATGATATAGATAGATCCCTGTGAGGATTTATATTGTAGGCCATTCTGTTCAACTTTGTGAAACTTAGAGTCAAGTGAGGTAGACTTACTTGGACCCCATCTCATTCAAGAGACTTCAGAGTAGGTTTAATTGATTAAGAAGCATATGGATACAACCCAGTCTACAAAAAATACATATTCCATTCATCACCCTTGACTACTAGAGTTCGAGGTTTGGGATCAGTGATACCGAGCATAGAATCCCTTATACATGTGATACTAGGGAATTCCATCCCATATAATTGTGACACTCAGGAATGGAGCCTACTAAACTTGTGATGCTTGTGAATGATGACCCTTATGATCTATGATACTTGGGCATAGCGGCCTCTACTGCCTTGTGAGACTCTAGTGATTAGACATAGATACATGAGTTATGCCATGGGTCTTGGATAACACTACATATGTATAGATATGGTTATAAACATTAATTCTTATATAGATCATATATATGCATACATGCATATACAATTGTATGTATATGTTTTTAGTAATATCTGTTTAGAGGTTATCCCAATGTGGGTTGAAGTAGTTAGTGTCAGCCTGGTGTCCTTCAAGAACCAGACACGACCCTTTACAGTTTACTTACTAATTTACCATTATTATATCTACAAAATTTTTATATTATATTCAATGGATGGCTACTTCCGGACAACATTGGTGGTGACCTTCTGAGTATATATCAGACCCTGTTCGGGCTGCTGTTTGGAACCGGAATAGACTTTATGAATATAGGTAGGGATAATGGAAAGTTCCCAGTTTTCAATGATTTATTTGATCGTACCATGGGAGAAGGGGAGCATAGGACCAAGATATGGCTTGTGATTCTATCTGGAGATTGTCTTTAGGTATTTTTAGTTTTTTTGATATACTTGTATGTATGTGTTCTTGCTGCCAAGTTGGATTATTACTTATTATTAGGGGCATGACATTATGTTATTTTGTATATGGTACTGGATACTACTATTGATGACTATTGTTTTATCTGGATGGTTTAATTTCCACTATTAGTTAATATTATTATTCTGTTGTTTATTCGTTTATTACATTGTCTTCCTACTCTGATTATGAGGGTATTGTCTCCCCATTGTATCACCACAAACCCTCACAGCTAGTTGGAAGCCTCTGGTGTATGGGGAGTCATGCTTGGGTCCATGTGACCAACCATCTAAGGACACTGCTTTGTGGATTCTGGGTCGTGACATTACAAGGTTAGTGTATGAAATCAAAAAATATATAGAATATAATATATCTCACAACCACACTATTAGAATAACTTTTTCTGAATCTCAATTGTAGCTATCGTCACTCAGATACTTGACTACCATTGATAGGGACTACATATCCTATAAACACACAAGATTTTTTAAGGGATACATTTATTACTTAATTTCATTTTATCATTTCCACTCATTATTTAATTCATTATCCATTAATTAACCCTTAACATTATTCTAGATTGCATTACATTAAATAACAAAGTCAACTCCATGCCCTACAGGCATAATCCAAACCAAGTTCACAAATCCTCAAGATCATCTCCTTGCATTTTAGTGACACCAACCCCATGGGTTAATTTATTTATAATAAATTATTAAGATTTTCATAATTCTAGTTACTCTAGGAAAACATCCTAAGATACCAACAAGAGATGCAACCAATAACATCCATTTTTCTCAAGTAGCGGGTAAATGAATACAGATAAACAACCAACTTGGTCATCAAACATTAAATAGGAAAATTTAAATAAAGAATCTATATTTAATCAAAAAAATAGGTAATCCAAGATTCAACTCATTCCAACCATCTCAGTGTTACCCCCAACACCATTATTCATATCTCAATGCATCTCATCATCACAGGCATTAACTACTGCAACATCATCTTGGCCTCCCTACCCACATCTCATTAGCCATCCCAGGATCATCCATAAAAAACTCACATAAAATAACATATAAATCACACATCTAGAGCACAAAAAAATACAACAACCAAACAAGCACAATCAACAGGGAAACATAGCCCTAAAATAAGGCATTAATCTTTTGAATACAAATGATCTCTCATAGATCCCAACACAAGACATTAAAACTTCATAAGAAAACAGGCACTATCATTCCCAAAGTGTTAACATTATCAGAAAAATGGTTCTTATTATATTGAATTAACTTATTCATTATTCACAGCTTTCGAATACGGGAAACCTAAGGCATCAACTATAACAAGCTATCAAACTATTAAACATTACCTTAATTATCCAAACTAGTTTCATCAAACTGTGAGAAAAAAATCTCATTTAACATTCCTTTTACTATTTTCATCAACAAGCATTAAGATACTTCACATTATTTATAAATTTCATTAAAAAATGAAGGATCATATTCAATTAAACACGCACATTGCATAA
The DNA here is from genome assembly GCA_963277665.1 of Viscum album. NCBI lineage: Eukaryota > Viridiplantae > Streptophyta > Magnoliopsida > Santalales > Viscaceae > Viscum > Viscum album. The sequence goes on along the minus strand of OY728143.1, from coordinate 1,777,821,979 downwards.
ATTTTATTATCATCAAATTACAAGGAACATAGGATTGAAAACACGCCTCTATAATTATTTAACCAACTAATTTAATTATTTTCGCCTTTACATTCTTTATATGATTTCATCAAAAATATTTCAAACCATAGCATCACAATATGATCAATAGGCATAATATAGATAGAACACTATCTAGTAAAATAAAAGTAAAATCATTATCATATTAGAAAACATTGAAAACATGTGATTTCCATTCAGTTCCTTTATTAATTCAGTTCAATTCATTATTTGGTTAATTCCATTTCCATCTAAAGGGATAAACTGCAATAAATTTAAAATTTCACATAAATTAAATATAAACAATGAATCCTATACCTAGAAAGTTTCAATATTATTTTCATGAGAAAAGATTGATATTTTGGATCTCCGATCACCACTCTTGCAAAAACTACGGTCTCCCAAGGATGTCCTACCATGAACACACTTGAAAATGAAAAGAAAAACTCTATTGGAATAGAAAATATTGACACGTTCCTATCATGGGGTTTGAAAAAAAACAAATATTTTCAAATTTAAATTGTAGTAAAGTGGTTAACCTATGTTATCTTTATATATGATCACAAAACAATCATGTTTTTCACTTGAAAATAAATAAATAAGCGAAGGTTGTTTTTAAAATTATTTGATTTTAATAAGAAATAAAGAAATTAAAATTAATTTTGAACACATATTGATGAAGTGAGTGATTTGGTCAGGGTAGGATCATCCTTTTCAATGTCATCGTGGTCATAAAAATCATTCCCACTCTATTCCTATTGAATGATAAATGAGATACTCCTTAATCAAGTTGTCAATCACCCTTGGTTGATGGAAGAAATGGAAACCACTTCTTTGTGCATGAAAATTCATAAACCATTCCCAAAATACTAAGGACATTTCACGATAAGGAATTTTTTATCCTTATAAATCTATACATAGTTCACTAATTCCACACATGTGCCAGTGATCTCTAGACACTCACCACCTAACACAATTTTCTCAATCGAGAAAAAATACACTAGGCAGATGGAGTTTTAAAATCTTCAACCAAAGATATTAACAATGAAATACACCAAACCATAAATTTGATAACATTTATATAATTGGTAACCACTGAAAGTAGAAATAATTCAATAGAAAAAGTGAGTTTTAAATTAAAGAAAAATACTCTGGCATTACAAAAGGAAAACTCTCCCTCCCTAGATCACTCAAATGTTTTATCCCTCCATGTGAATGGTAAGAGAGTTAAAAGGGTAAGAAGAGAACATTGTGAAAATAATAAAAGAAAAAGTATAAAATCCATAGAACATTAAGATTCCAATCCTCCAGCACAACCCCTCCTTCAATTTCTTCAACCCCCTGAATGGAACTAGACACACATATTTACAGGGTTGAGGGGTGAAAAAATTTCCCTCTAGATTATTTCTTATAAATGTATTAATATTATTTCACATATTAAATGTTTTATTATCCGGAATGTTTCTTCATAAATGTTATTACTGTCTTAATAATTCATGATACCTCCAAATCTCATCTATTTTTCAACAATTTTTGAAAAAGTTATACCCAAATCACTAAAGAAACAATTTTCTGGCTGAGGAGACTCCTCAACTCCCTCTAGTTTGGCATATTAAATGGATGACTTAATGACCTAAATTCTACCTGAAATTTAATTTTTACATAATGATCAGAGTATATTTCCAATAACTTAGTAATCACTACATTTTGATATCTCTCAGATGAGATATAGCTCAATTACTGGGGTGGTGTCCATTTTGTCAGCCAAAAATATTTTTCCACTTTACTACTTTTTCTGGGATAGTGTGTTTCAAATTGGATCTGGGTATAGAATAAAAAATTAAATCCCACGAAAAATACAATCCTAAAAAATAATCACTTGAATTGTATCAAAAGTGTAAAAGTTATACTCGAAATACCGAATCTCTAGAAAATTGTTAAACTCCCGTAATTAAAAAATTTTCCCAATTAAGCCAAAAATTCACTAAAAATACTAAAATGATGAAAATAATCTCAAATTTATCAATTGTTATGTATTAATAATTGAAAATACATAAAAATTTATGAAAATATTATCAAATAAATTCCCCCACACTTAGTACTTGGACTCCTATACAAGTCAGCATCAAAATCAAATCAAATCAAATTCAAAACACATACCTATGAGATCCACCAATTCCACACCACAAAAAAAAGATACCATGACTCAAAAAAACCATTGTTTTAAGTTCTCTATTAATATTATTAAAATATTTACAATTTATTTCTCCACCCATGAATACAAAACACCAACCTCACATTAATCTTCTCTTGTCTCGCAAATGTCAATTTTCAACTAGGATTTTTTCATCCAAGCCTGTTAAAAAGTCACCATAGGCTTGAGAAATTCATACTTATCCATCATATGTAATTCAAAGACATGTATTTATCTTGAGGAATTTTCAATTTTGTTCTATGACTTTTAGTTTTTAGGATTTTTATGTCAAAACATTATGAGGTCGTATGAGGGAGGTTATGCTCTTTTTAAAGAAAATTTGCAAGATTATATTTTTCACTCATGTATGGTCTCATTCTCAGTCTCCATAGTATAAAATCAAACCCATAATCATGAAAACACAATTAAATTTCACACCATTCATAATTTCAGTATAAAAAATGTAAATCTTCTCAAACATAATTTTTCTTGAAGTCTTCACAGAGGCATATCTTTCTTTCTCCATTGGAAGCTCCCAAAATGCATAAATTATCTTATCCTAACATCTCTAGAAGGGAAAAAATTTCAATAGAATGAATATTTTTTAGTAGAAAACACATCTCTTTATCTATTTATTTTCCACCCAAAGTATCATAAAATGATCTATCACAACACAAGGCAACTTCCCCCCTCACCTAACTTCAATTAGGTCATACAATTTCACTGCAAGAGAAGGTTGGATAGGGAAAATTGGATTGTAATATCGATAACTTAATAGGATGTTCATGGATTATAAGGGATAAAAGGAGTAAATTTAAAAAGATTTATATAATAAAAAATGATTATTTTTTAAAAAGTTTCTTTAAACCAAAGAAATTCCTCAATCATTTAAAACACAAGTACCACAAACCCTCATGTTTGGACAGGAATAAATAAAATTCTGGTGAAATCAATCATGGTTTGGTTCTCTCAAGAAGAGAGTTTAATGTGAATAATATGAAAGAAATGGTTTAAAAGCATCATGTAAAAGCGATTTCAAAGATAAAGATGGTGAGATGTGGCATGTGATTCAAAAATCAGAGGAATTTTCATGAAATTGCCAAATATTTGAACATGAAACAAAATCATTTTCAACATTAATTTAAGTTTGGTTTCATGGGATTTATTTTTTCAATCACAGTCATATGTTTCAAAAAAATTTGAAGATAATAATTTTAGATCAAAAATTTCAAAAACAAACTAAAATTGATAAATAAGCACACAAAAATTTGTTAAAACACAATTTTTTTTGTAAAATAGATTTTTTTTGAAAATCCTAATCTATAAAGGTTTCATACCCCATAGTTAAATGATGCACTATCCAAAATTTATTGAAATGGATTTATCATGTAAGAATATTTGAAAATGAATCATATCAGGCATGAAAGTATAAAGGAGAGGTATGAACTAAGTCATTTTACTGATAAACAGGTAGGAGGAGTGTGATCTCCTCCACTTGATCTGATGGAATGGTCCCATATAATTTATTCAACCTGTGTCCATTAATAGTGAATGGATCCTTCTCTCCATCCTTAACAATATTAATATAACTGAAAGGATTTTCATGATTAACAATAAATGGACCTTCCCATCTGGAATGAAGTTTACCTAACAACAACTTGATTCTTGAGTTGAATAACATCACTTTGTCTCTAGGATAATAGTATTTCAATTAGATAAAATTTCCATGAGTCACTTTTTATCTCTATTTTTAATTCCTAAAATTTTCAAATTATTACCTTTTAATTTTATACAGATCCTACAACTAAAATATTCTCTCTTTACCAAAGTTTTCAAGATCCAAATTCATCTTCCACATAGCTTAATATGCATTATATTCTAATTCCATAGGTAGGTGATAACTTTTACCTTAAATAAAACTATATGGACTCATTCCAATTAAGGTTTTTTAGGCCATCCTCTAATCCAATAATGTGTCTTCCATCCTTTGGATCTAATCATTCTTATTTGTATTAATAGTATTTTCCAAAATTCCTTTTATTTCTCTATTGGGAAATTCAGCATGACCATTATTCTATGGATGACAGGGATTTGATGTTTTTTGATGCATCACATACTTGTTCAGAAAATCCTCCATTATCCTATTCAAAAAGTGAGTCTTCTGATCACTGATGATGGATCTGGGCTTTCCAAAACTATAAAATATGTTAACCCTAACAAAATCAGAAACAAAATTAGCATCTTCAGTCTTGGTGGCTTTTTCTTCCATCCATTTTGAAACAGAATCAACAATAATAAAGATAAAATAATTTCCAAATTACATTGGGAAAGGTCCCATAAAATCTATCCTCCAAACATAAAATATTTCTCAAAAATAAAGTGGGTTTTGGTTAATTTCATATCTCCTTGAAATATTTCCAGAAAATTCACATTTTCACACCTTTTGCAAAGCATGAATATATTTAAAAAGGGTGTTCCAATAAAGTCCAGATTATAAAAACTTTATTTCTATAATTTGTGGTCCAAAGTGGCCTATAAAAGCTAAAGTGTGAAAAATATCAAATACAAAACTAATTTCACACTCTGGAAAACATCTACTTATAATTTCTTCATTCCAAATCTTCTAAAAAATGGATCATCCCAAATGTAATATCTAGATTAAGATTTCTATTTTTGATTTTGGTGGGTATTTAAATGACATGGGACGTAATATATTACCGGATAATTGACCATGTCATCATACCAAGGCACTTAACCTTCAATCAAGTACAACTGCTCTCCTAGAAGGTGATCATTCAATGGTTCAACAATGTTGGGTAGTTTTTTAAATGATCATACACTTGGTTCTCATCTCCCTTATTATCCTAGATTTATGTTTTGAACTCCTATAGTAGTAACATCCATCTCACTAGCCTTGGTTTAGCTTAAAGCTTCTTTATTAAGTACTAAATAGTGGCATGATCATTAAACAAAATCACTTTATTTCTAATAAGATATGATCTAAATCATTATAAAGAAATGAAAACTGCAAAAAATATTTTTTTGTGGTTGTGTAATTCAATTGATCCACTTCTAATATTCTTGAGGCATAGGCAATGACTTATGGGCTTCCCTTAGTTCGCTGATAAAGGAATACACCAACTGATCGGTTGGAAACATCCCAAAGTAGCTCAAATGGTTCTTCCCAGTTTGGTTGCCGCATCACTAGAGATTTAGTCAATATCCTCCTCAACACATCATAGGCTTCCATAAACACACCATTTAAATAAAAATAATCATCTTTAAAAATTATTCTAGATATTGGGAGATAAATCATACTGAAATCTTTGAAAAACCTCCTATAGAATCATTCATTTCCTAAAAATGGTCTAACATGTTTTACATGAGTTAGGTAGGGAAATAAATTTATCACTTCAATTTTTAATTCAATTCAGTTAATTTTTTTGAAATGACATGCCTCCGTAAAATTCCTCTCTCAACCATGGAATTACACTTAAAAATTTAAAACAAGATTATTTTCAATGCATGTTTTCTAAACTTTTTCTAAATTTTTCAAACATTGATCAAAAGAATTTACAAAAACTCTAAAAAAATCCTAGAAAAACACCAAGAAATATTCAATTTCATTAGAAAAAATACTTAACATACACCTATGAAATTTACTTGGAGTATTATATAATACAAATGGCATCTTTTTCTTAGAAAATGTGCTGAAAGGATAAGTAAAGGTAATCTTATCTTGATCCTTGTGAGAAATCAGTACCTGAAAATAACAAAAAAATCCATCCAAAATTAATTAATGATTTATCCCCACTTATTTCTCTAACATTTAGTCAATTAAGGGTATTTAGAAATGATCTTTCTGAGTGACTTTATTTTACTTCCAAAAATCTATGTACACTCCAACTATTCTGAATTCTCATAGGGATAAATTTTGTCTTTTCATTCCTCAATGTGATTAGGATAGTTTTTTTGGAACTACATGAATTAGGATAACCCATTGTGAATTTGAAATGGGATAGATAATCCCATCCTCCAAGATATTTCCTATCTCCTTCTTCAAAAACACCATCAATGTGGGATTTATCCTCCTTTGTGTTTGTCTGACAGGTTTGGAATCTCCTTCAAGAAGAATTATATGGGAGCATATTTTTTGATTTGTTCCCGAGATATCAATTAATATCCACCATATTTATTGAATATTATATATCAAAATATCAATCAATTATTTTTCTAGGGTTTTAGAAAAATTATTGTCAATTATCACTGTTAATTTCTCTCCCTCCCTAAGGTACACATATTTCAAATCAATGGGGAGTGGTTTTAATTCATGGTCAGAGGGATGATCAAGGGATGAAATTAAATGTATTTTCCCCACTTATAAAGGTTGTAACTCCTTCACAAAAGAAATCTTTTCATCATCTTCATCACTTAACAAAGCATCAATGAGATCATACTTTACCTCTTCTTCCCACATTAAATCAGAATCTCCAGTGTTTCTAGTATTCACATGTTAAATGATATTTTAAATGAAATAATTATCTACTAAGGATAATAATTCATGGAAAATACATAATTCTTCAATGGATTCAGTAACAACTTCATGGGAGAGTAAAAAGAGTGAGTGATCATCTGATGGGTGCCTCATGGATACAAAAATGTTGAAGTGGACAGTGTTGTCTCAAAATTACATGGTGATTTCCCCTTTATGGAATTGATGATGGTTTTGGAAAAATTCAAGAATGGTCTCCATAAAATTATGGGTTAGTGTGATAGGTTATTATCTTCTTCTATATTCATCACATATAAGTTAGCTAGGAATAATAGATCTTTGAATTTCACTGGGACATCCTCCAGAACTTCTGTTTGGAAAACTATGAATCTATTTGCAAGATGGACCGCCAATATTGTGGGATTCAGGTCTCCCATATTAAAATAAGTGTATAATAAGTGAGTAAATACATTAATTAAATAACCTAGATCACACAAATCATTAAATAAACTTAATGTACTAAGGTTTCATGGAATGTAAAATGTCCCTAGATCTTGGAATTTTGTTCGAAACTATGGTGTGATAAGGATTGAGTTGATTATTACCAAGTTGATCCTATAATTACCTTGAATTATCCTATTCTTGGTGAAAATATCCTTAAAAAATTTATAACACATTGTATTTTTTTTTTGAGTGATTCAAGTAGGGGGATATTATTTTTTACTTTCTAGAAGGTGTCCATAATTTCTTTTTGAAGCGATTCTTCCTACAATCTCTTTGATTCAATCATCATTGATAGAAATTTTGGGGGTAAGTATTTTTCCTCCATTTATTTCCCTTTAAATGGTGTTTCTTGTCTCTTCCTCCTTGGACTATCTTTCTCTTCTTCCTCTTTCATTTCTTATTCTTGGTGCATTCTCACAGAATTCTCAGAATTTACAACTTCATTTTCCCTTAACTTAAGTGTTATTGTTTTAGGTTCATGGGTTAATTATGGTGAGAGTTATTTTCCAATTCTTGTTTTTATCATTATGAAATTATATTTTAGGATTGGGATATTTTCAGAATGGAGTTTTCCTTGGTTTTTGGATAGGATTTCAATAAGACTTCCCACAGTGTTTTCTATCTTATCAAACTTATCTTCTAGGCCATCAATATTGGATTGTCACTACAACACAAGATGTTATGTGATATTGGATGGTTTCCCATAGGTTATTTGGAAAGTGTGTGGTTTTTGGGATGAAATATGGTTATAATATTTCTTTTGTTGAAATGGTGATGGGTTTTTCAATTTTTGATGGAATGAGGGATAGTTTTGGTACTGGTTTTGGTATGTAGTCTAGCTTGATTCTGTTGATTTGTAAATCAAACATGGACTTGGTTAGGCTCTATAAATCCTTTATTTTTTTGGAATTTCTTCAGTTTAAATGATTTTTCATAAGTTTCCAATCCCTATATTTCAGTACATTGTTCAGTGAAATGTTTAGGTGATGAGCTAAACCACTTAGCTTAGTCGGTGCTTATTGGCCACCCACTTGTTTAAAGGCCATCTATCTCACCAAACTAGTTAACTATTTAATACTAGTTTAGAGTAAGGGTTATGGATGAGAATTTATTACCTCATGAATAAATCTTCTTCCATTACCTCTTGTACCAAACTGTTGTGAGTTCTGGGAAATCTTCTCGATCAAGACATTGGATTATTCTGGTGAAATTTAAATCAATGCATTTTTAGATGACACATCTAGAAGGTTTTTTTCATTGTCTACTAATTCTTGTTAAAATAATACAAAAGGTGGTGATTCTAAATTTTTTTATGTGGAAAGCTGGCACATAGAATTTTAAATAATTCCCAATACTAATAAAGGGTGTCTCCAAATGAATGTATGATTGAATAGATTTCCCATATGATTTCTCTAATTCTAGAGGTGGGGAAAAATCTTTGCATTAATTATATCACTAAGTCATTACAATCATTCATATATCCTGATTTTATGCCATACTTCCATTATTTTAAATCTCCATCCAACTAAAATGGTAATTCCTTCCACTTTACATACCCCTCAGCCACTCCTCAGGGTTTGAAAGTAGAGTAGATATATATAAACTCTTTAATATGTTTGTTTAGGTCTTCACCTTCCAAAAAATGAAAATTTGGAAGAAATGCTATAATTTTATGTTTCATCTCAAAATAATTTTGTAACTATGGTTGACAAGTTTATTTTTTTGATTAAGGAATTGTGGTTCATAGAGGTCTTTAAGGGTTTGGTTCTAATTTCCAACCATGATGACATGCTCAGAGTGAACACTTAAAGTTTTAATTGAGTCTATGAGTTAAAAAAATTAAATTTATATTGAAAATAAAGGTTTATAAGTCCATTCTACAAGGTTTTTTGAATTTCAGTATCTAGGGAAAAATGGTTAGTGTTTGAAGTTCTAGTCATTTAATTTTGAAGAGAAAAAATTGAAGTAATTTTTTTTGGCACCACCTCCCCTACCATGGAACCATATTATGAGACATTCATGTCATGGGGTGGGAAAAAAACAAATATTTACTAAGTTAAAATTTAGTAAAGTGTTTAACCTAGGTTTTCTCTATAGAGGAGATCACAACAATCATGCTTTTCACTTGAAATTAGAGAAATAAGTGAAGGTTTTTGTTAAAATTGTTAGATTTTAAAAAGAAATAATGAAATTAAAATAATTTTTGAACACAAATTAATGAAGAGGGTGATGGTTTCAGTGTATGAACACATTTTTCAAAGTCATTATGGTCATAAATATCATTCCCGCTCTCTTCTTATTGAATTATAAATGAAAGACTCCTAGATTGAGTATTCAATCACCCTTGGATGAAGGAAATAATAGAAACCACACCTTGTGCATGAAAATTTATAAACCATTCCAAAGAAAACTAATTAAAGTCCTAATTGGTAATATTTTATCCTTATAAATCTAGAAATAATTTGATAATTACACACACGTGGCAATGATCACAAGACACTCACTACCTAACACAGTCTCCTCGATCATGACAAACTACACTAGACGAAGGGGAGTTTAAAAATATTGAACCAAATATATTAAAAATGAAATACACAAAACCCTAAATATGATAGCATTAAAATAATTGATGACAACTAAAAATAAAAATAATTAAATAGAAAAAATATTGTTTTAAATTAAAGAACAAGAATCCAACATTACAAAAGAAAAACATAACCTTCCCCGATCAATCAAAAGGTTTAACCCTCCATATGAAGGGTAAGATATTTGAAGGGATAAGAAGATAGAATTATGAAAATAATAAATTAAAAAGTATAAAATCAATATCACATAAATATTCCAATCCTCCAGAACATCCCCTCCTTATCCTTCTTCAATCCCCTTGAATGGAAGTCGACAAACATATTTATAGGGTTGAGGGGTGGAGAAATTTCCCTCCAGATTATTTCCTTTGAAAGATTGATATTATTTATCATAGTAAATGGTCAAATATTGGGAATGTTATTAATAAATTTTTTTATCTATATATTATTCATTATATCTCCAAATTTAAATTTTCTTGGACAAGTTTAGAAAAGTTATTCCCAAATTATAGAAGAAAACATTTTTCTGTTCGAGGAGACTCCTCAACTCCCTCTACCTTGGCTCATTACATGGATGTATTAATTAAATAAATTCTACATGAAATTTAATTTGAATATGATGATCAGATTTATAATTCCAATATAGTTAGAATCACCATATTTGGATATCTCTATGCCTAGATATCCCTCAACTACTGAGGTAGAGTTCATTCTGTCGGTCAGAAATATTTTTCCAATTTATTGATTTTTCTTGGCCAGTGTGTTTCGAATTGGATTTTGGATTTAGAAGAGAAATTTTATGCCAAAAAAACCCATAAAAAATAATCACTTAATTATGATCAAAAAATTTAATGTTGTATAAGAAATGCACAAGCTCTAGAGAACTATCAAATTTCTAGAATTTAGAAATTTTCACTCTTAAGCCCAAAATTCACCAAAAATACTAAAATGATGAAAATAATATTTATTTGATTATTTTTATGGGATAAAATAATTGAAAAACACATTAAAATTTATGAATATATTAGCTTTATCATAGATAAAATTCCAAATCATGGCATTAAGATATGGCAGGAAATGAGATCAAGCAAAGAGAAACCACTAGAAAAAAGAGGTAGAACTCACCATGGATTACCATGGATTTATCAAATTGAGATAGTGATAAATAACCATTTAAATGGGATTTAATGAATTATAAATCCACTCCATGGTTCCTTGGGTTCCATTGGAAGAATTTAGAGTGAAGCCGGGTTTGGGGATATCTATGTATTTATAGACCCACTGAAAAACTGACGACCACAATGTAACCCCTTGGACCACACCACAACACTGTTTGAGAGAGGGAATTATATCGTGTAGCCTCAAGGACCACACTACAACTAACCTAGATTAAAGGTATTTTTTATAATCCATGTCAGATCCTATAAAAGTGGATCATGGGGCTATGACACAACCTTAGATACCATGCTGCAGAACCCCATTCGCCAAGAAATCTTCCACACCACAACTTACTGGCCATGTCACAACTACCCCTAAAAAGTAAGTAGCCTTGAAATACACCAAGATATACCTTACACTATATCATGGATCCACTAATCCAAATCCACCAGCACTACGGCGCATCGCACACCTCCACATCGCACCCCTGCCACTTTTTCTGGTGGCTCCCCCTAAACACCTCAAACACCCTCCAAACTACCTAGAACCTATTCTAGGTGCCTCCAACGCACAAAAATCAAAAATGAAATGAATTTATGGATTCTATATCTTACATATTATACCTCCCAAACCATTATCTCCCTTGAGAATTCAAAATTCAATCTAAAGAAAAAAAGAAAGAAAAATGGGGTTGTCTGAACTACCACCCTGTGATATACCTCTCAAGGATCCTGTCATCACAAGATCTCATACACCTAAATTTGAGAAAAAAAGTATAAAAATACACAATATAAATATTAGAAAACTAAACACTCTCCTAGGGAGATTAATCTCAAACAATAGAAAGACTTAAAACAAACAAATAATAAGAGTAAACAATCTCATAAACTAGAAAAAGTATACAAACATGAATAGAGTTACAAAAAAATTTGAGCTAAACAAAACATTTATCATGGTACTGAGCGTGTATCTATGAATCATGTTCTTAGGTAATATTCTATACACCATTTTCCCACCAAAGGACATGAATGGAGGGAATATCAGACCCATGAAACACCTTCTCCAGGTAGTATTGGATCTCCATAGGCCGCTCCTCGACGGTCGCATCATCGTCAACATCGATCTTGCCCCATTAATGACAAGAGATTAATAATGAAGATAATGATGAATCTTCAAAACATGAAAAACACTATGTATCCGTAACATTTTTGGGGGAATAACAATCTAATATGCCATCACACCAACATGATCTAACACATATAAAGACCCAAAAACTCACGGAGAAAGCTTACTCTCACATCTAAACCTTTGCTTCCCATGATGAGGAGTCACCATCAGAAACACATGATCTCTAACATCTAACTAAAAATGCCTAATCTTATGATCGTCATAGTATTTCTAACAATACTATGTTTCTTTCATTCTTTCACAAATTACCTAAACCATCTCTGTCATGTTACACACTAGATCTGACCTGAGAATTATTGGCTCTCGGACCCTAGTCCAGCACAATGGAGAATGGAAATGTTAGCCATAAAAAGTTTCAAATGGAACCATGCCAATGGTGGAGTGAAAACTATTATTTTAAGAAAAATAAACCAAAGTAAGGTGCCTCATCCAAAAACCTCCAAAATTTATGACACAGGAATGCAAGATGTCTTAATGATTATGGATGGAAAGCTCTGTTTGGACATCTGTCTATAGATGAAATGCAATTCTAAGGAAAAACTGAGAGATAAAAACATATTGGAGACCTATCTATATCCTAAAAGTAAAATGAGGTTCACAATACAAGATAATCATCTGTGGTACTCCATGGAGTCTCACCAACTCCTCTAGATACCACCTCAAAAAAACCTCTACTAAGATGCACTCCTTGATCACTATAAGGTGGACTGATTTTTTTAACAATCCATTATCAACCATATAACATCATACACTCTCTGTTTTTGAGGAAAAATGGTAATGAAGTCCATCTAGATGTCCTTCTACTTTTACCAGGGAACATCTAACAGTTGTAGAAAACCATTGGGAATATAGTGCTCAACCTTCACATTATAGAAAACCAAACATTGAGAAATAAACTCTACTACTACATGCTTCAACCCAGGCCACCGAAACTAAACAATCAAAGTTTGGTAAATTTGTTTGAATTGGAAAAAGTGTCAAAGAATGGACCAAATGCTGAGTACCCTAATCCAAATGTGTAGCTCATTTTTTAAAATTCAATTTGACTAGTTTTAGAGACCGAACATAGTTACATATCACAAGTTACAGATTTTTTAATTCGGGCTACCAAAAATGATTCTTGGAGGTCCCATTCATGAATATAATGTCAGGGAGGTCCCATTCACAGAGGTACGGTTATGAAGGTCCTATTAATGGAGGTCTGGTCATGGAGGTCCAACTCAAGAAGATCCCAATATGTGGATCTCCTTTGTGAACTTTTGAAGGCCTGATGGTAACATTTTCACAACATTAATACAGAGTCAGGGAGTTATTCACAAACACATGAAGGGTTGATGGTAACCTTCACACTATGTCATTTCGAATCACGGAGCCCCATCACTTACAAATCTCATAAAACTTCACGAAAGCCTCTAATCATCGTGAAACCGAAATCCTATAAATATGATTTTCATGCTATCACTAAAAGGGGAGAGGGGATGTCAAGCTTCAACATCACACTCTCAATTCCTGAATCTCCATAGATTTACGAATTCACATAACTCATTACCTTTGGAATTTACAAGACCCTAAGATTCAAAAATCCCCAACCTTTACAAAACCACGAGCTCCATGAATCCCTAACCTTCATGATACCCTAATCTATGTGAATCCACAACCATTATGATACATTAATCTCCATAAAGCCACATCTTTCACAAAGCACATACCTTCGTGCTCACTGGTCCATACTATTGGGGCTGCACCCCCACACCCCTGCTTGGGATGAGTGTTAAGCTATGGTCTCAGGCCTCCAACCTGATCTTTTTTTCTACTTTCATTAACCCCCATGAAAATTTGAGAGTCACACCATGAACATTTCGGGTCGAGTACATTTTGGGTTGTGCCTTATATGGCCCCAACGCCCACCCTATTCAATACCATGATTTGAGATACTCCCCTAAACTCCACAAAATACCTTGATTTGACCTACTCCTCTTTGTCCATTAACCAAGTCATGAGTTGAGATTATCATCTTGGATTCCTTGAAAAATGTGAGTTGAAACACTTCTCAAGAAACTCCTGAAACCCTTGTCACCTGACTCATCTGCTAGGTCAAACAAAAATGTGTTACTCTTGTATAAGTCCCACACCCCAGCCATTCCTAGGAATGTTCCTCCTAGTAGTCATCACTACATGAAATTAAACTATAGCACACCCTATATGATAAACATAGGATTCCTCCTATGAAAAACAAGATATTCCTTATGTATCAAGCATAAGATTCCTCACACCATGATCATGAGATGAACCCCTTAGTCCCCACTACATGAATTTAAAGTGTAGTATACCCTATGTAATTAGAATATGATGCCTCATATTAAAATAATTAGATACCTTATGTGTTAAGCGTAAGATGACTCATGTAATAATCATGAAATGAACACCAAATAGAAACAATGGGACTCCTCCCTAGGTGTAAGCCCTAATCATATCCATTATCCCATTAGTAAGTCGGGATGCCCTCATGACCTCACGTAAGGAAGAAATGATTGAAAAATAAATACAAATCCCTACACACCATGTCCTTGAAAAGGACATTAAACTATAATCTCACTCCATACAATGGGAATGGGATTCCCTCATGACCTGAAATGAGGAAGAAAGGATGGAAAGCTCAATGAATAGGCCATACACACCATGTTCTTTCACATGATGTTAAATTGTAATATTACACCATGAAAGGACATGGGATACCCACTTAACCTGACATAAAGAGGAAATGGTTGGAAAATTCCATGAATAATCCCTATACACACCATCACTACTCCTAGAAATGCCCGAGCAGCTTCCATACATAAGCCCCTTTCATGTCATTGCGGCTCCATTGCATCCCATGGGCTTCTTCAACACAAAATCCCCAACCACAACATCGCTTCTCCTTACAGTACATGGGTAGCTTCCATACATAATCCCCACACACAACATCCTTCCACATAATGTTAAAATTTAATCTTATCCATTCAATGGACTTGGGATTTCCTCATGAACTGACATGAGGAAAAAAAATGGGTTGCTTCCATGCACAAGCCCCGCACACCATGTACTTCCACACGACATTAAATTTAAATCTTAATCCATGAAATGGACATGGGATACCCTAATGAACTGACATGAGGAAGAAAATATGTGTGGATCTATGCATTCACCCCACGCACTACGCCCTTTCACATAATTTTAAACTCAATTTTAACACATGAAATGGACATGGGATTCCATCTTGACCTGACACGAGGAGGAAATGATGGAAATATTACAAATTTAAGCCCATATGCACCATAACTACTCTTAGAAATGCACTAGAAGCTTCAATGTGTTTGCCTCATTCACATAATTTCTTCTCTATAGCATCTCCTGGGCTGCTTCCACTCATAAGACCCAACCACATCATCATTGCTCCTAGAAAAACATTGGAAGCATCCATGCATAATCCCCACACACCACATCCTTCCACGTGATGTTAAAATGTAATATTACTCCATGAAATGAAAATTGAATTCCCCCATGACATGAAATGAGGAAGATATAATGGGAAGCTTCCATGTATAAACCTTGCACACAATGCCCTTCCACGTGATGTTAAATTGTAATATAAACCATGAAATAGATATGAGATTCCCTTATGAATTTACATAAGGAAGATAGAGTGAGAAAATTACATGAATAATCCCTACACACATCATCCTTCCACATGATGTTAAACTATAATCATACTCCATGAAATGGACATGGTATGCCCTCATGACCTAATATGAGGAAGAAAAAACAGGTAGCTTTTATGAATAAGCCATGTATACCAAATCCTTCCACATGATATTAAACTATAATATTACTCTATGAAATATAAATGGGATGCCATCATGACATAACATGAAGAATAAATAACATGAAGCTTCTATTCATAAGCCCCACACACCCCATCATTTCCACATGATGTTAAATTGCACGGATCAGTCATGTCACGTGACCTTAAACTGCAACATTGAACTATGTGTGTTTTGATACTAGTCTCCTTAACAGAGTACGTAATATTACTTCATATGTTTCAATCCCGACATTCAACCCAGGTGTGACATATTCCCTCTAAGGTAAACACCACCAGAATCATCCTCCAAAGGTTGTAACTGATACATCACTCTAGATCCACCTCAAAAGGGTATTCTGATCCATCACTCTGAATCCACATCTAAAGGGAATTTTGATCCATCACATTGGTTACAAATCCAAATGGAATTCTAATTCATCACTCTGGGTTGGCCTCCAAAGATAATTATGATCCAAACTAAGGTGTTACATATTTCCTCTTAGGGGAACACCTCTTATATCTTCCCCTAAAGGTTTTATCTAATCCATATCTCTAGATCCTCCTCTAAAGGGCATTCTAATCTGAACTTAGGTGTGACATCTTCCCTCCTAGTGACACCCCCCCCCCCAGATCCACCTCCAAAGGGTGTATATGATTCATCACTACAGATCTGCTTCCAAAGGCTGTTCTGATCGATCACTCTAGATCCACCTCCAAAGGGCATTCTAATCCAAACTCAAGTGTAACATCTTCCCTCCTAGGGACACTCCTCTTGGATCTGCATCCAAAGGTCGTTCTGGTCCATCACATCCTAGATCCACCCCCCCAAGGGCGTTCTGATCCATCACCTCTTAGATTCTCCTCTAAAGGGTTTTTTGATCCATCACATTCTATATGCATATCCAAAGGGAATTTTGATCCATTCATCGGTAAACACAGTTGTGGAATATTCCCTTTTAGGGAAACACCTCCTTGATCCACCTCAATTGGGAATTTTGATCTCCAAACCTATCTCCACAGTACATTATCCATGTCCCCATCTCCATGGAACATAGAAATTGTGACCCAGACTAGAATACCTACCCTATGTAATACACATGGGACGCCCGAGGTAAAAATCCATGGAGTACTTACACCCTTGGAAAAAATTACCTCGTGATTGACATAGGATTCCTTAGGTTATGTGCCCAATATGCCTCATATGAGATGCCCTCCAAAAGAGGTAAATTTATAGGTCCCCCCACACATAGTGTCCAGAGAGTTCTAGACATGATCAACATTACCATATCCTCCGATGAAAGGTTTTTTCCATATTGAGACATAAGTAGATTAATTTACTGGAATCCACATTGAGATGGCACTAGGAAAGAGTTTCAAGAACAGGACTCAAATCTATGAGGAAGACCCATACTAGGCAATGAACTCCAAGGAGGAATCCATGTAAGGAGGAAATAAAATCCCATAAAACTATTTCAATCAAGGAGCCAACATCACCAACAACAGTGGTGGAGAATCTTTTCATTTGTAAAGTGGGAGTGAAAGGACAGAATCACATGTCTCCATGATAATACACTCCCTGGCTGCGAAAGTATCAGACACAACATCTTTGTCACACCAAGATACACCAACAAGGGTGAGTTATAGAACTCTCAAAGAACTTCCACATGCTTCACCAAAGAGACAAAAATCCCCCCCTGGAATAAGAACTAGTGATTTTTATCCTTAGAACAACCATCAAGGGCATCACCAAAGACAACTCGGTCTCTCCAGAACTCCGCCTCAGAATCCCCCCAATAGGGATCCTCCATTTACAGCATCAATGATCACTGAAGAGTCATTTAAAAAAACCTATGCCTAAAACCCCTCCCATATCTAGGTGTATTTCAAATATTTCTTCCATCACTCTACAAGAATCTCTATATTCATGCATGACCTCACTATAAGACTTCCATCTCAACACATCAGCCAAAAAATTTCCCTTTATTGGTGTATAAAAAATCATGAATTCATAATCCAACAATAATTTCATCCACCGTCACTATAAAAAGTTCAATTCACCATGGGAGAATACATATCTCACTCTCTTATGTTCAACAAAACCCAAAAAACACTCATTGATGAGGTAATTTCTCCACAAATTCAAAGTAAAAAAAATCCACCAATTTGATATCATGGGTGACATAGTTACGCTCATGGGGATGCAAATAAAGAGACCCATAAAACACAAAAGTTCTATTATGCATCAGAACACAGCTTAAACAAAGACGTGAAGCATCATAGAAAACCTTAAACTGAACTCCCTCTATTGAAAAAAAAGGATCATAGCACTTAACAACTTCTTCTTTAGGTACTCAAATTTCACCTGAAATTGTTAAGTCCAAAATAACACATGATCCTTCCTAGTCGAGGGTGTTAGAGGAGTCACAACCTGAGATAAATCATCTAATAACCTCTAATAATAGCTTGCAAGAATGGGGAAACTTCTCACCTCTACTATATTCTTGGTGGATGCCCAAGAAACATATGCCTCTATATGGGAAGGATCCACCACTACTCCTCATTGGGATGCAACATTCCCTAAGAACCAAACATTAAGATCCCAAAAATAACACTTTAAAAACTTCCCAAATAGTTTATGTCAATGAAGAAATGCCAACCTAGCACCAAGATGCACTACATGCTCCGCTTTAGATATAGAGTACACAAGGATGTCATCAATGAAACCCAACATGAAATTATTCCAGAACTATATGAACTCTAGATTCATTAAACCCATGAACATGGAGAGAGTTTTAATCACACCAAACATCATTACCATAAACTCTTAATGCCCACGGTTACCAAAAAAGTAGTATTTGGAATATCCTCATCTTTCATCTACATTTGATGTTATCCTAACCACAAATTGATCTTTGAGAACCAAATTTCTCTCTTTAACTGATTGAAAAATTCATCTATCTACAGAAGAGGATTGATTTTATTCACTATCACTTGCTTAAAATAATAATAATCTATAAAAATATGAAAAAATACATTATCCGTATTCATGAAAAAAAATGTCCACCCCAAGGTGATATGATCAATTGAACAAAAAATCGCAGTAATAGATCACCAAGATGTACTCTCAGCTCTCACAACTCAAAAGGTGTCATACTATACAAATATATCGAGATATGAGATGCGCTTGGTTGTATCTTGATAGCAAAATCAATATCTCATTGAGGGGTAACACTACAAAGTCCTCTGAAAGGACATCATATTACTCTTCTATGACCCTAGGAAACATTGTGGGATGAACCTTCGATGAACCTATGATGAACATAGCATCAGCTTGACCATAAAAAATGATAAGGATGGAACACACCTCCTTCATAAAGACTCAATGATTTGAATCATCCTTTAAAATTTTATAAGTTTATTTCGAAATATTTTTTTCATTTATAAGTGTGAAACTTTTAAAAAAAGAGATTTCAAAATTGAAAAGTTGTTTTTCTCATGAATTATTACAAGTGATATTTAAAAAACATTTTCAATCTAAGATCAAATCATTTGATGTTATTTAATCTTTATAAGGGATATGATCCAAGGATTACATCCTAATTATTTCTTTGGATTGTTTATTTTTTTAATGACTAGATGTTGGTAAAAACTATTCCCCTTCGAATGGTTTATAATTTGATAAAATGTTTATGAAATATGTTTCATTGCATGATTGCTGAGATGATGAATGTTTTATGATATTTTTGTACACATGTTTATTGTTTTATTTATGTGATTGGTGATGCCTATATCTCACTCCAATGCAATGGGTAAATATTAATATCTCATGAGATAAAAATGGGAAACAAGTCAATGAACATGATCATACTGTGAGAAACAGATGATTTCTGATCTACTATGGGAAACATGTGCATCCTAATCCACTATATGAAGCAAGTATATAAAATTCCACTATTAGAAACAATTAAATCTTGATCTACTAAGATAAAAAAGATGAATCTTGGCCTACTATGAGAAATATGTGTGTCCTGATCTACAATGGACAATAAGTGATAAGTATTGATATACTACATTGATGGTATTAGTAGTTTACCTTGAAATATGATATGGTTTTCTATATTTATGATGGATCCACACTTTTATAACTTGATATTATGGTTCATGATTGATTTATGATGATTTATCACTCTTATATCCCATGTTTTCTAAAATGATAATGTTTTATTCCAAGAATCATGTTTATGTTCTATGACAGGTTGGGTATGAACATTGTAAGTTATGTTCATGACCACATACCATTATTCTTATCTTATAATTTCATATGATCATAGATTTATATCTCTTATGTTTACGCTTATAGTGCATCTGAGATCAACCTTTCTTATGTTTTCTTTCCCAGGTTATGAAGAAAGGTTTAGGTAGGTTATTCCTAAGATTAGTACTATGTTAGAAGATATTTGTGGGAGATGTTGAAAATATTTTATGAAATAAGAAGATTGTGTTTCTAGTATCTAAAGTCATTAAACTATTATGATAATTGGATTTTTTTTATTAAATATATTGAATATTAATCTAAAAAGATTTGAGATTTATGTATGAAAAGACTGGTTCATTACAAGACCAATGTGTTGAATCTATCACAAATAGGAAAGGAGGTGTTTTCCTCTAAGTTAGATGAGATGAGAGATGTGTTCCCCTGGGGTATGGGTTTTGTTCATACATTCCATGTTACTTAGAAATATATGATATTTAGGGTTATCCTTGGTATACTCAAGTGAAATAATGTCGATTTCATGTTAGGATGTGAAGTGGTAGCCCCCTAGATGGAATCTTCCCTCTTCGTTGAGTTGAGCAGTTGTATGGTTGAACCCCTTGGTTGTGTGCAGACCTGCAACCATGTCACCCTTTTGTTTTTGATGTTCCTAATTGTGTATATTTATATACACATTTATACAATCTTTTTTCCTACACATGTTGTTTTTGTGAACACCATGTATGATCTTTCATTGAATAACCATTACAGATTGTCATTATTTTTTTTAGTAACAATTTTTTTAAAATCTCACATGTCATTTCAGATTACATGGATTTCATATTGGTATTTATTAGAATAGTTGTCTACATACTGCACTATTGAACTTCCTAATTAAATGTTTTAGTTCCTCTCATTCACTTTAATATTATTGAGTGACACCGTCCAGATACAGTCATGTGCTATTTTAGCTTTGTTCAGTGCATTCCATTTCCATCGAGATAGTCACCAGTGCATCATTTTGTGAAGCTAATGGGGAGGAAGGATATCAAATGGTGATGATGACATGCTTAGTATCTCAACCTCTAGGGAATATGAGCATCGTTTCATATTGAGGGTGTATGTATGATGCAATTCTCTCTTTCAAAGTAGTTTGAGTATGCTTCATGATATAGAATAAAGTTTATATTTTGTCTTACTCCACATGGAAAAGGGGTTCAGGATCTGGTAAGTCAATAAATTTCAATTAGTTTTTTATTGTACTATTTTAAAATTCATTTTAAATCTATTTACAACATACTTGAATATGGAAGATTATCTACGTGTCTAATCTGGAGAAGGAGGAGGTTTCTAGCCCTTCAGCGATCTATGCTATGACACATGGGATGATGCTAGCTTATCATTTGGTTCACAATAGTATATTCGATCATCTACCCCCGAGAAATGACATTTCTATCCAGGTAGTAGAGGTTCCTACTCATTAACCTCCACCAGTAGATGTTGTTGCTGAGGAGACACGATGACAACAATGTAGGTTGCGTCGTACTGCATGTGAGGCCTCACCTATTCCACGGGAAGAGGTTGTCCTTCCAGCAGTCCAGCCTCAACTGATTAGGGATGTGCATCAGGAGACTTGGATCCATTTTTGTTTTTCTGAGATTCTATCAGGTTTCATTTCCCATGCCTCCATATTTCGTGATAGATCCTTCACATGATGTATGGTTCACCTCTACAATGATGTCAGGTCCTTTTACTTAGATATTGGGAGAAGGATTGGGTTCACACAACAACATCCACCTGAAACCTCCTCCCATTGAGACACTGATATAGAATCTTCCAATCGAGGTTATAGTGGCTGAGGATCATCCCTCTATAGGTCATTATACTCCACCCCAGCATAGTGGTCGGTGATCATGATACATGCATCTCATTAACACATCAGAATGTAGGAAAATACCTCACCATTGAGAGTGATTGTACTCATTTGTGTATATGTTTTCTGTTGACTTAAAATATTTGAAAAAACAATTTATTTTATTCCCTATATGATTTTCTGTCTATTAAAATGATGAAACTCATTTTACTATCATTAATTTTTACATGTTTAGCCACTTTTTCAATATTCATTTATATTTTAGTTATAGTTTATATTTTATAAGGTTTCAAAGTCAAATACTTGAAACATATTTATACTTATTAAATTTCAAGTAGGTGGATTTGAAAGTTTATAATATATAAAATATAAAAAGAATCTAAATAAAACTTCAAACATAGTCTGAACATCTACAAATTTTTTGAAATAAAAATAATTTCATAAATATAATAAAAAATTGTAAATGAAAAGATTGTAAAAAAATATTATAAATACAAATGTAATGGTTTGAAAAAAAAATATTTTACAAATAAAATTACTTTTCAATAACTATTTTTATGAAATGTTTATTATTTTGAATTATTTGTTATATGGTCAATGAGTTTGTCACATTTCATTTATATTTTGTTTCTAATTTATTATTTATAGACTACCAATTACATCAACTTCAAACCTTATTATGTTTCATGTAGATGACTTCAAAATCATATAACTTATAAAATATAAATACAATATAAATAATATTTTATAATGTGAATAAATATATAAAACAAAATTAAAAATAAAAAAAAATCATAAATGTAATAAGAAAAATATAATTTACATGTCAAAATATTTATTACTTAAAAACATAACATTTTCACTATAAAATATTAATTGAAATAATTGTAAACAAAATAAAATAAACACAATATGTATATCAAAAAATAAAAACATATATGTTTTTTAATATACAAACTTATGTCTTTTAAATATTTCTTTTTCTGAAAGGTGTCGCCATTGATGCCATGTTTTGACTTAATTGAAATGCGGTATCCACGATGCTGCATTTCTGCATTAGTTTTATTTATTTTTTTGACAAAGAATCATTTTCAAAAGGGGAGGAAATTCTCTTCATCATTCCTCCACACATTTCATCTCAATAATTTCATGCTATATAGGATAGGAAGTGATCTATCAATCTCTTCTCAACTTCGCAACGGTATGAGGACCAAGACCGCTTCTTTCCGATGGAAAAAACCTCACCCACCCAATCTATCTATTATTCTCTTCACTCTTGACACTCCTCATGCCCCTTGAAATTTGATTCTGTATTTCTTGTTTTCCTCACTCCTTCTTCCTTCCTTCCTGGTACATCTTCCCAATCCCCATTCATTTTTTAGATTTTTAAATTTCAATCTCCGACATGAACCACTCCATTTCTCATTTTTCACTTGGGATTATTCATTGGTTAAAATATTCCCTAAGAAAGAAACTTTTTTGAAACAAAAATTCACATTTTTTTCACTTTCCTAATAGCCTCTCCTTCCTCAGAGTTTAAAATATAACCCTTAGATGATCCTCATGATCCTATCCACTTTTGGAAAATATCATAATTTCATTAATAAAAACTACTACAAAGTTATCAAGTTAGTCTTTAAAGACTCTAATCACTAAATCCATAAAAATAAAAAGAGAATTAGTCAAGACAAGGGGAATAACAAAAAACTCATAATTCCCATATCCTGATCAGAAGGGGGACTTTGGAATATATTCTTTCTTCACCCTCAACTAATGATAACTAGATCAAAGATTAATCTTGGAGAAGAATTTATCCCCATGAAGTTGGCAAATAAATCATCAATTCTTAGAAGATGGTACTTGTTTTTCACTATGATCTCATTATGTTATTTATAATCAACACATAGCTACATTGATTTGTCCTTATTCTTCACAAAGATAATAGGTTCTCCCCAAGGAGACACACTTGTTCAGATAAACCCCCTCTCCAAAATATCTTCGAGTTACTTGTTTAATTCCTACAGCTCCACGGTTTCCATTCTATATGGGGTATTTTAAATCGGCTTGGAACCAGGCATGAGCTCAGTGGATAACTCTACCTCTATTTCTGGGGGAGGTCCAGAAAACTCCTTAGGAAACACATTAATGTATTCATGAATGATGGGGACATTCTCTATTCATATACTTTCATTTCCTTCTTCATCTTCACCAATCATTTTCATAAATATGGTTATGGGAAGTGATTCTAGGAAAAATCTTTGGTCGAGATATCTCTCCCTTTAAAATAATTGTAGGTTTTCTATTAATTACTACTGGTATTTCCTTGATTTTTTAGTTGATATTAGCATTATAATTTGAGATCCATTCCATCCCTACTATAATTTCAAATTCCAACATGGGAATCAGTACTAGATTTTCAATGAGATTATGCTCTCCAAATTAAATACTAGAGTTTCTATACATTTTTTTATGCTTGGATAATATTTCCAGGAATCTTGAATGAAAGTTCTATATCTAGAAGTTCAAGGATTGATTCTATATTCTTTGAAAACTTGTAGTAAAAAATTGAGTTCAAAGGTCCAGAAACAAACAAAGTACTTTCTAGCTTTGAGATAACAATGAGAGTGCCTACCGTCACATGAATTGGAGCATCAAATTCAGTTTCCATGATAGAAAAATAATGACCTTGCTCCCTTGTCCTGTGTTGAGGTTGATGGTGATTCACCTCCACTTTCTTCAAATTTGGACAGTGATTGGAAAAGTGCCCAAATTTTCCACACTTAAATCATTAAACTTTAGGATGGGCCTGCACCATCTTCCCTTTCTTGTTAGTTTTGAGAAGTTGAGGCTTCACCTATTTATGATAGTTCCAAGAAATATGTTCATCTCTTACACACTTGTAACATTTACTTCTCCAAAGAAATTAGTTCCTTAGATGCTTCTTCCCACATTTGTTTCACATGTGAAGTTGCACTTTCTTTCCTATTCCATATTCAAATCACCTCCATGAGTTTAGCTCCAATGATCTCTTTTTTTCGTTAGATTTATAGGACCATTACATCTATTATAAATCTAGTTCAACTTTCATAGAACTCCTCATGATCTACTCATACTTTTCATAGCCTCAGTTGGCTAGATTCTTTAGTAGATGGGGTCTTAGCCCACCGTAGAATCTACCAACCTTCCCATTAGGATCCATGAAAAAGATAGAGGTGTGACATGAAGGATTGTAAAGTTCATCTCATAGATTCCCACAAATTCACTTTCTGTCTACTTCATCTCTAGGAATTAATTTTCAATTTTCATTCTCAATGAATGAGGGAAATATTTTTTGGAAATGGTTCCCCTGAAATCTTCTCAATTAATTACATCAATCTAACCTCATAGCTTTAAGATTTTGACAAATTTCCATAACTGATCAGCTTCTCCATCTAAAAGTTACAAACCCAAGGGGACATTATCTTATTCTGAACAATGTAGTAGAGAGAATATATTTTCTATAGAGCTTATCCATTTTTTAGCAATCAATGGGTTGGTAGATTCACTGAAAGAAGGTGGTTGTTGACACATAAAGAACTCAATGAAAAGTTATTCCCATCAAGGTGAATCTGGTATCTCTGCTTGATTCAAGTTATTACTCATAACTCAAGTTAGTTGATTCATCATTCTTATGAATGTTTCCATTCCAGCTTCCATTAGAAGTTCATCTACATCTAGTCTGTTGCACTCCCCATTTACAAAGTTTCTCATATTTTCTAGAATTTTCAAAAAGAATAAAACCGTAGTGAGAAAAATGTTTCATTTAATAATATTATAATTCTAAATTTATTTTGTCTTAAAATCCATTCTTAAATATGTTATTCTTTTAATAACAATTATATTTTTCTATAAATCATTATAATGGTTTATAAGAAGCTTATGATTAACCAAGCATATCTACCAGGAGTGTCAAACTAAGTGCATAGTAAGGCCAATTGTCATCTACTAGGTTACACCAAGTCAGGACTGAGGCATCTTTTTAGTGATTTCACCCCTAGGTACATCTATTCCAGAACCACACCCACTTGTTCGTATATAGACAGGGATTTCTTTGTCTGGAAACCACTTAGATAATACTTCACCAAAATACCAGAATGTTTTCCTATATTTAAAATTTTCTGTAAGGTTATTATTAAAGTTTTCAAATCCTAATTTCAAAAATTAACTAAACCATCCTTTGATACCAACTATGGAATCTTACCTTTTTATTACAAAAATTTACATTACATTGTACGAAGAGAGGATCTTTTAAAGTTTAGTTTCTTGGAAAAAAGGTACATAATACATGAAAACATAAAATATTTATTTAATCAACATGAATGGATTCTTTTTTGGTTCAACCTATGTAAAATTACTACATCTCATAACCTAGGGACATACATCAAAGGAAATGGTGAGAATAAAGACCAATAAGGTAAATAAAGGGAAACAATTTACAAGTTATCCTGATAATTGTAGATAAGAACTTGAAGAATATCATAAAGGAATTAACAAAGGAAAAGATGCATATCATAGTAAATAGAACATTAATCAAAACATGTAAATGTGAATAAAAAATTTAATTGAGTCATTCATAAGAATGTCACCAAGGTTTATCACCAAAGTGTCATAAAAATTACCAAGTTTATTCATCAATGTATCATAAATCATGTCATATCTAGAGATTAAATTCTTACCCAATGAATTGGAGAACTATTAGTGTACACCCTTATAAAACCCCATACTTTACATACATTGATAATAATTAAAATTTGAATAACATTCATTAAAAAATATAACAAATCCAAAAAAGGACCATATAGGTATAATATCTTTAGAAACTCGGAAACATAAACAACTGGTTCATAATACATCTTCGTTGTCTCCCACTTATTTTGATGTAACTAGACCTCTTTTTGATATATCTTACTTAATTACCTTATTCATGACCATGAGAAAAGAAACATATGAAAGGGTGAGCTCAGATACTCAATAAGGGAGAAAAAAGGATATATCAATCATATCATAATCATTAGACAAAATAACATAACATTTGAAAATCTTATCCTTCTTATGAAAGATCGTGATATCATGGCATATGATAAATCATGTAAGTTCATAAGAATAAATGAATGTAATCCGAAAAGTCAAAACATAAGACATGATATTTTGTGGCATACAAATAATCATATAGAATACATTCATATTAGTTAAGGCTCTTTTCCAATCCCATCATATTGGAAAAAGACCATTACTGAATTGGGTTTAATTTTCATTCCAGCCTTGTATTAATAAACCAGATTTACTTGTCATTCCAGTCATGTCTTTATAATGAGACATAAATATCTACCCAATTAATTGGATGGAGATATAGGTCCCACTCATCTCATAATGAAATCATTCTTATATTTTCCACAAAAACATAAATCATTCATTACATCATAACCCAAGGAATAAAATGTGTTTCTTAAACATCATTCCATCATAACATAATCCATGTAAAACAAATGTATTTCAAAAATATCATTACATAATAAAAAAATTAAATGATAGTATTAATTGGGAGATAAACATAACCATATTTAAATAATGTAATCTTATATGGAAAATAGTTTTTGATATAACACATGAAATTAATTTTTGAGGAAAATATCATTTCTTCTTCAAAAACGTTTTATTTTCTCAAAAAACCATGAAATTTTAAAAGAAAAGAATTTATTTGAAAATAAACTTGAAATATTATAATAGGATCTTTATAGAAATAAGGCCTCATGGAAGAATAAAAATTCATTCATGTCATATAAGTTAAAAAACATTCTCCTCATACTTTTGCTGAAAAAAGTCAAAAAGTGCCTCGTAACGAATAATGATAAAAGATTCCTTTCATACCATTTACTAAAAAATAACCAATGGGTAAAATTGAATTTATAAAAATTTTATAAGAGTAAAAATATTATTACATATTTAAGGAACATTTATGTGGATAATAAATATACCCCAGAAAATACTTAGAAATAAATAATCTCAGATAATAATGAGACTGCAAAATTATCTCTTACATTAGGTCTGATATCCTTCATATGTATCTAAACCTCCTATATAATTAATTAAATAATTTTATTGACTTATTCCAGAATTATATTAATTTTTATGATTTCATATATGGTAATATTATAATCCGTTTGTTAGTAACATTTCATTGTTACTTGTCATTCGGGTATTAACTGCTTTATGTTCTTATGCATGTTTTGTTGGATAAGTTCATGTTCAAATTCTTAAGTTATGGTTATATAATTTAAATAATGATATTATTATAATATATATCGTATTTATTCATTACATTAATTTATATAATTATGGTTTAATGAAGATCGTGTAGAATGAATCGCATCACATCGTGGACACGGTAGGCCGTACGTATGCACGAGTGACGATATCATTCCCATAATTGTTGAATGGGATTGAAGTGGATAGTGTATAATATTTCAGAGTCAGTATCATGTTATAATAATAATATATAGTTATTATTTTGATCATTATACCAATCCAAGTAAGGTGGTGGTGAAAAACCGATTACACCACAGCGTTGAGACGGTAAGTCGTACGTTCTCACGCGTGGTAATTTCATTTTTTGTCGGATAGATAGAAGGTGTAATATAGTTTTTTAAAAATTATAATAACATATAATTATATTAGTGATACTTATGTTATGAATTTATAATTAAACTACTAGTTAATAGTAATTAGAAGAATAAATAATTTTGAAATAATTAGTAGAAGAGATTACCTCTTCCTCGACGTGCTTCCTCTAAATCTCTTCCTAGAGCACTATAGTTGGTCTTTCAAGAAGACTAGAACCTATATAATATAAATAGGAATGTTTTTATGTGAAAATATAATGGGATTGATGTGATTTATGTCTCAAATTGAAGTGAAGAGGTGATGGAGGAGGTACCCTTTTATAATTGATGTGAGGGGAACCCTTGGAAATTCTGAAAATATTAAATTAATATAAAATAATTTTTTAATCCAAATGATTCCAAATTGAAAAATTTAGAATATAAGATGAGGATATTTATAAATACACTCCTCCAATAATTTTAAGATATGTATTGAGTTTATTTTAGACCTTTTCTTTTTGGTTTACCCTTAATTATTCTCTTTTAATTTTAATTGTGGTAACAACATTTTAAGTATTAAGTGGAAATAAATTTTACTTATATGTGGTAAATTAACCACAATTGGACACTTAATGAAACTATAAACATTATAATAGTCACTTTTCTTATTTTTAAATATTTTTAGTATTTTAAAATAATTTAATAATTTACTATTTTTATAAAACATACATTATATCAATTATTACACGATCCATTTTATTGAATTTAAATAAAATCTAAAAAGAGATATAACTTTGAGAAAAAACATTTAATATCCTTATAAGATGTCAAATTCACCAAGAAAAATCTTGTATGACATAAATTATGTCAAAGAATATTTATTTTAATATTTATAATATCATTTATTTGATTCCTTAATTAATAAAGCAATCATTGTATCATCATCGTTTCATAATTAAATTTAATTATTTAATATATAAAAATTATAAATAAAATATCATGGTGTAGGAAATATTTTTTGATTTATAATTACTATTTATAGTTGAAGATATCACTTATATAACCTCATATAAAAAAATTTTAGTAAGAAGATATATATTTATAACATATTTTCCTTTACTTTAAATTAAATGTTATAAGTGTCATAATCACACCACAAGTGGCTTCTGAAGGATAAATTTTTGTACCAAGGGTTTTCTTGGTCGGACATATCTTATCTAGTAAGATTAGAACAAGTGTTAGAATAGTTATATAATAGTATTCTTACCCTTTATTAATTGTTTTACCCTTTTACTGTATTAATAAAAATTTCCCAAGTTACTGTTCATAATGCCAAAAAAATAACTCTATTTGCATAATTTGGACATAATGATTCAAAATATAGAGTTAATTTTTAAAAATTCATAACACAGAATTTTTATTAATTAATTTAAAATTAATCCTATTGTCTGAATGAGAGAACATGTTCTTTTAAAAGTTAAAACATTGCAAAATATTGAAATGGTTTTACATTTGAATTCAATGTAAACTTAATGATAATGAAATACATTATATTGAATAATAAAAATATATCTATTTTTACTTTTAAACCATTCTACATTATTATTTTACCATATAATTTTTTTTTTATGGAAAAATTTGTTTTCAATTAAAATTTAGTGTATTTTTACTATTCATCAAAATTTGAAAGTAATTAGAAAAATATTAAAAATTCATCCAATGTAAATTTTTTATATTCTACGTCCAAATAAAATGTTTATATTGTCATATAAAAATTATTAATGTGTGAAAATCTTAATTTAAATGGCGTTCTCTATTCAAAGTCGAAAAATTACCCTTTTGACAAAATATAGGTTTTTATACATCAAATAGGGTTTATTCATACCCTATGACTAAAATATCTATTAGATGAATATCAAAAATATTTTATTAAGTATATAACATATATATATCATTAATTTAATTACAAATTGTAATTCACTTAGTTTATTAATATAAAAAATACAAATATCTAATTGATTGATATTTTTCATAAATAATTGGTAGCCAATTAATTCACAATATATTTTCATATGTTAGTTACAATTATTCTGGATAACCTAAAGGCTAATCTATAATTGTCATTTTATACTATGGGTTCCTTGCGGTTCATTTAAACTCATGATTGCGTGTAATGAAAGCTACTGAAGAATTAAAATTATTTTAAGAAAATATTTCATAAAAACATATGGGTGTTGCATTCTACCCCCCTTAAACTGGATTTCTCCCTTGAAATTTTTCACTTGGAAAAAAACATATGAAGATAACTCTCTCTCATTATATCCTCAAGTTCCCATATAGCTTCCTTAAAATGGTGGTTCCTCTATAAAACTTTAACCAAGCGAGTGGTCTTGTTTCATATTACTTTTTCACTACAATCCAGAATCTCTATTGGTTGTTCTTCATAAGAAAGATATTACTCCAGCTGTATGACTTTTGGTTTTAGTGTGTGTGAAGGATCAGGTATATACTTTCTCATGAGAGATACATGGAACACGTCATGAACTTGAGAGTGATTCGACGGAAGCACCAATCGGTAAGCTACCTTCCCAACACGATCCAAAATTTCAAAAGGACCGATATACCTAGGGCTCAATTTTCCATTCTTTCCAAATCTCAATACTCTCTTCTAGGGAGATATTCATATAAACAACTTTTCACCCACTTCAAACTCTAGGTCTTTTATTCGGTTGTTAGCATAACTTTTTTGTCAACTCTAAGATGCTTTTATGTGTTTTTGAATTGATCTGACCTTTTTTACCATATCATAAACATGATTAGGTTCTAATATCTTTTTTTCCCCAACTTTATCCCACCAAGTTGGATTTCTGCACTTCATTCAATATAGGGATTCAATAAGATCTATCTAAATACCATAGTTAAAGATATTTTTGTAAGAAAATTATACCAAGGGTAGGTGTTGATCCCAACCACCATTGAAATCCATAGATCAATATATAAACATATCTTCTAGAGTTTGAATTTTCCATATAGACTAACCATTTTTCTGAGGATGATAAGTAGTGCTGAAACTTTAATCTATATCTAGATCCCACTGAATACTTTTCTATAACTTCTAGGTAAACCATAAATCCTGGTCAGATATAATGGAAATTGGTACTCAATGCAATCTTACCACTTCATTTATATATTTCATAGCAAGTTGATCAAGAGATAAATCCTCTCTAGTAGCACTGAAGTGTGATGAATTTGTAAGGCGATCAACTATAACCCAGATATCATTATTTCCTTTGGATGTTTTGGGAAGTCAGATGAAAACTTCTATAGTGATTTTTCCCATTTCTATTCTGGTATGGGTAATGGTGGTAACATCTTCTTAGACTTTTGTCTCTCAGTCATAACTTGCTGACAAACCAAGCATTGAGAGACATATTTTCCAACATCCCTTTTCATGCCATCCCACTAGAAATACTCTTTCAGGTCCCTATACATATTTTTTCTTATAGGGTGAACAGATAATGAAGAACTATGAGCCTTATCCAATATATCCTTCTTTAATTATGGTATGGGAGGAATACAAACCCAATTCTCTAACCTTGCTATTCCATCACAATCAAGTTTTAATTCAGGAACATTTCTCTCCTTTTATAGCTCTACATATTCTTTCTCTTCCTCCTTAATCTTTACTTGTATAGATGATTGAAAATTCATTTAAGAATGATATTATTTCTCCCCTTCCTTTAAAATTTCAAGATCCATCCATTTAAAATCCATATATATTGGATCTTTTTTTATCCTCATCATGGATATACTATCATGGTCCTTTCAAATCAATGCATTTTCCACATTGTTTTCTTTCCGAGGGTGGTAATGTATTGAGAAGTCATAATATTTAATCAACTCTAACCATCTTATTTGGTGCATATTTAGATCCTTTGTGTGAAAATATACTTTAAACTTTTATGACCAATATAAATATCACACCTTTCCCCATAAAGATAATGCCTCTATATCTTTAATGCAGAAATTACCAAATCTAACTCCAAATCATGAGTTGGGTAATTTTTCTCAAGTATTTTCAACTACCATGGTGCATAAGCTATCACCGTATCATTTTTCCTGAGAACACATCCCATCCCCTTCTTGGATGATCACTGTAGATCACAAACCTTTCTCCGCCACAAGGAAGTGGGAGCATAGGTGCACTAGATAATCATCTTTTTAGCTCTTTGAAATTCTCTTCACATTCCTCCATCTATACGAACTTAACTCCTTTCTGAGTCAACTTTGTGAGTGGACTACATAATTATGAAAAATATTTCACAAAATATCAATAATATCCATCCAAACCAGGAAAACTTCAGATCTCAATTACCATTTTTGGTCTCTACCAAATTTCAACAATTTCTATTTTTGATTGATCCACAGATATGCTCTCTCTTGAGATTATGTGACCCAAAAATAAAACTTTATAAATCCAAAATTCACACTTGGTGAACTTTTCATAAATCTTCCCCTTTATCAGGTTCTTCAGTACAATTCTCAAGTGATATTTATTCTCTTACTTGCTCTTCTAATAGAAAAAATATCATCTATAAAGACTACCACAAACTAATCAAGGTAGTCTCTAGAGACTCTATTCATTAGATCCATAATGATAGTGGGGGAATTAGTAATACCAAAAGGCATCACTATAAATTCATAGTGTCTAAACCTTATATGGAATGCCATATTTGGTATATCCTCCTTCTTGACCCTTAATTTATGATATTCTAAATGAATATAAATCTTAGAAGAGTATTGACCACCACACAGTTGGTCGAATAAGTCATCAATGCTAGGAAGAAGATATTTTTTTTGTATGGTGATCTTGTTAAGTTCTCTATAATCAATGCAGAGTCTCATTGATCTATCTTTATTCTTAACAAATAGAATAGGCCCTCCCCAAGGTGACACACTAGGGCCTATGGATCCCTTATCAAGATTCTATTGGAGTTTCTTAGTCAATTCTTGCAAATAAATTGGGTCCATTCTATAAGGTGTATTTGAAATGGTCATACCACCCAGTATGAGTTCTATTGAAAACTCAACTTCATGATTTGTTGGAAGAAATGGAAATAATTCTAGAAAGACATCATCAAACTATTGTACAATGGGTGTATTTTTAATCATGAGTTTCTCTTCAACCATTTAAGATAAATAACCTTCATTTATAGTAATCAAGACCCATAAGATGGAAGATATTTCTACTTGAAGGTTATATTCAACCTTACATCAATAGATGATCATAGATTGATATGGAATATAAAAATTGAATTCCCTTACTTGGAAATTGATATGAGACCCATATAGATAAAGCTAATCTATTCCAAGAATCACATCAAATTCCACTATATAAAGGATCACAAGATTTGCAGGAATATCTTTCCAATTAATTTCAATCAAAGAATAATTATAAACCTTTGATGCGGCCTTTTTTCTATTAGGATTTTTCACAACTAACTAAACATAAAATTTTTGAGGTAATACAAAAATACCCTAAGAAAATTATTCAGAAAAACAAAGTGGGTGGATCCAAAATCAAATAAAATATTTTCTACAATAGAGTGGATGGTAAGTGTACCTTTCACCACTTTATTATCATCCTCCACATCAATGATAGTGATCTCATGTGACTTTACTTTGTCTCTGGACATAAGATTTTATTGAAGTGGATCATCATAAATAAGCCTTAGATTAGGGCATTGACTGGAATAATTCCCATTTTCCTTGCACTTGAAACATTTAAGTATAGGAGGTTCATTCTGTGTAGTATTCTATTTATTCGCATCATTAGACATATTTTTCCCATCACTTTGGCATTAAACTTACCGATAAACTTATTTTCTACACTTAAAATATTTACTAGTCCCTTTAATACAATTTTCTTTATGTTTCATTCCACACTTTCAGCATAAGGTAAAACTCATCTTCTTTTCAGTGTAGTCTTTATATTTTCCATTGAATTCTATTTTTCTCTTCTTATCAAACTCATAGGATTTATGGGTTACTCTAATCTCTATATCATCCTTGAGATCACATAGAAAAATTTATTCATAACTATTGAAGTCCCTTATGGATAATTCCCAATAGAGACTTGCTTTTAAGACACTAAACAATCAATAGTTTTTACTCTCAGGCTGGATAATAATTCTAGAAGTGTACCTTGAATGTTTTGAAAAATTTTATATGTAGGTACCAACAGATTCATCATCCTTTTTCTCATTTCCAAGGAACTCCTTCTCCATACTTGTTCAAAGTATATGAGGAAAGTAATTATTGAAAAATAAGTTATTGAACTCGTCACGTTCAATGGATTCAATTTCATCTATTTGCCTCATATTCTTAATAAGGTTCCACTATTGATTATATTCACATTCAAAATGATATACTGATAAGATGAGTTTATCATGTTCTAAACATTTGATAACTGAAAATATCTTTTTAGTTTCACTGATCCATTATTCATCCACTAATAGATCAGAAGACCCACTGAAAGAAGGTGGACGCTGCCTCATGAAGGAATCATTAGAATTTTGTTCCCTCCTTGATAGTTTGTAAGTCCTACATGATTCATATATTGAGAAAATTTTTTGTGCATAGCTAAAATATTTATCATTCCAACTCCCATAACATTTCATTGCTCAGGAGGATAATCATTTCATTGTCCATCGCATTCAGTATTAACACGGTTCCTTCGGGTTCCATCCATTAACTAAAATCAAGAAGCATAGTGTGAGAAACACTAATCATAATGGGAGAATCACAAAATAAAGAATAAAATTTCAATTTAGGACAATATAGGTTTTATCCTAGGTTATTCATGGTCATTTATAAAACACTAGTATTGTAACTTATACTTAAACATATCCTTTGGGTTCTTACTAAGGCTTTCTCATTCTAGTTTCCAATGGTTAACTATACCTTTCCTCTGATATCAACTATAACACCCCATACTTTACATTCATTGATATTACTTCAAGGTTGAAGAATATTCGTTACAAAATATTACAAATCCATAAAAGTATTGTATAGGTATAGTGTCTTTAGAAACTTGGAAACATAAACAACTGCTTCATAAGACATATTCATTATCTCCCACTTATTTTGTCATAACTAGACCCCTTTTTTATATATCTTACATAATACCCTTATTCATGACCAGGGAAAAAAATATGAAAGGGTGAGATCAAATGCTCAATAAGGGTAAAAATGGAGATATCAATCATATCATAATCATAAGAAAAAAGAACATAACATTTGAAAATCTTATCCAGCATATGAAAGATTGTGATATCATACCATGGGATAAATCATGAAAGTTCATAAGAATAAATGAATGTAATCCCAAAGTCATAACCTAAGACATGAGATTTTGTGGTAAACACATAATTATATATAATTATTTCATATTAGTCAAGGCTCATTTCCAATATCACCATAGAGGAAAAAATCCATTACTAAAGCGTGTTTACTTGTCGTTCCAACCCTATATTATTGAATCAGATTTACTTGCCATTCAATTCATTTTTATCTCATGAGATATAAATCTATACCAAATGAATTTAAGGTAGATAGAGGTCTCACCTGACTCATAATGAAATCATTCTTATGTGTTCCAAAAAACCACAAATCATTTATCATAGCATAACCCAAGGAGTAAAATGGGTTTCTTAAACATCATTCCATCATAACATAATCCATGTTAAACAAATAGATTTGATAAATATCATTACATCATAAATAAAATAAAATCATAATAATAATAGGGAGAGAAACATAACCATATTTTAAGAATTTCATCTTAGATGGAAAATATTTATTGATATAAGACATTAAATATATTCTTGAGGAAAATATCCTTTCTGCTTCAAAAATGTTTTCTTTTCTCAAAATGCCAGACAATTATAAAATAAAATAATTTCTTTGAAAATAACCTTGAAAAATTGTAAGGTAAGATTCATGAAAATAAGGTTTCATGAAAACATAAAAATCAATTCATGTCGTATAAGTTAAAAAAACATTCTCCTCAAACTTTTGTCAGAAAAGTCAAAAAGCACCTCATATCGAATAACAAAATATTAATTTCATAATATTCAGTAAAAATTCACCAATGGGTAAAATTTACTTTAAAAAATGGATAGGATTATAAATAGTATTACATATTGAAGTAACATGTATGTGGATGATAAATATACCCTAGTAAATACTTATGAATAAACAATCTCAGATAATAATGAGATTGTCAAATTATCCCATGCCTTAGATATGATATCCATGGTATATATACAAACATCCAATATAATGATTTAAATAATGTTATTGAATTATTATATAATTATATTCATTTTTATGATATCATATATGATCATATTATAATCATTTTTTAGTAACATTTTATTGTTACTCGTTATTCGGTTATTAACTGCTTTATGTTCTTATGCATGTTTTGTCGGATAAGTTCTTGTTACATGTATTATGTTATAGTTATATAATTTAAATAATGATATTAGTATAATATATATTATATTTATTCATTTTATTCATTTATATAATAATTTTTCAATGAAGATCATGTAGAATAAATCGTGTTGCATCGTGGAGATGGCAGGTCATACGTACACACGAGCAACGATATCATTCCCCTAATTGTTGAATGGTTTTTAATTGGATGGTTTATAATATTTAAGAATAATTATAATTTTATAATAATAATAGATAATTTTTATTTCCATAATTATACCCATCCAAGTAAGGTGGTGGTGAAAAACAGATTACACCGCGGCATGGAGAAGGTAAACCGTATGTAAGCACGCGTGGTGATTTCAATTTTCATAGGATGGATAGAAGGTGGAATATGGTTGTTTCATAATTATAATAAAATATATTTATATTAGTGATACTTATGTTATTAATTTATAATTAAACAAATAATTAAGTGGAATTAGAAGAAGAAATAAGTTTGAAAGAATCGGTAAACGAGATTACCTCTTCCTCGATGTGCTTTCTCTAAATCTCTTCTTAGAGCACTAGAGTTGGTATTTTAAGAAGAAAAAAACCTATATAATGTAAATATGAAAGTTTATAAGTGAAATATTTTGGGTATGGCCGAGCTTGAAGGCTAAAATTGATGTGAAGAGGTGATGAAGTAGGTGCCCTTTTATAATTAAGGTGAGGGGCACCCTTAGAAATTCTTAAAATGTTAAAACAATATAAATTAATTTTGTAATCCAAATGATTCCAAATTGAAATATGTCAAATATAATATGATTACAGTTCTAAATAATCTCATCCAATAATTTTTAGAGATGTATTGATTTTATTTTAAACCTAATCTTTTCGATTTACCCTTAATTATTCTCTTTTAATTTTAATTGTGGTAACAGAATTCTAAGTATTAAGAGGCTATAAATTTTACTTGTATGGGATAAATTTCCCATAATTGGACACTTAATTAAATTTTATATGTTATAATAGTAACTTTTTTATTTTTTAATATTTTTAAGATTTTTAAATAATTTAATAATTTAAATTTTTTATAAAACATCAATTATGTGAATTTTTACAATATTCATTTTATTGAATTTAAATAAAATCTAAACAGAGTGATAAATTCAACAAAACCCATTTAATATCCTTATAACATTTCATATACACATATAAAAAACTTTTATGATAGAAATTATGTCAAATAACATTTATTTTAATATTTATAATATCATTTATTTGATTCCTTCATTAATAAAGCAATCACTGCATCATCACTGTGTCATAATTTAAATTAATTATTTAATGTATAAAAAATATAAATAAAATACATTGATTTAG
Source organism: Viscum album (assembly GCA_963277665.1). Classification (NCBI taxonomy): domain Eukaryota; kingdom Viridiplantae; phylum Streptophyta; class Magnoliopsida; order Santalales; family Viscaceae; genus Viscum; species Viscum album. The sequence continues at coordinate 1,777,783,345 of OY728143.1, read as the reverse complement.
AAAATGGTTTTAATTTATGATGACTATTTATAGTCAAAACGGCCATATTTTCATCCCAAGGGTTTTCTTGGTCGGCCATATCACATCCAATAATATTAGGACAAATTTTAGGGTAGTTTTATAATAGAATTATTACCCTTAATTACCTGTTTTACCCTTTTTCGTATTAATAAAAATTCCCGAAGATACCATTCATAATGCCTGAACATAAAATAAATATACTTACATAATTTGTAAATAATGGTTATAATTATGGGGTAAATTTTTCAAAATTCCAAATACATAATTTTTTGTAATTAATTTAAAATTAATCACGTTGTCAGAATGAGAGAACATGGTTTTTTTTAAAGTTAAAACATTGCAAAAGATTGAAATGATTTAACATCTGAATTCAATGTAAAATTAATGATAATGGAATAAATTATATCGAATGATAAAAATATATTATATTTATAATTTAAAACCTTTAAATATTATAATTTAACTATATAAATTATTTTGATGAAAAAAAATTCAAATCAAAATTTAAAATTTGAATGTAATTAGAAAAATATTAAAATTTATTCCAGAGTAAATTTTTATATTCTTCTTCCAAATAAAATGTTTACGTTTTCATATAAATATTATTAATGTGTCAAAATATTAATTTAAAAGGGGTTCTCTATTCAATGGCGTAAAATTACTCTTTTGACAAAATATAGGATTTTATACATCAAATAGGGTTTATTCATACCCTATGACTAAAATATCCATTGGATGAATATCAAAAATATTTTATTGAGTATATAACATTTATACCTCATTAATTTCATTACTAATAGTAATTCACTCAGTTTATTAATAAAAAATTAAAAATATCTAATTGATTTATATATTTCATAAATAATTGGAAGCCAATGAATTCATAATAAATCTTCATTAGTTATTTATACTTATTCCCAATAACCTAATAGTAAGGATGTAATGACCATTTTATACTTAGGGTGCTCCGCGGTTCGTTTAAAATCATGATTGCATGCAATGTAAGATACTGAAGAATTAAAATTATTTAAAGAAAATATTTCATTAAAACATCCAGGTGTTGCAACACTTAATATGTATTACTTAATTTGATTCAAATATATCTTAATAAAACATTTAATAAATAATAGGTGGAGAATAAAATAAATGAGTTTCATATCAAAATCATGACGTTTTAAAAAACAGCTTAAAGACAAGATCTTTATGTCATTACTAACCCATGAAATGGGAAGGTGGGTTTAATGTATGTTAATCCTAGTATAAAATAGATAATTTTTAAATCTAGTTGAATTCCCTTATAAAATAAAGTGGTTTTGTTATTCACAAAAGAAAATAAAATAATTTCTTGAGAAAAAAAGAAAAATGATGAGAAGAAAATCCAGCAGCATAACGAGTATGAAACATGGTTTTAGAAAAAATTAAAAATAGAAGGGAAAAGGGTATACCATTCATAAAATAATATTAATATTGTATATTTGTAGATTAAAATGTATATAAGAACATATTATGTAAATTTTAAATACATATCACATAAAAAGGGAATTTGAAAGGAAAATAGAAGTTAAGATTTCTCTTACCATGAAAGATAATTCCTAAAAATCAATTATTGGGACCTTGGGTGGCTTGAGGAAATCTTTTGATGACACCTTGGGAGGTAAAAATACCTGATATTCCTGTAGGAGGAATTTTAAGTGAATGTAAATCAAGAAATGGGTGGGTATTTACAGAAAAAGAGGAGCATTTGTTTATTAATATCCTTTGACACCTAGGTAGTGGTAAATGAAAAACCATGTAATTTACCATGGTATTTTCCCATGGTATTGGAGAATTGGAAAACCTATTAGGATATTTTAATCCAAAAGAGTCTACCAGAATTTTATATTACATATTTTGGAAAAGACAATAAAATTTTGCACAAAATTTCATTTTTTAAGTTAAAGTTTCCATTTTAAAATTTGGAAAGTAAATTATATATTTAGAAATTGATTTAAAATATATTTAAATACTTGGTATTATTAAAATAATTTATATTAATTATTTTATTGTTGTTAATTATTTATTACATCATTATGACATAATTATGATGTCATTAAACTTACCAAAAAACTCAAACTGTGTTTTTATTATTCACTGAAAACAAAATATTTTAGAAAATTATCGTAAATTTACCCTAACATAATTTCAACATGATGATTTAAAAAATGATATTTATTTTATCATTATAATTATATAAATATGAGAATTTTATCTTTTAAAAATAAAAAACCTTATTTATTAAAAATAACAACAAATAGAAAATACATAGTGAAATTGCATAGAGAAAATTCTGACACTTTAGAAAAATAAAATTATTTTATAATATTTATTTGAATAGGAGTGTTTTAAAAAAAATATTTCATTAAAATAAGTATGATTAATAATATATTAGTTAATTATAATATTTATATATTTTTTTAGAAGTGCAATTTTTATCTGAAATATCAATTCATCAAATTCCAACTCAATTTTATTGGGAAAAACTATTCTTAAAACGGAATTGATTGTACAAAAATTTTATTTATACAATATCATTACCATTTAAGTAACTAGGGACTCGAAACATAACCCCTTATAACACCCATATAATACCAAAGGTTAAGGTGTCAGATGATGATAGATTCTTGGGGAGGATCGAATAACATCATCCGAGTGTTAATTTCCCCTAACTTGAACTTCTCCCATATGTGATTTCATTAAATCTTAACATATTGAAGGTCATCTTGGTATTGTTCAAGATAGAATCCCAGTGATTCTACCTCCCTCCCAAGCTCTGACAAATAGGCTTCTTAAGATACAACTCTACTGGTTGAGGCCATTGTTTCTCATTTCTATGTTAATTAAATGTTATCATTTTTATTTATAAACACTAATTATAATGTTATAATTATTTTTAAGAGCATTGTTTCCAACGATCATATTGAACAATGTTCAAATAACAGTCGAAACCCGATGGTTACATTTCAATTTATAGTCACATTATTATTAAAGAGATATAGTTTTGTTGATTAAAAAATAAAATAGCACACATTTTCAGGAAATAAATTTCATTCCAAAAGTTTGGGTCATTACATTCTTCCTCCCTTAAGAAATTTCATCCCCAGAATTTCAACTCATTATCTCAGTTGAGAAAAGGTGTGGGTACTTTTATCTCATTTCATCCTCTGGTTTTGACATCTCTTCTTCATATTTTTGGTTCCCCCACAATACTTTGAGGAGTTGGGTATTTTTTTGTGTAGAACATTGTCTTTATAGTCCAAGATCTCCACTGGATGCTTCTCATATGAGAGGTCATGTTCCATTTGTAACACCTTAGGATTCAGTACATTTGAAGGGTCATGTATATACTTACTCAATAGAGATACATGGAATACATCATGAACTTGAGATTAATTTGGAGGAAGTGAAAGTTGATAGGTGAATCCTCATATATGATCAAGGATTTTATAGGGGCCAATGTACCTCTGTATGAGCTTCCCTTTCTTCCCAATCTAAATTAATCTCTTCTAATGTAAAATTCGAAGCAATACTTTTTTTCCAACATCAACCTCCAACTCCCTTTGATGGTTGTTAGCATTTCTCTTCTACCAACTCTCAGTAGATTTTATGTGTTGTTGGATGGAATTAACCGTTTCTATCATCTCCTACACAAGATCAAGCCCAAGAATATTTCTCTCACAAGCTTTGTCCCAACAAGTAGGAGTTCTACATTGTTTCTCATACAGATCTTCATAGGGTTCCATTTGAATAATCTAATGGAATTTTTTATTGTATTATAACTCAACTAATGAAATATGTTGATCTCATCCACATTTAAATTCCATTGAGCATGTTCTCAACATGTCCTTAAGTGTTTGAATAGTCCTTTCATATTGTCCATCATTTTGGGGGAGATAGACCGTACTGAGATTCAATTCAGTGTTTAGAGCATGTTTAATACTTCTCCATAATTTTTAATTAAACCTTGGATCATGATCAGAAATGATAGAAAGTGGCACTCCATATAGCCTTACGACTTCTTTCATGTAGATCATGGCAAGTTGGTCCAGAGATAAATCTTACCGGATAGATATAAAATGTGTAGTCTTGGTGAGACGGTCTACTGTAACCCATACCACATTGTTTAATTTGGATTTTTTTGGGAGGCCAATAAAAAATTAAATAGTGATATTATCCCACTTCTATTCTAGTATAGGTAGTGGTTGTAATACCCCTTTAGGACGTCTCTGCTCTGCCATCAGTTTTTGGCGCACCAGAAACCTTATAGTGTAGTTGGAAATCTCCCTTTTCATGTTATCCCACAAATAATGATCATGAAGGTCCTTATATATTTTTCACTTCCAAGATGTATAGAGTATGTAGAGCGATGTGATTCATCTAATAGATCCTTCTCTATTTTTAGAATAGATGGAACACATAGTCTTATATGAAATTTTAGTTCACCTTCTTGATGAATATTGAATTTTGGAAACTTCCCATTCTTGACATCCTCTAACTTTTTCTATAAAAAAAGATCCTATCTTTGATATTTCTTGATCTTATCTAGTAATGATGGCTGAGAAATCATTTGGGATAGGTTTTATGATGTAACTTCCCTTACGATTCCCATGTCTAGTTTTAATTGGTATTTGATCAAAGGATCTCAATGATTCCTCATCATTGCCAACACAATAGGTTCTTTCCTACTTAATGAATCAGCAGCTTTTGTTTCTCTTATGTGATGATAATTAATTGAAAATCATAATGTTTAAGACGTTTCAATCATCTCCCATGTCTCATGTTCAATTACTTTTGCATGAAAATATAATTCAAAATTTAATGGTCTATGTATATATATCACATTTCTCCCCATAAAGATAGTGCCTCCATATCTTCAGAGTAAAAACAACTGCATGCAACTCCAAGTCATGCGTAGGATAGTTCTTCTCATGAGGATTCAACTCTTGAGATGCACAATCAATCACCTTGTCATGTTTCATGAGGATTCACCAAATACCTTTCAGAGATTCATCACTAAAAATAATGAATCCTTCTATGATAGAGGGTATAGTTAACATGGGTGCAGTAACCAATCTCTTCTTCAGATCTTGGAAGCTTTCTTCACACTCCATTTTCCAAATGAACTTGACCCCTTTTTATGTTAATTTGGTTAGTGGATTATAAAGTCATGAAAACTTTTTCACAAACCTCCTATAATATCCCACTAATCCAAGGAAGCTAGAATATCAGTTGTTGTTGTAGGATGAGGTTACTTATCTACAACCTTTTTCTTGGTAGGATCATTTAAGATTCATTAATTGGTTATAATGTACCCCAAGAAAGAAAATTTTTGTAACAAAAATTCACATTTTCTAAACTTTCCAAATAGACTCTCCTTCCTCAGAGTTTGTAATATAACCTTTAGATGATCCCCATTCTCCTCATGGATTTTTGAAATATATCATAATATAATCAGTAAAACTACCAAAAAGTTATCAAGGTAGTCCTTAAATACTCTATTTATCAAATCCATAAAAATAATAAGAGAATTAGTCAAGAATAAGGGCATAAAAAACTCATAATTCCTATATCTTGATTCTAAGGCGGTATTTGGAATATCTTCTTTCTTCACCCTCAATTGATGATAACCAGATTAAAGATCGATCTTGAAGAATAATTGATCCCCAAAAAGTTGGTTAAATAGATCATCAATTCTATGAAGAGGGTATTTTTTCACTATAACCCCATTGAGTTATCTATAATAAGTTTATAGTTGAATTTCTCTATCCTTCATCTTCAAAAAATTAAACAGGTTCTCCCCAAGGAGACACGCATGGTTGTTTAAACCCCTTCTCCAAAATATTTTGGAGTTTCTTATTTAATTCCTATAGTTCCACATTTTCAATTCTATATGGGGTCTCTAAAATCAGCATCAAAATAGGCTTGAGGTCAATGTATAACTCTACCTCCCTTTCTGAGGGAGGTATATGTAACTCCTCGGGAAATACATAAATATATTCGTAATGGATGGGAACAATATCTATTCATTTACTTTCATTTACTTCTATATATTCACCACTAATTTTCCTAAATAATTCTACATTAGGTGATTCTAGAAAAATATCAGGTCAAGATATCCCTCCTTTGAAAAAAAAAACTTTAGGTTTTCCACTAAATACTACAGAGATTTACTTTCATCTGTAGTTGATATTAACATTATACTTTCAGAGTCAGTCCATCCCTAATATAATATTGAATTCCAGCATGGGAATGACTACTATATTTGTGATGAGATTATTCTCACCAAAGTAAATACTAGAGTTTATATACACTTTTGATGCTTGGATAATCTCACCAAGATTCTTAACTGATAGTTCTACTTATATAAGTTCATGGATTGATTATAAATTCTTTGAAAACATGGAAAAAATAAAGAAATGAATAGAATCAGAACCAAACAAAGTACTTATTATCTTTGAGGGAAAAATGATAGTACCTTCTAGCACACCATTTAGATATTCAACTTTAGTTGTCATAATAGAAAAATCATGACCTTTATCCCTTGGCTAATGCTAAGGATGATGGTGATTCCCCTCCACTATCTTCTGATTTGGATAGATATTGTAAAATCTCCCAAGTTTTCCACACTTAAAGTATTGAACTTCAATATAGTCTAGCACCATCTTCCCATTATCATTAGTATTGAGAATTTGAGTATTCACATTACTAAAACAGTTTTGAGGAATATGGCCATCTATTCCACACTTGTAACATTTCCTACTACTGAGAAATTAGTTCCTTTAATGATTCTTCCCACATTTGTTACATGTGGGAAGTTTCACTTGATTTCCTCCTCTTCCCTGATCAAAGTTCCTGCCCAAGTTTGGCTCCAAAGATCTCTGATTTTCATTTGATCTATGGGACCACTGCATCTCTCCAAAATCTAGTTAAACTTTCATATAAATCCTCAGGATCTTCTCACAGTTTTCAAAGTCTTATTTGGCTAGATAATTCTGTAGATGGTGTCTTAGTCCACTTAAAAATCTATCAACCTTCCCATTAGGATCTATGATGAAGCTAGAGGTGTAATAAAAAATTATTGTGAGGTTCATCTCATAGATTCCCACAGATTCATTTTCCTTCTACTTCATCTCTAGAGATTCCTTCTCCATTTTCTTTTTCATTAAATGAGGGAAATATTTTTTGAAAAAGGTTCTCCTGAACTCTTCCCACTTCATTGCATCAATATCCCCTCTTGAATTCATGTTTTTAACTAGTTTCCACTATTGATCATCTTCTAACTCTAAGAAATACAAAACTAGGGTGACTTTATCTTGTTCCAAACAACAAAGTAAAAAAAATATATTTTCTATAGAACTTATCCACTGTTTATTAAACAATGGATTGGTAGATCCACTTAAAGAATGTGGTCATTGACATATAAAGGACTCAACTGAAAGTTGTTCCCTTCAAGTTGAATTTGGTATCTTGGATTGATTAAAGTTATTGTTCATAACTTGACTCAGTTGATTCATCATTTTCATGAATTTTTCATATTCGGATTCCATCAGAAGTTTGTTGGAACCTCATCTATTACACTCACCAATTATGTTGTTTCTCCTATCTCCTCCCATTTTCTAAAAGAAGAAAACCTTAGTGATAAATGTGTTTCATTTAAAAATATTATAATTCTAAAGTAATTTAATGTATTAAAACTTCATGCTAAAATATGTTATATTTTTTAACAATAATTATATTTTTCTATAAATCCTTATAATGGTTTATAAAAATCTTGTGATTAACCAAACGTATCCCCCATGAGTGTAAAACTAGGGGCATAATAAGGCCTATTTTCATGTAACAAGTTACGCCGAATATAGAATGACACACCTTGTCATATTTTTCAGCCCTAGGTGAATCTATTCTAGAACCACACCCACTTATTCATATCCATACATGGATTTCATTTCTTAGAAACCACTTACTTAATACTTCATCAAAATACCCAGATTGTTTCCTATATTTAAAATTTTCTATATGGATCTTCCTAATATTTTCAAATATTATTTTACGAAATTAATTAAATCATCCTTTGATACCTACTATTGCATCCTGACTTTTTATTACATAAATTTACATTACATTATACAAATAGAGGATCTTTTAAAGTTTATTTTCTATGGAAAATGGTACATGATACATGAAAACATTAAAAAAACATTTAATCCAGTTGAATGGATTATTTTTTGGTTTACTTAATGTAAAATTACTAGATCTCAAAACCTGGGAAAATATATCAAAAAAGGGTGATCATAAGGTCCAATAAGGGAAATCAACAGAAGACAGTTTACAACTGATCATTAGAATTATCGATAAGAACTTAAAGAATAATATAAAGGTATGAGAAAAGCAGAAGATACATATCATAGTAAAAATAAAATGAATTATAACATGGAAATTTGGTTAAAACATTTAATTGAGTCATTCATAAGCATATTTCCATAGTTCATCCCTGAGGTATCATAAAAATTACCCTGGTTATTCACCGAGGTATCGTAAAACATGTCATCTCTATAGATTAAATTTTTCACCCAGTGAATTAGAGTGTTATCAGGGAACACCCTAAATATTTATTAATTAATGTGATCTAAATATATCATAATAAAATATTTCAGAAATAATCCATCGAGAATAAAAGAAACGAGTTTCATATCAAAATCATGATGTTTTTTAAAGTTCTTAAATACAGTATATTTATGTGATTATTAACCCCTGAAAAATGAAGGAAGGTTGAATTTATGTTAATCTCAGACTAGAATAGATCATTTTTACATCTGGTTTACAACCCCTAGAAAAGAAATATGTTTGTGTATTCACTAAATAAAATAAGAAAATTTCTTGAGAAAAATAGAGAAATTTTGAAAAGAAAATCTAGAAGCATAACATGTATGAAACATGGTTTTAGAAAACCTTAAAAAGAGAGGGGAAAGGGTCTCAAATTCATAAAATAATATTAATATATTAAATGGATTGAATAAAATGGACATAAGAATATAGTATGGAAATTTTAAAAAGATACCATGTAACGCCCCGACCCCAGAAGCCCGAAGTTGGTGTATTATTTTAATACATTGGCATGATTACAAGGAATCAAGTCCCGAATGACCGATTCGTTTAATAGTCTTGGAAAGTAGATTACATACATGAGAATTATATTACACATTAAAACATAAAACAAAACATAAATAATCCATTGAGAACGCCATTATTCCCCTATCTTAACCCTGCATATCAAACATAATAAACTTCTTAGAATCTTGGGAAAACAAAACTTAAGAAAGGGGTGAGCTCAGATGCTCAATAAGGGTAAATCATTTAGTGAATAATTTAAACTTTTAAGGAAATATGTGTAATAGAAAAACAGCCTTTTAAACATAAAATTGAACCTAATATGGAGAAAATAAATCAAACATTACCATATAAACATGCACATGGATATTCTACTAGTCGAATAATCACATGTAATAATTAATTTTATAATGAGGGAATGCCTAACACCAGACATCATTACCACATAGTCAAGGCCTCATGCCAAGACTACAAATAATTTTTTTTTCAAAGCCTTATTCCAAGACACTATTTTGTCTCATGAGACCTACCGATACATCTAGGATCTATAGAGGGCTCCACCGGTAACTTACTAATTCTACTACATTCCTCATATGAAAATGTTGAAACATAACATAAACATTTGTATTAAAACTAGTATATGAAATGTGAATACTAAAACCATAAACCATGAAGTGTATAAAAATATAAAATCCATAGTCAAACATATCATAACTAATTTGATACAATATGGAAGATTTTATTATAATAAATCAACCATAATCAAGAATAATATCCTGTAAAGAATGATGACATAGTTGAAAATGATTAGTAAAACTTTTTGAAATAAATATCCCTTTTTGTGAAATAATTAAAAATTCACACATTTATAAAGGAATTCATTTAAGAGATATTTTTGAATCAAATTGTCCCATACCACTTTGAAACTATTTAAAGGAATTAATGTTTTAAAATAATCATGTCCGTATAAATAAATCCTTCAAACCATTTTGAAAACATGGACATTAATTAAAAATATTTAGAAAGATAAATATTTAAAACATTTAAAATGATAATATAGTTAAATAGAGCCCTCTATAAAACTTTAAAAGATTAATTTTAAAAAAAAATTAATGAACCATGGACATAGATGATAAATATTTCCTAGTTGATACTTACAGATAAACAATCTCGGATAATAATGAGATTGAGGAAATAACTCTTACCTTGCACTTTCCTTTGGTCGAGGGTATGTTTAACCTCATGTATAATAACCATAGTATGTTATTAAATTATACCAGAACCATATTCAAATTTATTATATCATAGATGACTCATTTATGACTTTATACTATCTATTTAATAATGATGTCCATGTTAAATTAACATTTCGGGTAATAGTTGTTTTCTTTATCGTGCGTGTTTTAACTTGTTATTCTTGATCGTATCATTTAGATCATGACTTAAATTATTCCATAATATAAAACATGATTTATATATAATATATATTTAGAATATAAATATGTATAATATATAGATATATGAAATGTAAAATACCGTTTATGGAGACGGTAGGTCGTACTTACGCACAAACACTGTTTTCGTTTTCATATCGTATTGAACAGAAGTCAGTGAATAAGATATATGTAAGTACATATATGTGTATATATATATCTACAGTATAATTATTATGTCATATATTATATACTTATTAATAATATATATATTTATAATCATCGTTGAATGGTGAACCTAGAAATTAATCTCATCGCATCGTGGAGACGGTAAGTCATGCGTACACACGAGCAATGATATCGTTTCCTTAATGATTAAAAGGTGTGAAATTGGATGGTATATTAATTTTACAGAGAAATTATCATTTTATTTTCATTATTTATATACATATTACTCATCATTATATCCATCCAAATAACATAGTGTTGAATAACAAATTACACCACGACGTGGAGACGGTAAGTCGTACGCATGCACGCATGGTGACATTATCACTCATAGGATGGATATAATAATTAGTATGGTTGTAACTTATTTATAATAACATCACACTATGTATAGGGTAATATATTTAATATTTTTTTATAGAAATAAAAAATAAAGATAAAGTGGAAGAAGAAAAGAACTTTGAAAGAGATGATAAAATAATTACCTCTTCTTTGTATCTTTCCTTTTGATTTGAACAAAAGGGATCCTTAGGCTGGCTTTCTAATCAAAGTAAGTCCTCTAGGTTTAAGTGAGGAAAGTTGGTAGGATATTTGGGCATGTTTTGGCCAAGACAAATGGATTTGGTGGTGTGATTTTTAGATAATGGGAAGTACCCTTTTATAAGAGAGGTGAGGGTCACTTTAGGAAAAGTTTGAAATATTATTTTATTATAAAATAATTTTCAGTATCTAATGGATCCAAATTGATTTATTTCAAATATAAGATGGTTATGGGTCGAAATACTCTCAACAAATAGGTTTTATACAAGTTTAGTTCACCATATTAACCCTATATTTTATATTTAACTCTTAGTTAAATAGTTTAACTTTTACCATGTCCTCTTGTATTATTATAATAAATGGTTAATAAACTTACTATAAAAATCCAAGAGAACACCGATTGGTTAATTATTGATATATATAACCTTATATAAGTCCTCTGTCTGAACATTAGATTTTTAGAAATAATATATCAATTAATAATATAGTATTTGTTTTAAAAACACATTTATGTCAATTTGGTCACTATTTGGTATTTTGTTTTTGTTAAAATCATAACAACTTTATCACTTAAAAAAATTATTTAATAAACCCTAAAATTTCATATTAACCTATAAAATTTGTATATGGCATAAAAAGCCTCAATTTATATTTATTTTTATACTTATAATATCAATTATTTTAATCTTGCATTGATAAAGTAATTACTACATCATCATTGTGTCATAAATAAATTTAATTATTTAATCTATAAAAATTGTAAATAAAATACTATTATGTATGAAATATTTTTATCTTTATAATGAATATTGATAGTTGAATTTATCTTATGTATAACCCTATATTAAAAATGGTTTAGTTATTAAACATTGAATTTTACACTTTTAACTCTTCTTTAAATAAAATAATAATAAATGTCCTCATCTAATCCAAGTAGACTGAAAGGATCATATTTTATTCCTAATATTGGGTTTGGTTTAAATACACTTATCCAATAGAATTAATACACGTGTTAGGTTAATTATAATATCTTATTTACCTTTAATTACCCTATTTACTTTTAACCATGGTAAATAAAAGTCAAAAGTTACTATTTACAAAAAAAATATTTTCATCTTATTGAACCACATTTTACTTACTAATGTGAACTGTGTCTTACAGATTTTTGAAATTCAATTCACAGCAGTGGTAAAATTACATTTTATGCAAATTTGCGAATGTGCCTAGAAGGTGGGAAAAAGTCGTTAAAAAGTTCAATAAAATTTTATACAACTAATTTTATTATAAAATGACTTCAATGAATTAAATTGAACTTATATAGGTATTATATATCTATTTTTACTTAAAATAAATTTAAATAAAATAAATAATTATTTAAATAAAAAGTCGGTTTTAAACAATAATGCGGTGTTTTTCTCTATTCATCAAAAATTAAAAGTTTTCAGAAAAATACCAAAAATTCATACTAAGATAATTTTGATATTCTGAATTCAAAAATTAATTCTATTTTACCAAATTAAAAACATACAAGTTTCAATAATTAATCTAAAATTAATTCCCATTGTCAAAACCAAAAAGTAGGTTTTTAAAAAGTAAAAACTATCAAAAGATTGGCATGCATTTATGTCAAATTTAAATGTGAAATTACTTATAATGACATACATTGTATTAAATGATAAAAATATAATCTAATTATACTTTCAAACCATTCAAATTCATAATTTAACACTATAAATTATTTCAATTAAAAAAGTACTTTTCAATTAAAATTTAGTATTTTTCACTATTCATCAAAATATGAAACTTAACATAAAAGTATCAAAAATTTACCCAAACTAAATTTTTTTGTCCCGCTTCTAAAGAAGAATTTAATTTCATTAAATTGAATTAGTAAAAGTGACAAATATTGGATTTAAAAAGGGTTACCATTAAAAGGCGGTAAAATTGCATGTTTTGAAAAATACTTATTTTATCTAAAAAATAAATTTGTTATTATATTAAGTCTAAGAAACACATAATATGGATTCTAAAATTATATAGAGTATATAAAATTCAAAATTCAGTTAATACTATTCATAACCACTTTTTGAATGACTAGTTTTGTAAGTCGCGGTGCGCTCGAACTCGGTGTTGCATGTAGCGCAAGTTATTGAATTACTTTGAAGAGATAACGTACTATAAAATATTGGGGTGTTACATACCATATACAAAGGGAACTTTAAAGGAAAACATGAGTTGAGATTTCCCTTACCTTGAAGAGTAACTCCTAAAACTCCATGATTAGGACCTTGGTGTAGGATTGAAATATCTATGAAGATTCTTAAATAAAAGAGGGAGTGAATTTTAAGTTTAAAAACTTTCATTTTTATCCGTAAGGAAATATTTTTTTAACAAGGTTAAACAAATTGGATTCACTAAACCCTATTTTGTAAGGTTAATAAAAAAACAACTTATATTTGATTAAGAATATTATCATAATGAAATAACAACATAGGTATACATAAAAAATATTCTACCTTAAAGCATATACAATCTTATATCAAAGTTAATACAAAAGTAAAATTATAAGAAACACATTCTATTTGTAACAAATTGCAGTGGAATTTTAAAGTACATGTAATAGAGTGTGATTCTTTGAACCCAAAGATTAGTTTACCCAAACACATTGGATAAAGGTCCCTTGATTTATACTTTCAAGAAATTATATCTTACCTACACTAGGGTAAGCCCTCGATCAATGAAAGATCGGTTACAGCTTCTATCTTGTTATTCCTGAAATCCCTTGATTAAGTAGGTAATCAGAACCTCTATCTTCCTTCAGCTTGGAAGCCATTGATTAAGTAGGCAATCAAAACCTCTATCTTCCTTCATCTTGTAATCCCTCAATCATAATCACCAATGATTGGTGTTTCATAAAGAAAACAAAGATTATTGAAGATTTCAGGTTTATTGAACAAGATTCTCACAACTTAATCACTTCAAGGATTTCGTATGAATAAATTTTGGGAGAGCTCTCATGTGTCTAGAATTCCAAAAGTTTTGATCTCGTAAAAATGACTGGGTATTTATAGGAATGGAGGTCAATGGTAACATTTATCTCCAACGGTCATATTTTTTAAAAAAAAATCATAAGGACCTGTACAGCTGGCGCTTACACTAGTCATATAATAATAGATTTGATGGCACTGTTTAAGTGTCACAAATATTATCATGAAAAGCATTATCAAAAATATATATACACGAATATAATTATATGTATGAAATTATTAATAAAAGAAAATGACTAATTAGTTTTAAGAAACTTATATAATTATATTCTAAATATAATGAAAATCATATTATAGGAAGATGAGAATTAGATTATGAAAATATTGGGAATCAGATTCAATGAAATTATGTGAATTGGATTCTGAAAAAATGGGTGAATCGAATTTGAGAAATAGAGTAAATCAGATTAAAAAATATGAGCAATTCAGAATTGAGGAACATGAAGAACCGTATTTAAATTTTTTTGGGATTTGTAATTTAGAAATAGAGAGAATTAGATCCACAAATCTGAGTGAATCAGAATCAAGAAAGTATATGATACTAGTTTTTATTTACTCTAGTATCTATGCATCCTTAAGAAAGTTTTTTAGACTTATATTAGGAAATAGCATTAAAATTTTAAAGAGAATGGTTTCAATTAAACATGTATTTTCATATAAAATTTTTTATAGAAGGAAACATTATTAAAGAAAATGTTTTTGTGATTTCCAAAACATAAAGGTATTTAAAAGTCATAAGGAAACTTTTGACTCAACAATATCCCCCTTTTTAAAAATCACTAACAAAGTTTAAAGAAAAAAATATTATGACTTAAAAATATATTTTATACTTGAACTTGAAAGAAATACTTATCTCCCTCTTGATTTATAACTCTTCAAAGAAAAAAAACAACTAACCCCCGTTAGGTTATGAAATCCTCCTAAGGATCATATTATTGTATTTGACTTCCTTTATTAAGGAAATATTTTCCCTTTACTTAAGTATTTATTCTTTAAGTATTCTCCCCCTTACTTATATATTCTCCTCTTTAGACTAATATTCTTTTTAGAACATTATCCCCCTTTTTGATTTACAAAAAGGGATAAAGAAAACATAATGTACCTAAAAATTTAAGAAAAAAACTACACAGAACAATGGATAATAATATTCTGATATTGAAAAGGTTTTTCCAACAAAAGACCAGAGTTACAAAAAAATCAACCCTTCATCTCCATTAAGGTTCTGACTATGGCCTTCAACTTTTTCAACTCCTTGTTACCATCTTAAAACATTGCATGGAGCATTTCCTGATCCTTTTTATTATCATCATCATCATCATTTCTATTTTTATTCAAGAAGAAGCAAAGAAAGAAACATACCAGACCACTTGACCACATGACCACAAGACCACAACCCACCTACCCATATGCCCCCATGCTCACATGCCCCCTTCCAGGGGATTACACCTAAGGAGGTCTAAAAGAGTGAAGGCCAAGGGAATCCCCTCTGATGAGGTTAACCACCTCGGGTTTCATAGTATGAACCTTGTGAAAGCAAACCGGATCCGGCCCAATGACCTCAAGCGAAGCAAGGTAATCCGCAACATTATTCCCCTCTCTCCATGAGTGTTTAACATAGGTATCATTATTGATCATGCTCCTTCCTTTCCTAAAAATGTATGAAATTTCCCAAAAAGATGGGAAGAGATCATTCAGAGCATCATGTAGGATTTTTGAGTCTATTTCCACTTATGAAATCACAATACCCTATTGTTTGCAAATGCTTAAACCTTGCATCATACCCTGGCTTCAGCTTAAAGAGAAGAACCATAGCCGAGACGAGCCGAGAAGGCCCGAACCACTAAACCTTGAGAATCACCGACCACACCACCGCCACGTAGGATCCCTCTACGACAAGACCAATCAGTATTAAGTTTCAGGCCTCTGGAGGGAGGGTTCTAGCAGATCCAAAGTCTGCGATAACTGCTGCTTCTAGGATGGGAGACTTGATTCTGCATGTTCATCTACTGTAGAGAGGGAGCCTCTCGCCATTTGCTGAAGAGACGGACCAGGTCAATGAGGAGATTATTTGTTTTGAGAATTATGGACTGGCTAGAAGATCTGAACCCTTCATGGAGAATCTTATTTCTCACCTTCCATATAGACCAACACCCTGCATGCAGGATCAAGGTTCAGGCTAACTTCTCCATCCCTCTGTCCCCTGAGCCGTGATACCACCTATCCAGGAAAGGCGTATCTACCATGCTCTGAACCAGAAGGACGGTAAACTCCCTGAAGAAGCTCCAAACAGTACCTGCCCATTCGCCTCTAAAGAACAGATGAATCGTACTCTCCTCATCACCAGCAACAAAACATTTGCAACGCGATACTATAGGGATCCCACAACATTTGATATTCTCATCAGTTGGAATGGCCGCATTCCTAATTCTCCAAAGCAGAAAGTTGAATTTAGACGGGATTGGTTTGCACCATAAAATCTCATTCCAGCAATCACCATGAGCCAGATCCTCCCACGAACGATGGTAGTCCCGGAAATTAAAATCCCAGAAGAGGAGAGGGTGAACACACAACGATCAGGATCCGATGAGATGTCAATCAGGTTAAAGGTGTCCTATTGTTCCTCGTCCAGCACAACCTTGATGAAATTCAGATGCATGATAGTTTCCCTGAACATGAGGGTAGTGTCTGGACAACCCAGGAACTCGAGCACCCGCCCTACCTAGTTGTGGTACCAGAAGGAGACATCTCCTCTCCAAATAATCCATTGAGAGTATTGTTTCAATTCTGCAGTAATGCAAGAAATTTTACACCAGAACGTCGAGCCACGGCCCTCCATCGTGGACTGAGACCCATACTGAGCATCCATGGTTCTTCCCCATATTATACCCTGCTCCACAACTTCCCATGCAAGTTTCGCATGTATGCCTTTGATGGTGTCTTCAAGACAGCGCACATTAATACCTCCTGCCTTCGTGGGCTTAGCCATCTTCCACCACAAAGCCCAATGTCGCTTTACCTCCATGCAAGGAACCTAGGGGAAGCTATCCAGGATCTTTTCAATGTTAGAGATGACCCCCTTTGGAGAATTAACAGCCAAGATAGCGTGGACCGGAGCTTCCAACAGAACGCTATTAATGAGCACAATACGGCCACCAAAAGAGGGATACCTGTTTTTCCAGTTAAGGATGTGGTCTGCAATTTTACTACTGAGAGAATAAAAATACCGAATAAGGAGTCTACTGGGAGAGATGGGAGCCCCTAGATATTCCATAGGGAAGCATCCACGTCTCATGGAAAGGGTTCGTTCAATCTCCTGACTCCTCCTGGACGTGCAATGTTTTGAGATGTAGCATAGACTCTTTTCCCTATTGACCACTTGGACACTCCAGTAGTAGTAATCCTCCAACACCGAATTCAGGCCTCTAATCGAGGACATTCTATCATTTGTGAAAATGATGGTGTCATCATCGAACATAAGGTGTGAAATAGGTTGAGCTCTCATACTCCTTCGATACGCTAGAATAACTCCTCTGCTCATGCTCCTGTGTAAGAGGCGGTTGAGGACATCCTGGGATAAAGCAAAAATGCTTGGGGAGATCGGGTCACCTTGTCTCAGTCCACGGGTGGTCTTGAAAAAACCGTAAGATTTCCCCATGAAAAAGTTCGACATCCAAGATGAGCTGAAACATCGAAAGACCAGATCGATATTCCAAGGGGAGAAGCCCATGTCAGACATCACCTTATTAATGAAACTCCACTCCATACAGTCATAATATTTACTCATGTCCAGCTTGAGAATGATATTGGATACACGAGATTCGTGATGGATATCTTTAACCATTTTCTGAGAAAGAGCGATGGCGCCTTGAATGGACCGGCCCTTCACAAACCCATGCTGCTCCAAGAAGATCCACTTTGAAAGATGTGTGGACAGCCTTGTGTTGATGATGCTAGCGAGGATTTTATATGGAAAATTACATAGGCTCATCGGTCTGTAATGAGACATCAAGGAGGGATTCTTGTTTTTAGGAAGGAGCACCATTTTTGTAGCACAAGACACCCGCGGCAGAGTACCTCCCTTAAAAAAATCTTGAATGGCCAAGACAATGTCTGCTTTCACCACCTCCCAAGAAGCCCGATAGAATGATTCCAGGAATCCATCTGGGCCCGGGGCACTCTCCGGATGAAGATTCATCATGGCATTAAAGATCTCCTTTTTATCAGGTATGGTGCTCATCTTCTCGTTATTCTGATCTGACACAACTCTGGGGATCACCTCGATGATCACATTATCCCTTCCTGAATAGCCACTTGGCATCCGGGAATAAGGCTCAGTCAGCAGGTTCTTGAAATAATTGAATGCCTGGTTCCCCATAACATCTCTGTCATTATAAAATGATCCATCATCCATCAGCAAATTAGGATTGGTAGGCCTCTTTCTCTCCTTGATACAGGAATGGAAAAACCTTGTGTTCCTGTCACCTTCTCTAAGCCATTTAATTCTCGAAGAATCCCTTGCCATGCATTCTTGAACCAGAAGAAGCTCTGCCACAGTACCCTTCTTAATATAGAGCTCCTCGAAAGTGATCTCATCCCATGAATGTTCCAACTTAAGTTCAAGTAAATCCACCTCCTGCATAGAATCGATGAAGGCCCTGTCCTGGGGGGGATTCCCTTTTCCCACACCTGGAGGTCGGACTTGAGGCACCTTAATTTGTCATGAAAGGAAACCCACGTATGGTCTTGAATAGGAGAACCCCAAATATGCTGAACCCACTCTTGGTATCCTGGGGAGTGAACACACTGCTGACAGAATGGGAAACGTCCCTAGAAATCCTGCCCCGCTGAAATTGAAGCCAGTAGGGGGGAGTGGTCAGAAACACCGTGTGCGAGATGACTTACCTTGGTGCTAGAGAACGTAGTGGTGGTGTAGATTCTAGCCATACATCTATCTAACCGACTCCAAGAGCGATGGGGGCCCCTTCAGTTTTTGCACTAGGTGAAGTAATCCCCTGAGAAACTGAGATCACATAAACCTTTCCCATCCATGAACTGAGAAAAGTCCCTGCTAGCCTTCTGTTGAAAAGTTCATCTTCCTTTCCTCTCATCCGGGTTGTCCACAATGCTGAAATCCCCTCCAACAAACTTGGGGAGGGTTCCGGGGTTAAAAGCCTTTAAATCGCTCCATAACGTTTCTCTTTGCAGCGGATCACAGCTTCCATAGATAGCAAAAATGAAAAAAGAAATGTCGTCTTTGGTCACTTTAGTGGTGATGAATTGATTACCAGATTGGACTAGCTCCACCGAATAGATTTTATGCTAGAACACCCAAATGTGCTTGTTAGGGGGATCATCATGCAAAAAACCATGTAGTTTGAACCGCCAAGAAAACTCCCTGATTTTGGCAATATTTTGCTTGTGTTTGAGAATGGAAACTACTGCGACCTTGTGCCTTCTGACCTCAGAAGTGATAAAATCCGACTTCACCCAGGCTCCAAGTCCACGGGCATTCCAAATGAGGACTGGAATCATTGAAAAGACAAGGCTCTGGAATTGGCTCTAGATTTCTTGGCCTTCGTGAAGTGGGAGGAAGAACGCTCCTTTAAAGTTCTCAATTTTGAACGAGTAAAAACAAACTCTTGAGTGGACGCCTTCTTTCCGGATGTAGATGCTGATCTGGGGGAATAGAAAGAGGTTAATTCCCGAATAGATAAGTCCTGATGTGTAGAACACTCTGTATTCCTAGAGATTATGGAAAGCGGCTTTTGTTTCTGTTGGAACCCTTGTGAATTTAGAGGGGGTCCTTTCTGCTCTATAAGGAAATCCACTACATAGGAACATCCATAGACCAAAAGGAACAAGCCAGTATTGATTTCCGGCAAGAGATCCAGGTTCATGGGGCCTAACGGCCTAGAAAGCAATCCTTGAAAGCCCTACTCCGAGTTCAACCCGTTGAAGAGTAAGGAGAACAGAAAGGGAGGTATCACAAGACCAGCCCTTGGAGACTGCATGCCTACTGGAATGGGGAGAACACCGCTTCTTCTGAACCTTGAAACTATCCTTCCCTTATAAGAGGATAACTCAGGAACCAAGGCTAGAGAGAGATCAGTGTTCGCATCTGGAGAGATGTCGCGATCTGGGGAAACCATCTGAGAGTTACCGAGGGGAGGCTGGCGCGACGAATTCGACGCCTTCTCTCTAGAAGCCATACGGTTGAAGGAACGATGCCCAACCCCCTGCTGACATCTCCTAAAAACTTGGATAGAGTGTCCTTGGAGAAGACAGTGAGAGAAAAACCGAGGAAACACTGGAAAAGAAAGCTCTTGATTCCAACTGAAGTCGTCCTGGACCCGAAGCTTCAATTTGTCCAGTTGGGATAAAGAAGTGTCCAATTCCACACAAATCCGAGCCACTGAAACATCCCCACAACCGGAGGTCCTTATATCATAACACAGAAAGACTCCAATGGCATCACCAATTGCCTTGAGAAAGCCGTCATTCTGGAACAGAAGTGGAAACCCTGGGAGATGGATCCAAACTGCAGCAAGGAGGTTTTCTTTCCCACTATGAACATCTAGGGACCATCAAGAAAGACTAAAATTCGAACGGACAAACGCCTGAGGAGCCCTACACCACACCAGCAGGAAATCATCTTCCGAAGCCATAACCAGGCAGAAAGAAGTCCGGTGAATAGATGAGACCTGAATAAGAGACTTTAAACCCCATAAGAGGACGAAACGATGGAACCCCTCCAGAGGAGGTTTCACTGATCCAAATCAAGCTACCAAGTTCCACTTAAGGCACGCCTCCACCTCTGCAAAGGAATCCAACAGGAAGTCCGTGGAAAGGCACCCACCATCGTGGGAGACATTCATGGCCGAGACACACACCTCCGGAAAGCAAGGGCGAGGAGAACCGCAGAACGAGCCGCACAAAGCGTCTTTGAATGAACCGGGCCTAGGGGGCGCAGCAGAAGAGCAACCAGCACCTTGAGGAGGCAGCGAGGACTTCTTCCCTACACCCGTGAGCTAGGTAGGGAGCAACGATTGAGGATCAATCATAGGAAAGTTCCCAGGGGGCACAGGGATCCCCTGAACCAGAGGGTCGATAGCAGCGGATCCCAAATCCAAATATTTATCTTCTTAAAACTAAATTCCTTTCTCTTCCTTCATCTTCTCTAAGAAACCGTCTAATGGTTCTTTGAGGGAGTCTTCATATTATTTGAAAGCATTATTTACTAACTCAAACATATCATTAAAAACCTTAAGATCAATATTGATCTATTTTGGCCACATTTTCATCTCTATGTATGATTTCCAATGATAATATTAATTTTTTAAAAAGGTTTTTAATTCAGCTTCAAGATTTGTCAACTTCTCCATGAAAAGAGATATTCAATCTGATTTCTGATTTAAGGAATCTAAAATGAACTGATATCTTGATTCAATATTCTTAAAGTATGGAATGGATTTTACTAACTTCTTTAAGTATTGAACAATGAAATATTCTCCAAAGGACGAGGAATAATTTTCTGATTCTAATTCATTCTGCTTAGATGTTCCAACATCCACCTGCTTCCTTTTTTATTTCTTAGATACCAAATTATCTATTCATTGAACTATTTACATATCATAATAAAACTGAACAATATTTTCATCATCATCAAAATAATATTCATGATTCCTACCATCATCATCATTACTATCAACATCATCATCATAAGGGATTTTCTGAACATCACTATAAACAACATTTTATTTCAGAAGTGAGGAAGATATTCAGATCTGGATATCTTATTTTTGAACTAATTTTCCTTATGAATAAATTTTGTATGAGGATGTTTGACAGGTTATTATAGATAAATTTTCATATTTACTCTCTCTATGAGTTTCTCTAATTTATTGAATCTCTTAATCATTAACATTTTCATCACCTACTTCTTCTTATTCTTGGGATTTTTCTTCAACACTTGGAACTATTTTTAAAGCAGCTTGTTTCCCTTTGACTATTGGGGTAGCCTTTATCACAGTGGTACCCAACTTTTGAGGGAGAAATTTGGATTCTTCTAGAAAAGATTCCGAAGCATGAATGATTTTTGATGCCTTTTTATTATCTTTTATGAAAGACTGCATTATCTCTTCTTTAGATAGATTTTTCTTAAGATTCTTCTCCTTAGATTTTTTTTCAAGTTATTCAAGTTTTTTAATTTTTAGGGCTTTAGAATATTTTCGATCCATCCCAAACACTACACCTCCATCCTTTATTAGATATTTATCTTTTCTCCACTGGTCAATGACTTCTCCGTGATAAGATTTCTACTTCTTTGATTTCGGCAGTTCAGAAGCTTGAGATTTTCTTTTCTTCGATTCAGCAACTTATTTCTTTGAACTTTTTCCAACTTGATCTACCTTTCTTGATAAATCAATAAAATTATTATATTTACTATCAAAATAGTATTTCATTCTTATGAGAGTTTCATCTCTTAAGATAATAATCATGCACTTCTTTGACTTTGGCTTGCAAAAGACATTGCATGTTTTCAAAAAAATTAGAACCATCTTGGAAAATATTTTTGGAAACATGAGAATCTATGACATGATTGACCCACCCTTTATCTTACTGATAATGAGGAAGATATATCTCATTACAATTATTTTACTTAGATTTACAAAAAAAATCTAGCATGAATATTTTTGTAATATTGAGGATTTCCTTATCTCATTTTCTCAGTATCAGAAGTCCTTGAATTCATAATGATATGATCTGATAGTTGGAAGATAGATGATTTTTTTTGGATTCTTTATTCCCAAATGGAATAGAGATTATATAGATTTTTATTTATTGAAAGAACCTTTTAATTCTAGAAACTTATGAGAGGGATAAAATGCTTCTCCATCAAATGGAATTACGAGTATGTTAGTAGCTTTCTTAAATGATATAGAATAGGTTTCCCCATATCTCTTGAGTTGGAACTTATCCTTTCCTCCTTCTATAAAGAACTTTCCTAATTCATAGAATTCAACTACCAAAATCCAGATATACTGGATCCTATTCTCCCTTGATTTTTTCAATAAATATGTTTTCCCATCCTTGGAACTTTATTATCTTTCTTAACAAAGAATCATACATTAGGAAGAAAACTTGATCAACTGTCCTTTCTCTGAAAATAAAAAATTCTTTAAATTCCTTAAGCGCAGGCATTAGAGTATGAGAAGAGAGTGATAGAGACAGTTATAACTGAGGAAGGATGATGAAATTAGAATTGAGGTTTTGAAGGAGGGAATCAGCTCTGGAATAATTCTCTGGAAATCAATATGGGACATGGGGGTCCCCTTCTTTATATAGGCGTCAAGGCGTCGATTCATCTTCTAAGGTTAATCAAATGGCTGAAAAATAGACAGATCTGATCTGAAGATTGAGATTAAGCTAGATAAGGTTTTATAGGTTCTGATATTTTGAGGTTTTAAGGAAAAAAATGTATTTAAGTAAATATGAATCTGATAAAAAAATTAAAGCATGATTGAAATACCAACATATAGAAATTTCATTAAGAGTTAATGGGTAATAAGATGTAGCTCTCAGAGTTCTCTGAAGGTTTGTAAAGAATTGATAAGATTCTTCTTAGAAATATTAGATTCCTAAATTTTTTGATAATATTATGAAAACAAAAAATTGATAATGTCAGAAAAAAATTATTATATTTTGAAAAGTAAAAAAATTACTAAAAAAATTATTAAGGAAATAAAATGTACTCCCCCTATAAAAAAGAGTAACTTAATGTAAGGGGATAGTTTAAAAATGGATGTGAATGATTACCTTATAGTTATCATTCCAAACTTTTGTTAAATGTATTCAAATATATCAGAAGGTAAAGGTTTTGTAAAAATGTAAGCAAGTTTTTCTTGTGTTCTAATAAATTGTAAAATAATATCTTTTTTTAGTATGTGATCCATAAGAAAGTGATTCTTATTACCTATGTGCTTTGTATGAGAGTGATGTGTAGTGTTTTTTCTTAAGGATATGGCACTAGTGTTATCACATAGTATATTAATTTTAGTAAAACTCATGCCATAATCAGTGAGTGTGTGTTACATCCACAACACTTGAGCACAACAACTTCCAACTTCCACATATTCATCTTTAGTAGTGGAATATGCTACAGAATGTTACTTTTTACATGACCAAGAAACTAAATAATATTTTAAGAAATAATAAGTTTGGAATGTACAATTTCTATCCATTCTATAACCAAAAAATTTGGCATCCGAAGAACCTTTTAAAGGAAAATCATTTTTAGAAGAATAAAAAAGTCCTAAATCCATAGTTCCTTTTAAATAGTGAAAAAATATTTTCACTATTTTTAGATGGGATTATTTTGGATTTTATTGATATCTTGCACATAAGAATACTAAAAACATTATTTATGGATGAATAGATATTAATTATAGTAAACTTCCTATCATACCTCTAAATGTTGTTTGATCCATTTCTTGTCAAGTTTCTTCAACATCAAGGGTATTAGAGGTACCAATTGGAGTACTTATACTTTTAGTGTTGTCATATAAATAATTTTTAAGAATATATTTAATATACTTGTGTTGATATATATAGGTTCCTTTTAGTTTTTTAGAAATTTGAAAACCAAGGAAAAATGTTAACTCACCCATCATACTCTTTTCAAACTCAAATTTCATAAGATTTGAAAATGAATCAGTTAAGGATTGCAAAGTTGATCCAAATAAAATTTCATTAACATAAATTCAAACAATCAAAACATCTTTTTTCTTTAAAAAAGGTTTGTATCATTAGTTCCCATAACATTATTATTTTGTAACAAAAATCATATAATTCTATCATACCATGCTCTGAGGTCTTTTTTAAGTTCGTATAAATCTTTGGTAAGTTTAAAAGCATATTCATGATGTTTTGTGTCTTCAAAACAAGATTTTTGTTCAACATAAACTTCTTATTAAGAATATCCATTAAGGAAAGAACACTTCACATCCATTTGAAAAATTTGGAAGTTAAAGAATTCTATTAAGGCCTATAGAATTCGAATAGATTAAAGTCTAGCTACTAGAGTATATGTTTCTTCATAGTCTATTCATTCTTATTGATTATAGACTTTAGCAACTAATATTTCTTTATTTCTTACAACGATTCCATTTTCATCATAATTGTTTATAAAGACCCACTTTACTCCAATTACAGAAGTTTATTTAGGTCTTTCAACCAAATTCTAGACTTTGTCCTCTGGAATTCATTTAGTTCATCTTGTATAGCTTCAATCCAATATTCGCCACTCAAAGCCTCGTCAGGACTTTTGGGTTTGAATTGGGAAATAAATGCTATATTTTAAACTTCATTTATTAAATAACTTCTAGTCCTTACTAGTTTATTTACATCACAAATGATACTATCACTAGGATGATTCCTAAGAAACAATAGACTTGGGTTTTGTAAGACCTATTCATCAACATATGATAGAAAGTCTTCTAGAGTGAATACTTCAGAAAAAAATTCTTATGTATTTTCATTATTTGAAGATTCTTCTATTAAAGGTTGATAATCATTTTTAGAAAAAACATCAGAAGATTTAGGTTGTGGTTGTTTAAAAACAAAAGGATTTTTTTCATCAAATTTAACATGTATATTTCCTCAATAGTACAATATTTTTTTATTGAAAACTTTATAAGACATAAAAGTAGTGGAATAGCATAAGAAAATACCTTCATTATATTTGGGTGAGAATTTATGTAAATTATCTTCTATATTCAAAATGAATACTTTACATCCAAAAAATCTAATTTATGAAACTTTTGGTTTTTGGCATGTCCATAACTCATAAGGTATTTTGTTAAGAAATGGCTTTATTAAAACTGGATTTATAGTATAACAAGTAGTACTCACACCATCAGCCCAAAAATTATTTGAAAAATAGTATTCACTCAACATGGTTATTATTATCTATTGAAGAATATGATTTCTTATTTCAACAACACCATTTTTAGGGTGTTCTAGGAGGTGAGAAGTTAAGAATAATGCATTTCTTACTAAAAAAAAGTTTCAAAATATGAATTTTCGAATTCTCCACCATGATCACTATGAATAGTTATCAAAGGTAGGTTTTTCTCATTTTTAACTTTTTATATAAAATTTTAAAGAAGGAAAAAAGATTTACATTTCTTTGTGAGAAAATAGACCCATGTAAAACTTATATAATCATCAAATAGAAAAAATAGATAGTATTTTCCTTCGATATTTATAGTTTGTGTAGGACCAAATTGATCCATGTGCACTAATTATAATGCATTATTAGTTGATACTTCATTGATTTATTTAAATCTAGACTTATATTTATTTTCATATTTAAATGGTTCACAAAATTTTTAAGAATCATATCTAAGATCTAGTAGATCCTTAACAATTATTTTTTTGACAATTTACATAAGTTACTATGGTTATAGTGTCCTAACCTTCTAGGTCATAACCAATATGGTTCTTCCATTTCACTAAGAAAAGGTAAGACTTGGCTCATAAGATATTCTAAGTTAAGTGTATAAACATTCTCATGCTGATTGGAAGAAATAATGAACTTATCCTTAAAATCATGTACTATGCATTTATCATTCCTAATACTCACAAGGTAACCTTTTTCACATAATTTACTTATTCTTATAAGGTTTTCTTTAAGACCTTGGAAAAATAAAACATTTAAAATTTAGGATTTTCCAAGAAGAATAATGTCATATATACCAACAATTTCTCTTTGAGAATTATCTCTGAAAGTGACTCTTCCACCTTTCTTCTTAATAATATTTTCAAAGAAATTTTTGTTACCAGTCATATTCCTAGAACATCCATTATCCATGTATGATATTTTTTTGTTGGTACTTCCTTTGTCTTCCTTAAAATAAAATAGTTAGATTTTCAAAATCCAAATATTCTTGGATCCGAAAATGTTTGAAAATAAAATCATAGGGATCCACATCTATTTATAAAATGAGCTTTATGAAATAATAATGATTGGATTTTGTTTAAAGAAAAAAATTTCTCCCAGTGTCCACCACTTTGACACTTAGTGTATAATGTGGAACTTTTAGGAACAAAATAATTATTACTCAAATCATGTTTTTACTGAGAATTACCAATTCTAGAACTATTCCTCATAGGATGACTTTTTTTATACATTTTATCAAATTCTTCCTTTTCAAAAGTAAAGTTTGATGAATGTTTTTTAAGAGAAAAGATTTTATATTTTAGTCTAATGGCTAAATTCTTATCCTCATCATTATTTATTTTAGATTAAGATTTTTCCTCTAAATCATTTTTCTCAGAAACAACTTTTTCCAAATCCATTGAAAGTTTATTCATTTCAGAATTTACTTCCTCAAGGTTTTTTGAAATTAAAAAAAGAATTTAACACCCCAAGGATTTATAAATAAATTTAATATTGAATGCATGAATCACTGAGTCTTTAAAAAACACCAATTTGTTATAACCTATCTAGTAAACAAAAAATTTCCACCTCTATTATTTGAATTCCAAGAAACCGACATACACAGTTGTGTTTAATAAGATATTTAGAGTCTAATATGACAAACTTATTTTTTTTGGAATAGTAACATACCCTTATGAATATTAGTATGAATAGTAATATGACCCTTATGAATAGTAAATCATATTATTGTTTTATTGTCTTAAGGTTATAAGATAATGAGATCTTAATTATTTTCTCAAGGTGATATAAAATGAATTATAGTTTTAAAATTGTTATTTTTCGAATAAATTGTGATTTTATTTAAAAATTAAATTAATAACATTTATAAAATTATTTTTAAAAAATGGGGTTCATTTTTTGTATTATATATGTCAAAAAATGGTTAGGTTTAATTTTTGATATTTTTCTGAAATACTCAAATTTTTGATGAATAGTAAAATATGGTAATTTACCGTATATATACATTATCTGTTAAATTAAATATTCCTAGAAACATGGATGATTTAATCACACTTGTTTCAAACTCACATGAAATTATTACTATTATGGGTCACATGAATCAACACTAATGGTATTCTTGAGGGAAATAATAAAATAATGAATAAGATATTCAAAAATCACTCCTCTCCTCCACTATACCCCCCCCCCCCCTCACTCCCTATTCTCTTTAATCCTCTCAAGCCTAAATTCTGATAAAATATCCCCTAAATATCCTAACCCACTTCTATCATCCTTTGGTCTCATAAAAATACCAAAACCTCTCCTCTAAAGAGACTCTCAAGGAAGATAACTTCAAGAGGTAAATTCCTATTTTCATTACTTTTATTTCAAGTTACTTTATTTTATTTTTATTTACTCACCTACTTTTATCCACATTTTGTGACAACTATAGTACCTTAAATGTAATGGAATGTTTTTATGATAAAGGAATAATTTTTTACCATATTTCTTTTCCCCTTCTTTTATATTAGAAATGAAAACACCATCTGAGATGCGTTAATTTATCACATTCAAGGACGACGAGTTTTCAATTTCTATTACCATATTCAATTTTGGTCATGAAACCATTTTGATAGTTTAACAAGACTATAATATAGGTATTATAACTTCTTTACTATTTTGGAATCCTTTTGTACACATGATATTAATTTATAAATCAAAATGAGTTCATTGTGATAAAAAAAATGTCAATTAACCCAAACAATTTTCATTAAAGTTTTGTATAATGATTCATTTTCACTCCCAATAACCAAAAAAAATTATAATCATGTAATCTTATGGTTGTTCAATAATAACATACAATTTCAATTTTGGACAACCGTTCTCATTCTACATGTTTATCCTTACAATAATATAAGTAAACTAATTATGAAAACCAAGGAAGAAAACACCCCCAGAATAATGAATTTGAATCTATTAACCCATCAAAAGTCCATGAATGAACCTAAGAAAGTTATAATAAATCAATTAAATTTAGGGTAGGTTATGTAATTATTAATTTATGAACCTAAATTTGATTATTCAGGCCATTAAGATCAATTGAGGAACACCTTCAGACTTAAGGAAAGGGTTTTCTACCCGAACCTCCATATTATTTTGGGCTACTATTTTTCTATATTAACACCAATTAAATTATTATTTATTATTATGTAATAATCATAAATTACGTTTTAATTTTCTATATATTTGTACCAACCATAATCCTTCTATATTTTTTGGGGAGTTACATTTTTTAAAAAGATCTTTCAAAAATTCTTCCTGAAATACAATCCACATTTAAGAGAATTTCTCAAATTATTACATATTTTCAAGGGCACTATTTAATTTGTTTTTAGTGACAATTATCTTTCTAAAAACACTCATTTTATAATGTAAATACTATCTTAATTAGATTCTAGTTTAAAAAAAATTCTTTTCCAAAAGAACTTTTAGTTTTCAAAGTAGAAGAGTATTTATCTCAAGAATTACTCGATGATTTTATTAGAGTATCTTCATATATTTCAACACACTTGTTGATTATTGTATAATATCAGGATTAATATTTAATGATATCATCTAACATATTTAATTTATTTGATTATGATTATTTTTAATATGGATGTGTTATCTTAAAACCATTCACCAATTTACTCTGAATGGTTAGTGTTTATTCTTAATATTTGGGGAATGTTATTGAAATTTCATTTATTAGTTTTAATATTAATATATATTTTGTTTATTTTTATCCCCTTTCATATAAAGAAATAATTATACTTAGTAATTGATGGGTGGGGCCTGCTATAGGCCCTCAATGTATCGGTAGGTCTAATGAGACAAAGTGGGGTCTTGGCATAAGTCCTTGACAAAATGATTATTTATGCACTTGCCACGAGGCCTTGACGGTATGGTTATAATGTCTAGAATTATGAATTCCCTCATTATGAAACTATTAATTGAAAGATCATATGGTTATTATACTAGTAGAATACCCATGATTATTCTTTATTATGGCATTATTTATTCATCTCTTATTCCTTTCATAATGTGTTCAAGTTTATTTTTTAAAGGCTTGTGTTTTTAGTTGTTCACCATGCCTAATGTTTATTTTTATTATATCTTTCACTATATTTTTTACCCTTACTGAATGTTTGATCTCACCCCTTTCTTATGTTTTATTTTTCCCAGGATGTGAAGAAGTTTTTTATAAATGAAATGTTGGGATAACCTTGGAGATATAAATGTTTTCAAAGTAATTTCTATGTTGTATTTCATTTTATGTTGTAATGTTAAACTTATGTATGTATCTAGTTTTACAAAACTACTAAACTATTCGTTCCTTCGGGATATGACTTTCTTGTAATCACGCTAATGTAATAAAATAAGGCACCAACTCTGGGCAACTAGGGTTAGGTCATTACAATTTGTATCAAAGGAAGTTTAGTAAAAAACATGGAAACTAGATTTAGAAAATGGAGATTTGGAAACAAAACCCTAAGATAGTCTTTGATTATAAATCACACAAGAACATCCAAGAATATTTTGTAAGGAATAGATTATGTGGGTCCTTCTAGAAAATAAATCTTTGTCTATATACTATAAGTGGACGTGGTTTTGGTAAAAATGTACCTAGGAGTAATAACTTTGATAAGGAGTTTCAGGCTCGACCCGGTGTATCCTGGTACATGACAATGGCCCTTACTACATGCCTAGTTTAACACTCCCATGTGATATGCTTAGGATAATTCACATTTTCATTAAAATCCATTATGAAGAATTTAAATGTAAATTTTTCCTCAGTGAAACCATGTTTATTATTATGAGATTATCTATGTATAGAATTTAAATTTATGCTAAATATTTTTCTTCATTGAGAATATAAATTATGATTCATTACCTAATCTAGTGTATTCCATTATTTAGAAACGACTCCTAGTTGAAGTAAAGGAAACAGCTTGAATGCGCGTGTCTAATGTAGTGATTTTTTTATGCAAGATAATGATGTTTTATCTAGTGTTATGACTGGTGCTGAGAAAATTATAACTATATTGGGACAATTGAATCATGTTATGAATAATAACCTTACCCATATAGATCATTAGGATCCACAATGTTGGGGAGCTATGTTAGATTTCTTTATGTGACAACAGCCTCCATCGTTTAATGAGACTACAGACTCATTCATAGAAGAGTAGTGGATAAGTTCATTAGAGAAGATATTTATCACCTTGGTATGTAACGAAAGAGAGAAGGTTGTCATGGTGGTTTATCATCTATCATGATTTGCAGATCAGTGGTGGTCTTTAATTCAAAAGAAAAATGAGGAAGAAGAAATAGAAGAAATGGAATATAGGGATTTTAATTAAATCTTCTTAAAAAATTCTTCCCTCGTGAATAACGACCAGATATGGAAAGGAAGTTTCTGAATTTGAAGAAAAAAATGGATGAGAATGTTGAAAAGTATGAAGATAACTTCAAAAGGTTAACAAGACATGCCACAGACTACATACGTAATCCAAGGAGAAAGATTTATCAATTATTTGATGGATAAAATCATTCCTCCAAAGGGCTCTAGTCTCCCAAAGTTTCTCATCATATGAATATATAGTCTCAAGTGATATCAAGATGGAAAAGGAATTATTTAAGTCTTTTTATTTGAAGGTAAAGCAAGAGAATAAGAGGGTTGCTAAAAACTCTAGAAAAGTAAATAAGGAAATGGGGAAGAAGGGGAGATTTGACCTTCCACCGAGTGAAAATTGTGGTAAGAGACACCCTGGTACTTTCCTGAAGGGTATGGGTGATTGAAACAAGTGTGGAGAAAAAGGCCACTAGTCCTGGGATTGTAAGGGGAAGAAAGAAGATACCAATATTCACTGCTACAATTTTAGGGAGAGAGGACATTATGAAAATGATTGTCCTAGGTGTCAAGGAAATTTTCCTTAAAGAAGGCCTAGGGAGTAAGTCTAAGCATATGTGGTCACAATTGCAAAGTTTGAAGTTCCTATCATTGTGGTGGTAGGTACTTTAATTATTTCCTTGAACTTCACCAATACTTTATTTGATTTTGGATCATCACATTATTTTTTATCTTCCTAGTTTTCCAAGAAAATTATAAATGTTCAATTTGATTTAATAAAGGAGTTTTTGGTCAAAAATCCTTGGGCATGTATCGTTGCAACAAAGATGTGTCGATTAGTCCCCCTAATGACACATATATGTGATTTAGTTGCTAACCATAGCATCATACCCATTATTGACTTAGATATAATACTTCGTATGAGTTGGATTTCAAATTATAATGTGAATATAAATTTCAAGAATAGTTAAGTTACAATTTTTGAGAATGGTGTTGAATCCCTTATCTTTAGATCTGAAACCTCACCAAATGATTCTAATATAGATCCACCTCCAGTAGCTTTATTGAATTCAATTATTGGGGAGGAAGGTAATGAAAGAACTTTGGGTGAGAAAAATAATGTTCAAATATAGGACGTACCTATTGTGAAAGATTATGTTGATGTGTTTCTATAAAATTTACCTAGACATCCTTCTGAGTGGGAAATTGAGTTTTTATTGATTTAATTCCTGGTTCAAGGCCTATATCAAAGACTCATTATATAATGGCCACTATAGAATTAGTATAACAGAAGAAAAAACTAGAGGAATTGAGTGATAAATGGTTTATTCTCCCTAGTGTCTCTCCATGGGGAGCCCCTGTTCTTTTCATTAAGAAAAAAGATAGATCTACGAGGTGGTTCACTGATTACAGGGAGATCAATGCTATAACAATAAATAACAAGTATCCCCTACCTCACATTGATGATTTATTGGATCAAATTCTTGGAGCATAATATGTTTAAAATATTAAACATTGATATACATATCATCAGCTATGAGTAAAGAAGGAATACATTCCAAATATAGTATTTTGAACCAGGTATGGGCATTACAAGTTTACAGTAATTCCTTTTAGACTGACTAATGAACCCTCTGTATTCATGGTTCTAATGAATAGAGTTTTCAATTAATATCTTGATGATTTTGCGGTTTTATTTATTGATGATATATTGGTATACTCTAAAATCTACAAAGATCATGAAAATCACTTGCGCACTATTCTGAAGACTCATAGAAAAATGAATTATATGGGAAGTTTAGAAAGTGTGAATTTTGGCTTCAATCGGTTTCCTTTTTTGTCCACATTTTCTCAAAGTTTGGAATAGTTTTTGATCCAATGAAGAAAAAGGCTATGCAATAATGTCCTACTCCAACAAACATAATCGAGATATGTAGTTTTATTAGTTTAGCAGGTTATTATCAGCATTTCATTTAGAAATTCACCCATTTAGCCAACCTGATAACCAAGATTACAATAAAGGGGTTAAGTTTGTATGGAAAAAAGAATTTGAAGAATTGTTTTGAGGAATTAAAGACGAGAATAGTGAATCCTCCGATCCTGACTCTACCATCGAGGAATGATGGGTTTGTGATCTATAGTGCTACATTAAAGAAAATAATTGGTTGTGTCCTTATGTAGAATGATAGAGTTACTGCCTATGCATCAAGATAGTTTAAAATTCATGAACAAAACTATCTTACTCATGATCTTAAGTTTGAAGCTATAATATTTGTTCTAAAGATATGGAAACACTATCTCTATGGTGAAATATGTGAGATATATACAAATCATAAGAGTTTGAAGTATAACTTCTCATAGAAAGAACTCAACATGAGGCAAAGTAAATGGCTACAACTAATTCAGTATTATGATTTTTACATACACTAACACCCAGGAAAGGAAAATAATGTAGATGATGCATTGAGTAGGAAGGATCATGGAGTTTTAAACAAAATGAGGATTCAAAGGGATCCTGTATTCAAGGGTATGATATGTATGGACATGGGAATTATCAAAGAAGGTGAAACATCTTTAATTTTTTAATTGGTTTCCCAGAAATCTTTATTATAAAGGATTAAAATCTCACAGCCTGATGATGATAAACATCTATAGAAAATTAATGTTGAAAAAGATGGTAAATTGGCTGAATTCGTATGTGAAGATGGAATTCTGAAATTTGGGAAGAGTCTATGTGTTCCCTCTATACCCGAGATGAAAAAGGAGTTATTGGATGATTCCCATAGCTCAATTTTCTCTATAAACTATGGTATCACTAAAATGTATAGAGATTTGAAGGAACATTTCTGGTGGGACAACATGAAGTGGGAAATTGTTGATTATTTATCAATATGTTTCAGCTGTCAACAAGTGAAGGCCGAACAACAATATCCTAGAGGATTCATGCAATCTATGTCTATTCCTGCATGGAAATGGAATGACATCACCTAATATTTTGTCACTGGGTTACCCAAAACCCCAAGAAAGAATGATGAAACATGGATAATTATTGATATACACATTTTCTCGCTATAAGGGAGGATTTTCCACTAGAGCGGCTTGAATGACTCTATATCAATGAAGTTTTTAGACATCATGGAGCACCTATTTCAATAGTGTCTGATCACAATCCTCGATTTACATCCAAATTATGGAAAATTATTCAGAAATCATTGGATACTGAGCTTCATTTGATTATTGGTTATCATCCTCAAACTAATGGGAAATCAGAAAGAATGATCCAAACTCTAGAAGACATGTTAATATCATGATTTCTCAACTTTCAAGGTATGTGGTATCAGTATTTACCCTTGGTGGAGTTTGACTACAATAATAGTTTCCATTTTGGTATTCAAATGGTGCCATATAAAGCATTGTATTGAAAGAGATGTTGTACACCAACATATTGGGATGAAGTTGGTGAAATTAAGCTAGTGGACACAAAGATTGTGGAGGAAACAACAATGAAGGTAAATACTATTCAGGGGCACATCAAATCAACTCGAAGCATACAAAAAAGCTATGATGATAATTAAAGAGGGGATTTGGAATTTCAAGTGGGAGATCAGGTTTTCTTAAAAGTATCTCCATGTAAGGGTGTTATAAGATTTGGGAAGAAAGGGAAATTGAGACCTATGTATATAGGACCTTTTGAAATCCTAGAGAGAATTGGAGCTATTTCATATCTTTTGACTATGCCACCTACTCTGTCTAAAGTACACAATGTTTTCCATGTATCATTATTAAGAAAGTACATTCCAGACCTAACCCATGTCATTACTTATGAAGTTATAAAATTAGAACCTGACTTATCTTAATGTGGAGAGCATATCCATATCCTGGACACTAAGGAACATGTGTTGAGGAATCAGATGACACGATTGGTAAATGTACTTTGGAAAAATCATAGAACTGAAGAAGCATTATGGGATCCTGAGGATCTTATGATGAAGACCTACCCAAATATAGTTATGAGGTAACATTCTGTGAGTTTCGAGGATAAAATTTTTATAAGGGGGGAGAATGTAACACTCAAAGAATTTATAAATAAATTTAATATTGAATTAATGAAACACTGAGTCTATAAAACACCACTTTTTTATAACCTAGGTAGTAAACATAATTTTTCCACCTATGTGATTTGAATTTTGAAAAACTGACATACACAGTTGCATTCAATATAATATTTAGAGTCTAATAAAACAAACTTATTTTTTGTGAATAGTAACATACCCTTATGAATAGTAATATGAATAGTAATATGACCCTTATGAATAGTAAATCATATTATTGATTTATTGTCTTAATGTTATAAGATAAAAATATCTTAATTAATTTTTCAAGGTGATATAAAACAAATTATAGTTTTAAAACTGTTATTTTTCAAATAAATTATGATTTTATTTAAAAATATAATAAATAATATTTTTAAAATTATTTTTAAAAAATGGAGTTCATTTTTTAATTCTAGAAATCTATAAATGGTTATGGTGAATCTTTGGGATTTTTTTGAAATACTCTAATTTTTATGAACAGTAAAATACAGTAATTTACTGTATATATACATTATCAATTAAATTCACTATTCCTAGCATCATGGTTCATATAAGCACAATTGGTTCAAACTCAAATGCACATATTACTATTATGGGTCATATGAATCAACACTATTGGTTTTCTTGATGGAAATAATAAAATAATGAATAAGATATTCAAAACTCACTCATCTCCTACACTATAAAACCCCTTCTCACTCTCTCTTCTCTTCACTCCTCTCAAAACTTATACCATGTCTAAATTCTACTAAAATATCCTCCAAGCTCATAACCCACATCCATAAGCCTTTGTTCTCATAAAAATACCAAAACCTCTCCCCTAAATAGGCTCTTAAGGAAGATTACTTCAAGAGGTAAATTCCTCATTTTATTTCTTTTATTTCAAGTTCC
The DNA here is from genome assembly GCA_963277665.1 of Viscum album. Lineage (NCBI taxonomy): Eukaryota > Viridiplantae > Streptophyta > Magnoliopsida > Santalales > Viscaceae > Viscum > Viscum album. The sequence continues at coordinate 1,777,746,614 of OY728143.1, read as the reverse complement.
ATTCTTTTATTTTTCTTTCCTCACACTCTTTCATCCAAATGTTGTGATAAATCTAGAGCCTTACATGTATTGAATTTTTTTTATGATAAATTAATAATTCTACATCATCTCTTCTTTCCCTTTATTTTATACTAGAAATGGAAACACTATCCGAGATGTGTTAATTTATCACATTAAAGGACGAAGAGTTTCCAATTTCTATTACCATCTTCAATTCTGGTCATGAAACCATTTTTAAGGTTTAACCAGACTATAATATATGTATTATAACTTATTTAAGGTTCTATAATTCTTTATCACACATGATATTAATTTATAAATCAAAATTAGTTCATTGTGATAAAAAACCGCAAATTAAACAAAAATAGTTGTCATTAAAGTTATATATAATGATTCATCTTCACTACCAATAACCAAATGATATTTTATAGCCATAAAATATTTTTTTTGTTCAATAAAAACATAAAACTTATATTCTGGACAATCATTCTCATTCTACATGTTTATCTGTACATGAATATAAGTAAACCGATCATGAAAACCATGGAAGATAATGCTCCCAAACAAAAAAAACTAAATCTCTTTACCCATCAAAAGGCCATGAATGAAAATAATAAGGTTATAATAAATAAATTACATGTATGTTAAATTCTGTAATTATTAATTTATGAACCTAAATTTGATTATTCAGGTCATTAAGATCAAGTTAGGAACACCTTCAGAGTTATGGTAAGGGTTTTCTACCCAAACCACCATTTTTTAAGTTACTCTTTGTCACTCTTAACCCTAATTAAATTTTTCTTTACTATTATTTACTCATCATAAATTATTTTATAATACTATATATATGTGTAACAACCATAATACTTTTTTCTTTTATGGGGAGTTACATGTTTTAAAAGGATCTTTCAAAAATTCTTCCTAAAATACAAGCCCGATTCAGGGGAATTTCTCAAATTCTTACCTACTTTCAAAGGAACATTATAATCTTTTTTTAGTGACCATTATCTTTCTAAAAACACTTATTTTATTATGAAAATACTATTGTACTTAACTTATACTTTTATACAAATAATTTTCCAAAAGAACTCTTCTTTTCAAAGTAAAAGAGTATTTATCTCAGAAATTACTTGATGATTTTATAAGAGTATCTTAATATGTTTCAACACTCTTGTTAATTTTTATGTATTATTGTTATTAATATTTATTATATCATCTAAAATATTTAATTTAATGGTTTATAATTAGTTTTAATGTGGATGTTCTATCTTAAAACCATTCCCCAATTTACTCTAAATTGTTAGTGTTTGCGCTTAATGTTCAGGGAACGTTATTTCCAATTCATATGTTATCTTAAATATAAATATATATGTTTCTTATGTTAATACACATTAATATGAATAGTTCAATGGACTTAGAAAATGAAGGTCCGGTCCTCCTATATCCCCTCGATGAATCGGTAGGCCTTATGAGACAAACTATGATCTTGGCATAAGGCCTTGACAAAATGATTATTTATGGTCTTGGAATGAGGCCTTGATAGTATGGTCATGATGCCTAGAATTATGAATTCCCTCATTATGAAACAAGTAATTGAAAGTTCATGAGGTTATTCAACTAGTATAATACCCATGATTATACATTATTATGTCATTATTTATTCAACTCTTATTCCTGACATAATGTGTTCAAGTTCATTTTTTTTAAGGCATGTGTTTTTAGTTGTTCACTATGCCTAATGTTTGTTTTTATGATATATTTTAATGTATTGCTTACCCTTACTGAGCTTTTGAGCTCACCCTTTTCCATTCTTTTATTGTTTCCATGATGTGAAGAAGTATTTTATGAATAAATTGTAGGGATAGCCTCAGAGATATGGATATTTTCAAAGGAATTTATATGTTGTATTTCATTTCAAGTTGTAATGAAAAACTTATGTATGCATTTGGTTTTCCAAAACTAATAAACTATTTGTTCCTTCAGGATATGAATTTCTTATAATCATTCTAATTTAATCAAATAAGGCACCGACTCTGGGAAACTAGGGTTGGGTCTTTACAATTTTGAAATATTTTCCATCATGATCTTTAGAAATATCTGATAATTCTTTTATTAAAACATTGATTCTAGAATTTTCCTTCCCATTTTTCTTTTTTTAATCTTACTATTTTCATTTTCAAGCAACTTGAAAAATCTAGAGACTTCTTCAAAAGATGTTAAATTATATTTTGCTATGGAAGATTCTTAATCCAAATAAATATATCCATTCTCATCAGGATAGTTATAATTTAAAGATATATTTGTTAAGGATTCAACAGTGTGTACCTTTTCCATGAAACATTTATTATCAATGGGTATTTTGGAAATAAGACCTTTATTATTGAATCCAGATGTTTCAAAATATAAAGATTTATCAGATGAATCGACATGACTTTCACTCCAATAATCATTTTCCTTTAATATATTCTTTACTTTAGGCTTGTAGTACTTTTCATGTTTCCTCTTAAAATGCCTGTCTTTTTTGTATTTTCTTTTAATCCTTGGAAAATCTTATCTGATGTGTCCTACTTTCTTACATTCATAGAATGTGACTTATGAATATTTCTTGTCCTTCTTATCATTTTTCATATATCTATATTGAAAATTATTCTTGCCAAAAATCTAGTACATACTTTGAGAAAGATTATCTAACTCATTATGTGAGTGATCAGTATCACTTAAATCTAACTTATCTACAACTTTCATAGTATTTAATGATTTAACAACTTTCTTAGGAGTTTTGGATTTTATCTGATTTGAGGAAGTAATAAAATCAAAACTCCCATTCTTCTTCTTTATATTATCATCAACTCTCTATAATATGTTCTCATGTTGTAAAAGAGTTCCAAATAAATTCAAAAAGAGTTACAATTGTGACTTCCCTTGACTCATCAATAGTAGTTCTCTTTGATTCCCATTCATTAGGTATGACGTCTATAATCTTATCTACAATAATCTCACCATCTATCCCTTTTTCTCCCATTGACTTTAGACTATTTACGATATACATTAATATATGTTGAAAATTAACTATAGGTTCTCCATAGGAAAAAATTAAACCACGATAATCTGATCTAAGCATGTATCTTCTAGTTTCAATAATATCAGTACCAAAATGCATAACTTCTAATTTATTATAAATTATATTAGCTTATTCACAGGAAGATATCTATCTATATATATTTCTAGTAATAGAACAAAGTAAAGTATTTTGTACATTGTGATTTAGATGATATTATTTCTTCTCTTGATTAGTAAAATTTATAACTTCCTTATCAGGGATTTTATAATCTCCAATAAGCATGAAAATGTTATCCACACCAGTATTGATAACAAAAGTCTTCATTTTATCTTAAAAGTATTCATAATCATTCTCATCAATGATAGGTGGCCTTATATGATTTAGATTATCTATAGATCTGACATTCATTCCTGCCATTTTAGAATGATACAAAAAAATCATTTTCCATAACACAAGTTAGTGTATAAAATATTTATAAACAAAACTTTTATAAAACAAATTCTAAACAACTTGTAGAAGTAATGAAATAGTAAATAAACCAAGCAATGAAAATATGATTTTGATATCAAATATAGATATAAATATTTCAAAGACCTCCTGTGATACCAATTTTAGGATCAAAATATGTTTGAAGATGCTCATATACAAGATGGGGTTAATTTTAAATTGAAAAATTTTCATTTTTATCCTTTAGGAAAACTTTTTTTAACTAGGTTAAACAAATCATATTCACTAAACGCAATTTTTTACGGTTAATAAAAAACACCATATGTTATATAAAGATTATTATACTAATGAAATAAGAACACAGTTATACATAAACTAAATTCTACCTCAAATCATGTATAAGATTATATCAAAGTAAATACAAAAGTGAAAGTATAATAAAAACTTTCTATTTGCAACAAATTACAGTGGAAATTTAAAGTACAAGTAAAAGAGTAAAAATATTTTAACCCAAAGAGTAAGGTATCCAAACACCTTGGATAAAGTTCCCTTGATTTATACTTTCAAGAAATTTTGTCTTACCCACACTAGGGTAATCTCTCGATCCATGAAATATCGGATGAAGCTTCTATCTTGCTATCCCTGCAAGCCCTCGATTAAGTAGGTAGTCAGAACATCTGTCTACCTCCATCTTAGAATAACTTGATTAAGTATTTAATAATAACCTATGTATTCCTTTATCTTGTAATATCTCAATCTTAATCACCAATTATTGGTGTTGCAAAAAAAAAACAAGGCTTATCGAAGATTTCAAGTATGTTGAACAAGTTGTTCACAACTTAATCACTTCATGGCTTTCATAAAAATAAATTTTGGTAGATCTCTCATGTGTATCGAATTAAAAAGGTTTTGAGCTCATCCAAATGATTTTGTATTTATAGGAGTTGATTTTAATGGTCATATTGATCTCTAATGGTCATATTTTTCCTGAAAAATCAAAGGAACCTATACAGTTGGCACTTACTATGGTCATATAATAACAGATTGGACGACACCGTTTAAGTATAAAAAATTATCAAGAGAAAAATTATCCATTAATATATATGTTAATACAATTATATATATAAAAGTATTAAGAAAATAAACTGACTGATCAGTTTTAAGAAACTCATGTAGTCAGATTTTAAAGATAATGAAAATTAGATTCTAGGACGATGAGAATCTGATTCTAAAAATATTGGGAATGGGTTTCTAAGAAATTATGTGAATTGGATTTGAAAAAATTGGGAGAATTAGATTTTAGAAATATATTAAACCATATTTAGAAATCTGATTTATTTGAAATTTAAGAACATGAATAATCGGATTCACAAATTTGTGGGATTCAGAATTTAGAAAAAGAAAGAATCAGATTCACAAATATGAGTGAATAATAATTGAGAAATTATATTGTTCTTATTTTCATTTACTCCAGTATCTATTCAGTATTAATAAATTTTGTAATACCTGGCTTTTGAAAAAACATAAAAAGGTTAAAGATCGTGATTTCAATTAAAATCATATTTGTATATAAAATTCCTTATAGAAGGAAACATTATTAAAAAAATGTGTTTGTGATTTCCAAAACATAGAGGAATGAAAAAAGTCATAAGGAATCTTTTGAATCAACACTTGGGGCCTTGTGGACACCTTTTGAGGACTCCTTGGGTGGTAAAACTGCCATATATTTCTAGAGGATGAATTTTGAGTGAAATGAAATGGAGAAATGGGTGGGTATTTATTATAAAAGATGACGATTTGTTTATTAATATCCTTAGACACCTAGGTAGTGGTAAATGAAAAACCATGGGCTTTACCGTGGTATTTTCCCATGGTATTGGACACTTGGGACACCTATTATTATATTTTAATCCACAACAGTCTACCATAATTTTATATTACCTATTTTGTCAATGAAAATTATAGTTTCCACAAAATATCATTTTTAAGTTAAGTTTCCATTTTAAAATTTAGAAAGTAAATTATATATTTGGAAATTGATTTAAAATTTATTACATTACTTGATATTAATAAATATAATATATTAAGACTTTTATTGTGGTTAATTAGTTATTACATCATAATGACATAATTATAGTCTCATTAATCAAACCGAAAAACTCAAACCGTACTTTTACTATTTGTTGAAAAAACAAAATATTTTAGAAAATTGTCATAAATTCAAACTAACCTAATTTTGACATGATTATTTAAAAAATGATATTTATATTGTCATAATAATTATTTCAATATGATAATTTTAACTTTTAAAAATAAAAATCCTTATTTATTAAAAATAACATCAGATAGAAAATGCATGGTGAAATTGCATAGCGAAATTTCTGACATGTGAAAAAAATCAAATTGTTTTACCATTTATATTTAAATAGAAGTGTTTTAATCATACGATTTCATTAAAATAATTATTATTAATAATATAAGTTTATTATAATATTTATAACTTTTCTAAAAAGTATAATTTCTGTCTAAAAAATCAATTTATCAAACTCCAACTCAACTTTACTAAGAAAAACTATTCTTAAAATAGAATTGATGGGAAAATTTTATTTATACAATGTAATTACACTTTAAGTAACTAGTTCCTTAAAACATAACCCCTTATAACACCCACATATGACCTACGGGTAAGGTGTGCAATGGTGATAAATTATTGGGGCGGCTCGGATAACACCCCCAAGTGGTAATTTCCACTAAATTGAACTCCTCTTGTGGGTGATTTTTTTCAAGATTAAAATATTTAAGATCCTCTTAGTCTTGGTCAATAGAGAAGCCTAGTGATGCTACCTCCTTCCCAAGTTCCGACAAATGGGCTTTATACGGCATGACTCTACTAGTTGGGGCCATCAGTTCTCCTTTCTTCCTTAATTAATCATTATCATTTCTATTTATAAACACTAATTACAACATTAAAATTATTATTTAGAGAATTTTTTCCAATGTTCAGATTAAAATAATAATAATTTAACAATGGTCATAATTGACCAATGGTCATATAATGGTTGAAGCCAATGGTCTCATTTTAATTTATACCCACTTCTCTATTAAAGTGATATAGTTTTGTTGAGTAAAAAATAAAATAACACACATTTTTAAAAAACAAATTTCATTCAAAAGGTTCAATTAGTTACAATTATAGTACAAAATATTAGTATTAGGACACAACTTCAACAAACTCCCACTTGGACTAGAGCCAACTACCTACAACTTTCAGACTACTAGACCTCACATGAAAATCATGTTTCTGTTGAGTTAAGGATTTAGTCAAGGGGTCTTCCACATTGTCTTCCATGAAAATAATGCTCATTGAAACCACACATCTCTGAGAAAAATCCTAAGTGGTGATACTTCTAAATTATGTGATTTGTTCACTGATGTGACCTTATCTCTTTTTCGAGAGACACCACTACAGTATTCATCGTAATAGAGTGTGATAGGATCTTTTCTACTAGGTACCACATCAAGATCTTGGATTAATATAAACATCAATACTACTTCTTTAGGTGCCTCTGAAGCTGTAATATACTCAAAAATTGTTGTATAATCTATGGTCACATCCTTCTTTGAGCTCTTCCAGCTCACAACACCTCCATTCAAAGTGAACATGTATCCCTTTTGTGATTTCATGTCATCTTGGTCTATTTGGAAACTAGAATCTTTATATCCTATTATGACTTGTTCTTCATCTCCTTCATATACCAGTAACATATCCTCAGTACACCTAAAATACTTAATAATGGTATTGACTACCATCCAATGGAGATCACTAGGGTATTCTTCATATCTATCTACCAAACTTGATGGATAAGCGACATCTAGCATAGTATTGAATCCTTATAATTATTTTTCTTTCCTCAAGTTTTTAAGGACACATTTTCTTGGAAAGATGAATTCCATGTGACACTGGAAACAATCTCTTATTGGATTGTTCCATACTAAATCTCTAAAATATTTTTTCAATATATGTACTTTGACTTAGGCCGAATAGCCTCTTAGATATATCATGAAAAATCTTGATTCCAAGAATATATATTACCTCACTTATGTTATTCATGGATAATCATGTATTCAAATTGGACTTAATAAACTGTATGTCTGGTATCTCATTTCTAATAAGTAATATGTCATAAATATATACTATTAATAAAAAGACCACACTCCCACAAAATCATTTTTAGACATAAGGATTTCATTCATTCTTTATGAAACCATGAACCCAAATTTTGTTATGGATTCATCAAATTGAATAATCCATGACCAATATGTTTGATATATTTTAGTGTAAAAAACCCTACGGTTTGTGTCATATAGACATCTTCTCGATGGTTTTTGTTAAGGAATACTATTTTTACATCCATTTATCACATCTCACAGTCATGGAAGGCCACAATGAAAAGTTGAATTATGATGGATTTCAGCATTGTAACTGGAGAAAATGTTTCATCATAGTCAATGTTTTGATTCTATTTAAACCCTTTTACAACTATCTATTCCATATAAGTACTAACTTATCCTTCCATGTCCAGTTTTTTCTTAAATTACCATTTACAACCAACAAACTATACATCCACTAGAGGTTCTACCAAAATCTAGACATAGTTTTGATACATGGGATACATTTCATAAAACATGCCTTCTAGCCGCTTAACAACATTTTGTCACTTACTAATTCCTTGTAGAATAGAATATCATTATTATAAACTAATAATGAGTCACCATCCTCAGTGACTAGAAAACCATAACGTTCTGGTTCTCTAACCTCTCTTGTACTCCTATGCAATACTTGTGTCTCTAGAACAACTTATTCTTCCATGAGGATTTATGGAATCTGTTCATGTTCCAACTCTTGTGTATCTTAAGCCTGGAATTCATCAATGTCTATCTCACTCCCACTATATCTTTTAATGATAAGATACTTATCAAGAAATGTGGTATGTTTGTCAACCACAACCTTTTTGTCTTTAGGATTGTATAGGTAGTGTCCCTTTGTTTCTTTGGGATATCTTTTAAAGATACACTTTGTGTCTCAGGGTGCCATATTTTTACCTAAAGAGGACTTAGAAAACACTTCACAACCCCTCACATATAAGTATGACAACATAGGATTCTTTACATTCCCTAAATTGGTATGGTATACCATCTATCACTTTAGTTTTCACTCGATTTAGTACATATTCTAGTTTTTGTAATGAATATCCCCAAAAGGATAATAGAATATTCTCATGACTCGTCATTCATCTCACCATGTCTAATAAGGAATAGTTCCTCCTTTGGATTACACTACTCCATTGAGGTCTATTAGGATGAGTGAGTTAATATAGAATTCCAAAATCCCGTAAATAATCAAAAAAAAATTGATTAAGATATTCGCCACCATGATCTAAGAAAAGTTTCTTAATCTTCTTTCCAAGATGGTTCTCAACATCATTCTTGTATTCCTCAAATTTTTCAAAGGAATCTGACATCTACCTCATCAAGTAGACATAACCCTATCTACTAAAATTGTCAATAAATATTATGAATTATGAGTACCCACCCCTTTCTTTAACAAGAAAAGGTACATAAACATCGGTATGAACTAATTCAAGAATCTCTTTGGCCTTTTAAATTTTTACACTAAATGGGAATTTGGTCATTTTGTCTTGTAAACATGTGTTACATACACCAAGTGGTTCGAGTTCACAAGAATATAAATATTCATCCTTTTGTAATTTAGTAAACTGATTTTCGTTTACATGTCATAAGTGATTCCATAATTGGGTGTAGTATGAGTCATGTGAAATAGTTTCATTATCAATTTCCATTACTTGGTTTGTGTAATCTAACACATTAAGACTATTTTTAAATGTGACTTACCATAAAAAATTCTATCTTTATGAAAGTAGAAAAATATTTTTCCAAACTTGAAAATAAATCCATTCGTATCAAGTTTGGATATAGAAATAATGTTTTTGATAAAGGATGACACATAATAACAACCTTTGAAAACCAATATCATTCTAGTTGGAAATGGGAGGTGGTAGTCCTTGATAGCTACAACAACATGTTTAGCTCCTTTGGCTTCTCATAGATCTACATCCTCTCGTGTCAATCTTTCTGAATCTACTTGCTTTCTATATTTGAATACATATGATCACCACAAGCTATATATAATACCCAATTTATATAAACAAATAAATTACACTCGATAATAATCAAACATGAAGTTTTCTCTTGCTTCTTTGGCTGAGTTTAGTTTTTCTTCCATTGACCCTTCTTGCAACATGTGAAACAAATAACATCATGTTCCTTTTCTTTCCCCTTGATCTTCCTCTTCTTGGAAGGGAGTGGAGAAGCTTTGGGATTATAGCTATTTATTTAACCATTTCATTTATTAAACATAAGTAAGGAAGGTTTTTTCACTTCATTTCCATATCCACTTGGAAAATGATAGTGAGTAGATATATTAGAGATTTCTTAATATTTTTGATATTAAAATTAACAAAAAAAACTCAAGAGGATTTGAGGGAGTGATGAAAGAATGATATCAGTGCATATTTCATCAGAGAGTTTAGACCCTAGAACCTTTTGGAGCTCAATGTATCCTATGATCTTGGCTACATGAGGCCTAGTTGGCGCACCCTCTAAAATGTTACTCTAAAATATAACCTTAGATATCTGAAATCATTCTTGTCTTTCTCTCTCATAGTAAACACCACAAAGGTTCTCAATAAATCTATATGTATATATATTTTCATGAGACTTAATGATTTCACTTGACATGGACAACAGAATCAAACATTGAACATCGACTGTGGTGTTAACATTTTTTTTAGTTGAAAAAAACTCTTCATCACTAACCTCTTTAGCAGTCGGACAAGGAAGTGAGTATTCTAGCAGGTAAGATTTCTATTCTTGGCGCAACACAAACCAAAGGCGTATGAACAATTCCTTGAAGTTACTGCTAGTGAGGAGATGGTATTTCTCCAATATCAATCATAGTGATAGTGTGAATGACAAACTTTCTATTTTATTATACAATTAAAAATATCATTATTAGTACTTTGTTTGATTACAAATTATGTGAGAAATATTAAATTAATTTATAAGATTAAATCTCCCAATATTTTATCAAGTCCCAATAGCCTTCACCATTAAACTCAGAATTTATAGTTTTCAGTACATTCTAGTGGCAAGGATCTATATTACCATTCATAATGATCTATACTTTTTCCGTGAAAATATAAGAAGGTATTTAGTTAGGCGGTTTTTCCAACTGCGGGTGTGCAACTCCTTGATCCGTTAAATGGACTCCCTAATATTGAAATACTGATATGGATTTCCATAAAACATGCCTCCAAATTTGTATGGAATAGACTTTGGTTGTTAAATTCAATACAATTTCAGTTAAGTCAACCAAAAACCCTCATGATAACTCCCGGATAAAAGTAAGTTTTCAAACTTTTTCCATGTAAATACATAGTTTTATGGTTACATTACTAATCAAGTCATGAAAGACTAAGTCTGAATTAATATTAAGTTGAGAGATTTTAATTTCTTATACATAAATTTTATCTTATTTTATTCTTTACATGAATTATTAGTATTAAATGAATTTTACTTAATTAATTAACCATGCTGGATAAAACATTTTCACATAATCCATTTATTTAAATTTCATCCTTTCACATTAATTCATTTATTTATGTGATCATGGTCTTGCATCCAAAATTAAATAATTCATAGATAGAAATAACTAAATAAACAAATAACTTGATCATGGGATTATATAATGGTTGATTTATTGAGAAAACAATAAATAAACCTATGACCTGGAGGGATAACTCATTTTGTGGGTCTTGACATGAGTTGCAGCATTTCACCTTTTCACATGTGTATTACTTGGGTTGACATCATTATGGTTCTGGATTGAACCACCTCCACACGCATTAGAATTTTCCATTAATTACAAGTATTGATAACTCACACACAGGTGAGGGGTACTAAATGAATAATTAAGGGGAATTTCATAAATTTCATTCGATGTGCAGGTCTTACATAATAATATGGAGAGAGACGACTCACAAGACACTGATTTAATTTAAAAATTAATAATTTCAAACTCATTAAATAAATTAAATTAAATAAATTTTGACACATACATAGGTCTTGGTAGATCTCATGATCAATCATACATGTAATGAATACATAGAAGTAATTGTCTAACATTCTTTTATTATTCTTTCTTTATTATTAAGATAAATGTGTTTCCATTAATTAATTAATCAGTTGATTAATTAATTAATTAATTAATTCCCTTTAATCTTAATGTCCATCCAAATTCATTTGGAGATACCCATCTTTAATGACATTCACGACATATAAATGGTAGGACCTATAATTACAGATTTATTAAAATAAATTAAATGAGCATTCAAAATTATTTAATACCATTATTAAATTTTCAAATACAACAGGTGTAATTCAATAAAATAATGTTTTAATGTGTCAATTGTCAATTTAAAGTTATTTATTTTTTCTATTAATTGCGAGACTACACATTGTTTATTGTCCAGCTACACACCATGTACCTCAGTTTTCATGTATCCTGTGTACACTCCTAGGGCTTTGGCATCTACCTCAGATGGACAACACGACGTGTACTAACCAACTACCCGCCATGTGTTCCACTTTCTATGTCCCCAAGATACATGCTCGAGTCTTCAGCATGCATCTTAGTGGATTACACAATGCCTACATGCCAACTACATGCTGTGTGGTCTGATTGTCAAGTGTCCACATAAGTTTCCGATTGATTTGACATGTCTTTTAGATGTGGGAAATGATAAACTACACATTGTGTACACCACATAGACATTGTTTATATCATTAATGCTTCATGTTGTCAATATCATGTGATTTGACCATGTATATTGACCACACAGATTTTATAAATTTCATTATTGACCTTTGTAAATTACATGGCATGTATGCTAGCTACACGTTATGTGACATGACATATCAAATGACAGGTTGGTCCATTCAACATGCGTTGTGAAATTAATGCACTACATTTAATTTACTTCTCATAGTTTTATGTATCTTTCAATACAGCCAATTCCAGTGCACTTGGGTATACAACATGTACTCCAGCTACACAGTGTGTTCGTAGTGAGGTAGGATATGTTGTGTACATCACGAGTAGTACTGCATTAATGAATAATGTGAGATTGGATTTTTCCCTTTTTTCTTTAATATAATTTGATATCTCAATCCATTTGATGAAAATGATTTAGCCTAAATAAATCGATGATCATGGTGTTCTATAGGAAATTTTGATTTCTGGAAGTTCTAAGAAAGAGACATTGGGCACATAGGTTGATGACACCAGCATGCAACCTGCTTGATTAGAGGTATCGTGATAAAGATATTATATTACACAATAAGCATCTCTATGAGGTATTATTTCATTTCGGCATTAAATTCTTCCTATATGGGTTTCCTGGCAAGTTTCTAAATGATAACCTTAGACTTTAGGTTTCTTCGCCTAATGCCACTGAGAAAGAGGCCTAGAGAGTCACGTATTAAGTGTATCCAAAATATCATATAAATAAAATATTATTATTTATTATTTAAAAAATTTGAATTAATATTATTCATGTATATGGTTTAATAATTATTCATGTTTACTTGATCTCATGTATTTTATCTCCAGTTATTTGAGATAATATTATGTGAGCGGAATATTTAATAAATATTTATTTTCTATTTAGTGAATATATTATTTATATATTTACTGGTTAATAATGCAGTGATATTTATTTATTAAATAATATTAATTATTCAAGGCTCAATAAATATTGCGGAGGAATGAATTATTTTTTTATAGGTCTGGTGAGAAATAATATATATTGAATATTATTTGAATAAATAATATTTAATTTTAATTCGGGAGTTTAGAGCATGTTGATAAGTAATAATATTATTATTTTTGACATACGGTTTTTCTAGGATTAAATATATATTAATGGGAACTTATAAAATTATTTATTTCTAACCCTAGTGGTTATAAACCAAATTATATTATTTTTAAAGATAGTTAATTCATTTTCTTTGTTGTGCACAACGAATCAGGAAAATCCTCTCAAACCCCTAGAGAGCTCCCTTCTCCAAGAACACTCCCAAGAATAGAGAGTGATCATTCTCTATCTTCCAATCTGGAGTCAAGATAGATCCAAGAGAACACTTTGGAAGTGATTCTTGTGGTGATAAAAGGAGAACGGTGAAAGGGATAGGATCTTCCATGCTACCACTTGGAGATTCCTATGATGACATTTGGAGATTTTTGGAACACATGTGGATCACCGCTAGAGAGAATCTTCTATTGATTCTTACAATTCAACAACGATATAACGTAGATTCATTGTTAAATCCATTAACAGAGAAATAATTTCTCACAAGATAATTATTTAAATTGATTAAATTAATTATAAATAACATTTGATGATCCCTCATTCTCGTTCTGGTGTTTTATCCATTGTATGTATTCATTGATTCAATTCTATTGTCCATTTCATTTATCGTTATGTAAATCTTGAATTGAATATCAATCATGAAAAAAAAGAAATGTTGGGCATGACCCATCACATTCTTCCACTGCTCCTAGAACATTCAAGTGATACCAAATGAGACATATAATTATTTATAATTATTTAAAGATCGTGGATCGGTTTACTCATAAGTAATTGGTTTTCATTTCCTGTTTAATCATTCTTTAATACGAATTGTGAGATCTGCTTGTTTATCTTTATTTCTGGTAAATATAATCAAATTAATTAATTTTATGATCGAAATAAATTCTAAGATCTCATCCATAGGTGCTGAGGAGTCTGGCCGGATAACACAAGAGTACATGTCATGTAACCCGAAGGTACACACCATGTACTAGTGTTAAATGCACCAAGAATTAATTCATAATTAATTCAAGGCATGTGTATTTAATTTCTGCATAATGTTTTGATTTTCATATCATGTATGAGTCATATTATAGTTATCACTCTACGTGCATTGAAGCAAACACATGACAGAAAAATCATGTAATTCGTGTAATCATTAAGTTGATAGTACATGTCATAAAGGTACATGATAAGTCTTGCATACCACATGTTTCAAGAGTAAAATATATACTAGTATAATACATGTTGGGTAGTTTGGATGGTTACTCATTATTTTTCCTCCAAGGTACATTTATGTAAATAATTTATTATAATTAAATTTATTTAATTTTTTTAAAATTATGATGGATAATAATCTCAAGGAAATTCAGATGATAATTAAGTTAAACGAATTGATTATTTAAAGAAGGTAATTAATTGATTTGAGAACAATTTATCTTAAATAATAACAATTTATAATTGAATACCAATTTTATTAAATGCATAATTTGTTATGGATGATCATGAGCTTAGACCAGACCTTTGTATGTGATTGTTTTTTTTAATTTATTATTAAACTAAATTGTAGGCATGTGGGCCTTTTCTCTTCTTATTATTTTCTAAGGGTTTGTGTGCCCATTGTTTCTTTCATGTAAACCCCATATACGTGAGTAAAATAATATGTAATGTATGGAGCTCCCATGCCAGTGGAGGCAGTTCAAGTTTGGAGATGAAGCAAAACCAATCCAAGAGATATCCATAGGTGGATAAGTTGAAAACTGCAACACAAACCATAAATGGGTTAAGGTGTTTTTCACCTTGGTCGACGGTTAATTTATCATACACTAGATAAACTAAGAATTAGTAAAATATCATGATCATACAACTTTATTATTTTATTTTTGTCTAGGTTCATGGTTATTTCATTATGGATGTTTTATCATGATCACATGAATTAATGAATTAATAAGCATGCAAGATATAACTAAAATAAATGATCTTATGTGTAAATATTATCTAAGACATGGTTAATCACTTAAGTAAATCCATTTAATATTAACAAGCATGTAATAAAGATAATAATTGGAAATTTATGCATAAATGATAAATTCTCTCAATTATAAATATTCAGTCAGTATAACCTTCCACTACTTCAATTAAAATCGAACCACATTTCAAAGTGCTTGACCATCCAAAGTTGGGGTGGTTTCAATTATTGTGGAATTATAACATGTAGTTTTGTGTTGACTCAACTTAGTTTACATGTAGGGTTAACTTCAAAACCAGGACATGGTGTAACTGAGAGACAAGAGTTGAGGAAATTCAATTAGAGGATTTCAGGATTGGGGATTCCACTCAACAGATCAAGGAACTATGAGTTAATTCATTTTTTATTTGAAATACCTACCTAAAACCCTTAAAAATTCATGACCAACCGAATTTTGGGTAACGATAAGGGGAATATGGATCCTTACCATTATAATGACCAATAAACATGATATTTTAAAGCCAATGGTGAGGGAAATTGTTTCGATAAAATAGCGTAAGATTAATAAATATAGTTTTTATTTGTTTTTATAAATTTTATCAGAAAAAGTAATAAATCTATGATCATATTATTTTAAGAAACAACAATAAAATGACTTCAAAAATATAACTATGATTCATACTTGAGAAGGATAACATTCTCACTGGCATATATTTTCAATAGTGGAAAGGGCGCTTGCGTGTTGTACTACGCCATTAAAGGAAATTATAAGTGCTAGAAGAACCTATTATTAATGCACTAGGTAATGAGGCTTGTGAGGTAGAGTTTTCTATCTATGATAAACATTTTAATGATGATACATATGTTCAATATTTCATGTTATTATCGATGAAAAATGAGATTTTGAAGCAACATGAGGACATAGATGTGTATAGAATGATATCTCACATTTGGGATCACTATCAAGAGAATGTGGGACAAGAGAGATGTGAGATATCCAATTCTCTATTTAGAACTAAGATTTGAGAGTCGGCACCAAATGGGCCTCATGTAGTCAAACTGATTGGTTATATTGAACACTTTGACATCTTAGGGATTGTTGGGTCCTGAAAATTCCTCATACAAGAAGAAGTGAATTCCATTAATTTGGAAAATGGTAGAAACAATACCAAAAGTGTAATTCGAACAATTTTTTTTAAAATGGGTGGATTTTGAAGAACGAGTTGATCCCATGAAGTGGAAATGCTTCACAGACTACCGCTCATCATGGTGTTCTTCCACTTTGCGAATCACCCCAAAAACAAAATAGTTCATGGGATGAGACGAACTACTGGCACCCAAGAACAAAACCAAATCTTTTGCAGGGTAGGATAGTAATTTCATCCCCTATGAATGAAAACACACCAAGAATAAAATAGTTTGTGAGATGAGTTGGACCACTGATGTATGTGAATGAAACCAAATCATTTGTGGGGAAGGACAATGATTTCTGAACCTACGAACGAAATAGTTTGTGGGATGAGATGAACCACCAGTGCCCAAAAATGAAACCAAATTTGTTTTGGGGCTATACGATGATTTCCTCACCTAAGAATGAAAACGTTCACGGGCTAGGGTGTCTCTTTGGGCTCCCACGAAAGAAGATCCCTGACCCACCATGGACGACTGAACATGTTGGTATCTGGTCCTTTTATTTTCTATATTAAAACCTTGGGGGAAAATAGAGATGAAGAGATGGAGAAAAGGTGGGATGAAGGAGATGAGCAAGGAGGAAACACAAAAAGAGGATCCTCCAATGAAAATCGAGGGAGATCCATTGATTCCCACTAGGTAAACCAACCATATAACATTATGGAGAAAATAAAAATAATTCATCTAACTAAGAACATAAATCCCTTAAAAAAATACCATTTCGTGAGGTAGAAATAGATGCCCCCTATGCAGCCTAACACCCCACATAGAAAAATGCTATGTGGGCGGAACATTGCCCCGCACAGTAGAATACTATGTGGGCAGGGGCCTACCCCATGTAGAAAAATACTACATGGGAGGAATTTCACCCCACATACAAAAATACTATATGGTCAGAACCTAGCCCGGTGTAGAAAAAAACTACGTGGGTAGAACCAAGCCTCGCATTGCAACATGCTGGACAGGTAGAAATCAAGTCCATTTAGCACCATTCTATGAAAATGGTACCCTCGCCCACATAGTGACATGATATATGGAGGGAACCCCATCCAACATAAAAACATGCTATGCAGAATGGTGCCTCCTAGGGTGTTTTGTGCTCCAGCTAAAATAAATCCCTTCCATCATACCATCAGGCCCCACGATGGACCCTCTATGAACCAATCTAACGGCATAGTCCAAAGAATTTTCCAAAACCACCTAACATTCTTGATCATATCATCAGGTACATCAGCATTTCATCTCAAGTCTGTATACCCATGGTAAGTGGAGCAACGTGTGTAACCCTATTAATGGGGAGAAACCTCAGAATTCCTTCATGTGTACATTCTTGTGGTAATGAGGGTTACATACTCAGATATTCTCACATGAACCTCCCTATTTTGGGGACTAAGGGGAACCACTGGCCTTTCCCTTCGATGGGGTCCAGGGTTGGTCACTCCTCTCTTCCCCAATGACCATCCAGGGATCCCTCCTAGAGTAATCTTGTAGCCTTTCTTATGGTAGGATACACTCTTTATCCTCCTCTCTAGCCTTGAATACAGCTGGATGGATCACCATATGTGGCTATTCTAGATACCAAAATAAAAGAGGATATGGTCACACTCAAAGCCCTCTCTCTCTTTCTCTCTCGCTTTGAGATCCGGTATTCATCCACCAGCAGACATAAGTGGATTTTGTGATATTCATATTTATTTCCTCTACTTTTTTCTCACACCAATCATGACTCACATGGGCTTAGAGGTTATTGGTGATCATGAAATCCACACAATCCCAAACCAGCAATGGGCCTCCTGTATGGTATAATCCCCAATCATGCTCAATGGGACTATTATATGGTATAATCCTCAATCATGTTAAATGGGCATCCCCTAAGTGTAACCCCCAACCACATCCATATAATATGGACTCCTATATGATATAAGCACTGAAATCAAACCTCCTCTTCAAAGGTCCATATTCCTAATGAAGAAAAAAATGCACAGAAATACCCTAAGTGTAAGCCCCGATCATGTCCCCTCAAATGATCCACCACCATAGGTGTAAGCCCCAAAATTTATGAACTATATGGGATTTGATTCCCAACTAACTAGGATATGTAGGAATCCTCCCTAAGGTCAAAACCCAATACCCAAATTCACCCAAATTTTCTCTGGGCCACATTCTCGGTAGGGTCATAACTTCTTTGGAGACCACATATCTTCTAGTTTCCATAGGCCACCTCAACATAAGTCCCACACCATCCTTGAATAGACACATTTTCCCTAGATATCCTTGTCTCATGACGTTAAACTATGTGGTTCGATCATCATCGTATGACCTTAAAAGGTGATGTGTCCTGTTAAGTGGCACCAAACAACATGGGTTCTGATTCCTCTCACAAGGATATGTAGAAATCCCATATTATGGGTTCAACCTTGATATCAAAACAGCTTCCCTCCCCCCTAGATGATGGTAAACTCTAGATCACCTCATTATGTGGCTTAAAACCAGCGTCATCCTATTGAACGACCAAAGAAACTCTAATTTTTCCATAAAAGGGATCCATTGATGGAGAACATTCAATAAATAAATATGATTCTAGACCCAAGAATGTTCATAATTGACCATTACCTCATGGTAATCAATCTATAAAGGGGCTCCATTGATCTTCAGAGTATGATCGATTCCAAAATTTAGCAGACTAGTAAGCACGAGCTTGAAACCCATAGAAGGTGGAAGCCTAATATGGCATCGCGTGTCCTCCAAAGTGAACATCATCCAGAGATTCCAAGTTATCATTAAGTGTTTATCTTAGCATGGATATTTGATGGTCGGAGGAAACCTCATTTGAATGTAGTTGAACTGATGTGCAAAGCTACAGGGTGTGTACCTGTTGCATATAAGTTCCCTGTCAATCCTAAAAACTAAGATGACTTGTCTCAAAGAAATAAGACACCCCCCATCACGCATGATTACTAGAGGCTTCATTTACCAAAGTACTAGTGGGAGGGGCACACAGAGCATGGGTGAAACAATGATGATAATTGAGTCGATCCATTGTTTCCTTTTCAATCCAATCTGATGGGTTTACCCCACATATGCTTTGAAGACATGGTTAGAAAATAGAACCCATGATTTGTTGAGGGTTGATGTATCTATAGCCTCCCATATAGGCTCTTACCCATCCCCATATAACTTGGAAGGGACCCACCAACCTGTATGTTAGTCTCCCCTCACTTATTCGTCCCAACAAACGATAAATTTTCACCAGAATTGGGACAAAAAGGTTAATACACTTGTATCTGACCAATTGATCCACCATTTTAATGTTCATGAATCTTACCCCGGTACCAAAGTCACATACTAGAAGTAACTTGACACTATGAAACATGAACAGAAATTCTATCAGTCAAAACAGTCAGTCGATGATGAGGATGATTGTCCAAACCCACTCGCTAAACTGACCTTCCTTAAGTGTGGGACAATAGGCACACATACGCCTTCATGTCTCAAAATTTGGGCAACTCCTTGGCCTCTTGACACAAGGCTCATGGATTCTTAATGAATAAAATGCATTGATCCAATTAGAAAATGGGGCATCCTGCTTCAAATGAGGTTCTCCCTTCAAAATATCCTTCGCCTTGTCAATAAGTTTCTTGGAAAGAGTGGGAGTCATCTTTGTATCATCCCAATACAATGTTGATTGCAGAAACACATCATACATATCACCCATTATGGGCACCCCCAAAATCAACTAGATGTCCTAGAGACTGATCTTGACCTCCCCATGAACCAAGTGGAAAGTGTTGGTGTCTGGGATCCTCCTGCTAAGTAGTTGAGGGATAATCTTTTGGTTTCGGTAAGAGTAGGTCTGTGATACCAAGACCACCTCGTATATACCCATGTCCTTTAGCTCAGTCCTAAATTCCTCCCAAGTATGGTGGACTAAAAAAGGCCATCCCTGGTCCAAGATGAATGGGACCCCAGTGTGAGGCTATCATTTCAAGGAACAACCTATTTGCTCACTTACTATGTCCTTCCATGCGATGTTGTGATAGAAATGGATTTTATCATTTGGCACCCACACGGTTTCCTCCCGTGATCGAGTGTTGTTCAATAGAAACCCTGCACCATGGGTTTCTTCGATGAATTACCCCTTCATTGAGATGTTGGATATGGGAATATTGTTATTTTCAATTATTCATGTCGTAGGTTGATTTGTTGTGTGTGGTTCCTAAATCAAAGCATCGCACAAAAAATCAACCTGTGTTCTAGATTTTTGAAAATAACAAAATTCACCAAGATAACATCTTAGGGAGTGGGGAATTCATCCGAGAAACCAACATTGCCATGTCTTTGAACTACACTCCCCAGTTTCTTGAGGAAACCATGTGGGCACCAGGTGATAAAATCCATTACTATTACAGCATCACACGAAATGCCACATAATGAAAGCAAATAGGGTGGTCATAAAAATGGGACCTTCACCTCAGGGGCTCATTCAGTTTGGACTGGGGGTGGCCTTTTTAGGTATTCCAGACTTGTGAGGAATTTAAGACTGAGCTAAATGATGTGGGTATATACGAGGAAGTATGGGTATCACAGACCTACTCTCACCGAAACCAAAATATTATCGTGCATCTACTTAGCAGGTGGAGCCCGGACTCCAACACTTTCCACTGGGTACATGGGGAGGTCAGGAACAGTCTTTGGGATGTCTAGTTGATTTTATGGGCTCCCATAATGGGTGAAATGTATGATAAGTTTCTTCCACCCCCTTCATCTTGAGATGACGCGAAGATGACTCCCCCTATTTCCAAGAAACTTATTGAAAATATGAAGGATATTTTTAAGGGTGACCCTAATCCGAAACAGGGCATCCCATTTTTTGATTGTATCAATTCATTTTCCATATTAAGCAGTCAAGGGCCTTGTGGGAGGAGGCTGAGGACTTTCCAAACTCTCAAGACATGAAGGCGTATGAGTGCATATTGGCCCATGCTTCAAGAGGGTCGATTTAACGAGTGGGGTTAGACAATCATCTCTGATGTTGGCCAATTTTTATGATTGAAAGACTTTCAGTACATGTTTCTCAGTGGTTGGTTACTATCCGTATGTGACTCTAATATTGGGTTCACAGTCACGATCTTTATAATGGAGGCTCAATTGGCCACCGACAAGTGTATTATCCTTTTCGTCCCAGTACTGCTGAAGATTTATCATTTGTTGGGATGAATCGGTGAGGGTAGGAAACCATACTGGTTGTTGGGTCCCTTCCATGTTATCTAGGGTTAGGTTGGTGCCCATATGGGAGGCTATAGATACATCCACCCTCAACAGATCCTGGGGGCTAATTGCATAAGTGAGGTAGACCCATCACACTCGAGTGAAAAGGAAATGATGGATCGACTCAATTATCATGATTGTTTCACCTATGATCCGTATTCCCCTCCTGCCAGTACTTTGGTAAATGATGCCTCTGGGGATCATGCTAGATGAGGGTATCTTATTTCTTTGAGAGAAGTCATCTTAGTTGCCAATATTGATAGAGAAATTATATGTGAGGGATACACACCTTTGATAATTGCATGTTAGTTCAAATAAATTCAGATGAGGTGTCCTCCGACCATCGAAAGTGCACCCCAGGAGAAACACATAATTATACCTCAACAGCTCTGGTTGATGTTCACTCAGGAGGACTCACGATGCCGGATTGGGCTTCTGCCTTCTGTGGGTTTCAACCCTACACATACAAGATCTTATTCTGAAGTATGGAATCGATCATACCCTGAAGATCAACCAGAAAACCTAGTTCTTGTTTTCAAAGGTCCTCGGGAGCCCAAGACCGAGGTGGATAAAACCCAAGATGCCATACATTCAAGGCCTAGGAAGCATCTGAGAAAAAATATTGTTTCTGAACCTCCAAGGAAGATGTTGAGAGCCCAGGGTTCAACTCCCCAAGCTACCGACACTACTTTTCAAGGTCAAGACTCCATCCCTCCTTGTGGATTTTCTGATAGCTTGGAGAAAATGAGACTCATTGAGGAGTTCCCATTAGACTCGTGCTCTATGTTTCTTTCTACAAGAGAAGGAGGTTGCATTGATCAAACATGACTATGTGTTAGTGTCCGACACTGTATCTTATTCCAATGACCCTGACACGGTGGAATCCTATCTTTGAGATCTCGACACCTTTGTTCATTCACTACAGAACCATCATAGATATACCAAGAGAGTGCTCTGTAGAAAGTAAAGGGGAAAATAGTGATACCTGAGGCCAAAGAAAGTGAAGGAGAAAATAGACACACTTCTGAAGTGAGGCCATGAAGCCAACCATCGTCCTGTGACTGGTGTTGGGGACATTCCTTGTTCTCATCCGGATGCTCTGAAAGTAGACGCATCTACCAAATATATCTTGGAAACACTCCTGGAAGATCCCCATAAGCTTGCAGGCTTTGGATTGATCATTGCCCCAGCGTCTATCTCCGCTCAGGAAGATCCTCATGAAGTGGATATAAATTTGGAAGAAATGGACACCTGCATATTGATCCTGCCAGAGCATTTCCACCCCCTACCCCACCTGCTGTTATTTCTAGAGGATCATCTCTGTGGCACACCATGAAGCGTCAGCAGGCATCACAGCTGGCGATACTTCTAATGGTAGGGATAACACGTGATTGTTTCATTTCTTTATTTAGTTTTCATGTTATGTGTCTTCATGCACTGACAAATAATTTTTCACATGAATTGGGGCAGGTCCGATGAGTAATTAGGCATCAATTACCCAGGGGCTTGTAGACCCCATTTCTTTGGAGATACAGGTGATACCTCTAGTGGTTGTTCCTAAACCGGATAGGGAACCCGAGCCAATTAAGGCCATTATGAAGATCCCAAGTACCAGGGGGTCGACCCTTACTAATCAAATTTCTTATTCCCCTATAGAGGGGGTGTCTTCATGGGTCGACGTTCCAACCGAGCATATTGATCCAGCCCCTATGGGGAGCACAGCCACAGAAGAGGGAGATTCAAGATCGAGAAGAATCAGAATCAATTGTCTCCCCTAGTTTTGTGATGGTTATTCCTATAAGTAAAGTTTTCATGAGGGGTCTTATGAAGACCACTGACCAGGCCAAACATGATCCTCCACCACAGGTGTCTCTGGAAGAACCCAAAGTCAACCTGCATATGGATGATGTAGCTGTTGGAATTGCAAACCAATAACATGATTCAAAGCTTCTTGCGGCGTCATTTAGTACTTGCACATTTTTTTCCATGGGTCCACCTCCATTTGTTTTCTTTGAATGAATTTAAATGCTCTACATTTAAAGATTTGGAATATCATTGTACTGTTATAAATTCTCTGCATTTAATATTTTGTTCATTCCTTGTACCTTCATAGATTCTCTGTATTTAATGTTTTGGTCTTTCTTTGTACCAACATAAATGCTAGGCATTTAATGTTGTGGGTCTATAAATTGATGTAATTGTAGTCTGAAATTTCAATTGTGAAAAGATTGTGAAATTGTGAAATACAAAGCATGAAAGCTTCTTTGTGTTGTGTGCCAATTTTTCTTCCTCTTCAATTTCTTTCTCTCATAGTTCTCGGCTTGTATAGCCAACAAACTGGTATTAGAGCCAAGTTACCAAGATTCTCCAATTTTTTAAGATGGCCTCAATCCAGCCGCAAGTTCCGAAGTTGTCCAAGGACAACTACGAAAGATGGTGCATCAAGATGAAGGCGTTATTCAGGTCACAAGAATTATGGGAGATCATTACTGATGGGTATGTTGTACCCACTACGGTGGAAGAAGCTTCCTTCACGAATGAAGAAAAGGTGGCCCTCAAAAATCAAAGAAAGAAAGACAACAAGGCGTTGTTCCTCCTCTATCAAGGGTTGGATGAATCAATGTTCGAAAATATTGCCGAAGCAACATCAAGAAATCAAGCTTGGGATACCCTTGCCACCATCTTCAAAGGTGTTGATCGAGTGAAGCGGGTACGTCTTCAAACATTAAGAGTGGAATTTGAAGCAGTGCACATGAAAGAAGGTGAGAGCATCTCTGATTATTTCTCAAGATTAATTATTATTTTTAACAATTTGAAAAGTAATGGTGAAAAAGTGGAGGACATTCGAGTTATCTAAAAATCACTTCGATCTCTCACAACCAAGTTTGAGCATGTGGTTGTGGAAATCGAAGAATCAAAGGATTTGGAGAAATTATCCACTGAAGAACTGATGGGTTCATTGCAAGTACATGAGCTACGGATGCCAAAGAATACCGATTCAACAATAGAGCATGCCTTGGAGTCCAAGTTTAATCTACAAGAATAAAATAATGGCCACAAGCAAGGAGGTGGTTATCGTGGAAGAGGAAGAGGGAGTGGATATTATCCAATCCATCAACAAAAGCAACAAAATCCTACCGGCTTTTGTGGAAGAGGGAATGGTGGAGGACGATTCACACGTGGTCAGGGAAACGCAAAGAACATTCAATGCCACAACTGTAATAAATTTTTCCATTATGCGTCTGATTGTTGGAGCAAAGTGGATCATGATGAACAATCCAAATATGCTGAAGACTCTCATCATGAAGAAGAATGTACCACACTCATCCTCGCATAAGAAAAGGCATGTGAACGCCCCGATGTGTGGTATCTCAGCACGGGTGCAAGCAACCACATGAGTGGTAACAAACAACTGTTCGAGGAACTCACTGAAGAAGTTCGTGGCGACGTGAGTTTTGGCGACTCATCCAAGGTACCCTTGAGAGGCAAAGGTAAGATCAAAATCTATCTGAAGAAAGGATATTCGAATTAAATTTCTAATGTACATTACGTACCAAGTATGAAAAATAATATCATCAGTCTTGGCCAACTTCTTGAGAAGGGGTATGTCATACACTTGGAAAATTATTCTTTGTCTATAAGGGATGATCACAGGAGACTTGTTTCTCAAGTCCAAATGGTGAAGAATCACATGTTTCTGCTACGTATCAACACAAAGGCCGAGGAGTGTCTCTTGGGACTCATGAAGAATTACTCATGGAGATGGCATCTGCGATTTGGACATCTGCATTTTAGCGGGCTTAAACTTCTATCCCCATTAAACATTGTGTGTGGCTTGCCAATAATTGAAGTTCCAAATCATGTGTGTGAGGCGTTTACACTCGGCAAACAACAAAGGAACTCCTTCCCAAGTGGAGTGTCAAGAAGAGCAAATGAACCACTTCAGTTAGTTCACACTGATACCTGCGGACCGCTTGAAACGCCCTCATGTGGATGTAATAGGTATTTTATTACCTTCATTGATGATTTTAGCAGGAAACTCTGGGTGTATTGCATCAAAGAAAAATCGTCTGCATTTGCGATCTTTGAAATGTTTAAAGCTCGTGTTGAAACTGAAAGTGGCCACAGAATCAAAGTACTCAGATCTAACAGAGGTGGAGAATACACCTCAAATGCATTTCAAGATTTCTGTAGGGAACATGGCATCAAACAACAATACACTGCAGCCTACACGCCACAACAGAATGGCATTGTAGAAAGGAAGAACCGCACGATCCTGGACATGACGAGGACCATGCTGAAGGAGAAAGGCTTTCCAAAGAACTTCTGGGCAGAAGCAGTGGAATGTACTTCCTATATGCTTAATCGATGTCCAACCAAGAGCATCAGAAACATGACACCACAAGAGCCATGTAGTGGCTACAAACCGAGCATAGCACACCTAAGAATCTTGGGGTGTGTTGCCTACGCTCAAGTTCCAGAAGCGAGAAGAAGGAATCTTGATGATCGTGGTGAAAAGTGCATCTTCATCGGCTATAGTGAAGAGTCTAAAGCCTATAAGCTCTACAATCCACTAACCAATAAATTAGTGGTGAGTAGAGATGTGGTCTATAGCGAGGAATAAGCTTGGAAATGGAATGATGAAGAACCAAACAACGGAATTCCATTCGAAATAGAAGATCCTGAATAAAGGCATGATCATCAGGAGAAAATGCCAGCAACACCTTCCCTGGGAACATCATCAGTACACAGGAGTCCAGGAGGACATTCCATCACTCCTGAAAGGACTCCATCAAGTCAAAATTTGGCGAGATCATCCTCACCCATGGTGCCCATAAAGATGAATATCTTAAGCGACATTTATGAACAAACCGAAGAGGTAAATCTTTTTTTCCTGTATGCAGATCATGAGCCTCTGACGTTTCAGGAAGACACAAGGGAAGAATTTTGGAGAATGGCTATTGGAGAAGAAATTCACGCCATAGAGAAAAATGACGCATGGGAGCCGACCACACTTCCTAATAGCCAGAAATCAATTGGTGTCAAATGGGTGTACAAGATCAAGAGAAATGATGATGGTTAAATCGATCGCTACAAGGAAAGGCTCGTAGCAAAGGGGTACAAACAGAAGTATGGGGTGGACTATGAAGAAGTATTCGCTCTTATTTCTCACCTTGACACGATGAGAATGATTATCTCTCTTGTTGTTCATCACAGTTTGATGATCTACCAATTGGATGTGAAGTCTGCATTCCTAAATGGAATTCTAGAGGAAGAGGTCTATGTAGCCCAGCCTGAAGGCTTTGTTATGCAAGGGGAGGAAGGCAAAGTGTATTGACTGAAGAAACCTCTTTATGGGTTGAAGTAGGCTCCTCGTGCTTGGAATGCACGCATTGATAGCTATCTTCAAGAGAACGGCTTCACCAAATGTCCATATGAGCATGCAGTTTACATCAAGAAGAATGATCATGGCGATATAATCATTGCATGCTTGTATGTTGATGATTTTCTGTTTACAAAGAATAGTCGACAGATGTTCGATGATTTCAAGAAGGATATGTTCAAGGAGTTAGAGATGACCGACGGAGGTATCATGTCCTTCTTTCTGGGCATAGAAGTAAAGAAACAACATGGAGGCATCTATATTTCTCAAAAGAGGTATGCTAAGGAGTTGCTTGAAAAATTCAAGATGGCTAATTGCAATGCTGTAAACACACCTGTGGCAATGAGCTTAAAACTGAAAAAAGATGGAGAAGGAAGAAGTGTTGACTCGACTCTATTCAAGAGTCTAATTGGAAGCCTGAGGTATCTCACAATCACAAGGCCTGATATTGTCTATATTGTTGGGCTTCTAAGCAGGTACATGGAAGCACCAAAAGAGTCACACTGGTTAGCGGAAAAAAGTATCCTCAGGTACGTTAAAGGAATAGTTTATTTTGGTCCTTTTTATCCATACAATGAAGAAACAAATCTGCATGGATACTCAGACAGTGACTGGGGAGGCGACGAAGATGAAAGAAAAAGCACCACTGGGTATGTATTTTTCCTTGGATCGACTGATTTCACATGGAATTCAAGGAATCAAAGTGTGGTCGCCTTGTCTACATGTGAAGCAGAGTACGTGGTGGCATCATCCACTGTTTGTGAGGGAATCTGGTTGAGAAATCTGCTGAAGGAGTTGCAGCATCCGCAGGATGGATCCATAGTGATATATGTGGATAACAAGTTGTCAATTGAACTTGCCAAAAATCCGGTGCAGCTTGGAAGAAGAAAAAATATTGATACTCGATTCCATTTTTTGAGAGATCATGTGAAGCAGAAAACGATAAAATTGGAATATTGTCATACTACGGAACAGGTGGCTGATATTTTCACAAAGTCATTACCGTCAGATGCATTCAAAAGACTCAGAACAATGCTTGGAATGAAGTCGGTTTTGGTTTGAAGGGGAGTGTTGGAATTGCAAATCAAAAACATGAGTCAAAGCTTCCTGTGGCGTTATTTAGTACTTGCACATTTTTTTTCTAGGGGTCCACCTCCATTTATTTTCTTTGAATGAATTTAAATGCTCTGCATTTAAAGATTTGGTATATCTTTGTACTGTCATAAATGCTCTGCATTTAATATTTTGGTCTTTCCTTGTACCATCATAGATTCTCTGTATTTAATGTTTTGGTCTTTCTTTGTACCAACATAAATGCTAGGCATTTAATGTTGTGGGTCTATAAATTGATGTAATTGTAGTCTGAAATTTTAATTGTGAAAAGATTGTGAAATTGTGAAATACAAACCTTGAAAGCTTCTTTGTGCTGTGTGCCAATTTTTATTCCTCTTCAATTTCCTCCTCTCATATTTCTCGGCTTGTATAGCCAACATTTGTACCCATTTGGCCAGGTTATAATCAAACAATGGTAGTTAGGGATGCTGATTTCCCTGAGAGTGAAGGTATTTCTCCGTTATTCAATCCATTCCCTTTATTTTATGGGTTTAGATTTTAATTGTTTTGATCTTCTAATTCTAGAATTAAAT
This sequence comes from Viscum album, assembly GCA_963277665.1. Classification (NCBI taxonomy): domain Eukaryota; kingdom Viridiplantae; phylum Streptophyta; class Magnoliopsida; order Santalales; family Viscaceae; genus Viscum; species Viscum album. The sequence goes on along the minus strand of OY728143.1, from coordinate 1,777,717,660 downwards.
CAACAAGTTTCTTTAGTTGTGATAGATGCTTCAACCCTCCCACCTGCTAATATTGCAAGGGAACCTACTGTTGCATAATCGAGCTATACCATGATTGTCGAGTCAAGACCCTCTATGGTGGTGATTATTCCTAAATATATTAGGCAATCCGAGATTGATTACAAGGCAGATCCCCATGGAAAACATGCCGACAAAACTTCCAAAATCGCGTCCCCTGTTTTCATTTCTTGGGTATGGGGGGCTTGATTATCTTTCATGATAGGAACTGGGTTGTGGTGCCCATGTGTAGAGGTCTGGTTGGTATCTACTAGGGGTAGTGTTTTACATTCATTGAGAGTGGGATAGAAGATGCAGTAGAAGCCCGTTGTCAAGTGGTTAGACAGCTGTTAAGTAGTTAAGTTATTCCAAATGTTGTCAAGTGGTTAGCCAGTTGTTAAGTAGTTATGTGGTTCTAGCTGTTTTCATGTGGTTATCCAGCTAAACAGTTAGGTGTTTCCACTTGTTAAAAGTTAGCTTTCTGGAAGGTTCTAAATATTACAAAGATAGAGAATCTTTTCTATAAAAGTGGGTTGGGTAGGATAGTAGGGGCATTTTAGTTTGGCATTTTCTTCCTGTGGAAGCTATCATGGTGGGTTAGGACACAACCTCCTGGTGTGATGCCTCCAGAGGAGTCTTTTAATTCCTTCTACTATTTCTTATTCTTCCCCACATATTTTACTTCTACGGCTATTTCTGAAAATGCCCATACATTATATTGGCTAAATATAATATAATTCCTCTATTGTTTCTCTCTCACACACCTTGATACATATCAATTGATGATTTCATTGAGAGGTAATCTAGAGAGAGAGTTTCTTGAGAGAAAAAAGATTGATGAAAGAGGTTCTTGATCGACTGGATCTACACCGACAGTTTTGCAGTGGATGCAGCAGAATTTTTGAACTGGGTGAAGTAGATCATAGTTCGTGTGGTGTCTAAATCGATTCATAGTGGTTGTTGATGATGTAGTGGAATACAACCTGCAGCAAAAGAGTACGACCGACAACAAACTGAGAAGGAATCACAACAGAACATGAGGCGTCAATGGATAAACTAGCTAGGAGCATGGAGGAGTGTCATTGGACTCCCATGATAGTCATGATGGCAATTTTTATTGGAGAAGATATCGAGTCTTAGATCACCAAATCTTAATACTATTTTACATATCGCCAAACACGGGAAGACTTAAAGATTTGGAAATAACAACTGAGTATGTCAGGTACTTTTGGAGTTTAGTTTATGTCATTGGAAGGGTCAACAACTTAGCTCAGATGTCCAAAACTCAAGGAGGAGATACACCAAAAATATGGAAGTGAAGTAGGGAATGATAATCTAACAATGAAGAAATTCTTAAAATATCAAGAGAACTAGATGAAAAATAAAATGGAGGAAAGAGACCAGAGTTTAGCTTAATTTACTGACCATCATTCCACAACTGGAATTTCAAGTCATAAACAAGAGGCATCTAGTGTGAAGTACCAGCGTGACTTCCATAAAACATATTAGGAGCACACGACGGACTCATCTACCATGTTAGAACATCAAGAAAATCCTGAAGAGATGTATTCTGAGTATGAAGTTTTAGTAGAAAACCTATGAACATTCCAGACTAAACAATAAATAATTGGTTAGGAGCAATAAATATACCTTCCGAAATGACCAAAAAAGTGGAAGCAAATAAATGAGATACAAATTCAGACTCAAGAATACTTTTTTGTTCAATACAATACGACTTTACCTTCTATTCCAGATTCTCAATTTGCAGTAGTCGGTAGTATAGGTATTACCACCCTAGGGGAGGACTTATAGTCTATTTTTAGGCACTACCATTCTTAGCCATCTTGGGTTGAATTTAAGATCGAACATCTTACTAGCGTTGTGGTTGCGACTGGTCCCTTTAAGTTGCTACTACATTCAAATTCTGGATTGATTTTCAGCTAGGAGAAATTTATCATGGAAACAAAAGAGCATCAAAAGCACATGTGCTATTTAGAGGTGCACTGTTTCAAAAGATTTCGTTAGGGAAACCACCATGGGCATGTTTCCTGTGGATTCCACAACATGCCTTGCACTCAGAAAAGATTACTACAATAAATTCATTGTTAATTTGTTTCTCTTGGGAAGTATCCATAGCTGCTTCTTTGGATAGGAAAACATTGATAATTTCCTTTAGAGGTTTAGGGATACAACTATAGTAAAGGAACCTCCACACTAGAAGGATTATTGTCATTTTCTAATACAATTTCTAATCTAGGATAGGAGGCTCCTACAATGATAGATTTGAAACTGGAAACAATAACAATTGGAGTTTTGTCAAGACCAGTTGTATTACTCATTGAAATGATGAGTTTGTTCAATGAAGGCTGGTGTAGTAGATATTCCAGGCTGTTTCTTAGTGATACTATTGGGAATTGTAGTTCCATGGTTATTCTAGATGGAAATGTTGTAGAAGAGGTGATGACTAGACAACCCAAAGAAGAAACTGCTTTTTGTAAAAGCACACTCGTACCCTCATTCCTTCATGGATGATATGCAAATGGAGAAGTCTAGAGGGGCTGCTAATTTTCTTGAAAATAATATATTGTATATGAAAAATGTGGAAGCACCTATTTTTAAAAGGAGTGGCCTCTCTTGGTTTCTCTTTGAAAGGGGTTGGGGGAGTTGTTACCTTGAAATTCTAAATCAGAAAACTATAATAGTCAGAGGAGCGATGGGTGCTGCATAGCTATAAAAGAAGTTGGATCAATTTATTCATCATGAGGAAAAGGCGGTTTTTTAAAGAATGGGAAATGATAGGAATCCGGATGAGATTCCCCTACGTAGAAGGTTGGTTCGTATCTATTAGGGGTAGTGTTGTACATTCTTTGAGAGTGAGCTAGAAAATGTAGTAGTAGGTGGTTTCCAAGTGGTTAGCCAATTGTTATGCAGTTAGGTGGTTCTAGTTTTGGTCAAGTGGTTAGCCAACTGTTAACTAGTTAGATGGTTCCAGCTGTTAAAAGGTTTCTTTCTGGAAGGTTCCAGCTATTACAATGATAGGAAATCTTTCCTATAAAAGTGGGTTGGGGGTGTAGAGTAGGGAGGAAAGATTAGTTTGTAATTTTCTTCAAACGTAAGATATTACGGTGGGTTAGGCCATGACCTCTAGGTGAGGTGCCACTGGAGGATTATTCTTCTTCCTTTCTTCTTCAATTTCTTCTTCTTCCCCCATCTTATATGTCTACTACTATTTCTTGAAATTCTAGTTTTTTATCTTGGCTGAATATAATAGAATTACTATATTGTTTCTCTCTCACACACCTTGATTCATATCAATGCCATCCATGACCTAATGAAATAAGTGATTTCTTCTTGGGGAGAGAACTTAGAACGCTCCACTATCATATTTGAACTGGAGATTCAATGGCCCATTTTTCTATAGCCTGACCAATCCATCTTAATGAAGTTGCTCAGCATGATGGGATGGATGCAAGGCAAAAGGGTGAAGCTATAGAGTAGAGGACCTCAGTGGAGTGGCTTCATCAAGAGGAGGAGAGAATTAGTCAGGAACTAAAGTGTATCAAGCAAGAATTATCTCGCACTGAGGCATTAGTTGATGAAGGACATTGGTTGATGGAGGAGGAGGAAAAGGCAGTATTGCATGCGGCTGAGAGGTCAGAGGCAATGTGGGCCGGTGAGAATGCTGAGACAGCATCCTCGTCTGAGCTTGAGCAAGACATAGAAGACATGGAACATTCACTGTTTTAATTTTGTGAATCTGTTGATAAGGCTCTATAATCACAATATTATACTCATATGGTGAGACTCCAGTCTATGGATGTTCCTTCTTTGTTTCCATTCAATAAATTAATGAAAACTAATTTTCCCTCCCATGCTTATCCTTTATTTTATCCCTTCATACTGGTCAATCATAACTGGTCATATTTTTAAAGATAATCTTCACCAGTTATCAATTTCAATTGCAACGTGAGATAATCAGATTGACATGATCATGTCATGCTTTAATTTTTTTCTGAGACGAGGGAATCAGCGAGCATAGTTTTGACTATTAATAAGGTTACATGAAAAAACCCTACAAAATTTGTGTCTTTACTATTATCAACCAACTTTTTGCATAAGTCCACTATGGTAGGGGCTTAGCGGGCATAAGTTCACCTTTTCTTAGGCCTCCCTTTACAGGTTTTCAACCTAACAATTTTTGTTTATTTTTCTTTTTGATTGCTCGATTGTTTCCTAAACCATGAAAAGAAAAGGTTTAGCAAGCTAGAACCTGAATTTTGTTGAGGGTTCCCTTTGTAGGTTTTCCAATTGGAGAGCTTTTCCTCTTTTTATGGGCATTTTAGAGTCTTGAAAACCGGAATAATTGCAAATGTTGTTTTTAGTCGAACAAATTTGACCATGAATTATGGGGTGAGAACCCCAATAGGGATTAATGGCCGAGAATGACTCGGTATTTTTTAGACATGAATGAGAGATTTTTTACTTTGGTTTGTGATTTCTAAATTTGACATATTATATGGGGAAAGTACATGAGGAGTAACCATAAGAATAGTTTTCAGTATGATGTTGTCAGGGTATACAAAGATAAGAGAAGCCTCTACTGGGGATGAATTTTCCTTTGATTGACAGACCTATTTTGTGGGAAACGTATGCAGATCCAAATGAGGCATATTGTGCATAGTCAAGCAAAGGATTCCTCATGACATTGATCCTCCATATCTAATGTCTAGGTGATCTATGAAAATTCATATTTCTGAATACGACGAAGGGTGCCTTGTCAAGGAATTGATGTTTGAAAATGATGAGCACATCGACATTGGTTATGAATGAGAAACCACTCCTACATGAATTTGGATTGTGTAAAGTAGTTTTGTATCATGGTGTAGTTTAATATCATGCATACAGGACATGGACCATGTATTTTTAATGTCTTGAGGTAAGGACGTTTGATGTCTAAGATTTAAGGTCACTTAGCTTTGATCGAGAGATAAATGATTTTCACTTTTCACGGTAATCTATTCAAGAATGTTCCATCATCCTCAGGCATTAAAGTGAAAGGTTGTAAGTTTTAATCTAGGGTTTTCTAATTTCGATGAGTGATATGGGATTAAAAAATCATCATGGCATATAGAAATAAGAAAATCCTCTCCTAGGGATGATTTTTCTTTTGATCGACCGACCTTTTTTGTGGGAAACTTATGGAGAGCCAACCAGGGAATATTGTGCATAGTCAAAAAATGGTATCCCTAGGACACTGACCCTCCATTTCCAATGGCTATGAGGTTTAGGGAGATTCAGACTTCCCCAGACATAGAGGTTGGTTTGTGAAAGGAGAGTTCCTAAACATAAAAGGAGCATTCTATGTTGAAATATTTTTGGAATGGGTGGAAATGTTTCCCTTACACATGTCTGACCCATATGTAGGAAGGGTTTTTTTTATGATGGTTGGGCATGAGATATAAGGTATGTATGTCACTACATATCTCGTCCAAATGAGAATCAATCCATATGCAGTTCTGGGAAGGTTTCCCCAGATATTGGTCGAACTCTTGTGTGGTAAAAGAGAATTTTCCTTTGAATTCAAGCTCCCAAATGGGGTGAGGCACATATTTTCCCCTTATAGATCTAGCTCATGTATAGGATAGGGGGGTTTGTAGCTTGATTTGGATATAAGATCCAAGTGTTTCTACGTATCCTATCTAAATGATAATCAGGACATATATAGTTCTTATAAGGTTCCCCATATAGGTTTGGCCTGTGCATAGGGAAAGGGAATTTTTAACTTTTTCTATGGATGGACCCAATATTGGAATTTCAGGTGTCATTATGTATCATTCCTTGGGAAAAGGATATTACATATGGAAGGAATGTGTCTAGGTACATTAGAAATTTTTTTACCTTGACTGACCATGGAGTGAGAAATCCCCTCCATAGATCCGACTCATGTGTTGGGGGATCATTTCTGGTTCCTCGATAGATCCCTTAAGGAGGAACCCAAACTTGAGATCTGATGCATTGAACTTTGTTTGTGTTAAACATGTTTAAGTGTATTTTCAAGTCCCACATCAGTCTCCTCCTACTTATATTTATTTTCCTCTATCTATAAATGAAAGTCTTTAGTTATCTTTGAGATAAGGAATTGTACCTGACTACATGGATAAGACCCCATGTTCGGATAAAATCTGTACACCAAGAGGAGGGCATTTTTTTCTAAAATGGACAAGTAAATAGGACCTGCTTTAGAGTCCCCTGTATTGATTTAGTTTGTATGCGGGGAGGGATAATTTTATGCATTTCACGGCTGGGCCTAGGACATGAGGTCTAGGTATCACTATATATCCTATAGAATAATAATCAATCCACACATAGTTCTTGATTTACCTTCTAGTTTAATGTTTTGCAGCAAGGATGGGGGTCACTTGACATTAAAGAATTATCATCGCGGTTGGGTCCATGAATAGAGATTTAGGTGTCACTACATATCCTATAATGGTAGGAATCAAACCACACGTAGTTCTTGATGGAAAGATCCATGCGTAGGTCTGGCTCATATGTAGGGATGGGGCATCATTTTACTTTTGGGGTGGTTATGTCATTATGTAAAATCTAGGCATCACTATGTATCCTATGTAGAAAATAATCAATCCATAAGTAGTCCTTGAATATGGCATGGTAGGTGGCCGATGCTGAGAGCGATGTCGTCTTGGGAGAGAATGTTATAGTGTTGTGCAGTTTAACATTATATAGTGAGGACATTGATGTCATGCAATTTATTATCTTGTGACATGAATGGTGTACCATGTGGTTTACTATCATATGATCAGGGCGATTGTGTCTTTTCGTTATGGGAAGGATTATTTTATGGAATAGTGAGAAACATAACCCTGATGTGAAAAGAGGCCTTTAGGCTAATAGATGGTAAGAAATTCATCTAATGAATGAAGGGAAATTTGTGGTTGGGCCTCATGCAAGTGGTCTAAGTGTCACTACGTATCCTATGAAAATAGGAATCAAGCCATGTGTAGTTCTTAAGAAAGAGACTCCCAAGGTGGATCTGACTCTCACGTGGGGATAAGGGCATTTTATCTTTCTCCCGCATAGATCCAGCTCATGTGTGGTGAATCATTGATTGAAACTATGATTCCATGCGGTGAGGAAGTTGATGTCATGCCTTTTTTTCTTGCAACATTGATGAATATGTCATGCTTTTTAAGGTCATGTGACAAAGACTGACAATGCAGTTTAACATCATGTAGCTGGGACAATCTACCATATTGTTTAACCTCATGTGATCTGTATGATTATGGCATGTGATTACACAAAATATTTCTTTAGGAACTTTGAATTGGTGGAACTCATGGTGTGTTGTTCATCCATAGAAATTAGAGAATAAGATCCATTGGAGTAGAGATTATGTATGGTGTAAGGTCCCTCCCATTTCAGTTCCAAATTTGGAGGATTCTTTCCAGGTATCATCAGAGTCCTGAGGACTAACACAATCTATCCTTCAAGGAAAGCCAAGAGGAGAACCTTTTTCTTAAAGTCTCACATGATCCAGTTTTGGGGGACTTCTAAATGATGCAAGTTATGAAATATTTTCTAATCTAATTTCTCCAATTCATCCATCATTTTCTAGGATTTCTCATCCATGGATAATTGATCACAGATGGAAATACAGAGCAAGGGTAATTGAACTTCTATGGGAATGACCTCATTTGTCTCATATACTAATGAGTTTGGGGTCTCATTCATGGTAGTGTGGGTCGTGGTCTAGTAATCCCACAAATCATGTTGGGGATTTTATGGAAAATACCTTTTGTCCTTATCTATCAACTTCTGGTCTTGTTAAAAGCCTCTATCTATCCATCAGCTACTACAGTGTAGCAGGATGAACAATTTGATTTGATTTCATACTCCTGATACAGCTTCTCCAATTAAGCATAACAGAAATTGGTTCCATTGTTCATGAGTATTTTATGAAGGATACCAAATCTGGTGATGATGTTTTATTTCATGAAGCCAACCATGTTCCTTACCCCGACTTCTTTGAGGGGTATAGATTCGACCCACATTTAGAAGAATTTAGTTGCAGTAAGAATGTAATTCAACTATTTGTCCATAGATGGAGGATATGGTCCCACAAACCTAGCAAGAATGACACTTTTCAGTGAGTTTAGTCCAGTCTTATGTTATTGTAGACCATTAGTACCCATGATTTTGGATTTGGTGAGAAAACTTGAGTCCTGAATGGTGAGCGCCATAAGCTCTTGTATTCACTTCCTTCATGATAGTAGTGGTGTTTTCTCCGTAAAGGCACCTAAGAAGGACCCATTAAGGATTCATTTATAGAGGTCCCACTACATAATAAATTTACTTTAGTGGCGGTTTTGTAGCGGCGGTTCACAAAACCACCGCTAAACCTTTTTTTAAATGGTTTCACGATGGTTTATAATAAACCGCCGCGAAACCATCTCTTTTTTTACATTCCCGACCCTTCCCCCGACCCCGACCTCCCTTCTCCCCCTAACCCCCCATATCCTCGCGACCTCGCTTCTTCCGGCGACCCCGTGACCCCCCTTCTCCCGGAGACCCCGCGACCCCCTTCTCCTAGTGACCCCGCGACCAGTTAGTGATTTGGGGATTGTTTCTTCTTCACCAGTTAGTTATTCTAATTCATGTTCTCTATTTAAAAGTTATGAAAATTGGTTTCCTTAAATTATCATGGGGTTTCTATTGGTTTTTGATGGTGGATACAAGGGGGATGCTTACAGGGATCATGAGTTTCTTTTGGGAGAGGTGATTAGAGATATATACCTTTTATTCCATTATTTCTCAAAGAAAGTTTAAATTTAATAGGTAGGGGATTTTTTTACTTCTCCATTTTATGCGTTCATGTTAAGTGAAGTGCCCAGATCAGTGTGAATCACTGAGAGGGGGAGGGGGTGAATCAGTGATCCCTTAAAACTTTTTACTAATTGATTCTTATCAATTAAACCTCTATGGCTGGTTAAAGCCTCGATCCACTCTTCTTGTATCTCTCAACCTTTCCCGGATAATGCAGTAATGAAAAGGCACATGACACAAGGATTTACAAGGTTCGGCACCAAAGGCCTACATCCTTGCCATGCTCTCCCAGCATGGATTCTCCATTATAACCTGTTAAAATTACAATGGTCGATACAGAGTCCCACTGTATCTCTCCTGAGTCCCACAGGAGGGTCTTTATACTGCGTCCCACAGTGTTACCAGAGTCCCACTGGCCTGCTCCAGAATCCCACTGGAGACTTCCTCCACCCTGAGTCTCACAGGGGTCTTCTCCTGGCTGCTCGAGTCACACGAGTAGCTCTTCTTCTTGTTCAGCTCTTCAAGTATCTTCAGCAGTCTGGGATAAAGACTGCTGGCCTTGCTCTGTACCTCTGATCACTTAAGTTGATCAGGTCTTCTCGAATACTGCAAACTCAGACAAACAATATCTTTCACTTTAGTCTAGCTCAGTCTCACATCACTTCAACTTCATGCACTGAATGCATGGCATCACAATATCTTCAAGACTTGGACAACTCAAATGCACACAAGCTGGTTTGGCTCTGTTCACGTGTGCACGTGCATGCATGCATGCATGCACTGTCCTCTTTTTCTTCTAGGTGCAATAATCCCACAAAGGGTGTAGTCACTTTAAGCACACACCTTCTCACTCCACACACTTTAATTCCTTTTGATTACACACACATAAATGTGTGTTATACTTTGTGTGAGTATCCTCCTTCTTCTACTTCTAGGTGTTTACACTTTTAGTGCACACACTAGGTTCGGCCAACTTCTCTCTTTGCACACACTTGTTTCATTTTGCACACACTTGAAACTTGGCCTTCACACTTCTTGTACTCTTCCACTTTGCACACACACTTTGTTTTTCTCTTTTAAACTTCAAGTGTGCTCAACCTCCAAGGGCTACGGCCTCTTCTTGTTCTTTTTGCACACAAGGCTCAAAGGCCTCGGCCTCCCTTCTTCACCTCTCACACACACAAAGTGTGGTATGCTTGGCCTCAACTCTTTTACACACACTCAACCCGTAGGTTCTTCACTTAGCACTTGTTCACATACTTCGGTTCTCCTTTATTTGCACACCTACTGCCCGTAGGGCCTTCTTCTTTATGCACACACAAAATGTATGTCTCGGCCAAGGGGTGTTCAACCCGAACTCCTACTCAAGTGAGGCGCGCAAGGGGTGCGACCCTCCTTCTCTTCACAGTCGCGCTAATTCCACTGGTCGTGGGTCGTGCAAGCCACAAGGCATGCAAGTGCAAGGCACAAGCCGCGGGTGTGCAAGCCTTCGGGCGCGCAGGGTGTCAAGCACCTCAGCCACTCAAGCTCCTCCTGCCGCGCAAGTTTGCGGGCAGTGAGGGCTCCTTCTACCGCGCGAGTACGCGGGCAGGGACTTCCTTCAGAGCCTCGGGTGGCTCAGGAACTTCAGCCGCGCAAGGGTGTTGCGCGGGGCTTCGGCTTCGCGAGGCACAAGGTGCACTCACGGGACTTATCTCTTCAGAGGATCAGCAAGCTGCACAGAGGGCTCGGCCTCATTTTTATGGGCAGAGGAACGCCTCGGATCATCCGCGTGGTTAAATCTCAAAATCCCGAGATCTTCGGATCTTTAAAAACTTTCCAAATCTTTATTTTCTTTCCTCTGTTTCAATGCGGGTTCTTTTATTATTTTCTTCCTCCTCGTGCATGCGATTTATAACACATGCACGGCCTCTGTTTCTTCTATCCCATGCAAGACACGAACCACGTGGCCTCGGCAGCTTTGCTTGCCTCGGCCGAACTCGAAATCCTCCAAACATTGCATGCATGGTCATTTTTAGGCATGATCCTGTTCGTTATGGTCAGACGAGCACCATGGAGGTCTTGGTTTGCTCGGAGGTGGCCGGATGCTCGAGAACAGGTTGTCGGATGGCCTCTGGTTCAGCGGGGACGTCGCGGGTGCCGCGGTCGAGCTCGAGGAAGGAGATGAGCCGGGAGCCGTCGGATCAGATCTTCAACGGCCTGGATTAGATCGCGGCGTCGCGGATGGATCGTGCGGCGCAGATCAAGCGCGCGATCAATCGAGCGGCTCAGATTCAATCCCGGTGAAAAATGCGCATCCCACATCGAAACGGCCCGCGATTTTCACGCGGTTTATTACCCTGGCGCTCTCCACCATACGCCAGTTGAACTTCTCCCCTCCCGGTGCCGCCCCGCACCGGGTTCTCTCTGCGGGTGCGCTCTGCGCCCACCTATGCTCCCTGAGGGCGCGCCTCTGCGCCCACTCATGCCTCCTGCGGGCGCGCTTAGCGCCCACTATGCACACACGGGTGCGCTCATGCGCCCCTGCCGCGCTCCTCCGGGCGTGCCCCAGGCACCCATGCGGTGTCTTGGGTGTGCGCCCTGCCGCCCTGGCTCGCCCCACGGGTTCCCCCGGGCGTGGTGCCCTAGTGCCCATGCCTTGGGGTTGAACCCCCAAGGTGCCTTGGCTGGCCAATTTTTTTGGCTAAGGCAAAGAATAAGGACTTTGTCAAAGACAAATTTGTCCTATGAGTATAAGCCAAATGCCACTTCTTCCAAGCCATTCTTCCACTTCATTTCTTCTCATCTTCTTCTTCATTTGAATTCCTCAATGCTTCTTCTTCATTAGAATTCCTCCAATTCTCTTCAACATGTATTCATTACTTAGGAATGGAATTCCCGAAGGTTCTTCTTCTTCAACCGATCTCCTGAATCAAAGATTTCTTCAATGTTCTTCATTGATCTAATTAGAGATCAAGTTGGAACTTCTTCAAATTCACATGCACTAAGTGATTGTGCATGGACTTCTTTCAATCCAATTCATCCACTTAGTGGTTGTGGATGGATCATCTTCCTCTCCTCATGCATTGTCAATACAATGCATGGTCTTCTAACTTTGTTATGACTTTGTATCCAGTTGATACAAGTTCTTGGAACTTTAAGAACAGCTCAACAATCGTCTGATGTGCTTAGAGAATGTTTCAAACCATCATCTCCTATGTCACTTAGTGAATCTCCTAAGTGACATGCATCTTAGTACTATGGTCATTCTCCATTCCTCACCAACACCATCACAACCTTTGGCATTCACATCTTGACATTCCTTGACTTCCATTCATTCCAAGACAACTTCATGCCTCATTGACAACAAATGCAACACAATGCACTTCAATCTCCCCCTTTGTATTTGTTGTCAATACACCACTTCAACACATATGAATGGGTCAATATGTGTGCCAATATTTTCTCCCCCTTATTGGCAATCAAATGCAAAGGTGTGGTGTGGTTCACTTTCACAAATATCTTCCTCCCTTTGAATAGCATCTTCTTGAAAATCACTAAGAGAGGGATGATGCCACATGTTCTCTTGAGCAAGGAACCTTTAGTAAATCAACTCTAAGTCTACTTGGGCTAACCCGGTGTAGAAAACAAGAGTGATATAACCAAGATTTTTCAATGTTGTCCACAATTCTCTACACATGTGAGATCATGCTTCAGGGGTTTGAAAATTTTTCAGATATTCAATAAAGTGCTAAATCCTGCACATACTCCACAAAACTCATTAGAAAGTTCAGTGCAAAGATAAAGCTCCCCCTTTCATCCATTTGTCTTCAATCCATACTCCCCCTTAATTGACAAGATAAACTCAATTAAGAAACAAGGGATGAAAGTATGATTGGAATACCTTCACTTTTCTCAAGATGGTATTAATCTCAGAATCCCATCTTCTTCATATTGGCTCCCCCTCAAGGGGTGCACTCCATTCTGTCCAAACCATCCTCCAGTTGAGAATGATCATCATCTTCAATTCCCTGTAATGTCAGCACATTTAAATACCAATAGTATAAGGGAATAAGATGGAACCTCCTTGGTTCATCAATGTGAACAACAAGGTTGAGAAGATTCTCTCAACCGAGATGTCCCATTTTCACCATTCTTCACACTTGCACATTTGATCTTCAATGATGTTGGTGCTGGTGTGGATCTCAATACATCTTCATGTGAAATATTCTTCTTCCCTCTTGCCTTAGCAATTGCCAGAACTTCATCTTCAGCTCTTTGCAGATCTTTGGCAAGTTGCAACTGATTTGGCCATTTGACTAGTAAGTCACTTGGAAGTGTGGCCTCAGTTCTGGATATTCCACATGGTTCCTTTGATTCTGTCAAGCTACCTTTCTTAGGCAACTTGTTTTCAATCAATCCCTTCTTCTTCTGGATTGATTGTCTTTTGGAGTTCAGTCTGCTTCTATTTAGTTTCATGGCTTCTTTACAAAGGTCCATGATGTGTCCTTTCTTTCCACAGTGGAAGCATATTTTCTTGGTGGTCCTTCTGGATGCATCACCCTTCTTGGATTTCAATTCCAAGGACTTCTCTTCATTCTTCAAACTCTTCTTGGGAGCATCTTCCACTTTCTTCTGCTTGCTTCCCAAGGAATCTCTCTGAGCCAGGTTCTGTGATATTTTCTTCTTTTGAGCTCTGGATACAGTTGGAGATTGACATGTATCTATTTGACAACTTTTGCAATCATCCCAGATGTTGTCAAGTAATCCAAATCTATTTGCAGTAAACAGATGTCTCTGGACCTGTGGATGCTGCTTCTTTTCTTCTGGCTTGCTCCCCCTTGGCATGGGCTTCCTCTGTGCTTTGGCATTCAGTGGATTGTACCAACAATCCTTTGCACAATGCCCATACTTGTTACAACACCAGCATTGTCCCACGAATCTTGACCTTTTCAGTCCTTCTGATTGTAGGGTACTTTTCTTGACCTGTTGTGCTATTTCAGGAGAGCTCTCTTTCTTCACTGTCTTCATCCATACTTGTTTGGATTCATTCTTCCATCCTGCACTTTTAGTAGAAACACTTTTAGAAGCATGAGTACAAGATGGTATGGATGGTACCTTCTTTCTAGAAGATGTTGCACTTTTATTAGAGGATGTCTTTCTCTTAGAATCATCCTGCTCAAGGTTCACTTGAGTAGCAACATTTCTTCTTTCAGCTGACTGGGAGGATTCAGCTTTGGGTGATTGCTGATTTTTCAATATCACCTCTAGTTCTAAGCATTTCATATTGATGGAGTTCTTCTCATCCTCAATAGTTCTTAGATTTCCTTCCCAATTCTCCACCAGTTGTTTCATCTGGTCTTCATGCACCTTCTTTAATTCTTGTAATGAATTGTCCAGCTCCTTCACCAATTTGACTTTTTCTTCGAGTTGAGCATCTCTGACATTCATTGACACTTTGTGCCTCTTTTCCAGTGCATGGTAAACATCTTTGATAATTACTTTAAAGATTTCTTTCTCAGAAAGGCTTCTTTTCAATTCTTCACAAGTGTCTTCATATCTTTCATTGCAAAGAGATACTGTTTCATCTTTGGCATTTACCAGCTTTCTGAGAGTGTTGGTTATGCCAACCCTTTTAGCCAATTGATCTTCCATTGCATTGGCTTCTTCTTCTAACTGTGATTTTTCTTCTTGAAGATCAAGGATGCCTGTAGCTATACACATTGCCACTTCCTTGGGGACTGTCTTCTGAAGATATTTGATTGCATTTAGAAGGTCATTGTTTCTTCCATATTCATCACAGCTAGGACAGGCTTCATCAGAAGAATGATAAAAGGAATTGTCATCTGATGTGACTTTCACATTTCTTTCCATAGAAGGAGTTTCTCTGATTGCAGCAACCTTCTTCTTCATCTTCTTGGACTGTTTCTTCTTTCTATTTTTCTGAGTCTTGGCAGATATCTCCATTTGAGGCTGGTTGCTCGTTTCCTCAAATCTTCACTTCATAAAGACTCCCTTGGATCTTTTAGAGGTAACCTCGCTCTGATACCAATTGAAGTGCCCAGATCAGTGTGAATCACTGAGAGGGGGAGGGGGTGAATCAGTGATCCCTTAAAACTTTTTACTAATTGATTCTTATCAATTAAACCTCTATGGCTGGTTAAAGCCTCGATCCACTCTTCTTGTATCTCTCAACCTTTCTCGGATAATGTAGTAATGAAAAGGCACAGGACACAAGGATTTACAAGGTTCGGCACCAAAGGCCTACCTCCTTGCCATGCTCTCCCAGCATGGATTCTCCATTATAACCTGTTAAAATTACAATGGTAGATACAGAGTCTCACTGTATCTCTCCTGAGTCCCACAGGAGGGTCTTTATACTACGTCCCACAGTGTTACCAGAGTCCCACTGGCCTGCTCCAGAATCCCACTGGAGACTTCCTCCACCCTGAGTCTCACAGGGGTCTTCTCCTGGCTGCTCGAGTCACACGAGTAGCTCTTCTTCTTGTTCAGCTCTTCAAGTATCTTCAGCAGTCTGGGATAAAGACTGCTGGCCTTGCTCTGTACCTCTGATCACTTAAGTTGATCAGGTCTTCTCGAATACTGCAAACTCAAACAAACAATATCTTTCACTTTAGTCTGGCTCAGTCTCACATCACTTCAACTTCATGCACTGAATGCATGGCATCACAATATCTTCAAGACTTTGACAACTCAAATGCACACAAGCTGGTTTGGCTCTGTTCACGTGTGCACGTGCATGCATGCATGCATGCATTGTCCTCTTTTTCTTCTAGGTGCAATAATCCCACAAAGGGTGTAGTCACTTTAAGCACACACCTCCTCACTCCACACACTTTAATTCCTTTTGATTACACACACATAAATGTGTGTTATACTTTGTGTGAGTATCCTCCTTCTTCTACTTCTAGGTGTTTACACTTTTAGTGCACACACTAGGTTCGGCCAACTTCTCTCTTTGCACACACTTGTTTCATTTTGCACACACTTGAAACTTGGCCTTCACACTTCTTGTACTCTTCCACTTTGCACACACACTTTGTTTTTCTCTTTTAAACTTCAAGTGTGCCCAACCTCCAAGGGCTACGGCCTCTTCTTGTTCTTTTTGCACACAAGGCTCAAAGGCCTCGGCCTCCCTTCTTCACCTCTCACACACACAAAGTGTGGTATGTTTGGCCTCAACTCTTTTGCACACACTCAACCCGTAGGTTCTTCACTTAGCACTTGTGCACATACTTCGGTTCTCCTTTATTTGCACACCTACTGCCCGTAGGGCCTTCTTCTTTATGCACACACAAAATGTATGTCTCGGCCAAGGGGTGTTCAACCCGAACTCCTACTCAAGTGAGGCGCGCAAGGGGTGCGGCCCTCCTTCTCTTCACAGCCACGCTAATTCCACTGGATGTGGGTCGCGCAAGCCACAAGGCACGCAAGTGCAAGCACAAGCCGCGGGTGTGCAAGCCTTCGGGCGCGCAGGGTGTCAAGCACCTCAGCCACTCAAGCTCCTCCTGCCGCGCAAGTTTGCGGGCAGTGAGGGCTCCTTCTGCCGCGCGAGTACGCGGGCAGGGACTTCCTTCAGAGCCTCGGGTGGCTCCGGAACTTCAGCCGCGCAAGGGTTTTGCGCGGGGCTTCGGCTTCGCGAGGCACAAGGTGCACTCACGGGACTTCTCTCTTCAGAGGATCAGTAAGCTGCACAGAGGGCTCGGCCTCATTTTTATAGGCAGAGGAACTCCTCGGATCATCCGCGTGGTTAAATCTCAAAATCCCGAGATCTTCGGATCTTTAAAAACTTTCCAAATCTTTATTTTCTTTCCTCTGTTTCAACGCGGGTTCTTTTATTATTTTCTTCCTCCTCGTGCATGCGATTTATAACGCATGCACGGCCTCTGTTTCTTCTATCCCATGCAAGACACGAACCACGTGGCCTCGGCAGCTTTGCTTGCCTCGGCCGAACTCGAAATCCTCCAAACATTGCATGCATGGTCATTTTTAGGCATGATCCTGTTCGTTATGGTCAGACGAGCACCATGGAGGTCTCGGTTTGCTCGGAGGTGGCCAGATGCTCGAGAACAGGTGGTCGGATGGCCTCTGGTTCAGCGGGGACGTCGCGGGTGCCGCGGTCGAGCTCGAGGAAGGAGATGAGCCGGGAGCCGTCGGATCAGATCTTCAACGGCCTGGATTAGATCGCGGCGCCGCGGATGGATCGTGCGGCGCAGATCAAGCGCGCGATCAATCGAGCGGCTCAGATTCAATCCCGGTGAAAAATGCGCGTCCCACATCGAAACGGCCCGCGATTTTCACGCGGTTTATTACCCTGGCGCTCTCCACCATACGCCAGTTGAACTTCTCCCCTCCCGGTGCCGCCCCGCACCGGGTTCTCTCTGCGGGCGCGCTCTGCGCCCACCTATGCTCCCTGCGGGCGCGCCTCTGCGCCCACTCATGCCTCCTGCGGGCGCGCTTAGCGCCCACTATGCACACACGGGTGCGCTCATGCGCCCCTGCCGCGCTCCTCCGGGCGTGCCCCAGGCACCCATGCGGTGTCTTGGGTGTCCGCCCTGCCGCCCTGGCTCGCCCCACGGGTTCCCCCGGGCGTGGTGCCCTAGTGCCCATGCCTTGGGGTTGAACCCCCAAGGTGCCTTGGCTGGCCAATTTTTTTGGCTAAGGCAAAGAATAAGGACTTTGTCAAAGACAAATTTCTCCTATGAGTATAAGCCAAATGCCACTTCTTCCAAGCCATTCTTCCACTTCATTTCTTCTCATCTTCTTCTTCATTTGAATTCCTCAATGCTTCTTCTTCATTAGAATTCCTCCAATTCTCTTCAACATGTATTCATTACTTAGGAATGGAATTCCCGAAGGTTCTTCTTCTTCAACCGATCTCCTGAATCAAAGATTTCTTCAATGTTCTTCATTGATCTAATTAGAGATCAAGTTGGAACTTCTTCAAATTCACATGCACTAAGTGATTGTGCATGGACTTCTTTCAATCCAATTCATCCACTTAGTGGTTGTGGATGGATCATCTTCCTCTCCTCATGCATTGTCAATACAATGCATGGTCTTCTAACTTTGTTATGACTTTGTATCCAGTTGATACAAGTTCTTGGAACTTTAAGAACAGCTCAACAATCGTCTGATGTGCTTAGAGAATGTTTCAAACCATCATCTCCGATGTCACTTAGTGAATCTCCTAAGTGACATGCATCTTAGTACTATGGTCATTCTCCATTCCTCACCAACACCATCACAACCTTTGGCATTCACATCTTGACATTCCTTGACTTCCATTCATTCCAAGACAACTTCATGCCTCATTGACAACAAATGCAACACAATGCACTTCATTAAGGTATCATGGTATAACTTCATTGGGTTTATAGTGGAATTATCCTCATAAATATAATAACTATAATCAACAATTAATTTGAATGGATGTTGTGGTCATATATATTAATGCATTGTTCATAACGACTCTTATAATTTTCAAAATAGTGTGTTATCTACTTTATATGATTTTTATTGTTGTTTATAGTGGTTTATAGTATTGAAATTGGATAAGAAAATAATGTTGGTAATAATTAATTGATTAATGAAAGTGGCATGATATATTTATTACCATTCATCCATCAAAACAGTTGACTTTGAAATATTTCTTGAATATATTTATGTTTGGTTATTGGCTTTGATAGATGGTGATTATAGGTTTTCTAGTGCTGAAACCTATGCATAATGAATCTATCAATTCAAGTTCGTAATGATCAGCTTGGTTATGGAAATAATTATTTGGGGCTAGGCAAGTCTATTCTTGGTTTCTAAAGGATTTTATCAATTTTTTTATGGACATAGTTTCCCCTTGTGTTTCCGATGATAAAAAATACTTTTGACTCTATATATGTGTTCTCTTCGGTGGTAGAGGCATTTTAAGATTGATGTCTGGGGTTTTGATGAAAAAATGTGGAGGATGGTGTTTGTTAAGAGAGGGGATCTCTTTTTTCAATTTATTTTCATATGGTTAATAGGAATAGATGCATCAAGTTGATAGTTGTGTTATCATGTTTGTTGGGTTATTGTGTGAAGCTTTTTGATGGGTTGTTTATGTTTCAATTTAGATATGGGTATTCCCATATTTCTTATTCATTGTCGAATGATTTGATTTATTGTTAACAAATGAATAATTGTTTTGGTTCCCAACTACTTTTTGTAGTTTCTATATGCCCTATTGAATGTATCACATTGTGGTAGCTTATGATTGATCATTGAATACCATGATTATGAAATTGATATTTTAATTGACATTGAACTAATGGGAAGAGTATTGATGTTGGTTTATGGGATAATGGAAACTATGGGATGATTAGATTAATTCTTAGAGGAGAATTTGATGGAAATCTAAGAATTGTAATGGAAAATAATAAATCTAGCAGGATCTAATGAACTAAATTGATTAAATAAGAAACTTTATTGAATTTAGAAAATGATTGGATAGTAATATCTCTTTACTATGTCAAAATGTTTAATGGTGATGAATCATGATACTTATGTTCATGCATTTAATCTATTCTCTACTGGTGTAGTAAAAAATTAAATGGATACCAAGAAACCTCAATCAAAAGTGCATAGGCAACTCAAAAGTGCATCCACGCAAACCCAAGTTCATGCCAGACCTACTCTATTGGAACAAAATACACACCAAGCCTAGTTTGGAAGTGCATGTCAAACATTATAGGCCCAATAATGACCTTACTACACTTAATCCCAAGAATCTAAGATCTAATATAGATCCAACATGTGCAGTTCCTCGTGTGAGCACATCAAAAAAAGTATGGATTTCACTACACCATAGCACATAAACTTGAGAATATTTTCCTCAAATAAGTACAATTATATTATGCCTACTTTATGATCAATGGATCATCTTTATTATATTATGTTTCTGTAATATTTTACTATCATATATATGAATCTCTTTCTCTATTTAGTAGTAACTATGTGTTTTAATTTTTTTTAATATTGTGTTGGCACATTGTGATATACATGGATAAAAGCTGGATCACATTACTGAGGAACGCACCTCAGTATGTTAAGGGTTTGAAGGAGTTTTTAGATTTCACAATTTCAAATAGATCCATTGAAGGGAGAATAAGATGTCAATGTCCTAAATATAAATATAGAAGATGGTTGAATAGAGATGAAGTTTATGAACATTTAATACTGAAACAATTCCCTGGTCAATATTTGTGTTGGATTTGGCATAGAGAATCAGACGTTACAGAAAGATTGAGCACTGATGTTAATCCACAGAATGAGGTCCCAACTTCATCGACAATGGAAAATGAAATGAAAAACCTCATAAATGATGCATTCGGCACTGCAATACACCACTATCAACCTCAAAACATAACAGAACAACCAGATGAGGGTGATACAAATTGCAACATGACAAGTGATGTTTTTGAGACTGTAACACAACCAGATCAAGATTGTAACATATCATTGGATCCTCCTCTTGATTCTTTGGAGCCAAATGTAAGATAAAACTTCACTGAGGAAAATGTGTTTCATGATTTAGTTGACGATGGAAATCAAGAGTTGTATAGTGGGTGTTTGAAATATTCAAAGATTTCTTTTCTACTGTAGTTGTACCATATCAAAGGTCTATGTGGAATAAAAAATAAGGAAATGTTCATGATATTGGAATTGATTCGTGATTCTTTTCCTGAAGAAAAAATCCCTGAGTCTTTTTATGATATGAAAAAAGTTTTTAACAGGATTGGTATGAATTATACAAAAATACATGTGTGTCCCAATAATTGTATGCTTTATTGAGGAGAGGATTCAAGTAGACAGAATTGAAAAAAATGTTCTTCTTCTAGAGGGCAGTCAAAAACTGATGTTGAAAGTATGAATCAACATAATTTCATGGAGATGAAGAAAAGAAACATACATGTAAAGGTTTTTCTTTACTTTCATTTGAATCCTCGACTGCAATGATTATTCAGGTCATCGAAAACCACTAAACACATGAAGTGGCATTCTGTAGATAATAACAATGATGGGTTAATGAGACATTCATGAGATTCACAGTCGTGGAAGACATTTGATTAATTACATACAGATTTATTAGTTGGTCCTATGAATGTTTGATTAAGATTGGATGTCGATGGATTCAACCCATTTGGGACTTTGAGTACCAGTTACAGCATTTGGCTCTTTGTTTTGATCCCTTACAATCTGCCTCCGTGGATGTGTATGAAACAAGCATCTTTTATCATTTCGATGATTATTCCTGGAAAACAAATGCCTGGAAATGATATTGATGTATACTTGCAGCGTTTGATTGATGAATTGAAGGATTTATAGAGCAATGATGTTGAGACATTTGATGTTTATTTTAAAACAATGTTCAAAATGCTTGCTACTTTAATGTGGATCATTAGTGACTTCCCTGGGCTTGAGAATTTATCTGGTTGGAACACTTACACGGGTTTGGATTTTCCCATTTGTAACTTTGATTTTGATCCCAAACGGCTACCTCATAATAGAAAATGGTGCTTTTTGTGCCATCAAAGATTTCTTGATGCATCTCATAGATTTCGAATGAAAAAAATCAAAATTTAATGGTTTCATTGATCATAGACCACCTCCAAAGTTGTTAACTGGTTATGAAATATTAACATAACTTGAAAATGTTGAAATAGAATTTGGGAAGGTTCATCATTTGAATGATGGCGGAAAACGGGTCTGGAGTGCATCGTCAAGTGAAATCTGAACGTAATAATGGAAGAAAAAATGTATATTCTTTAAACTTCTGTATTGGGAATTTAATCTGTTGCGAAATAATCTTGATGCGATGCATATTGAGAAGAATTTATGTGACAATTTGATTTTCACATTACTTAATGAGCATGGAAAGTCGAAGGATCATCTCAATACTCGCAAAGACTTACAAGCAATGAACATAAAACGTGATCTCTGGCCAGATGGGAATGAAAAGCATGCTCTGTCAGTTTTTGCAATGAAAAATAGGGATAAAGATACATTCCTTTGAATTTCAAAGAATGTGAAGGTATCTGATGGGTATTCGAGTAACATCTCAAGGTGTGTTGATTTGATGAATCGTAAGTTACATGGATTGAAAAGTCACAATTCATATATTTTGTTACAACAGTTACTACCATTAGCATTATGTACATTATTACCTGAAAAAGTTACTGTTGTTGTACTCCAATTCCGCACATTTTTCAGGAAATTATGTGAGAAATATCTACGTCCATTTCAGCTTGACAACCCTTAGGAGAGGTTTGTATTGAACCTTTGTGCAATGGAGATGATATTTCCTCCATCATTCTTTACTATCATGATGCATTTAACTGTGCATTTGGTTGAGGAAGCTAAATTAGGAGGCTCTGTTCATTATCGATGAATGTATCCAATTGAGAGGTATTTTATTTATATGTTTTTCGGTTAAGTAAACAATTTTTGGCATTTAAATAAATGCCTAATTATGATTATTTTATTTCACATATGTCTTGGGAATTTGAAAGCATATGTGAGAAATAAATCTCAACCAGAAGGCTCTATTGCTGAAGGCTATTTGGCAAGGGAGTGTCTTACCTTTTGTTCCAGATACTTGGATGATATTGAGACAATATTTAATCGAGTTGGACGTGTTGACAACACATTGAATCAATCTCAAATACATCATAAATCAAAAATATTTCTTTTTATTGGCTGATCAGTTGGGAGGACCTCAAATGTGACACTGACATAATTGGAATTATTACAGGCACATAGATATGTGATGCTGAATAGTGAAATTGTGGATCCATTTATTGAAGAGTTGATGATACAAAAAAAGAGATGAATGAGAGTCCAAACATGAAATGAGAAAGATATTAAAGCTGTGAATAAAGATCTTGTAGAATGGTTTGCACGACGTGTAAGTTCATAAATATTGCAATAAATACGAATATTAGTTTGACACATACATTTTGAAAATCTAATAACTTATATTTCTTTTTTTAGATCATGAATACTGATACTCGAGAAGAGTTGTCAGAAGATTTGAAGTTTCTTGCTAGAGGTCCTATAAAACAAGTTAGAAAGTTTGACGCTTACAATGTGAATGACTTTAGATTTCATAAAGTCGATCGAGAAGTGGGTTTGAAAACACAAAATAGTGGTATATTTACATTTGCTGAAGTGGGATACTATGGAAATCTGCTTGATATTATTGAATTAAACTACCACAGACATTTTTCTATTGTTTTATTCAAATGCAATTGGGTCGATATTATCAGAGGTGTTAAAAGAGATTCCTTGCAATTTACTTCTGTGAAATTCTATCACTTGATAGATGTTGGTGATCGTGAACTGCATGATCCATATATCTTATCATCACAAGAAAAAATGGTATATTATGTGAATGATGTTGTGGATGAAGGGTGGAGTGTAGTTTCTCATGTAATACAAAGAGATTTGTATGATATGGGTGATGAAGTGGAATATTTGACCTCTGAAATTGAATCTCATCAACAACAAGAAGTAGAATTATTTGTCCATCATGATATTGAAAATATTATTTTAGCAAGGATGAATGAAGTGGATGAAGTAATAGAGTAGGAAACCGACATGATTTAAGGTGAAAATGATTGTATGTACAGTTATTTATTCATTCAGCAACCACTTATTTCATTAGTGCAGTCATTCATTATCATTGTTATATATATTTTGTTTTTTAGTATTGTGCATCTATTATTAATTTTTAATTTTTTTTTCTGCATAATTTTTTTGAAATATATATTCTGAACTTAATTTTATTTGATTAAATGGAAGAAATGCTAAGGAAGAAGTGGTATACTATTTCATCTACTACTGCGACAGATGACGATCCATCTGTCTCTCTCCCTACATCATCTGAGCCACCAGCTGCCAACACCCCTGCACCATCTCCCCTTGCACCATCTCTCACACCCTCTGTGGGTGTCCCATTAGAGGCTGAGTCATTGGCTCTCCCTTCAGAAGCCTCAATAGTGGGGCAGCAGCACACCCATTCCAGGTCATCACGGGCATACTGGAGGGTCACTGTCATAGGTACAAATTTTAATATAAATAAATTTATTGCATTTTTTTATACTAATTCTTTGCTCATTGAAGATGAAAAAAATGCAACCGTGGAGAAAAACATAAAAAGTTCAGATGTTTGGAATATGAATGACGAGAAGATAGTTGTGCCATTTGATTCATTTAGGGTCCCTACGGATGACGTCACGGGGTTACTTGGCCAGATTCTAGGCCAACTGGTAGCGGAACCCATTTCCTTACCTATTTCTTATGATGATTGGAGAAATATGCCTCCAAGTTGAAAAAATGAAGTTTTTTATTCCCAAATAAAGGTAATTTTAATACATTATGGTTTAATTGAGTGTCATGTTTCTAATATGTTCCAAATGAATTTCTGTACATAGATGTTCTTCTACTTTACAGTTGCTGATGTGATTGCACGAAAATGGACGTTGAAAAATCTTGGTAAGAAATGAAAAGACTTCAAATGGAGATTGTGGTGCGATTTCAATGATACTTCATTGACTGTGCAAAAAATGTATTAGAAGCTACCCAGCAGGGTACCAAAAGAATAGTGAAAAGTTTTTTTTGACAGACATCGTTATGAGAAGCGGATGGTATTGAAATATATATTATTATATTATCCTCATTTTACATTTATACATGTATATGAAGAGGAGATGACATTTAATACATTATTGTTAAATTGTATTTTATTTATTTCAGAATCTCTCAAGACAGAATGCATCAAATCGGGCTAAGCAAGTCATCCCTCACACTGCGGGGTCAAAAATCTTTTCTAGAAGTCAAACATCTCTGGTAATATTTTCATTAGTTTAAATATTTATAAGACAATATTATTTGTTTAATATATTAAATTTTTGATTTATATTTGCTTAATGCAGTCATAGAGTTTAGGGCACGAAGTATCCCAAATTGAAGTGTGGTTGGATGTTCACAAAAAATCAGATGGAAGTTTTGTTAATGATCCTGCAAAAGAAGTTGGTGTATGAAGTCAATTTTTTATTATAATAACTTATTATCAGTTTTTACTGTGTTAATATATATTGATATTTTATTTATAGGTAAAAATTAAAGAACTATGATATGTCAATCCTGGGCAGTCCTACTCAGTCTCCTAGGATGACCCGGTTGCTAAAGTCCTTGGGAAGGAGAGTCCTGATAGAGTTCACGGGATGGGTTTCAGACCCATACCATCTGAGGTCTTTGACAGGCCACCAGGGATTCTAGATGCATCTACACCTAGTTATAGTCAGTCCATACCCAAAGATGCTCAGAGGGATATTGCTTCTCTACGAACCACAGTTCAAGACCAGGGGGTTCAGGTATCCGATTTGCAGAAAGTGATGACTGGTATATATCAGCAGATGAGCAGATATGCCCCTGGTGGTAGTGCATCGACTGTTGGTAAGCAAGTAAATCACAAAAAAAACAAAATCATTTAGTTTTAAAACTTTTATTGGTTCTATGTTTAAATATAAATATGTAACAGTATTTAATTTTCAATATAATGTTCTTATAGGTGGAAGCAGGAAGTGGAGATGGAGTTGGAGAGGGTGACGATACGTGTTCATCATCAGACTGTGAGTTGTTTTATTGTTGATGTGTTGGACAAATATGGGAACAGTTGGTTTGTATATGTATCATGTGTGGCACATAGTTTCCACCAAACATTTTCATGACCTAACATTTTCTTGGTTTCTCATGTTTCCTTTTATGCATTTTATTGATTTCTAATGTTTCCTTTCATGTCTTGATTTCTTGAGTTTGGTATGCACCATATATGTTAATTCTTTTTTGTGATGATTCATTTTTTATGATTCATTTTTTATGAGTATTGTTTTCCATAGAATTTTAGGACTAAAAGGGCCAAAGAATTTATGCAATTTGAGTATGGTTCTATGTTTGTTATGGAGTGTTTGACTCACTTTACGAGCTTTTAGGTTTTGTGCATATTTTCCTTATGGATGATCCATCTAGGGTGATATGATTCGCATTCAGGCACAATCATGTTGTTTGATCATAGGTGAATGTATTTTGGTTGTCCACCATATCAAAAATAAATCAGGTTCTTATTACATAACATAACTCGAGGTAAGGTTTGGGCACAAAGAGGGATAGTTCAGTTTTTTGACCCAATGGAAAAGTGTTTGGTGGAAGGAAGTGACACTTTGTGACCTATCATTAAGGGAATAATTTCTAGAGCATTGGTGCTGGTAATTATATTTTCTATTATTAGTGTGGGAGGCAGGGATACATGGGGAGACTGTGTGATAGTAATCAAGTTGAGTGTCGAGATTGCAGTAGGATGAGCCATCTACAGGATTTTTGTAGATCTTTTCCTATAGTATACAGTGAATGAGTGTCTGTAATAATTCCACATTTATGAGTGGGGAAATCAGCTTCATGTTAGGAAGGGAGATATTTTTTGGCCAATCGATCAGTCCGAAGTGGTGGCCATGGTCAAAGCATCCAGACAGAAGTCTTACATCACTAGCATAGAGGACCTGCTCAAGGTATATAGGATATATATTAGGGCCACAGATCAGTATAATTGTATAAAGTGAGACCAATATGTGAGGAACAGAGTGTTGGACCTTTTATAGTGAGAGGTACTATTTTAGTAGCTTCCACTTTAGTATCTAATTTTTTTGATATAGGTTCTTTTAATCCATCATATTTGTACATGTTGTGGAGATCCTTGAGCTCGACATTCATTTTTTCTATGAAGTGATGACACTCAAAACTTTTTTGGGGATTTTATTAGAGAATTTATGTTAGTGTAGGGAGTGGACCTTGATATACGTGGGTGTCACCTCGTATGGGACCTCATTTTCCTCGAGATGATGGTTTTGACATCATTCTTTGGATGGAATGGTTGTTCCCCTACTATACTTACATTGATTGTTATCGCCAAAGGGTGTCATTCACATCACCAAAGGGTGGGTTTTTTTATTCAAAAGGGTGAATAGGATGTACGAGAAAGATGAGATGGAATCGAGCATCATGGGTTGGGTGTCATGATAGAGTGAATTACGTGATTATATCTGGAGCATAATGAAGGTATTAGAAAATTTTACATGCCAACAAGGCTTAGAGAATCTAAACCCGATCATGGGAATCCCTGTTGTATAGTTACCAAACAATTAATTTCCTATGTTCTCATAATAGAGCTAGAGGCAAGATAATGTTGAATAATTAATGATGATACAATCACACAAAATTAACTTTGTAACCTGAGTGCATACATGAGTTTATGTTTGTAGTTTCTCTTTTTAATTTTTTGATTTATATTACTAAAGGATGTGCTTTCTTCTTATACATGGAATCTATTTTTATTCTCTATATATATTAGGAATTTTATTTTTTACAATATACATATTCATATATGTTCTTATTTTCTAGCATACATTACTAGTTTTCACATGTATAGAAAGTAATTGTGACATGACTATTGTATGAACTGTTTTTCCACTATGCATTACTAGTATTCACTTTTATAGAATATAAGTCCATTATTGTATGCACTTGTTTTAAAAGAATTCATTTTGGAAAAAATTTAAATTATTTTTATGTGAACATGTAATTGATTGATCCTGTCATGCTAATTCACAGGTTGGGTTGTAGTTCTTTATAACCTAGTGGTTAGGGAAACAAAAGAATGTGTCAAATCAGATGTTCATTAAGGGTAAACGTGAGAGATATAAATTGATAATAATATGAAAGCACAAGATAAGAATAATGATATGAGAGAATGACCATAAATTATGAATATCATACACAATTCATCGTATATTACAAGTGGGATGTATGTTGATATAAATTGTTATGTCAGGGTTGGAACTGGTATGGATGGAATAGGTTGAACCTAGGATTGGCATTGTTTTCATGAAATATGGTAGACATGCTTGTTTATAATTTTTTTTAAAGTTATAATGGCCATTTGATGTGTTTATCTGCATTCCTTTACGAAAAGATGCATTTTATTGTTCTTAGTTAAGAATCTCTTTTCATATTGAATAGTATGTATTCTGTTAGACTATTTGTATTCCTGGAATGGTTTCTTTTTAGGGCATGGGTTCAGTGGATGCAGAGTTGGTATTTTTTTTCCATGATCAGCTTTTAGCAGCAGTTTTAACCACCGCTAAATGAAACTGGTAAAATTGTAGCGGTGGTTTTAACCACTGCTAAATATAGATATTTTTCTCGTAGGGGCGGTTATAACCGCCGCTACTATTATTTAGCATTGGTTTAATCCATCGATACTATTATTTAGCATCATTTTAAGCCACCTCTAAAGTGTCCCACCATCCGCGTGTATTATGCGGTGGTTTTGATTATTTTAGCGGCGCTTTTCCGGTGAAGGGGTGTTTTTTATTCATGGCGGTTATAACTGCCGCCAATAAAAGAGATCCACTGGCCGTAAAACCGACGCTAAAAAATCTAGAACCACCGTGAAATGGGGAAACTATGACGATTCCATTAAACTACCACGAAATGGATATAACCACCGCTAATAGTTTCCCGGCGCGCAATTTAGTGGCAGTTTCCTAAAACCACCGACAAAGCATATAGTGGCGGTTTAAACCACCTCTATATTCAAAAAAACTGCCACTAATAGGTTATTTTCCTCTAGTATCATTTTTTGATTCATGTTGTCATATAGAACAAAGTTAATTGCTCATAATAGGATTTTCCCTTTCCCAACTTTGTATGGTGGTATTTATCCTTTTTGATTATAGTCCAAAATGGGTGTCATCCAACCGATGGTAGGACCATACAGTTTGGTTATGGGATTAACTTCATTGATATCATCCATTTAGGGTTGAAAAAATGGTGAGACCATCCAATGGTGTGCAATGTTGATGATTGTTTCATCCCGTTCTGGATCGGTTAGAGTTGTCGCTGTATTCGTATGTGCATCAACATGAGAATTTTGTGATTGTGGGATGTGAGTCAATGTAAGCTCCAAAGGGAATTCCGAAAATAGTCCCTGAATGTGGTTTAGTAGGGGGATTAACTCTCCCTTTTTATAGAATAATAATCGGTAACCTACTTAATGACCACTTTGGAATCACCTTTTATCTTCAAGTGATTTAACAGTACTTGAAGTGCCAACTCTAACCCTGTAATGAGAGATTGATATTTTGTTTCATTGTTCGTGAATCCTTCTGATATCACGAAAGAGTAAAGTAGGACTGCCTTTTCTGGAGAAATGAGGATGACTCCCAACCCTACTTTTTTGAGACTGGGTCTTCCATCCTCTTCCTTGTCAAACTAATCTATGCACCATTGAAATACATCTCCATTAACAGGGGGGATTCTTTAATAGATAAAACCTCTTCATCAGTTATTTCAACATCCAATGAATTCATTTATGTGGATCACTCAGTTCACTGATAAATTCGGTAAAAGAGAAATGATTCAGGCCCCCTATTTATAGGCATGGTCCTTTTTTGCAGGACCACCCATATACCGCAAACCTATTTAAAATAGGACCGCTTTCTACATCTGAACAACCCTCTCTTTGTCCCGATCGGTGCCCATTCCGATGAGGGGCATTTTTGGGTTATGAAAATTCCACATATGAGAAGAATTTTTTTATTAATTTGTAAAATTGTATAAAGAAACCTAGAAGAAGAATTTGAAGAAAAATGTTCAAAATGGGCGAGTCGCGAAGGATTGGTTGATCTTGTGAAGTGAAAATGTTTCGTGGACCACCGCTCTATATGGCGTTCGGCCACTCTTCAAATCACCCCACAAACAAAATAGTTTGCAGGACGAGGTGGACCACCAACACCCATAAACGAAACCAAATCGTTTGTGAGGTCGGACGGTGATTTCCACCCCCGCGAATGACTGCACACCACGAACTAAACCAAATAATTTGTGGGGTTAGATGTTGATTTTTTCCCCCATGAATGAAATCACCCTATAAATGAAATAGTATGCAGAATTTGATGGAATTACGGAACTTATGAATGATACCAAATCGTTTGTGGGTCTATACGTCTTTCTATCCCCGTGAATGACTGCCTCCACGAACAAAATCATTCGCAGTTCGGGGCATCCTACTTAGGATCTTGAAAAAGAAGCCCCATGCCCCACCACAGATGACTAGCCCTGCCAGTATTTGGTCCCTCAATTATACTATAAATACCCCAAGGGGACTGAAAAGGGAGACTAAGAGATGAAGAAAAGGAAGTCAAAAGGAGATGAGTGAGGAGAAAATTTAAAAAGTGAAGCCTCCAAGATGAATCGAGAGAGATCTGTTAATTCCTAGTAGGTAAACCCACCACATAGCATTAAGGAAAAAATAAAAAACATTCGGGCCACCGCAAACTTAAATCCCTTAATCAAATACCCTTTAGTGAGGCACAAACGGATGCCCCCTAGGTGACCCAGTACCTCGCATAGCAAAATAAAATGTGAGTTAAACCCTTCCCCATCTTGAAAACTGCTATGCAAGCAGATATCTACCCTACATAGAAAAATATTAATTGAGAGGAATTTCACCCCGTGTAGCAAAACTCTATGAAAGTGGAACCTATCCCTACGTAGCAACAAGATATGTTGGCATACCTTAGGTTCGCGTAGCACTATGCTATGTGGACGATACCCTCACCCGCATAGCAACATGCTATGTGGAGGGAACCCCACCGATATAGTAACATGTTATGCGGAATGGGGACTCCTGGGGTGTTTTGTGCCCTAGCTCAAATCACTCTCTTCCATCATATCATCAAACCCCAGGATGACCCCTCCATGAATCAATCTAATGACATCAATCCAATGCCTCTTCCAAAGACACCTAGCATGTATGATCAGATCATCGGGCATATCAGTGTGTCCTATCGACTCTACATACCCACAGTAAGTGGAGTCACATGTGTAACCCCCTCAACAAGGTGTACCCTCAAGATGTCTTCAAGTCTACATTCTTGGGGTAATGAGTGTCCCAATATCAGAGGTTCTCATGTGAACATCCATATTCTAGGGTCTGAGGGGAACCTATGGCCTGTACCTTCAATGAGGCCCAGTGCTGGTCACTCCTATCTTCCTCAGGGACTAGCAGGGAATACCTCCTGGAGTAAGCCTCTAGCATTTCTTGTGGGAGGAGACACTCTTTCTCCTCTTAGCTAGCTCAGAATATAGCTGGATGGATCAACATATGTGACTTTTCATGCTGCCAAAATAAAAGAGGACACTGACACACTCAAAGCACCCCCCCCCCCCTCTTTTTTGGGCTCCAACATTCGTCCACCAGTGGAAAAAAGTGGATTAGGTGATCTTTAGATTTACTATTTTCTCTTATTTCTCACACTGAGAATGACTCACATGGGCTTAGAGGTTAGTGGCGATCATGAAATCTGTACAATACCAACCTACCAATGGGCCTTCTATATGGTATAATCCCCAACCATGCTCAAGGGGCCTCTAATACATTATAATCCCCAATCATGTTAAATGGGTATTCCCTAAGTATATGCCCTGATCATGTTAAATGGATCACCGCTAGAGAGAATCTTCTCTTGATTCCTAAAACATATTGATGGTACAACATAGATCTGTTGTCAGATCCATCAGTGAAGAAAGAATTTCTCACAAGAAAATTCTTTAAATTGATTAAATTAATTATAAATAATATGTGATTATTATGTGCTCTGGTTCTGGAATTTTATCCATTTTATGTATTATTTGATTCAATTCTATTGATCACGATGTTTATTGTCATTTAAATCTTGGATTTATCATTGATCATGACTAAAAAATGTTGGTAATGACTAATCACATGTTTCCACTATGCTTGGAACCTTCAAACTGCCCTAAAAACTATTAATGATAAAAGACATTGTTTCCCCTCTTTATTCAATACTCTTTCCCATGCATGGAAAACCCAACACCCCACTCTCCTAATAGTCGGAATCTGAGGAAAAAGACCCTACTATGTCATTATGCAGTGAAGTACATTCTATAATAAGTAAAATAGAGAGACCACCTTTGAAATGGTCATTTCAAAAGGAATTTCAATTGCTAAATTTCTTTGTGAGGAACAAAGAGGCTTGTCCATGTCATGGTTGAAGTCAAGGTGACTTGCATATGATCAATTTCAATGATGAGCAAGGCAATAGTGTTTTGCCTATGATTAACTTGAAGGTAAATTGGTTTGTGTGCGATTAATCTGGAGGAAGATCAAAATGACATGGATGGTGAAATGGGAAGTGAAAATGACAAAGTGGTTGTCTGAGAATCAAAATGGTGGTGACCAAGTTTTGGTCCACCTATGGTTGTCATTTTGAAAATTCCATGAAACATCGAGGAGGATTTTTTCCAGGGATGTGAAACGACTTAGTTGATTTGTAGTTGTTGTCTGAGGATCAAAACTGGTAGCCCTATGTCGTGACACATGTCATAGTGTGAAAACAAAATCCTTGTATAAAATGATGAAGGGGGAAATGTTGTGGTACAAGGCATTTTGAAGAATATTTAAGGGTAGTTCAGTGTGGTTGAACTAAAACGACCATGGTGAATTTGAACATGTTGTGGTTAGTGAAGAATTTTAGATTTTGAGCGGATTTGATGACATTACTCATTTGATGACTCATGGGATTCTCCTACTCATATCTCTAAATTCCCATTAAAAAATAATTAGTAACTAAGAGGTTTTGAATGATCTAAAAGATCAAAAAAAGTGGGAGAATAATAATAATAATAATAATAAAGAGGAAAGAAAAAACTCAGGTGGACTCTCTGCACTCCTACCCAAGCACCCAAGATGAGAAGTTCTGAACTAATTACAGCCTACCTCCCTCATGCACCTACTGCCACTTATAACAAAATATTAGTCATGCCTTTCCCCTCCCCCACACAGTGGACCAACTAGCCCAACTGAATCAAAGGTTTTGACTGAAATAAAGAACTCAAATAGACTACCCCCTTCCACTATGAGTATAAACTTGTTTGTAGATTATGTTTTACTCCTTCCACTATGAGTATAAACTTTCCACTCTTCTAGTTGGTCACAAACATTTTTACTCTCTTCTTCTTGAGAAACAGGATTGTTAGCAAGACTGGTTGAAGGAAACTAGTTGCAGATGATGTACTCATATTACCAACTTGTTCCATCCATATATTGGATAAACCAATTGGTCAAGGATTGTATTTTTATTACATTCAGTTAGATATTTGACCAGTTGGAAAATACAACCTATGGTGTAGGCCCATCACCCTCATCCTTTGGTAAATCCAATGGGAGAGTGGGCTGGATAGGGGGTGACCTTCCTTCTACTTTAACTGTGAGACATGAAACACTTGGTGAATGTGGGATGTAGGATACAACTTGACTTGATATTCTATTCAATCAGTTTTTTTCTAACTAGTAATGACCCAAAAAACATGGAGACAATTTCTAGTTGATATGGTGGTTGAGAGATAGTTGTTTATGATGCCGAAGGTGCAAATAAGCCAAATCTCCAACCTGAATAGTAACATGGAGATGGTGATGATCATACTATGATTTAATTAATTATTGGGAGTGGTGTAGATGAAATTTGAGTTGTTTTAAGGTGTTATTTTGGTCCGAAAGTGCTTGTGCCACTACTGCCACTTTAATCTATGAGGGTAAAAAATTTAGCACTGTGGGTGTGGGTGTCTGTATAGTACTTCAAAGGGAGTAATATTGATAGAGGAATTCCATGTAGTGTTATATAAAAATTCAACCCAAGGAATCTAGTAGGACCACTTCTTATGATGTTCTCCTAAAAAACATCACAGATATGCTTTGAGTCCCCTATTGATGAATTTTTTTTGGTTGTCCGTTTGTGGGTGATATGCCAAGATGAATTTTAATTGGTGCCTTGAAACTGGAATAATTTAGTCTAGATATGACTGAGAAAAATGGGATTATGATCACTAACAATATAATTTGGAATTCCATGGAGTCAAACCAAATCCCTCATGAAAACCTCATCCATGCCCCGTGTTATGTATGGATGTTTCAGCAGAAGGAAGTGACTTTATTTGGATAGGTGGTCCACTACCACAAAACTGACATTAATATTGTGTGATTTAGGAATCCTGATAATTAAATCCATGGATAAATCATCCCACACTTCTTGGGGTATATGAATCTATTGTAAGATACTTATAAGGGACAAATTGGAATATTCATTTTGCTGAAAAGTACCCTTGTGGAGTCTGGAGGAATTCAGCCAATAGTCTGGGTACCCAGGGTGATGCACTGGGGAGTACCAGTCTTCCCTTATAATAGAGTATCCCTTGGTACAAATAAAATTATTGATAGGTTTTATCACTAGCCTGAAGTTATGAAATAATATTTTTTAAGGAAGGATACTCAGCCACCCCTGCCAAAAAGTTTTGGTAGTGCTGCCAAATTAGAAAATAATGAATTGTACACATTTGTGGAGGTTCATACCTTTGAGAAGCTATTGAGGTTTGGTGACCTAGTTTGAACTGTGCATCAAATTGAAATCCCAACAATTTGTATATCCAACATTTCTAGTCAACTGTGGTGATATGCTGCTGGTGAAGGAAATTGTGGCTCTAAAGATTAGAAAAAATGGTAAAAGGTTGGACAATTTAATATGGATACTAATGTTTAATAGATAAAACCAAAGCCATGATTCTTTTTCATAAGTGGATTTGGCTACATTTTCTTCTGCCAAGGATTTACTAAAGAATGTGATGGGCCTTTGATTTTTCATGACTACTTCTATAATTCCCTGAATAGAAGCTTCACATTTAATCTAAATTTTTTAGAAAATTTTGATATGGCTAGAACAAGGTCTTTTTTAATGAGGTGTTTGAGAATTTCAAAATCCTGGGAGGATTATTTATTCCACTTTAAATTATCTTTTTTTAAGAGTTGTGTGTGGTGGTGTAATTTTTTCCATATTTCTGGATGAATTTTCTATAATACCCTTGGAGGCCTAAGAATATGTGGACCCCCTTCACTATAGATAGACTTGGCCAGTACAATACTTCTTAAATCTTGGTAGAGTCCTTGGAGACCCTCTTTTGAGAAATCACATGACCCAAGTATTCAATTTCCTGTTGGGATAAAGAACATTTACCTCGGGTAAAAAAAACAATTCTCAAGCAGCACCTATAAAAAATCCACTAAATTCCCCAAATCGGCATCCCAATCACTACTATATATTATTATTTCATCAAATAAAATAAGGACAAACTTGTAGAGTAATGGGCAGAAGAGTTCATTCTTGACATCTTGGAATGTGTAGGAGCATTAATAAGGCCAAACAACATCACCCAATATTCATAATGACCACTAGGAGTGTGAGTGGAGGTTTTGTCAACATCCTTATATTTCATTCATATTTTTTGATAACTGGATTTGAGATCCAACTTTGAAAAATAAAAAGGGAGATGTAATTCATCAAGGAGTTCCTTAACCATAGGAATGAGAAATTTTACGGGTTGGTTACCTTATTGAAAGCCCGATAATCTACAAAAAGCCACCAAGAGTAGTCTTTATTTTATACAAGAAACATAGGACTGGAATAAGAACTGGATCTATTTTAAAATATTTTGGAGTATAACATTTCTTGAACTTTCTATTTGATCTCATTTTTTTTTTATAATATGGGTAATGATAGTGACCAACTATAATAGGATCCTGTTTGGGAAATAATCAGATGGAATGGACATGCTGCCGAATAGGTGGGAACTCCTTGGGTTCATCAAACACCTAGTTGAACTGAATAATTAACAGATGACATTCCTGATGTTGTAGCTTACATAAAGAAAATTTGGATTTGTTGGTGTTTTTTCTGAACATAACACTAGTGCCCCAAATGTTATGGTCAATAACATCCAACTAGTTTACACATTACAGAAATTTTGCAGCCAATCTATTCCCAAAATGAGATCTTACCTCCCAAATTTCCATAACATTTGCATTAATTATATAGGCATACTCTCACACCTTCAATCAGACATGCTAGCACAGCCTGCGGGTACACATTTGGTGGTCATCACCCAATTTAATGCCTAGTTTCCTTGATTTTTTCACTAATAAGCCAATGAGTTGGAATAAATTGTGTGATATTAAATTGTAATTGTCATCACTATCAATCAATATAGGAATATTGTTTTCCTCAAGGTGACCTTTGACCTTCATGGATGTCAAATCTTAGGACATCTATCTGAGAGGAGATAAATAATTGTTCAAGTCCTCATACGTGATCACCTTACCCTCGATCTCCATTACATCGTCTTTGGTTGCTACAAGATTTGTATTTTCTAACATGTACTCCTCTGCATTAGGAAGAAAATTGTCTTCAAAAAGTAATAAGAAACAAATTTTACGGTCAAGACACTTAACTAGTGGGGATTAAGGCATGTCACCCCTGGAAACACAACCCACAGTTTCTCCTCTCTTACCATTCTTGATTTGTCAAATGTTGAACATCGATGCCTCCAAAGATCCGGTGTCATTCTCCCACCCTCCTCTAAAATGAAGTGATCCACTACTATGAAGAATAGGGCCTATGTAACACCACAAGCTTCCATGGTACGTTTCCCTTTGAATAATGCAACAACTTGCATTGTACACAACATGAAGTTTTAACACACCACGACCAATAAAACTAACCGTTATGAATAGTAATACCCACTTTTTTGAAATTTTATAAATTTTATTTTTCAAAATGGAATTCATTTTTGGATTCGGAATATCAAAATTAGTTAGGGTGAATTTTTGGTATTTTTATAAAAACTTTCAATTTTTGATGAATAGTGAAAAACATTGTATTATTGTTTAAAACTGACTTTTTATTTAAATAATTAGTTATTTTTTTAAATTTATATTAGGTAAAAATAGATACATAATACTTATATATGTTCAATGTAATTTATTGGAGTCATTTTATAATAATATTATATATATACAATTTTATTGAACTTTTTACCGTCTTTTACCCTCCTTCTAGGCGCATTTGCAAATTGGCATAAAACGTAATTTTACCACTTCTGTGAATTGAATTTCAAAAATCTGAGAAACACGATTAACATCATTAAGTAAAATTTGGTTCAGTAAGATGTAAATTATTTTTTGAGAATAGTAACTTTTGACTTTTATTTACCACGATTAAGAGTAAATAGGGTAATTTAAGGTAAAAATGATATTATAGTTACCCTAATACATGTCCTAATTCTATTGGATAAGTGTTTTTCGACCAAAATCAACCTTAGGAATAAAATATTATCCTTTTGGTCCACTAGTATTAGATTAGGTCATTTATTATTATTTTATTTAAAGAAGAGTTAAAAGTGTTAAATTCAAATTTTCATAACTAAAACATTTTTAATATATGGTTACACATAATATAAATGTGATAATAAATATTTATTAGAAAGATAAAATGATTTTATAAATAATTGTATTTTATTTATAATTTTTAGACATTAAATAATTAAATTTATTTATGACACAATGATAATGCATTAATTATCTTATTAAGGAAATATTAAAATAATTGATATTATAAATATCCATATAAATATAAATTGAGACCTTTGATGAATTCCACTAATTTTATAGATTAATATAACATGTTAGGGTTGATTAAAAAAAGTTGTTTGAAGTTATAAATTTTTTATGAATTTCACAAAAACAAAATACCAAATAGTGTCAAAATTGACATAAATGAGTTTTTAAAACAAATTCTATATTATTAATTGATATAATATTCCTAAAAATCTAAGGTTCTAACAAAGGACTTATATAAGGTTATATATATTAATAATGAACCACTTGGGGTTCTTTTGGCTTTTTATAGTAAGTTTATTAACCATTTATTATAATAATACAAGAATACATGGTAAAAGTTAAACTATTTAACTAAGAGTTAAATCTAAAAGATAAGGTTAATATGCTAATATAAACCTGTCTAAAACCTATTGGTTGAGATTTTTTTGATTCATCTCCACCTTATCCTAAAAATAAATCATTTTGGATCCATTATAAACCTAATATGAATGTATAATAAAATAATATTTCAATTTTTTCCTAAAGTGACCCTCACCTCTCTTATAAAAGGGTACTTCTCATTCTCTCAAAATCACACCTCCAAATCCATTTGGCTCGGCTAAACCCTACTCAAATATCCTCCCTACTACCCTCAATTATACCTATATTACATACTTTGATAAAAAATCTAACCTAAGGATCACTTTTGATC
The DNA here is from genome assembly GCA_963277665.1 of Viscum album. Taxonomy (NCBI): domain Eukaryota; kingdom Viridiplantae; phylum Streptophyta; class Magnoliopsida; order Santalales; family Viscaceae; genus Viscum; species Viscum album. The sequence continues at coordinate 1,777,679,474 of OY728143.1, read as the reverse complement.
AACTCAAAGGAAACACCCGAAGAAGAGGTAATAATTTCACCACCTCTTTCAAAGTTCTTTTCTTCTTCCACTTACTCTTTGTTTGTTGTTTCCATAACAAAATAATAACTCCATTACCTTATATATACAATGATGTTATTATAAATATGGTACAACCATATTCATTATTCTATCCATCCTATGAATTACAAGTCACAATACGTGTGTACATACGGCTTACCGTCTCCACGTTGTGGTGTAGTTTGTTTTTCAAACACTTCATTATTTGGATGGGTATAATATTGAGTATAACTGATGTAACTAATAAATATATGTCACGGCCTGCCTTCACCAAGTTGAGGGAAGGGACAACAGATTTCTAGACCCTTCCTTATTCAAGTTGATGGATGGATAATGACCCCCGAGACCCGCCTTCAATAGGTCCCAGAGTGGTGACTAGCACCAAGGGTATGGAATTACACGCAAAATGGAAAGCATTACCCTTTTTGTTTATTATTATTGAGAGATAAGATATTAAGTACCAAAAAAACACCAAAACTATAAGTAAAAGTAAATCACAAACAATCCATTCCCATATGAATATTTCAATAATAAGTGCTACAATACAATAAAACTCCAAAGGTAAATACCAAAGAAAGGAAAAAACAGCAACTTTACATGTCCCAATGTCTGAACTAGTATGGCCCGCACGGTCCTCAAAGTCCTCTTAGAAACCGTAAAGTAGTTTTATTTACTTAGGGTGAGTATACAGGTATATTCAGTAGGGAAAACCAAAAGCTCTCGTGCACAAGTGGGGAGGTGTTCTAATACCCCATGAGAAAAAGGAGATAATCGAAGCACCTAGGAAGGAAACTATCCACCCTACCTCACCAAGGCACACTCCCCAAATAACACAAGTCAAGTAAAGTAATAAGAATATCACGTTGATATTTGGGTACCCCACACCACTTTCCCACTGGTTATTGAATTCATCTTACGCGTTATACCTCTCCCGCCATTCTCACTACAGTCCCACTGCCATACCCCACCCGCACACACCTGGGCTACCATAAACACACATCCCGCCTGAAAACACCTAGGCCAAAACCACCACATGTATCCACACCCACAGACCCCTGGGCCAGAACAACTACCAACATGCCCGAAGACACCTGGGCCCGAACAACTACTGCCACACCCGAAGACACGTGGGCTTCATCCTAAAGACATTTGGGAAACAACTTGCCCACACACACACCTGGGCCAACCACCACAACTACCCTGCCTAAAGAATCTTGGGCTATAATGGAACTTAGGCCATTACAACCTACCTGAAGATTCTTGGTCTACTCGGGAAAGTGAGCAGAAAAGGAGCTAATAACCAGCCACTAATAGGAGTGTTGAAATAGAAACCTCCCCCATTGAAATGGGGGTGTTCAACATGAAGTGATCAACTTGGGTGGGGTGTGAATAAGAAACATAAGAACTAAATTATATATATAGGTAAACAAGCACTCATCCCAACCTAGGGGTTCCCAAACCAGCCTATACACAAACACCCTCGTTAATATTCATTCATAAAAAGTACACCACCTACAGCCAAGTCACAACTCATTCCTAGAAAACAATTCTCCATTGAAACTATTCTTTTTATTACATTCATGTGGTTCTGTTTTAAATAATTCTTCACTTCTGAGCAACTAACAAGCATAACCAAAAGCCAAGGAATGAAAAAAAACAAGCATCAGATTAAGCATTCACACCTGGTTCTCTTGTAAAGTCACAACACCAAAAGGGATCTGTGAGATCCCTCAAAGTAATATAACCAAACCAATCCCCACCATACGGCCCCACACGTCCGTAGATCCACAAACCAACAACTGCACCACAATAGGGGATCCCATCCTCATCCATGTCACCCCACAATAATCAAGCAGAACAACCACGCATATTACCAAGACATAGCAAGGGAGTTTCCAGATTTTATCACACCATTCATTGAGTTTATTCTTTTCATTTGGTTAACTGGGGTGTTAACACAAGAATTCTTGTTCACTGTACATTCATTTAATCAACCGAGTTTATGTGATTAACCAATTTCCTTTTTATAAACATTCAATCATTACAGAAGAAATGGGTCCATTAGTGTGCAAGGAAAGACCACCAACGACCATGATTTTCAATGGACACAAGCCCATATAGTTCAAAATATATAAGAAAGGGTAAAAGAGTAAAATAACATCATCAAACACACCCCTTCATTCTTTAAAAGTTTGTTTATTATCTTCATTAAGGATTGGTTTCATCCATCCCCGTAGAAACATTATCATACCCGCCCTTCATGATACACAGTAAAGAGAGATGAAGGAATAACCCTACTTGGATGTTCAATGATCAAAGTTTCTCTTCACGTGCCAATAATTAGGGATGCGCGACTTGCATGGGAGGAACTCCGAGGACTCCAAGAGTGAGAAGAAAGGCTCCATCACAGGCGCACCACTTTCCTCAGGAAGGGGGACTCCAAACGCACCCAGGAAGGGAAAGGAGACCATCCAAGAAGAATAAGAATAATAATAATAAGAAATTCTCGTGTGATAAAAAGGTGAGATCATGGAGTTATGGGAATGAATTTTGAATGACTTAAAAGGTAGATCATGGTTTCACCATGCGTTTGGTCGGTTACACATGATGAAATTAGTTGTCATTTAATAATTCTCATCGGAGAGGTGTCCATAATAGTTTTGTGTTAAACAGTTTCCTTTAATCAGAGGAAAAATGTGTAATAGGGGTGGAACTGGAAAGTACGGGAAAAAGTGTGACACCGAGGAAAAGCCACATTTTTTGGGAAGTCAAGGGTCACCCGGCTCTTGGGGGGTTTTAGATATCATTTGAACTTTAAATGGACTTGAAAGGGGTATTAAAACACTCTTACGTCAAAAGATACATTGAGGGAGAGGAACTGGAAAAAGAAACAAGGGTGGGACACCATTTGGTGAGACACCGTAAGCGGTGCCATGGTCGTGGTTCCACCGTCACGGTTCCACTGTTTCGGTGTGCGACTGTGACGGTCTGACCATTACAGTGCCACTATCATGGTGCCATCGTCAGCGGTTTCACTACTTTGGTGTGCGATCATGACAGTGCCACCATTATGGTACCACCATCACGGTGCCATCAGCATGGTGCCACCATCAACGATGCCACTGCTTCAGTGTAAAACTATGACCGTACGAACATTACAGTGCCACCATCACGGTTTCATTGTCACGGTGCCATCGTCGCAGCGCCACCGTATGTTGTGCCACTGTTTCGATTTGGGACCGTGACCGGTGCCACCATTTCGGTGGAACCGTTTAATGGAATCGATTTTTTCAGAAAACTCCTTAAAGATTAATTGTCTGGTCCATTACAATATAACATGTTAAGGATTCTATATATATGATATACCATCCAATTTCATATGATTTTACCATCAATATAATGATATAGTTGCTCAGGTGTACGTACGGATTACCGTCTCCATGAATGCGATGAAATTCATTCCACATCATAACCATTCAAGAATAATTTTCATTTTGTGATTAAAAATAATGTTTAAGAACCTAATATCATTCTGTATATGAATCAAATACATTATATCCATAACAAACATGGATTACATAACCAATCATATAAAGGAAAACGAATCATGTTAACACCTGAAATGATGATACTACTGAAATATTATTAACAAAGAAATATTAAAAGATCATATATGATATCATATTTATGTATGTGGTTCTTTTATAATTAAATAACAAGGATTTAACTATTATAAAGGAGGTTAACGTACCCTTGACCAAAGAAAAGTACAGGGTAAGAGTTAATTCTACAATCTCTCCATTATACGAGGTTGTTTATACGTGAGTATCTACTAGGACCTATTTATCATCCACATCCGTGTTTCTTAAAAATGTATTTCAAAACATTTTTAATATTTACGAGACTATGGGTTAAAGTCATTTATACCCTCTTTTGACTTTTTATAAAATGGTTTGAAAGGAATCTTTTCATCATTTTCCCAACAAGGTACTTTATGACCTTTTCAAAAAATTGAGGTAAGAATGTTTTTTTAACTTATATGAGGGTGCGGCTATTTTCTACCTTTATAACACCTTCGAAGTTTCCCTTACAATATTATAAGATTATTTTCAAAATAAATCTTTTATTTTATTATTACGTGACTTTTAAATGATTTCAAAATAGAAAGAGATATTTCACTCAAATATTTTTGATTTCATCTATGTTAACATCCTTTTATGGATTTTACACTTCTTTGAAGTTGATTTATTATGATACAATCTTCCATATTGTATTGAAAGTTTTGTGATATGTTTGACTATGGATGTTTTATTTTTATACCATTCATGGTTTACAGGTATTTACATTTATTATTCTAGATTTAATATGAATGATTATGTTATGTTTCAACCTTTTCATATGAGGAATGCATTGGACTTAGTAAGTGATGGGTGGATCCCTCTATAGCTTCTTGATGCATCGGTAGGTATCATGAGAAAAACTAGTGTCTTAGTACAAGACATTGACAAAATATTATTTCTAGTCTTGGCATGAGGCTTTTACTATGTGGTTATGATGTCCAACATTACGCATTCCATCATTATGAAATTGGCTATTGATGTTGCATGTGATTATTTGACTAGTAGAATATCCATGTGAATAAGTAAATGAAATAATTTGATTTATTTTTTCTATATTATACTGAATTTTATGTTTAAAAGGATTGTGTTTTAGTCTTATACATTGTCTTAAATGTTTATGCTTATTTATGAAATTTTCAGCTATATTGTTATCCTTTCTGGGCATCTAAGCTCAGCCCTTTCTATGTTTTATTTTTCCCAGGATGCGAAGAAGTATATTATGATTAACCTACATGAATAGGATAAGGGATATAAGAGTGTTCAAAAGGGAACACAATGTTGTTGTTTTTATTTCATGATGTAGTTTAAAAATTATGTATGTATCTTGTACTTCCAAGTCTAATAAACTGATCGATATTTCGGGATTTGATCCTTCGTGATAATGCCAATGTTATGTTATAATACAACGACTCTGGGTAACTGGGATCGGGGTGTTACAGTTGGTATCAGAGGAAGTTTAGTACAAACCTTGGAAGATAGATTTAGAAAAACTCTGATTAGAGAACATTACCCTAAGATAGACTTTGAGGATTAGTATAGAAGAACTTCCTATAATTTTGGTAATGTAAAGATTTTGTGAGTTTTCCAAGAAATAAATCCCTATCTGGATACGATCAGGTAGAGGCGGCTCTAGCACAGATATACCTAATAGGGAAAACTCCAACAAGGAGTTTCGGGCTTGACCCGGCGTATCCTGGAACATGATAACGGGCCTTGTTGCACTCTTGTTTATGACACTCTTAGGGGATATGCTTAGGATAATTCAGATTTTCTTCACAAACCATTATGAAGGATTTATGAGTATATACATCCTCAAAGAAAACATTTTTATGATTATGGATTATATCAATAAACGGTTCAATTTATGTTAAGTGTTTTACAAGTTTTAAATTGTGTATTGTGATTCATAAACTAATCTACTATATTCCATTTTTTAGAAATGGTTCCTAGTCGAAGGAATGGAAACCATATCAATGCACGTAATCCATGTAGGGATTTCCCTCCTACTTAAGATAATTATAGTGGAGATGGTGATGCAAATGGTGCTGATCAGCTTATCACCATACTGGGACAACTCACTCAGGTTATGAATAATAATCTTACCCGTATGGATCACCCTAATCCACAACGTGGAGGATCAATGTTAGACCGCTTCATGAGGGAACAACCTCTAACATTAAATGGGAATACAAATCCATTTGTAGCTGAGCAATGGATAAGTTCCTTAGAGAAAATATTTCATGCTTTGGAGAGTAGCAAAAGGGAAAAAGTTGTCATGGAAGTTTATCACCTCACGGGAGATGCAGATCAATGGTGGTCATTAATTCAAAACACAAAGGGGGATGAAGAAGTATCAAATATGTAATGTAGGGAGTTTAAAGAGATTTTCTTAGAAAAATACTTTCCTCATAACTATAGAGAAGATATAGAAAGACAAATTTTGAGTCTGAGGCAAAAGGAGGATGAGAATGTCACAAAGTATGAGGCTAACTTTACAAGGTTAGAAAGACATGAAACAGATTATATACGTAACCCAATAAGTAATATTGATTGATTCCTTGATGGGTTAAAACCATTTATCTATCGAGCATTATTCTCACAATCCTTCTCATCATACAAAGATATTGTCTCTTGTGCTATCAAGACATAAATGGAATTCTATAAGTCTTATGACTATAAAGAAAAGCAATAGAATAAGAGATCTCTGAACACTGTAGAAATGGAAATAAGGGGAAGAAGGGAAAAGTTGAATATCTATCATGTGGTAAATGTTGGAAGAAACACCATGGTACTTTCCTGAAGGGAATGAGAGTCTGTTACAAGTGTGGTGAAAAAGGCCACCAAGCTCATGATTGCAAGGGAAAGAAAGAGGCTTTCAATGTTGAATTCTACAATTGTAGAGAAACGGGGCATTATGCAAATGAATTTCCTAAGCACCAAGGAAACATACCTCAGAAAAGGCCATGGGAGCAAGGACAAGCTTATGCGATCACCACTAATGAGGTTGAAGCTCTGAAAGACGTGGTGGTAGGTAATTTAATGGTTTCCTCAAGTTTATCCAATGCTTTATTTGATTCTGGATCATCGCATTGTTTCATATCTTCCGAGTTTGCTAAGAAAATTAGATATTTTCAATTTGATTAAACAAGTATGTTGTCGGTAAAAACTCCTAAGGGAAGTATCATTACAACAATGTTTTGTGAATCAGTTCCCCTTAAGGCATATAAATGTTCTTTATATGCTGATCTCGTCATCATACCCATGATTGAATTTGATATAATCCATGGTATGGATTGTATTTCAGACCAGGATGTGAAAATTTATTGTAAGAAGGAGGTTACAATTTTTGATGATGATAAGGAGTACCTTATCTTTAGAGCAGAAATGTCACAACCTGATTCTTATCTAGATCCACCCCCAGTAGCTGTACTAAATTAAATTATTGCGGAGGAAGAGAATTAAATAACTATAGGTGAGGAAAAGAATGTTCAAATTGAGGACGTACTTATTGTGCAAGAATATGTTGATGTGTTTCCAGAGGATTTACCTGGACATCCTCTAGAATGAGAAATTGAGTTTTCTATTGATTTAATTCCTGGTTCAAGGCCCATATCGAAGACCCCTTATAGAATGACCAACTGTGGAATTATTAGAAGTAAAGAAACAACTAAAGGAATTTATTAATAAAGGATTTATTCACCCTAGTGTTTCTACATGGGGAGCCCTATTTCTTTTTGTTAAAAATAAACATGGTTCCATGAGGTTGTGCATTGACTATAGGGATATCAATGCTATAACAATAAAGATCAATTATCCCCAACCTCGTAGTGATGATTTATTGGATCAACTTCATGGAGCTCAATATTTTTCATAGATTGACATTCGATCTGGATATCATCAGTTGTGTGTGAAGGAAATTCTGAAAATAGAATTTCAAACAGGTACAAGCATTACGAGTTTACAGTAATGCCTTTTGGAATGACTAATTATCTCTCTATTTTCATGGATCTAATGAATAGAGTTTTCAAGGAATATCTTGATAAATTTGTAGTGGTGTTTATTGATTATATCTTGGTATACTAAAAAAGCTATGAAGATCATGAAAATCACATGCGCACTATTCTGAAAACCCTCAGAAGAAATGAATTATACTGGAATTTTAGAAAGTGTGAATTCTGGCTTCAGGAAATTTCTTTTCTTGGCCATATTGTCTCTAAGGACGGAATCTCTATTCATCCTTCAAAGACCAAGGCAATCCATGAATGACCAGAACCGATGATAATAACTGATGTATGCAATTTTATTGGTTTAGCAGGTTATTATTGGAAATTTGTCTAGAATTTGGCCTGATTGGCTAACCCATTAACCAAGATCACATATAAAGGGGTCAAATTTGTTTGGACAAAAGAGTGTGAAGAATGTTTTGAAGAACTGAAAAGAATATTAGTCAATTCTTATATCTTAACTCTACCATTGAGGAATGATGGGTTTTTTATTTATAGTGATGCTTCAAAGAAAGGACTTGGTTGTGTCCTTATGCAGAATGATAGAGTTATTACCTATGCAACACAAAAGCTAAAACTTCATAAAAAAAACTATCCCACTCATGATCTTGAGTTAGAAGCTATAATCATTTCTTTGAAGATTTGGAGATGCTATCTCTATGGTGAAAAATGTGAGAGATATACCAATCACAAGAGTTTGAAGTATATTTTCCCACAAAAATAATTCAACATAAGGCAAAGACAATGACTTGAACTACTCAAATATTATGATTGCACTATACACTACCACCCTCAAACTAATGGACAATCATAATGGACTATTAAAACCTTAGAAGACATGTTGAGATCTTTCTCAGTTGACTTTCAAGGTATGTGGGATCAATATTTACCTATGGTAGAATTTTTCTATAACAATAGCTTCTATTCAAGTATTTATATGGCACTATATGAAGTGTTATATTAACAGAGATGTCACACACCAACTTGTTGGGGTGATTTTGGTGAAAGAAAACTCATAGGGCCAGAACTTGTTGAGAAAACAATGGAAAAGGTGAAGATTATCCAAACTCACATCAAAGCATCTCAAAGTAGGCAAAATATATATGTCAATAACCGAAGGAATAATTTGGAATTTCAAGTAGGAGATCATGCTTTCTTGAAGGTATCTCCATGGAAGGGTGTTATATTATTCGGTAAGAAGGGAAAATTAAGTCCCAGGTACATTGTAAATTTTGAAATTCTTGAAAAAATTGAAGTTGTAGCTTATCGTTTGCCAATGCCGCCAAGTCTCTCCAAAGTTCATGATGTGTTCCACGTATCACTATTGAGAAAATACATGGCTGACCCAACACATGTAATCCCCTATAAATAAATAGAACTGGAACCCGACCTGTCTTATTGTGAATAGCCTATCAGAATTCTTGATACCAGAGAACTAGTGTTGAGAAACTGGATGACTCGTCTGGTAAAAGTTCTATGGACAAATCATAAGATAGAAGAGGAAATGTGGAAACCTGAGGAACTTATGATGAATAACCACCCGAATCTTTTTATGTAGTAATATTCTAGAAATTTTGAGGACGAAATTATTTGAAATAGGGGAGAATGTAACACTCCAAGCTTCCACGGTATGTTTTCCTTCGAATAATGCAACAACTTGTGTTGTACGCAACTTGGAGTTTTAACACACCACGACCAATCAAACTAGCCATTATGAATAGTAATACCCACCTTTTAAAATTTTATAAATTTTATTTTTCAAAATGGACTTCTTTTTTGGATTTAGAATATCAAAATTAGCTTAGGGTGAATTTTTGGTATTTTTCTGAAAACTTTCAATTTTTGATGAATAGTGAAAAACATTGTGTTCTTGTTTAAAACCGAATTTTTATTTAAATAATTAGTTATATTATTTAAATTTATATTAGGTAAAAATAGATACATAATACTTATATATTTTCAATGTAATTTATTGGAGTTATTTTATAATAATATTAGATATATAAAGTTTTATTGAACTTTTACCGCCTTTTACCCACCTTCTAGGCGCATTTGCAAATTTACATAAATCATCATTTTACCACTTCTGTGAATTGAATTTCAAAAATACAAGAGAAAAATTTGACATTAGTAAGTAAAATGTGGTTCAATAAGATGAAAATATATATTTTTTTGAATAGTAACTTTTGACTTTTATTTACCACGGTTAAAAATAAATAGGGTAATTAATGGTAAAAATGATTTTATAATTACCCTAAAACATGTTGTAATTATATTGGATAAGTGTTTTTCGACCAAAATAAACCTTGGGAATAAAATATGATCATTTTGGTCTACTTGGATTAGATTAGGACATTTATTATTATTTTATTTAAAGAAGAGTTAAGTGTTAAATTCAAATTTTCATAACTAAAAAATTTTTAATATAGGGTTAAACATAAGATTAATTAGACTATAAATATTCATTAAAAATATAAAAATATTTCCTACATAATGGTATATTATTTTTAATTTTTAGACATTAAATAATTAAATTTATTTATGAAACAATGATGATGCACAAATTACCTTATTAATGAAATATTAAAATAATTGATATTATAAATATCCAAATAAATATAAATGGATACTTTTGATGAATTAAACTAATTTTATAGATTAATATGACATTTTAGGGTTTATTAAATAAATTTTGTTCAAATTTATAAAGTTGTTATGACTTTCACAAAAACAAAATACCAAATAGTTTCAAAATTGACAAAAATGAGTTTTCAAAATAAATACAATATTATTAATTGATATAATATTCCTAAAAATATAAGGTTCATCCAAAGGACTTAGATAAGGTTATATATATTAATAATGAACCACTTGGGGTTCTCTTGTCTTTTTATAGTAAGTTTATTAACCATTAATTATAATAATACAAGAATACATGGTAAAAGTTAAACTATTTAACTAAGAGTTAAATCTAAAAGATAAGGTTAATATGTTGAGCTAAAACTATCTAAAACCTATTGGTTGAGAGTTTTTAGACCCATCCCCATATTATCCTTGAAATAAATCATTTTGGATCCATTATAAACTGAATATTATTGTATAATAAAATAATATTTCAATCTTTTTCTAAAGTGACCCTTACCTCTCTTATAAAAGGGTACTTCCGCTTCTCTCAAAATCACACCTACATAGCCATTTGGATCGGCCAACCCCTGATAAAATATCCTCCCAACTACCCTCACTTTGACCTATAGGCATTTCTTTGATCTTAAATCCAACTTAAGGAGCTCTTTTGATTAACTCAAAAGGAAACACTCGAAGAAGAGGTAATAATTTCACCACCTCGTTCAAAGTTATTTTATTCTTCCACATCCCCTTTATTTGTTTTTTCAATACCAAAATAATAAATCCATTAACTTATACATACTGTGATTCTATTATAAATATGGTAAAACCATATTCATTATTCTATCCATCCTATGAATGACAAGTCACCATATGTGCGTATGTACGGCTTACCATCTCCACGTCGTGGTGTATTTTTTTATTCAAACACTTCATTATTTGGATGGGTATAATAATGAGTATAACTGATGTAAATAATAAATATAAATTTTAAAGATTATGTATATATGATATACCATCCAATTACATACTATTTCACCATCAATAGAATGATATAGTTGCTCGTGTGTGCGTACGGATTACCGTCTCCACCAACGCGATGAAATTCATTATCCATCATAACCATTCAATAATAATTTTCATTTTACAATTAAAAATAATGTTTAAGAACTTAATATAATTTTGGATATGAATCAAATACATCCCATCCCCTACAAACAGGACTTACATAACCAAGCATATAAAGGAAAACGAATCAAGTTAACACCTGAAATGATGATACTACCGAAATATTATTAACAAAGAAAAATTAGAAGATCATATATGATATAATATTTATGTATGTGGTTCTTATATAATTTAATTACTATGATTTAACTATTATACATGATTTTAACACACCCTCGATAAAGAAAAAGTACAAGGTAAGGGTTAATTCTACAATCTCTTCATTATCTAAGGTTGTTTATATGTGAGTATCTACTGGGACCCCTTTATCATCCACATCTGTGGTTCTTAAAAATTTATTTCAAAACATTTTTATTATTTATGATATTATGGGTTAAAGTCATTTATAATCTCATTTGAATTTTTATAAAATGGTTTTAAAGGAATCTTTCTGTCATTTTCCAAACAAGGTACTTTATGACATTTTCGACAAATTAAGGTAAGAATGTTTTCTTAACTTATATGGTGGGTGCATATATTTTTTCTGTTATAACACCTTCAAAGATTCCCTTACAATATTATAAGAGTATTTTCAAAATAAATGTTTTCTTTTATAATTATGTGACTTTTAAATGATTTCAAAATAGAAAGAAATATTTCTCTCAAATAGTTTTGATTTCATCTATGTCAACATCCTTTGATGGATTTTACACTTGTTTAAAGTTGATTTATTATGATACAATCTTCCATATTGTATTGAAAATTTTGTGATATGTTTGACTTTGTATGTGTTATTTTAATACCATTCATGGTTTATGGATAAATTATTGACATTTCATATGCTAGTTTTAATACCAATATTTATGTTATGTTTTAACCTTTTCATATGATGAATGCATTGAACTAAGTATGTGACGGATGGAGCCCGCTATAGCTCCTCAATGTATCAGTAGGTCTCATGAGACAAACTGGTTTCTTGACACAAGGCCTTGAAAAAATCTTATTTTTAGTTTTGGCACAAGGCCTTGACTATGTGGTTATGATGTTCGGCATTATGCATTCCATCATTATGAAATTGTCTATTGATATTGAATGTGATTATTCGACCACTAGAAAGTTCATGTGAATAAGTAAATGGTATTATTTGATTTATTTTTTCCATATTATACTGAAGTTTATGTTTAAAAGGCTTGTGTTATAGTCTTATACATTTTCTTAAGTGTTTATGCTTATTTATGAAAGTTTTCACTATATTGTTATCCTTACTGGGCATCTGAGCTCACCCCTTTCTATGTTTTATTTTCCCCAGGATGCGAAGAAGTATATTACGATTAACCTGAAAGAACATTCTAAGGGATATTAGAGTGTTCAAAAGGGAACACAATGTTGTTTTTTATTTCATGACGTAATGTAAAACTTATGGATGTATCTAGTATTTCAAAATCTACTAAACTGATTGATCTTTCAGGATTTGATTCCTTGTGATCATGCCAATGTGATGTAATAATACACTTACTCTGGGTAACTGAGATCAGGGAATTACAACCTATACCATGGTGGACTACATGTTCAACATGGTGTTCAAGTCACTTTTCATTCAAATGCATCGTACGGTCATGGATGTGCACCCTAGATGCAGATTTCATCCCAAAGACCATGAAAATAATATCAAAAATATTGTGTTTCGGGTTTTTGCAGGATAAGGGAGTCCAAATAATCAAATTACTCATTGTAGTCATAGATGGTTTTAGTTTGGTGGATTGGTGCTAATTCTTCATATGAATTATGCACTTCTAAACCACAGAAATGTTCCATTTATTCCTCATTGAAGATCAAACAGGATAAGCTGGGATTGAATTATATAACAATGGAAAACTAATGTATTTTGGGGGATGTCCATACTAAATAGAGTGAGAGATACTTTAGAATCATATAAAGTTTGTTGAAGACTAAAATAGATCTTAGCTAAAGTGAGCCTCCCCTGAGGATTGTGTCTATAAAAAATTGGCTACTCCACTGCCTTCGGAAATGTGAGTGGGTCACACATCATCCCAAGGAGATCCTTCTAGTCCAGCATATCCCATTTAGCACCACCGGATTAGTCTCCTGAATCCTCCATAAACAGGGAAGGTCGGTTGGTGTCCTGGTGTGGCTGTTTTTCTTAGCACCAAATAGTACTAGAGAAATATTTCTGAAACTTTTCTATCTTGTGAGACTTGTAATCCCATCAATAAAATATGATCGTGAACAAGTCCAGTGCTGAGGAGATTATTTTCACTGATGATTTGATCTCAGCTAACTTAGATTCAACTTTATCCATATGTTTCTCCACTATATCAAGGCATGTGTGATGACGCATTTCCATTTCCAAAAGGGTGCCCATTTTTTCTGTGAAAACTGGTCATCCATCCAATGATTGAAGAGGCAAGTTGGATCAATTGTTAAGAATCATAGACTCTCAGTTACTAATAGGTAATTTTTTTTATGTATTTCTATTCATCAAATCCGAATTATAGGAGAAAAATAAAGAGGAAGGAAAAAACTCAGGAGGGCCCTCTACATTCCCATCCAAGATCTTAAGTCGAGAAGTTCAGAACTAATTCCAGCCTACCTACCTCTCACACATGTTACCCCTTGTAACAAAATATTAGTCGTGCCTTTCCCCTCCCCCACATGGGGGGCCAGCTGGATTAACTGACTTAAAAGGGTTTGACTGGATTAACTAAATCAAAGGGACCACCCCTTCCCCTACTATAGAGTCTTTTTTACCCCCTCCTCTATGATTATAAACCTTCCACTCTCCTGGTTAGTCACATACTTTATCAAATTTAGAGGAGTCAAGTAGTAAAGATGATTTAAAAGAATATGAAGAGATTGTATCGATTAGTGAAGAAGACATACATGGATCACAAATGGAGTTCATGTTGAATAAGTAAATGAAGAAGAACATATCCATGGTTGTTAAGTTAGAGAAATAAAAAATAAAAATGGAGAATGCATCCATTAGTTGAATTGGATAAAGCTGAATTCAGAAAGAGGGAAGATGGCTTAGGGTTTCTATGAAGTGGTAAGAAGGTAAGAGACTTATACACCTAGTAGAAGAAGAAATTTTAAGTGTTTAAGGAGGAGTCTTGGATAGGAGTAATATCTTCAATTTCGTAGAAGCCTTGATGGAGAAATAAAATTATATAAAAATATTCAAATTAATTTTTTCAATTCATAATAGAAATGTGAGATTACATGATGAAAGATGAGTATTTTTTTATTGAAGTGAGACTTGAAGTTTATAGATTCACCAAAGAAAAGGTCATGGAGTCACCAAAGAAAAGGTCAAGGGGTCACTGAAGAAAAGGTTAAAGCCTGATAGAAGGTGAGAAAATTGTAGAGAAACAGACAAGAGAAGACAAGTTAGAATCTATTTTATTTCGAAAAGTTAATTGTGAACAAAAATATACTATTGTGTGTAAAGAAAATAGATCAGGAGAAAAATATAAAATGAATATGATCATTTGTAGAGTATCTCGAAGTTTTGGTTTGTCTGATAGGAAGTCAAACGCGCTTTAAAAATGATGAATTTCAAAAAAAAAGTTTTTTTGTAAGACAGACTGGTAGTTCAGGAAGAAGATTGGCCTTTTATAGTTATTTTTGATTTTGTGGAGGCTAAGGGCATACGATGAGATGTTTCTAGTTCAAAGGAAGAACATTTCAGTTCATGAAGAGAGTGAGACGGAATACATGCATATAGTAGGAGACGACCCTTGAAAACAAAATCAAGTAGAATGTGATTGAATAACAAAGTAGGATTTACAAAACCATTTTACAGACTTAAATGAAATGTTCTAGAGATGTGATCAACAAGGTCATATCACTAGACTGTCTCATGATCCTACCAGCCTAATGGATCTAATAGCATGAGATGACATGATTTTAGAAAAGAGACAAGGGAATGAAAACTGCAGAGAAAAATATGCCCTATAAGAAGAACTAGGAAGATGTTGAGAATCCATTGGAATAAAGAAAAATATGAGTTCTCCAAATCTAAAATTAAAGCTAAAGAAGTGTTTGGATGATCAAAGTGGTTGACAGTTAAAGGGGGATGTGAATATCAAACCATGGAGGTTTAAGAAAAAATCTCATCCTTCACTCATTAAAGGCTAAGGTATGGTGAATCCATCCCCTCTCATTTGTTCTTTGGACATTTGTTATCAAAGGGGGAGAATATAAAAATATATGTTTAATATAATGGGGGAGATATCTATTATTTAGAGGAAGAATATATTTAGAATCATATATTTAAGAGGAGTTTCAAAGGGGAAAACTGTGAAGTCGGTTTTTGAGTTGTGTGAGTTATGTGGGTTGTGAACTATTCTAACATTTCTGTTGTGCATGTAGGTAGGAACTTGTTATACATAGGTTTAAAGAACAATTTTGTGAAGAACAAGAATATTTTTACCAAGAAGTTTATCTCAATTGGTTTTAAGTGTTGTGAAGAAGTGGATATAAGTCAATTTAATGGACAACATGGTATTATTATTTAATATTTTGGTTTCCTACATCGAGTTCACTCACGTATACTTATAATTACTGAATTTTTCTAAGTGTGTTGTGTTTGAAAATTGATTTTTTTTTCATGGTTGGAAATTAAATTTAAAGGAAGATATTGTTGAGTCTAAGAGATGATCAAGCAAGGTGTTGAGATCTAGATTTTTTGTGAACTTGAGGATATTATTTTTAATCTGATGGAGTTTATTGAGATTGAGATTTAAAGAAGAATTTCCTAGCATTTTGGTGTTTGTCTGGGAGAATAATTTTAGAATATATTAAGTGGATATAGTTATTATGTTCGATTTTTTCTTCAAAACATAAATAATATTCAAACTCAAGTGTTAATTGGTGTTTCTTTTGAGGTGAAGTTTGTTCTATGGTTTATGAGTGATCGAAAGAACATGAAAGTAGTTTTGATGTTAAAAAGTGGTGTTTGAAGTACATGCGACCTCACTACATTACGACCAAACATAAAATAGGTGGAGAAATGGTGTGTGAAGTGAAATGAAATGGGTGATCTAGAAATAGGTGTTTTAGTTAGCTTTAGTCAGAGGATGAAGACCTTAATATGTTGTGGTGTGTCAAAGTACATGCTATAGAAAATAAAATGGAGATATCATCTTTTAAAGAGGTGTTTTAAAAGGAATTTCAATTGAGAAATTTATCTATGAGAAATGGAGAAGGTCGTACATGTTGTGGTCAAAGTCGTGGTGGATCTCTTATGATTAATTTGATAGATGAGAAAAATGATGATGGATCTCATATGATTTACATGATGGGAAAAGTTGTTTATATGAAATTAATCTGGAGGAATATTAAAACAAAATGATTAGTGAAACAACCAGTGAAAATGATAATGTGGTTGTTTGAAAATAAAAATGGTGGTGACCATGCTATGATCTAACTATGGTGGATATTCTAAGAAATCCATGAAATTTCAAGGAGTCTTGTACGTAGGGTAGTGAAACAGATTGGCTGATTCATATCTTTTTGTCTCAAATTCAAAACAAGGAGTCCTATGTTGTGTTTTGAGAAGAAAATCCTTATCTAAAATGGCAATGGGAGAATATTTCATGGTAAAAAGAATTTTAAAATTAGTTTTAAGATAAATTCAGAGAAGTTGAACTGAAATGGAATACAACATGTCGCAGTGAGGTTGAACATTCCATGGTCAGTGAAGAATTCTAGATTTTGAGTGGATTTGATGGCGTGGCTTATTTTATGACTCATCAGATGCTTATACCCGGTATCTAAAGTTCCATTAGAAAATCAACGGTGACTAAGAATCCTTAATGATGTAAGGGCTCAAAAAGAATTGTGAGAAGTTAAAGATAAGTTGTGAGTTGAATTTGAATTTGAAATCCAAATTTTTACATGAAGAAGTGTCTCTTGACATGTATGATAATTTTCAACCTGGTTCTTGCAAGAATTAGAGAGTGAGAGGAAGAAGAAGGAGAATAATTAGAAGAAGATAGAGAGGAAGGAGAGTGTGAAAGACAAGTGTGCACATAAAATAAGAGAATAAGGAAAA
Source organism: Viscum album (assembly GCA_963277665.1). Taxonomy (NCBI): domain Eukaryota; kingdom Viridiplantae; phylum Streptophyta; class Magnoliopsida; order Santalales; family Viscaceae; genus Viscum; species Viscum album. The sequence continues at coordinate 1,777,661,922 of OY728143.1, read as the reverse complement.
GAAGGGTATAAACTTAGTTTGTGAGTGATCATCACACCATTTTTGTGTATTGATTAAGGAGTTTCACACCTGCTCAACATCGTGAGCTAGTGCGAGTGTGCTATACATTGTCAGGAGACAATCATTCAGGGGAAAATGATAATCCCTATGTGAGTGAAGACAAGGCAACATCAAAAATAAGATCGATCAAGGAAGAATATTTTCTTCTTATATTGATATATTTTTGTGTTGATTTCTTGTTACACAGGTTGAAGGATAAACCCCACTTGTTCTATCCACAAGGTGATTCTAGTGGACTATATGGTCTCAATTGATTCTAGATCATGTCAAGGATGTGTAGCTGCTCATTTTGACTAGTAAATTTTTTACATCAGGTGTTATTTGTTGGTTTCCTTTCCTTGGTGTGTGGTAAGTTCAATAGTGATATTGTTCACTCTAATAATTGAGGTGGTTATCTTGGTAAGAAATCATAAAAAGAAAAATTTTCATATTGTTCACTAACCCTCTCAACGGACCAACATCGCACATCAGGGCCATCACATATAGCTCTAACAATTCAAATTTGATTTCTAGAAATAAGTAAAAATAATTAAAAAAAATACCATTCCCTGTTTCTTATCATGTAATGTCAGAAGACATGCAGGGTGTGGTTCCAATTGATCAATCAACCCTTCCTAAAGGCATAGAGATAATATTATTCATTTCAAAAAATGTATTAGAGACCTAAAAGGAAGACTTGGGTTGTTTGATATATATTTTATTGCATAATACAAATTCCATAGTAGTGTTTTTTTAGGTACAAACCCAATTCCCACATTGGATTCCACCAAGGATGGTAGCTCACAAATAATATTGGATGTTTTCCATCCTAAAACACATGGGTGATAGGTGTAATTTCCCATCCAAGCTTATATGTGAGACACCATCTTTGGTGGAATCATATGTGGGACTTAGGTTTATACCCAACAATCCTTACCTCAAACAAAATACCACACAATTGGGTCTCCCCATAAATGTTAATGCATCAAATCTAACCATCTTGCATCACCATTTTCTCATCACTGGGGACTCGCTGCTTGACCACTATTTATCAAAAAGACTTTCGATACAAGGAACCATGGATTCACATGCTTCAAATGAGAAACTTCTATTGTGGTCAAGCTGTTTTGCGGAATAGTCCACCCTATATCACAATTGGGTTGAACCATTCCTTTGATACTACTTTTTAGGATCGATTTCTTCTAGCCCTAGGTCTTCCTAGCCCAAGACATAGGCCCTTATGGGATTCCATCCTAAAACCCATGGGTGATAGGAGGAATTTCTCATCCAATATTATATGTGAGCCTACATCCTTGGTGGAAACCGATGTGGTACTTGGGTTTGAACCCAACAATAACACTATGTGCACCATACTAGCTCTCGGTTAAGGCCTTCTTGATAAACTAGCTAAGATTCACATGAGTGCCTTCCCCAATAAAACTGTGCAAGGTTACCATCCGCCACCTAACTAAACACTGGAAAGACCCGGTGTATGACGTCCATCGTACCTACTCATCCTCATCCAAGTTTAAAAGTTAGATCCTTTAATAATCCATCATCCTTTTGCTTTATCCCCACCACATGGTAGTCCCCATATGCTTGGAAGCCCTTGATGTAAGATGCATGGCTCTGTGACTTCATCTTTGTGAGTGACTGAGAGGTCTTCAATGTGTCCTCCCCTATGCTCCCTCTGCCTCCCAGATCCATAATCCCCTCTTCCATCACCACGTACCCCCAGTAACAGTATGAAACTATGTCATGATTCCTCTTTAACATCTCCCCCATGTACTGCACCCTAGTGGACCGGTTAGTCACAACCATCTACATTGCCTCTATCATGTCCTCCGAAAACCTGGGGTTTTCCACGTTGACTTGTAGTGCCCTAACAAGATTTTATAGATACACCATTTCCAAGAAGTTGATGGTTTTCACCATAGATATGGGACATGGGGTTCACCGTAGACCTTAGCGTGATGTAGCTACTTGTCATCCTCAGCTCGCTCTCTTCTGCAGGTAGCCTAGATGTGCATGAATCTTCCCCTGAAGCTGACAATATTTCTTGATATATGGGTTCATTACAACACCCTCCTTGAGGTTGATCATGATAGGGTGACAAACCTTGTGTGATAGTATGTCCTATATTAAATATGTGTTTTCCTGGAACCTGGAGGATGTGCTCCTGGACCTCTAGTATTCATTCTCAGTAACCACCAACACCTTCAATGAATGGGTTTCCCCTTGGGAGAGGTGGTTGTGTTGATTCATGATTAGAGAGTAGACTTGCATCCGGGTACTCTCTAATCATGAATCGATAATACTACATGTCCTAGGGGGACACCCATTCTAGTAATGTGTTTGTGGTTGCCGAGAAGGACTACTGTAGGTCCGCGATCATGTCCTCTTGGTTCTAGGCAGACACAGATTTCAAATAGGACATACTATAGCTCAATTCCTATCACCCTTTCATGATCAACATCAAGGATGTCACTGCAATGAACCCATTTATCAAGTAAATATTTTCGGTTTCTAGGGAAGGAACATGCGTATCCAGGCTCCCCATAGAAGAGAGTGATCTAAGGACAGTGAGTAGTTGCATCATGTTGATGTCTATAGTGAACCCCATGTTCCACATCTGCGGTGGAACCATCAACTTCATGGACATGGTGTATTTTTCTAATCTCGTTAGGATGCTACCAGTGAACATGGAAAAACCCAGTTTGCTAGAGGATATGCTCGAGGTGCTAGAGACTGTGGTGACTAACTCGTCCACTAGGGTGTGGAGCCTAGGGGAGATATTAAGAAGGAATCAGGATGTAGTTTCTTACTACTATGGGTGGTATGTGGCAATGGAAGAGAGAAGAATGACTATGGGTGGTAGAGGGAGAAAAGAGATAGAAATATTGAAGACCTCCTGGTTTCTCATAAAGTTGAAGTCGTAGAGCTATGTGTCTTACATTTGGGGCTTCTCTGCATATGGGGGCCACCATGTAGTGAGGAGAAGGCATAAGAATGAGGGAGTATTTAAGGTTCTAACTTTCAATGTTGTATGAGGTTGAGTAAGTATGTTGTACATCATCCACTGAGGAATTCCAGTGTCCAGTTAAGTGGTGGATGGTAACCTTGAACTATTACATTAGGGAAGGCACTTTTATGCATTTGAGCTAGTTTCACAAGCAGGCCTTGACCGAGAGCTAGTATGACACACAAGGTGTTATTGTTGGATACAAACCCCACATCAAATTCCCCAAGGATGGTGGATCACATATAATCTTGGATGGTAAATTCCTCCTATCACCCCTGGGTTTTAGGATGAATCCCCAAAAGAGATTATGTGTTTGGCCAGGAAGACCTTGGGTTGGAGGAAATCGATCCTTAAATGGTTAGAGATAAAATTTTAATTTCTTGGTCAATATAAATTTAGTAGAGCTTAGAAATCTGGTGTTTTATGATTCAATTAAGAATAATAATTTATTTTGAAATGTCTATTACTATGAATTTTTATCTGGTGATAATAGATGGTTTCATTTGTATTTGTGGCTACTGAAGAGTTATAGATGTTTCAAAATCCAAAATTCCTATTTGTATTCAGAGAAAGATTGCAAATAGTTCCTTATAGGATTTAAAGAAGACATTGTACTTTCCTTAGTGTCTTGGTAAAAATTATAATCCTTTATAATGTTAGATATTTGCTGAATATCATACACATTCATGGGATGAGACAGACCGCTGGTTCCCACGATGATACCAAATAATTTTGGGGGCCAGATGACGATTTATTACCCCATTAACGACTACCCCCATGAAATAAATCATTCGTGGGCAGGGGAATCCTACTTGGTCTCTCAAAAAAGAAGCCTCGCACCCCATCACAAACGACTAGCCATGTCGGTATCTGGTCCCTCTATTATTATAAAAAATGACCTTGAGGGGATGAAAAGGGAGACGTCGAGATGAAGATAAGGAATGGAGTGATTGGAGTTGGAGCACAGAACACCCTAGGAGGACCCATTCTACATGTCATATTCTTATAAGTAATGTGGGTTCCCCCCATGTAGCATGTTGATACGCAGGTGAGGCCATCATGGGGCCCGATGATGGCCACACTGTAAACCAAGATAATGACATTAGATCTGAAGAACATCAAGATTATCGCTCCATTTTATGAGTTCGGGGTGTCTACCAGTGACACTTCTAGAATCTAGGGGAGGATTCTAAGGAATCTTGCTTGAGACATAGTGATATTTCCCATTAATTATAAAGATTAGAGGCATATTTATACAGCTTTAAAAAATGATCCTTTTGATACTCAAGTAAAGGTAATATTAATTTATTATTCCTTGATAACTAATTTAAATTACATGAGTAAAATTTTGTAATATAATTATAAAGTGTTATATTTTTTATTTTTAGATGTTTTTTTAGTTTGATGTCCCTGGCTCCATTTAATGCCCATGGACTTTAAAAAATTTGGGCACGAAATTGAGAGATTTTTAATGAAGATTATGGAATGAGTTTATTGACACTTCTCTAAGATCATGAGATATGTATGATAAAGTGACTAAAGGAATTTATCATGAGTAATGGAAGATATTTGTCGACAAAAACAGATATGAATATCATGAGTTAATTACATATTTTATAGTATCTTAATAACAAAAACATAATAAAATTATAACTTTTATTAATGTTGCTATTTTTTGTAGGAATTTTATAAATAATACTGTGAATCGTGTGAGTCAAGTCATGCCTCACATCGATGGGTCTCATAATTTTTTGATAAAATGAACAATTTTGGTTTGTATTTTATTCATTATTATTTATATCATTTTATTATAACTAAATGTTTTTTTATAACTTGTTTATATTTTTTATAAAGGATAATTAATTAGGTCACTCTGTTGGTCAAACAAAGATGTGGTCTAAAGTGCATTGAAAACCTGATGATAGGTTTGTAAATGACCCTACCAAAGATGTTGGAGTAAGTACTTTTCATTACCATTTCAAATAATTTCATTACTATAATATAATTTTCATTATTATATATTTATATTAATTAAATAACAATAAATATTAATGAAAAAATAATTAATTAGATAATATTATGAAGTCCAGATATTTTAAAAAATCATTGTCAATATTTTTGTATTAACAAGTTAAATTTCCAGAAGACCGAGATCTAAACCTTTCATAATCATCATCAGTTTACCTGAACGATGCTGTTGGAATTGTTTTAGGGAAGGAGAATCCCAGACATGTATGAGGGATAGGTTCTAGGCCTACTCCATTAGCTGTATTTGGTAGAGTGGTGTTATATGTTACTGTTACACCCACTGAGGGTTTGGGTTGTGTCGTCGATTGAGATACCCATAGAGAAATTCCAATATTGAAAGAAAGTTTACAAGAATAGGAATCTTATAGGAAAACAAAAGCTTAGTGGCAATCACAAATGAAAAATGCTTTAGTTTCTGTATTTCAGCGAATGACCAACATGATCCCTGGGGAAATTTACAGCTGTATAGATCATCCCGTCGAGGTAAATTCTAAATTCATGTCATGACCCATCCCCCGGGGCCCATGTCGTGACTACCCCAAGCCCGCCTTCTATAGGCTAGGGGTTGGAAAATAGCACCGTAAAGACATATACCTAAAATGGGAAGGAATTTTCTTTTAACATGTACAAACCCACAGTCTTAGAACACAAAAATATGTAACCATGAAGTAAAATTATAGTAGTAAGAGTGTGTACTAAAAGTAAAGGGGCTGGAATACAATCTCAACTGAAAGATACAACTACAACAGAAAAGAGTAAACAGCTCTTGAGATCATCCACCAAGGATCCTAACTGAAGGGTAGGTACATATTGTCTCCATAGCTCTCCATGTCAACTATCACTGCCATCCACCATCAGGTCCCAGCTCCCCAAGTCTCAGTCAAGGCTGCCTATCATCTTCACAAGACACAACAAGGTGTGGGAAAATCCTATGCGTGGGTGAGTATAACAATACCCAGTAGGGACCCCGATACCCCCAAAGGTCTCTCAGAATTCCATAAAAAAAACCACAAAGCATGATCTCAATCACAAAGCACAAATAAAAGACTCAACTCAAGCTCGATATATAACTCAGAGTTCAGGAATAAAGATGATTAGTCTAAAGCTATATCATTTTATTCTATTAGGAAGTTTCCACAACTGAACCACATGTGATTTGTTACATTGTTGATCCACAAAGGGTCGTATGTCACTAATCCATGATTTTCTGCTCTAAGACTAGTCCTCGTCGGGCATCGCACTACTGATCCACATAGGGTCGCTATGATGTTGATCCACATAGGGTTATTATGATACTGATCCACACAGGGTCACTATGATGATGATCTCCACAGGTTTTTTATGATACTGATCCACACAAGGTATCTAGATATTGATCCACACATGTTTTCTATGATACTGATCCACACAAGGTCGCTAGATGCTGATCCATATAGGATTACTACTCAGATGACAGCCAGCCACAAGATTCCCCGCACCCGATGCGCTTGATTTCCGTCGTATCCGCTCCTTTGGATATCATGCATGCCTCAACTTAAATGAAGTTCCAAAAAGAAGTAACCCAATGTATTTTCATACTATAAGGATTCCAATGCAACAGATGACGCGTTAATCGGACGCCCAGTCTGTGAGTTATAGGCATTTTAGTGTCGAGGGGCCAGTTGGATTCGGGTACGATCCAACCTGGCCATACTTCAACTTTCTCTAAAGCCCAAGTGGAGTATCTCAAATAGAACATCTCATCACAAGGATTCCAATGTCATATACGGTTAGTTAAACGGATGTATGGTTTGTAAGATATGACCTTTTAAGTGTATTTGGGCCCAAAAGGGGTCTAGGTCCGGTCCAACCTGGTCGGACTGACCCAGCCCGACCCAACCCGACCTGGTCCAGGTCTGTCCCAGACTTCCCTGGCTGGGCTGGACCGCAGTGGGCTCATCCTGTTAGTTGGAATGGCATCGAGCCGGTGGCCCATGCAGGGAGGGGAGCCACTCCCCCTCCTTCCCGAATGGCTTAAAGAGTCATTTGACTCTTTAATTGGCAGTAATTGGTGGTGTCGCCCTGGTTGGTCGTGGGACCTGAAGGGAGCTAGTCTCCTTCCACCATGGCTTTAAAGCCACAGCCTTCTCACCATAGTTCCTGATGGTGTGCCACCTTTCCACCACCGCGTCCGTCTTTTGAGGGTTTCCGCCTTCGCCTGTCGGCAGCGTCGTGTTGGTGCCGCACCGGTGGGACTTCCACAGGCCACCGAATGAGCTCTGGTGGTCCTTTTTCCCTTCTTCTCGCACCTATGGACCTCTCAGTATGCCTCCGTCACTACGCGGCTCCCGGATTCAAGGTTCTGTCATGTAGTAAAATCGTGCCCAAAGAACGCGACAAGAACAAAGCAGCGGAGGGTCCGAGCCTTATTCTTTTGCCTCGTGCCCTCTGCATTAACATCGTAATAGGCGGTAGTAATTTTAATCCATCAAAGATAGACTTTAATAATAAACCCCCTACCTCATTAACTGTTGGATGAGGTCGCGGATGTGGAGGGTGAAGATTCCTTGATCATTGAAGTTGCTAGCCTTTGTCGATCCCAGATCGATCCCTCCAATAACGTCCATGATTCCATTCCTCTTCAGTGGAAGAAATCGTGCCACTTCATCAGAGGTTTCTCACTTCCTTCTCAAAAACTAAATCCTGAGCCTCACTTAAATAGATGAGAAACCAACTGTGTTTCACAACATTAATGTGGTTCATTTATGAACCGCATTTAATATTTTAACATCGTGGTTACAAAACCAAGATTCAAGACATTAAATGGCTTTACAAGTCAACCGTCCTGCCACCACCACTCAATAGTTACAAAAAAAGTAATAAAATATCTTTGTTGTTATTTTTTTTAAAGTCCAAAAACTAAATTTTTCTCTCGACCTAATGCGGTCGAAGTGAATCCTCCTTTAAGCGAATCTTGGCACTATAAGTTCAATGGTGTCCTCAGATTTTTAATCTGATCACAAGTTCAAAATATAGAAAACTTCACCTGTGCGTTTACTGAATGTACCTTAAATAAAGTTCAAAATTCCTTTCCCGGTACACCGGGCCCCGGAATCACGTGCCGTCAATTTTCGCAGACTTGTAATAATCCTAAATAATTTAAAAAAAACTATATGTAATTTATAAGTCTTTAAATTCTCCCCACCTTGGGTCTTTTCATCCCCTAAATCTATAACAAAACTAGGGGAACAAATGGGGGTATTAAGCATGTATATGAGCCTCCTGCTCCCAAGTGCTCTCCTAGAGGTTCCCATGCTGCCAATGAACTTGCACTAGAGGAATCGACCGCCCATGAAGGACCCACTCCTATCGATCCTCTATCTCTACTAGGAATTATGAAAACATCACCCCATCATCGATGTACAACTCACCCTCTTCGTTAACGTGTGATGGATCATGCACATACCTCCTTAGTTGTGAAACATGGAAAACATTATTCACCTGGTGCATCTATGGGGGAAGATCTAGATAGTACATCACCTCTCCTACTCTGTTGGGTATCTGGAATGGTTTGATGAACCTCGTAGATAGCATGTCGCCCCGGCCAAACCTCTGTAATCCTCATCGGGGTGAGACCCATAGGGAGACATGGTCTCCCTCCACAAAATCCAAGGGTCTCTACCTCCTGTCGGCATAAGACTTCTTTCGGATCTCTACAGTCTTCATCCGCTCCTATATGATCTGCACCTTCTCAGTGGTAGCATGTTTCAACTCTAGACCCATAAGTGCTGACTCCCCTGGGTCTGTCCAGCAAAGAGGTGATCTGTATGGTCTCCTATACAAGGCCTCAAACGGAGTCATGCTGATAGTTGAGTAATAACTATTGTTGTATGCAAACTTCACTAGGGGAAGGTGGTCCTTCCAACTGTGGCCAAAATCAAGGACACAAGCACAAAGCATATCCTCATGTGTCTATATGGTCCACTTTGTTTAACCATCTGTCTGAGGGTGAAAGGCAGTGCTCAAGCGTAGCTGAGTCCCGAATGCCTCCTGCAATCCCTTCCACAAACGGGATGTAAAACATGTGTCGTGATCTGAGACAATCATCAATGGAACCTCGTGAAGTCTCACAATCTTCTATACGTAGATGTGTCCCAATCCATCTACTAATCCCTACTCTCAGATGGGTAGGATGTTGTCCAACTTGTTGATTTGGTCAACGATCACCCAGATGGAATCATGGCCCCTAGACGTATGTGGTAGCCCTATCACAAAGTCCATAGAGATACCATCCCACTTACACTTTAGTACCTCAAGTGGCTGAGCAAAGCTTACTGATACCTGATGCTTGGCCTTCACTTGCTGACAAGTGAGGCATCGAGATATAAACTTTGCCACTTCTTTCTTCATCCCTGGCCACCAGTACTGACGTTGGAGCTCTTGGTACATTTTTTCCACTCTAGGATGTACTGATAAAGGGAATTTATGGAACTCCATCAACACCTCCTCTCATAGTGTAACTGGTACCATGGTATGTCCTGTAAAGAGAACGAAGTGCTCCCCACCTTCGAAAAATCCATCAGGAGCCTGTCCTAAGGATATATGAGAATTTCAGGCCTCACAGTCCCCATCCCCAAGTTGAGCCTCCCTGACTCACTGAATAAGTGGGCGACTAACTGTCAAAAACTGGAGATAAGATGCTCCATCTCTATCCACAAAGGATATATGCAACGCGACTAGCTGCTTTATCGCCACTCTTAGTAACTGTAGACCAGACCTCCTACTGGGTGAGTCTGTTACTACATTCCCATTATCAGGAGTGTAGACTATCTCAAATTCATAGTCCTGGAGGAACTCCAGCCATCGCCACTGTCTTAGGTTCATGTCCTTCAATGAGAAGATATAACTTTGACTCTTGTGATCAGAGTAAATAGTAAATCGTTCACCCATCAAGTAGTGTCACCACATCTTCAGTAAAAAGACCACTGCTTCTAAATCAATTTCATGGGTAGTGTAGTTATACTCATGCTATCTCCACTATCGTGAGCCTTAGGAGATCACCGCTCGCTCTTGCATCAGGACACAACCTAGTCTGGTCCCTGATGCATCAGAGTAGACTACATGCCCAACGCCCTCTTCTAGTAGCCTCAAGATGGGGGCACTCATCAACATATACCTCATCTCATAAAAACTCTGATAGCATCTCTCCATCCACACAAAGGGTTGTCCCTTCTTTGTCAAAGCTGACAAGGGTGCTGCAACTCTGGAAAAGTCGGGTACAAATCTCTGGTAGTACCCAGATAATCCCAAGAAACTATGAACCTCATTCACACTCCTGGGTGGCTCCCAAGCAAGCACTTCCTCTATCTTTTTCGGATCCACTACAACTCCAGACTCCAAGATAATGTTCCCGAGGAAGTGGACTTCCCGTATCTAGAACTGGAACTTCGAGAGCTTTCCATTAAGCTGGTTCTCTCAGAGTGTGTCCAAAACTATATGTAGGTGTGTGGCATGCTCCTCCTCTGACGCTGAGTATATCAAGATGTCGTCAATGAAGAACACCACGGAGCGATCAAGGTAAGGATGGAAGATCCTGTTCCTGAGCCCGATGAACACTACCAGATCATTAGTTATGTCGAAGGGCATCACCACGAACTCATAATGGACATAAAAAAATCTAAAGGTTGTCTTCGATACGTCCTAATCTCGTACCCTAAGCTGATGATAGCCTGATATGAGGTCTATCTTTGAAAACCATCTAGCTCCCTTCAGCTGGTTTAAGAGATCATCAATCCTCTAGAGTGGATACTTGTTCTTCACAGTCACCTAGTTCAAGAACCGATAGTCCACGCAAAGCCTTAGACTCCCATCTTCCTTCTTGGTGAACAAAATCAGGGATGCCCATTGAGAAACACTGGACCTTATGAACCCATTCCCCTATAAGTCCTCCAATTGTACCATCAACTGACGAAGCACCACGGGAGACATATGATATGCTAGTGTAGATATCGGTGTCATACCTGGGTATAAGTCGATATAGAATTCTACCTATCTGTGAGGAGGTAGTCCCGGTATATCATCAGGAAATACATCAGCATACTGGTCCACCAATATTGTATAACTCAGACTCCTCATGTCAACTTCTCCAAGGGTAAGGCTAGCCAACTAATGTGTGATCAGTTGTACCCTCCTCTGAGAAGTTCCATCCTATGCTGCAATGGTTCCCTTATTACCGGTGAAGGAAAACCTAGTCCCATCTTCACAGACACACCACACTTTTCACCTAAAATAATCGATCTGAGCATGGACTTTGGATAGTCATTCTATATCCAAGATGACATTATAAGGCCTCGACGCTGCTACAAGGAGATCAAATCCAAAGATCTTGCCTCCTAGAGTGAGCTCACACTGCTTACACCAGTGTGTAATCATCAAATCTTCTCTTATAGGAGTCTATAATTGTAAGGATCGAGCCAACAACTCCATTGTAATCTCTGAGCTCCGAACGAGTCTTGTGGAAATGAAAGAGTGACTGACACTTGTTTCTATAAGAACTATAGCTACGGCGGAATAGACACAGATTGTACCTATAATCATCTATGGAGAACCATGGTCGTAGGCCCCTAACACTTGTAGCTGGGCTCACCCCTGTCCACCTGCTCCCTGTGGTCAGGGTGGACCACCTGGTGGCGGTGGCGGTAGAACCTCAAATCACCACCCACCGCCTGTTGTACGACCTGCTTCTCTACCATGTCTGCCACCCTACGGACCTCCTCGCTTGAATATATGCCTCTGCCTCAGTGGTCCCTCAACCATCTACTGATCATTAGTATGGTGGGTCGGGCAGTCGTGAGCCATGTGGCCCTACCCACCATACATGAAGCAGAGTTTGCTTCCGAGCTGACCCCCTCTACCTCGCGAGCTCTGCACCTCCGAACCTGTGTCCTGGGGTCGTCCACCAGAGGGTCTAGCACACTTAGACCTTTGTGTCATCTCCCTACTGTCTCCTGAATATGACTCGGCCACCTGTCATCCAATGGTGACTCCCACCATCAGTTCTTGCTCGGCTAAGAATCTCTCCACCAATAATGCTCGCTCGAGCACTCTAGCCTACATCGGAATTTTCAATGATATCATTGACGCTATGATCTCTCGCTAGAGACCCTACTCAAAGGTCTGGGCCCTGAATAATGGGTATCGTACCATATCGGTGGAGTAGTGCGAGAGGACAGTAAATCTCTCTAAGTACTGGGCCACTAATAGGCTACCCTACTATAAGTGCAGCAACCCCTGGATACTCAATGAGCGTAAAGTCGTTGGTACAAATTGTGCCCTGAAGAGGGTCTCAAAGTCCAACCAGGACAGTGTCACCTCATCATGCGTCTGGAGTGTCAGACTCCACCATCTCCCTACTATTCCTTGGAAAAGGCTAGCAGCTAGGATCACCATCTACTCTGCTGGTGTCCCAACTAGGTGAAAAACTCTAACCACATACTACAGCTAGTCCTCAGCTACCTGGGGATTTGTCTTGCCTCGAAAACTCATAGACCAATGCCGCTAGAACTTGTGCAACACGTTCAATCAGCATGCATCGTCTGCTAGTGGGGATGGTGGAAAATTCTGCCCTCTGAGTGGTGGTGTGGTTGGTACACCACCTAAAGGTTCCAACACAGTAAGAGGGCCCTACATCGAATCCTTGTTGCTCGGTGGTCCATCATAGTGAACTCTCTCAGGAATCCTGGATGGCTGTCTACATGGAGGCGTCCTAAAAATAAACAGGAGTGCCACAGTCAATAAGTTATACCTTGTGAGATGACTCAAAAGAGATCAAAAGTAAAAAATTTCCAAAACACACACAATTAGTGTTTTCGTGCACTGAGTTGGAAATCAGAATTCATGGTCCTTGCGTATGGATACGTCGGCCGCTGCACCAACACTGGACTCCCCAAACTGAAAACCACACTCAAAACACCTAACACTATTGCTCCATTGGAAATATCATAGTCTTAATTCTTCTATAGAACCGACTCCTCTGATACCACTTTGTCACGACCCGTCCCCCGGGGCCCATGTCGTGACTACCCCAAGCCCACCTTCCATAGGTCAGGGGTTGGCGAAAAGCACTGGAAAGGTGTATCCCTAAAATGGGAAAAAAATTACTTTAAAACTGTACAAACCCACAGTCCAAGAACACAACAAGATGCTACCATGAAGTAAAACTATATTAGTAAGAGTGTGTACTGAAAGTAATGGGGCCGAAATACAAGCCCAACTGAAAGATAAAACTACAGCAGAAAAGAGTAAACAACTCCTGAGATCATCCACCAAGAATCCTACCTGAAGGGTAGGTACATCTCGTCTCTATAGCTCTCCACGTCAACTATCACTACCATACCCCGTCAGGTCCTAGCTCCCTAAATCTCAGTCAAGGCTGACCGTCATCTACACAAGACACAACAAGGTGCGAGTGAAGCTCGTGCAGGGGTTAGTCTAACAATACCCAGTAGGGACCCCAAGACCCCAGAAGGTCTCTTAGAATTCCACAAAGGAAAACCACAAAGCATGATCTCAATCAAAAAGCACAAATCAAAGACTCGGCTCAAACCAGATATACAACTAAGAGTTCAGGAATAAAGATGATTAGTCTAAAGCTATATCATTTTATTCTATTAGGAAGTTTCCACAACTAAACCACATGGGAGTTGTTCCATTTTCGATCCACACAGGGTCATATATCATAGATCCACGGTGGGATACTCTAAGGTTGGTCCTTTTCGGGTCGTGCACTGCTAATCCACATAGGTTTTCTATGATGTTGATCCACAAAGAGTCGCTATGTGCTGATCCACACAGGGTCTCTATGATGTTGATCCACACAGGGTCGATATGATACTGATCCACACAGGGTCTCTATTTTGCTGATCCACATAAGTTATCTAAATTTTGATCCATACAGGGTCTCTATGATGTTGATCCACATAAGGTCTCTATATGCTGATCCACACAGGGTCGCTACTCAGATGACAGCTAGCCATAGGATTCCCCGTACCCGGTGAGCTTGAGTTTCATAGTATCTCCTCCTCTTGATATCAGTCATGCCTCAACTACTATGAAGTTCCAAAAAGGATTAAACCAAAGGATCTCCATATCATAAGGGTTCCAACGCAACAGACAACGTGCCAATTAGATTCTCGGTCTGTGAGTTATAGGCATTTTAGTGTCGTGGGCCAGGTTAGATTTGGGTATGATCCAACCCGGCCATACTCCAAATTTCTTCAAAACCTAAGTGGGGTATCTCAAAAGGACCATCCCATCCCAAGTATTCCAACACCACAGACGGTTCGTCAAACAGACATATGGTTTGTAAGATACATCCTTTTAAGCGTATTTGGGCCCAAAAGGGGTCCGGGTCTAGTCCGGCCCGGTCGGCCCAACCTGGTCTGGGTCTGACCTGGCCTAGCCCACCCTGGCTAGGTCGGACCACGGAGGGTGTAGCCCACTGGGCCGCGGTATGGCCCAATAGGTGGCACGACACCGAGCTGGTGTCCCACGCGAGGAGGTGAGTCGCTCCCCCACCTCTCGAATGGCTCAAAGAGCCATCTGGATCCTTAATTGGCGGCGCCACCCTGGATGGCCGCAGGACCCATAGGTATTGGGTCCCCTTCCATCGTGTCTTCAAAGCCGCTACCTTCTCACCACAGCGCACGATGTCACTCCACCTTCCCACCACTGTGGTCGGCCGTTGTCAGCCGCCCCGACCATCCACCGCGGGGCCAAGCAGCGCCACATCCTTCGAGAGTCGGTGAGCACCGGCTGCCGCCGGTGATGGAGGGACTTCCACAGACCACCAGGTGAGCTCCAATGGTCTGTTTTCCCTTTTAATCGCACCTACGGGCCTCTAGACATGCATTCGGCGCTACGCTAGTCCCTGATTCAAGGTTCTGCTATGTTGTAAGATCGCCCCCAAAGAACGCGACAAGAAAAAAGCGAAAGAGGGTCCGAGCCTTGTTAGTTTTCCCTATTCCCTCTATGTTAACATCATAACAGGTGGTAGCAATTTTAATCCATCAAATATAAACTTTAATAATAAACCCCTACCTCATGAACCGTTGGATGAGGTCACGGTTGTGGAGGCTGAAGAGTCCTCGCTCGTTGAAGTCTCCAGTATTCGTCGATCCCATATCGATCCCTCTAACGATGTCCAAGCTTCAGTTCCTCATCGGTGGAAGACGTCTCGTCACTTCGTCAGAGGCTCCTCACTTCCTTCTCAAAAACCAAACCCTAAGTCTCACTTAAATAGACATGAAACCAACTATGTTGCACAACATTAATGCGATACATTTACGAACCACGTTTAATGTTTCAACATCATAGTTACAAAACCAAGAGTCAAGCCATTAAATGGATTGAAAAGTCATCGGTTCCTCCACCACCGCTCAATAGTAACAAAAAAAGAAATAAAATATCTTTGTTTTTATTTTATTATTATTTTTGTAATGTCCAAAAACTAAATTTTTCTCCCAACCTACTACGGTCAAAGTGGAGCCCCCCTTAAGCGAATCCTTGCGCTGTGAATTCTACGGTGCCCTCATATTTTTAATCCGAGCACCAGTTCAAAAGATAGAAAATAGAGCCTGTACGTTTACTGAATATACCTTAAATAAAGTTCAAAATTCCATTCGAGGCATACCGGGTCTCAGAATCACGTTCCATCAATTTTTGCAGACTCGTAATAATTCAAATAATTTAGAAAAAAATTATATGGAATTTCTAGGTCTTTACAATTCTATAGAACATTCACACATTTGAAAAGAACACATACAACATCCATAAATAAAACTAAAATGAAACTTTTATATAGAAAATAAGAATTTCAAGTCATAAAAAAACATCTTGTGACATATTGACTTGTGGTTGATTCCTACACATCAAAAATGAATTATAGATCATTATCCATAATATTGAAAACAATCAGAGCTTGTTCGCTCTAGTTTAACTTGTTAAACACTTCTTAAATGTATAAAAGACTTTGAAAACAAGTTTCAAGGGGTCAAAAACTGACAAACAACATCATATTTTCCAAAAATATGTGGATATAAATCATAAATCTAATTTTTAAATGTAGAAACTGACATCACATCATTCTGAATGACGATTTTCCTGTTATTTCCATAAACACATTTTTAGTGTTTTTAAACACTAAAACATGCATGGAATAGTCAAAACCATAGAAAACAACCTCATATTTATGTGGAATCATGATACAACCATTTATAAGTTATTTTTCATGTTTAAACATAGACAACACGTTAATCTGATGTATTGTGTGGTCTGTTTGACTTGGTAAACACTTCTTAACGGTACAAAATCCATAAAAGCAAGTGTCAAGGGGTAAAAACTTAGAAAATGATGTTGTATTTTCCTTAAATTAGGGAAAATAAACTATAGATTTAATTTTTAAATTTAGGAACTGATGACATTTCATTTCAAATGAGTGTTTTCCCGTTATGGTTGTAAATCTATTTTTAGTGTTTTAAAACACTAAAACGTGCATGGAATGGTCAAAACCATAGAAAATGATGTTATATTGATGTGTAATCATTAAAAACCTCCAATTATTTATTTTTTATGTGTATGCACAGATAAAACATCAATCTGACGTGTGGGGTGGTCAGTTTGACTCAGTAAACACTTCATACAAAAGCCTTTAAAAACAAGTGTTGGGGTCAAAACTGGGAAAACAATGTTGGATTTCTTTGAAATCAGGGGAAATTGGCAGTAGATTTAATTATGAAATGTAGGTACTGATGACACATAATTCTGAATGATGGTTTTCCTATTATGGTCATAAACATTTTTTTAGTGTTATAAAACACTAAAACATCCATGGAGCAGTAAAACCCATATAAAACGACGGCGGATTGATGTGGAATCATGATAAAACCACCACTGAGTTATTTTTGACATGTACATGCAGAAAAAACATCAATTAAATGTTCAATATAGTTCATTTGACTCGATAAACACTTCTTAAATGTACAAAGGCCTTTAAAAACAAGTGTTGGGGGTCAAAATGAGGAAAAAGACATCAGATTGCCCTGAAATCAAGGGCCATCAACTGTAGATTTAATTGTGAAATATCGGAACTGAAGGCATTTCATTCTGAATGATGACTTTCCTATTATGGTTGTAAACATGTGTCAGTGTTTTAAAACACTAAAATGTGTGTATAACTGTCAAAACCATAATAAATACCCTCGGATTGATGTGAAATAATGGGAAAACCACCGCTGAGTTATTTTTGAAATGTATGAATAGACAACACATCAATTCAATATGTGGTGTGGTCTCGATTATTCTATAAACACTTCTTAAATGTACAAAAGCCTTTAAAAACAAGTGTCGGGGGGTCAAAATGAGACAAATGATGTCGGATTTCCCCGAAATCAGGAGACAATGACCACAGACTGAATTTCAAAATATAGGAACTGACAACACATCATTCAAAATTACGATTTTTCTTGGATGGTAGTAAATGTGTTTTTAGTGTTTTAAAAGGTTGGGTACAACCATCAAATGACGGTTTATGCATTCTATAAGGAAAATCCACAAACAAATAGCCCGAGGAATCGACCCTATGACCAGCACCCCAAACCCCACCCACCCCACCACCCCAGCCGCATGCGGGGGGGGGGGGGACGTTTTTAGTGTTTTAAAACACTAAAACGTGCATCAAATGGTCAAAATCATAGAAAAATGGCCTCATATTGATTTGAAATCTTGGGAAAATCATTGTTGATTTATTTTTGATTTGTATTCATATTCAACATATTAATCTGACATGCGGTGTGGTCAAAATTACTCAGTAAACACTTCTTAAAAGTAAAAAAGCCTATAAAAAAAGTTTCAAAGAGTCAAAATCATGAAAATGAGGACATATTTCCCTGAAATTAGGGGAAAACAACGATATATTGAATTTTAAAATGCATGAACTGATGAAACATCATTCAAAATTATGGTTTTCCCAGGATGGTCGTAAACAAGTTTTAAGTGTTTTAAAATACTAAAACGTATGTGAAATGGTCGAAACCATAGATAAAAACCTCGAGTTGATGTGAAATCAATGGAAAACCACCGTTGGGTTATTTTTTATGTTTACGTGCAGAAAAAAATCAATCTGACGTGTGGTGTGGACGGAACTACTCAGTAAACACTTCTTAAAGGTAAAAAAAGATTTTTTAAAACAATTTTTGGGGGTCAAAACCAAGAAAAAACCTCAGATTGTCCAGAAATTAGGGTAAAATGATTGTAGATTTAATTGTGAAATTTTGGAACCAACTACACGTCATTCCAAAATAGGTGTTTCTGGAGATGGCTGTAAACGTGTTTTTAGTGTTTTAAAGCACTAAAATGTGTGTGGAACTGTCAAAACCATATGAAACGACCTCATATTGACATAGAATCTTGATATAAACACCTTTAAGTTATTTTGGTTGTGTATTCATAGAAAACACATCAATCTGACATACGACATGGTCGTAATTACTCAGCAAACACTTCTTAAAGGTAATTTAGCCTTTAAAAACAAGTGTTGGGGAAAAAATCAGGAAAATAGTGTCAGATTTCCTTGAAATTAGGGTACAAAAATCATAGATTTAATTGTAAATATAGGAATTGATGAAATGTCATTCTGAATTATGGTTTTCCCAAGATGGTCTTAAACACGTTTTTAGTGTTTTAAAACACTAAAAAGTGTGTGGAATGGTCAAAACCATTGTAAATGATCTTAGATTGACATGGAATCTTGGGAAAACCACCGATGAGTAGTTTTTGAAATATAGTACATTTCGTCAAATCAAAGTCTTTAAAATTTGTTTATTAAGTAAATTTCAAGCACATCACACGTCACTTTAAAAAGAATTAGAATATTTACTTCTCCCTTTTTAGTTTCAAATGTTGAATCATATCTTAAATAGAAAATTTTATATTTTTAAAGTGTTTTTCATTATATATTATTTGTTTTATGTTAAAATTTATCCTGTTTGATTAAAAAATAAAATAATTTATGTGCAACAATTTGAATATATTCTGTGTCTTTTCTCTTTCGCATTTCTTTTCTTAAATATTATTGTTTTCATTATAGGTGGTAGATGTTGGTAGTATGAAGAAGTTTGACCATTCAGATCCATGAAATTCATAAAAAAGTAATGGTGATGGTTCTTATTTTCCATGGTGTGTTCGAATTTTATCAATTATTCTACTGTAATTCTGATTTATTATGTTTAGTTTTAATTTTTTTTTTTTTTTTGTTACAGTTGATGTGATAACATGGTCAGTTTCAGTTGATGAGATGATGTGGAGGTAAAAAGATGCAGTGGAGGTCGTGATATGGATTTATATTGGGAATGGGTTATTGTTGGACATATTTTATATTTATATATTGATGATTGAGGTATTGGTTGACATATGCATGGGTTGACTGAGATTGATATTATGATGATTATGGATGTTTTTATATATGACTATGGATGTATGACATATGTATGATGGGTTTATCATATATTCATGTTTTAGTTTATTACGTGTCTATTTTTTTATATTTATGTTTTTTATTAAATATTTTTTTAAAATATGATTTAGTGATGGGTTTTAGTAACTATCACTAAATACATTAAATAAAATATGTTTAGCAATGGTTATGCTTAACTTCTGATCATATTTTCAGCGGTAATTAGCTTCATTATATTTATTTTTCCCCATGATATTTTTTTATAAAATAAATAATGCTAAATTCTCAAAAAATGACACATAACAAAAACACTATGAAATTAAATAAATTTTCGTTAAATTACTAGTGACCGTAAAATATATGGCGGTTTTAATAATCGTCACTATACTATTAGGTGGTGGTTTAAACTGCCTCCAGTCCACAAAAAACCTCAATTATTTTTTTGTAGTGAGAGTTTATAATTGAAATTTAAATTGTGTTTCCTCTACAAATTTCAACTTATTCTTTATATACTAGCACTTCTAAATCATAACATAGAACATAACCCTAACCCAACCTTAGCATTTGTAGGAGGAAGTATCTCCTGTGTTTTTATGATCTGTACATCGCCTAGATCTGGCTTTAAGAGCAAACAGAGTGGTGTTACTTTTATATATAAAGTATTGGTACCTATTCTATTCATATACTAGTGGATTATGCCATTATCAAATATTTTCTAAGGAGTGTTCTTGAAATTTGTATAGTTATGCCACCATGATATCCTCGTTTCATGCACCAGGAGGGTGGTTATGACTATGATTTGGAGGTGGTCATCCCTGAGCTATCATTGTTACATACAATAGGGCCTCCTGTGGAACCTAATGTTATATTAGATATGGGTGTGGATTCCATGTTTTTTCTGAGGGTTTTAATTGACTTATACACATTTTCCAGGGAACTCAACAGCTTTCCCCTTCTATGGAAGAGCTTGCACAAGAGTTTCTGTAGCATGGGATAGCATACCTCAGGCTGCAAAGTCCTTATAGGAGTTCATTCTAACTATCTTGGAGCACCTAGAGACACCTCCTGAGAAGAGAGTGAAGCTCTCTACATATATGCTTTGAAATTCTGCCAAGCGATGGTGGGGTGTTATCACCTAGGAAGATTGCCATTAGGTTATGTCCTAGGATGATTTTTAAATATCCTTCTATGACTATTTATTTCCTAGAATGTTGATAGAGGACCAAGCTAGGGATTTTATGCATCTACAGCAGGGTACTAGGTCTTTGATTGACTATTCTACTAGTTTCACAGAGCTCTAGTGCTTCGCACCAACTCTTGTTGGTGATGCGTTGGAGAAAATAAGATGTTTTGTGGATGGGATCCTATATTCCATCCAATATAATGTAAATTTCTTTCAATTTACCTTCATTTTGGAAATGGTAAACTAGGCCCTCATCACCAAGAATAACCTGAGGGAAGCAGACAATGTGGGCTATGATGGTTTAGAACCGTGACAGGGAAGTGGTCCAACTAGCGGCCAAAAACTTCACTTTGAGACTGCATGCAAGATTAGTAACATACATATAATACCCAATGATAGTTACATGGTTTTTCATTAGTGTGGGTATCAATGGAATAAGAGGCCTCAGTGTCCTAGAGATCCCATTGAGGGTTGAGGTTGTGGTAGGTTGGGAAATATTTAGTGCTTTTGCAGGACCTTCCTGTATGTGACTAGTGAGAGAGGATCTATATCATCTATTCCTTTAGTATTAGGATCTATAGAACCTCATTAGTTAGGTATATGGAGTACTACCATACTTTCAAGAAGAGTAGGGGGTCGTAGCCAAGGTATCCAGGATTCAGATGTACAACGCTAGTAGGGAGGGCCTACTCAGGGAACTCAAGTTATATGTCATGTTCATGGATCAGGCCAAGTTATTTAGTACAACCTATTCCCAAGGAGTAGGGTACTAAACCATGTAGATTTAGAGGTATAATATCGATAGTGTTTACTCTAGTATCTTCCCTTTTTGATATGAGTGCTTCACATTCTTTTATCTCCATGACTACGGTGGAAAGTCTCAAACTTGAAATTTGGAATTTTGGTGGCGATTATGACCCTTGATAATCCTTTGGGTATACTTTCTAGGAGTTTTTTATAGTGTAAGGAAGTTCCCCCTTAAGGTAGGATTTTATCTCTTCTTATGGGGAATATTCTTCTTGAGATGAAGTGATTTTGATGTCATTCTTGGGATGGACCAATTGGTCATCTATCATACCTATGTGTAATGAAATCATAATGGGGTATCATTCACATCACCAGAGGGTGATAGTTATATTTACAAGGGTGAATGGGATATCCATATTTGTCAATATGGATCAGATCATTGAGGACAGAGTGGAGTCATGGTCCAGATTGATAACCTTTTTCTAGACAACCAAGGAGTATGTGGATTCAAGTTCCCTCTGACAGTAGATCGTTTTAGGGATGTCTTACATGAATACTTTTTTGGTTTACCAACTTAGAGAGAGGTGGATTTATCTATCAAGATAGTGTAATTAGCTTCATCGATATCCATTCCTCCTGATAGGATGACTACTACTGAATTGTAAGATCTCAAGATGTAGCTATAGGATTTGTAGGATAAGGGCTTTATATGACCCAAAACATCAGCATGGGGTTCACCTCTTCTTTTCACCAAGAATAGAATCGTACCCTCAGACTTTGTGTGTATTATTGTTGGTTGAACTATCTTACGGTTAATAACTAGTATCCACTACCTCATATTAATGACCTCTTCAACTAGCTCTGAGGAGCAAGGGTTTTATCCAAAATCAATTGGAGTTCATTATATCATCAGGTATGAGTTAGAACTTCATAAATACCTTATACAACATTTCATAGATGGTATGGTCTTTACTAGAATCTTGTTATGTCTTTAGTTGTTATGAATGTGCCATCTGTTTTCATGGATTTGATTAATTGAGTTTTCTACCCTTATTTGGATTCATTTGTGGTAGTCTTCATGGGAGATATCATAGTGTATTATTTTACTCAACATGACCATGAAAAACATCTTGAGGTCCTTTTTAATACAAAAAGAGAGAACCAGTTGTATGATAAGCTCATAAAATGCCACTTTTGTATTGATTAGGTGCACTTCTTGGGTTATTTTATTTCAGAGGCCAGAGTGTCTAATGGCTGAGAGAAGTTGAATGTCATAGTTACCTAGGAGTATCCCAAGAATGTCTTTGATATACATAGCTTCTTAGGGCAAGATGGATATTATAGGCACTTTATACAATACTCTTCATGCCTAGAAGAACCTATCATTGGTTTGACTAAGAAGGGTCTAAAGTTTTTATGGATAGAAGCCTACAATAAAGCCTTTAAGGGGATAAAATGGAGATTTACTTTAGCACTGATCTTAATTCTTGAAAAATTGAGAAGAATTAATAAAATCTATTGTGATGAATCATGTATCAGGATAGGAATAGTTATAGTGTAGGATGATCGAGTCATGGAATATGGGTCACTTCAATTGAGACCACATGAGGGGAATTACTCGACACATTATATCAATATGTAAATTGTAGTTCATGTCTTACATTTTTGGAGACATTATTTTCTTGTAGAGTGTTTTTTGGTATTTATAGACCACAAAATCCTCAAATATATTTTCACAAAGCATGACTTGAACCTTAAGTAGATAAGGTCGGTTGAATACTTTCAATCCTTAAATTTTGATCATTCCAATATGCTTTGGAAAGGCAATGTTGTAGTAGATGCTCTGAGTCAAAGGACTCAGACATAGTCATTTCAAGAGCCCAATGACAAGGGGAAGCTTGTGGTCTTATTTTCTAAGATGCACTTGAAGGTTTAGGACTATAATGATCAGTCTATACTTTCATAGATATTAGTAACCTATTCACTTATAGAGAGAGTGAATATGAGGTATTTATCATGTCCCAAGGGCTTGGTCCTAAGGGGGTGTGTTTAAGGTGATGACCAGCCTCTTAGTTGGGTCGTGGAAGGGGAAGATATATTACACATCCATGGACATTTCTAGGTTCCTATAGACATATGGTAGGAGTGGATGCGAGAGTCTCATGCTTCTACTTGGGTGGTACACCCTGGGATTAATAATATGTATCACGATCTATGTCACAAATATTGGTGGCTTGGTATGAAAAGGGAGTTTTCTGGTTTTCCTACTCAATATTCCACTTGTTAGTAGGTGAAGGTAGATCACCAGTAGCCAGTAGAGTTTTTAAAGTTGTTTCCCATTCCTGTGTGGAAATGGGATGATGTCATGATTAATTTTGCGGATGGATTACTAAAATCCCTTCGAGGAAGTTATGAAATATGGGTGATCTTCAACAGGCTCATGAAGGCCACTCATTTATTACCTATTAAAGAGACCTTATCAGTATATGAACAAGGGAGACTATATGTAAGTGATATTATATTCCTACATGGGGTAACTCATGCTATTATTTAAGATATGGATAATCATTTCATGTCATGGTTCTGTAAGGGGTTACATAAAGTCTGTAAATGCAAGTAATTTTGAGAAAAACCTTTCACCCTTAGACCGAAAATCATTCAGAATGGATGATAAAGGCACTATAAGACATACTTTGAGCATGTGTCCTTGATTTTGGAGGTTCTTGGTAGAAACATATACCTCTTCTTGAGTTTACCTACGACAACAGTTTTCGAGATACGATTCATATGGATCCCTATGAGGCTTTATATAGTAGGTCATTCTCTTCAACTTTATGCTACTTAGAGGAAAGTGAGGTAGCCTTACTTGGACCCCATATCATTTAGGAGAGTTTATAGCTGGTTTACTTGATCAGGAAGTGTATGGATACAAAAAAATCTAGGAATAAGTCATACACCTATCGTTACCCTCAACCACTTTAGTTCGAGGTTAGGGATCAGGTATTCTTACCTATTTTGACTAGAATGGGACATCGATGGTTTATATGGAAGGGGAATATTTCACCTTGGTTCATTTGACCTTTTGATATTATGGAGAGAGTCGGGCTTGACTCCTATTGATTTTACCTTAGAGGTATTAGGCTATGCATGATGTATTCTATGTTTCCCAACTTTGATGGTATTTTCCATATCTGTCTCATTTATTTTGACTTGGTGAGGTTGATTTAGAAGTATATGAATCCTTTGAGGACATCTTATCTATATTGTGGACCAGAACATGAAGGCTCTATGAGTTAGACCAGTTCCTATGGTATGGGTGCTATGGTAGCACAGTCGCATATAGGAAGAGACTTGGGGTAGAGAGGCTGACGTACATGCTCAATAACTAGATTTGTTCTTAGAATAATATTTAATATCCTTATAATGGAAACATGGAATGGAGTGAATTTAAAGAACTTTTCTTAGAGAAATACTTTACTCTTGAATAGCGAGCATATATGGAAAGGTAGTTTTTGAATTTGAGGCAAAAGGAAGATGAAAATGTGGAAAATTACGAAGCTAACTTCACAAGGTTAAAAAGGCATATTGTGGACTACATACACAATCCAAGGATCAAAATTGGCCAATTATTTGATGGTCTAAATCTATTCCTCTAATGGGCACTAGGCTCCCAAAGATTCTCATCATATGAAGATATAGTTTTATGTGCTATCAAGACAGAAAAGGTATTATCAAAGTATTAGGACTTTAAATAAAAGTAAGAGAAGAAGAGGGTTGATAAAACTCTAGAAAAGGAAATAATGAAATGGGGAAGAAGGGAAGAGTTGACTTTACACCCTGTGATAATTGTAGAAGGAAACACCGCAGTGCCTACTTAAAAGAAAAATGGTTTTTCTACAATTGTGGAAAAAAAGGACATCATGATTGTGTTTTCAATGGGAAGAAAGAATCTATTAATGTTTAATTCTATAATTATATGGATATGGGACACTATTCTAATTATTGCACAAAGCTTCAGGGAAACATGCCTCAGAAAATTCCAAGGGAGTAGGGAAAATCTTATGCGATCACAACTGCAGATATTGAAGTTCCTAATGATGTCGTTCCAGGTACTTTAATTGTTTCCTCAAACTTAGAAAATGCATTATTTGATTCTGGATCATCACAATGTTTCATATATTCTCAGTTTTCCATGAAAATTAGATATTTCCGATTTGATTTTTTAAGGGAGTTGTTAATCAAAAATCCTAAGGGAAGTATCATTGCAAGAAAGTTATGTTAGAAAG
The DNA here is from genome assembly GCA_963277665.1 of Viscum album. Lineage (NCBI taxonomy): Eukaryota > Viridiplantae > Streptophyta > Magnoliopsida > Santalales > Viscaceae > Viscum > Viscum album. The sequence continues at coordinate 1,777,636,129 of OY728143.1, read as the reverse complement.
TCCCCATTATGGAATATAAACATGCTTTATCTACATATTTTATTATCATAACCATTATTGACATTGATATAATCCTCAGTATTGAATGGATTTCAAACCATGATGCAAAAATTTATTGCAAGAAGAATGAGGTTACAATTTTTTAGGACGATGTGGAATCCCTTATCCTTAGAGAAGAAAATCACAATCTAATTCTCATCTAGATCCACCCCAGTAGCTCTACTGAATTAAATTATTGGGGAGTAAGGGAATGAAATAACTATGGGTGAGGAAGGGAGTGTTAAAATAGAGGAAGTTCCTATTGTGCAACAATATGTTGACGTGTTTCCAGAGAATTTACCTGAACATCCTCTATAGAGGGAAATTGAGTTTTCCATTTACTTAATTTCTGATTCAAGGCCCATATCAAAGACACCTTATATAATGGACACAGTGGAGTTAGTTTAATTGAATAAAAAACTACTAGAATTGAGTGATAAATGATTTATTCTCCCTATTGTTTCTTCATGGGGATCCCCTATTCTTTTCGTTAAGAAGAAAGATGGATCTATGAGGTTGTTCATTGACTACAGGGAGATCAATTCTATAACAATAAAGAACATGTATCCCCTACCTTACATTGATGATTTATTTGATCAACTTCACGAATCCCAATATTTTTTGAAAATTGATCTTTTATCTGGATATCATCAGTTGCATTTGAGGAAGGAAGATATTCCAAAAAACAACATTTCGAACCAAGTATGGACATTACGAGTATATAGTAATTCTTTTTGGACTGACTAATGCACCCTCTCTATTCATGGATCTAATAAATATAGTTTCCAGGGAATATCTTGATGGATTTGTGGTGGTATTTATTGATGATATCTTGGTATACTCCAAAATCTATGAGGATTGTGAAAATCACATGCACACTATTCTAATGACTCTTAAAAGAAATGAATTATATGGGAAGTTTAGAAAGTGTGAATTCCAGCTTTAATCAGTTTCATTTCTTGGCCACATTTTCCTTAAGGATGGAATATCTCTTGATCCTGTGAAGACAAATGTTGTGCAAGAATGTCTTACTCCAACAAACATAACTAAGGTACGTAGTTTTATTGGTTTTGCAGGTTATTATCGGCATTTTGTTTAGAACTTTTCCCGTTTTTCCAACCCAATGGCCAAGCTTACACATAAAGGGGTTAAGTTCATATGTAACAAATAATGTGAGGACCGTTTTGAAGAATTGAATATGAGATTAGTGAATGCTCGGATCCTATCTCTACCATCAGGGAATGACGGGTTTGTGATCTATAGAGATGCATCAAAGAAAGTACTTGGATGTGTCCTTATGTAGAACGGTAGAGTTATTTCCTATGCATCACGAAAGCTAAAAATTCATGAACAATACAATCATATTCATGAACTTGAGTTAGTAGCTATAATATTTGCTCTGAATATTTCGTGACATTATCTCAATGGCAAAAAATGTGAGATATATACACATAAATAGAGTTAGAAATATATCTTCTCATAGAAAGAACTCAACAAGGGGAAAAGGTGATGGCTCAAAGTACTCAAGGATTATGAATATTCCATACACTATGACCCAGGAAAGGAAAACAAGGTCGTTGATTCATTGAGTAGGAAGGATGATGGATTTCTCAACAAAATGAGGATTGACAGGGATCCTTTGTACATGGATCTAGTGGTAATGGATATGGGAATTACCAAAGAAGGTGAAGCATCACTACTTTTTCAAATGGTTGCCCAACCATATTTATTGGAAATAATTAAATCTTTATAGTCTGATGACGATGATCTTCAAAAGAAATTTAATGCTTTGAAAAATGGTAAGTTGGCTGACTTCATATGTGAAGATGGAATATTAAAATTTGGAAAGAGGATATATATTCCCTCTCTACCTGAGCTGAAAAGGGAGTTATTGGATGATTCTCATAGCTTAAATTTCTCTATACACCCTAGTAGAAATAACATTTATAGAGATTTAAAAGAAAATTTCTAGTGGGATAACATGAAGTGGGAAATTTCTGATTATGTATCAAGATGTTTAGTCTGTCAATAAGTGAAGGCAGAATGATAAAATCCTAGAGGAGTCCTACAACCTCTACCTATTACTACATGTAAATGGGATGACATCACCATGTATTTTTTCACTAGATTACCCAAAACTACAAGAAATAATGATGCATTATGGGTAATTTTATATCGACTTACGAAATATGCACATTTCCTCTATATAAGGGAGGATTTTTCACTTGAGAGCCTAGAAAGATTATATATAAATGAATTTGTGAGACTTCATGGAGCACCTATCTCAATTGTTTATGATCATGATCCTCAATTTATATCAAAATTATAGAAAATTATTCAGAAATATTTGGATACTGAGCTTTGTTTGAGTACTAATTATCATCCTCAAATTGATGGGAAATTAGAAAGGACAGTCCAAACCTTAGAAGACATGTTGAGATCATACTCCCTAGAATTTAAAGGTATGTGGGATCAATATTTACCCTTGGGGGAATTATCTTATAATAATAGTTTCCATTCCAATATTAAAATGGCACCATATGATGCATTGTATGGGAAGTGATTTCATACACCAACATGTTGGGATGAAGTTGGTGAAAGGAAGCTAGTGGCCCCAGCGCTTGTGGAGGAAACAACAGTGAAGGTAAAGACAATTCAAGGCCATATTAAAGCATCTCAAAGCAGACAAAAAATCTTTACTGATAATTGAAGGAAGGATTTGGAATCTCAAGTTGGAGATCATGTTTTCTTAAAAGTATCTCCATAGAAGGGTGTTATAAGATTTGGGAAGAAAGGGAAACTTAGCGCTAGGTACATAGGACCTTTTTAGATTCTAGAGAGAATTGGAGATTTTTCAAATCATTTGGCTATGCCACCTAGCCTTTCTAAAGTACACAATGTGTTTCATGTCTCATTGCTGAGAAAGTACATGCTAGACCCAATGCATGTCCTCACTTCTGAAGGTATAGAATTGGAACCTGACATATCTTACTGTGAAGAGCCTATCCAAATTCTAGACTCTAAAGAAAAAGTGTTGAGAAATTATATGACTCACTTTATAAAGATACATTGGAAAAATGATAAAATCAAAGAGTCAACATGGGAGCCTTAGGATCTTATGATGAAGAACCACCCAAATCTTTTTGTGAGGTAACATTATGGTAATTTCGAGGAAGAAATTTTTGTGAGGGGATAATGTAACACCCCAAGATTTTGAAAATAAATTTAATATTAAATGAATGAAACACTGAGTCTCTTCAAAATACCACTTTATTATAACCTATCTGGTAAACATAATTTTTCCACCTTTGTGATTTGAATTTCAAAAAACTGACACACACTGTTGTGTTTAGTAAGATGTTTAGAGTCTGATAAGACAAACTTAATTTTTTCTAAATAGTAACTTAACCTTATGAATAGTAATTTGAAAATTAATATTACCCTTATGAATAGTAAATCATATTATTATTTTATTTTCTTGAATTTATAAGATAATAAGATCTTGATTAATTTTTCATTGGGATATAAAATGAATTATAGTTTTAAAATTGTTATTTTTTGAATATATTATGATTTTATTTAAAAATTAAATTAATAATATTTAGAAATTTTTTTCCAAGATGAAGCTCATTTTTTAATTCTATAGGTCGAAAAATGGTTAGGATGAATTTTTGAGATTTTTCTGAAGTACTCAGATTTTTTATAAATTGTAAAATATGGTAATTTACCGTATATATACCAAATTAATCAATATTGGAGTCTGTAATTCGCCACGCCAGATTTAAGACAACAAGGCAAAGCGACTCAACACTGCTACATATAATTTCCTCCTCTGATCGATGGATATGTTAGGAAGAATTCGTTACTCAAAAACCTGCATCGTAGCAGATGCAAAACGGAACTCCAACATAGGCATATTTAAAGAACAGTATACAATATAGGTGGGTGCGGGGTGAGGGGTGAGGGGTGAGGGGTGACCATACTCAATTGAATGGACCATTTACCGTATATATACATTATTAGTTAAATTCACTATTCCTAGCATCATGACTAATGTAATCACACTTGGTTTGAACTCACATGAACATATTACAATTATTGGTAGTAATAATCAATACTATTGGTTTCCTTTGGAAAAATAATAAAATAGTGGGAAAATCTGCCCCTCCTCTATTATAACTCCCCCCCCCCCACCACCACCACACACACACTCCCTCTTCTCTTAAGTACTCTAAGACTTGAATATCCTAAATGTTTTTCCCAAATACTCTTCCCTAGTCTCTCCCCATGTCCATGAGGTCTTATTCTTTCCAAAAGACCAAAACTCATCACTTAAGAAGGTTCTCAAGGAGGTTATTTCAAGAGGTAAAGCATCTTCCTTTTTTATTTAGTTTCATTTAAATTTATCTTATTTTATTATTTTGTCCTAAAATACCCTATCCAATTGATATTTATTACTCTAGTATAATCTATATAATGGAATTATACCATGTTAATTTAATAACCATCATAAATATTCTTACTCTCTCTCTTTTATAAATGAAATCATCGTCTGTGAGGTTCCAATTTACAACCATCGTGGACAAAAAAGTTTCATTATTTAGTTTCTCCTTCATTACTGGTCATGAAATCATTTTTATGGTTAAACCAAACTATAATATATATATTATAACCTAATTAATATTCATGAACCATTATATGTACATAGTATTTATTTATATGACAAAACTATTTCATAATAACCCAAATACCACCGAATAATCTAAGTGATTGTCATTAATATTTCATCCAATGATTCATACTCATACCACGTGAAAAATTTTTATATATAACCATTAACATGTCTAGACGTTCATAAATAATATATAATTCAATTTTGGGGAATTATATCCTTTCCACATGAACATTCATACTCATAAACAAATATACCGATCTTGAAAACCAAGGAAACGAACACTTTAGAACGACGTAATTCAATCTTATAACTTATCAATAAGGACATAATGAACTTAATAAAATTCTGATAAACAAAATAAATGTCTAATAGGTTCTTAATTAAGTTATTTATAGGTCTAATTTCATATTCCATGACCTTAAGTTTAAGAGTGGAGCACATTCAGACTCAAGGTAAGAGTTCTCCACCCAAACCTCTATTTTCATTCAGGTTACTTTTATTATCTACTTACCTCAATTAAATTATTCTGTAATACTGATAATTTTTGTGTGAATTTTATATATATATTTTCCAACCAGAATCATACCTTCATTTATTGGGAGTAATATGTTTTAAAAGGATCTTTTAAAAATTCTTCCTAAAATTCAATCCCGATTCAAGGGAATTTCTCAAATACTTACCTATTTTCAAGGGAACTCTATAATATATTTTTAGAAACCATTATTTTTATAAAATCAATTATTTTATTATGAAATTACCATATTACTTAACTTTTGGTTTTATACAAATTTTCTTTTCCAAAATCACTCTTCTTTTCAAAGTAAAAGAGTGTTTATCTCAAGAATCACTCAATGATTTCATAAGAGTATCTTCATCTATTTCAACACTCTTGTTGATTATTATGTATTATTGAGATTAATATTTATGATATAATCTAACATATTTAATTAATTGGTTTATGATTATTTTGATTTTGGATGTCCTATCTTAAAACCATTTACCATTTTACTCTGAATGGTTAGTGTTTATGCTTAATGTTTGAGGAAAGTTAATTACATTTCGTATATTAGTTTCAATATGAATGTATATGTTTTTTATGTTTATCCCCAATCATATGATGAATACATTGGACTTATTATGTGATGGGTGTGTCCTTATATATCCCCTCGATGCATCGGTAGGTCTCATGAGACAAATAGATATGGACTTGGCCGAGGCCTTGCCCATTTTTAGATTTGGTTTTGGCCAAGGCCTTAATCATTTTTAGATGTCTTGATCGAGACCTTGATGGTATATTTCTGAATGTCCAGAATATGCATTTCCTCATTATGAAGTTATAAATTCATAGTTCATGAGGCAATTCAACTATTAGAATACCCATGATTATGTTTTACTATGGCATTATTTACTTAGCTCATATTCCAGTCATAATGTGTTGAAGTTTATTATTTGTAGAAGAATATGTTTACAATTATTAACCATGCCTAATGTTTATGTTTATAATATATTATACTATATTTATTACTTTTAAAGATCATCTGAGCTCACCCATTATTATGTTTCATTTTTTCAAGTACAAGAAGAGGTATATTATGATTGACTTGTAGGGATAATTTTAGAGTGGTGCATTTTCCAAATGGAACTTTTAGGTTGTATTTTATTTCAAGTTGTAATTTTGAACTTATGTATGTATCTTATTTTTAAAATCTATTAAACTATTTGTTCCTTCGTGATACAACTTTCTTGTATTCATGCTAATGTAATGTAATAAGGCATCGGCTCCAAGAAACTGGCGTCTTGTCTTTAAAATTGGTATCAAAGGCTGTTTAGTAGAAAACTTAAAAACTAGATTTAAAAGACATAGATTAGAGAAAAAACCCTAATATAGTCTTTGAGGATAAAACTTACAAGAACATCCTATAATTTTTGGTAAGTAATAGATTATGTGGATTTTCTAGAAAATACATCCCTGTATAGATACTACAAGTGGATGTGGTTCTAGAAAAGATGTACCTAGGAGTGAAAACTCTGATAAAGAGTTTCAATATTGACCCGGAGTATCCTAGTACATGACAACAGGCCTTACTGCACACCTTATTTGAAATTACCATATAATATTCTTAGGATAATTCATATTTTATTTACAAGCCATTATGAAAGATTTAAATGTAATTGTTTCCTCAAAGAAACCATGTTTATGATTATGGGATTAACTATGCATAGAATTTCAAATTATGCTAAGTATTTTTCTACTTTGAGATTATACATTATGGTTCATAACCTAATCTAGTGTATGCCATTATTTAGAAATTGAACCTATTTAAAGGAATATAAACCGAATGAATGTGTGTATCCCATGTAGGGATTTCCCTCCTATGTAAGATAATGATGTTGGCTCTGAAGATGTGACTGGTGCGGAGTAACTTACAACTATACTAGAACAAATTTTCTAGGTTATCAAAAATAACCTTAGTCATATAGATAACCTGAATCCATAATGTGGAGGATCTATGTTGGATAGCTTTATTCGACAACACCCTCTATCATTTAATGGGACTACAAACCCACTTGTAGAAGAGTAGTGGATAAGTTCCTTAGAGAAGTTATTTCTCACCTTGGGAAGTAATGAAAGAGAGAAGTTTCCCATGGCCGTTTATCATATGTTGTGTGATTATGATCAATGTTGGTCACTAATTCAAAAAACAGAGGAGGAAGAAATAGAAAACATTGAATTGAGTGAATTTAAAGAACTTTTATTAGAGGAATACTTTCCTCACGAACAACGAGCAGATATGGAAAGTCAGTTTATGAATATGAGGCAAAAGGAAGATGTGAATGTTGAAAAGTATGAAGCTAACTTCAAAAGGTTATAAAGGCATTTTGTGGACTACATATGTAATCCAAGGAGTAATATTGATTGATTCTCTGATGTCCTAAATCCATTCCTCCGATGGGAACTAGTCTCCCAAAGTTTCTCATTATATTAATATATAGTTTTATATTGTATCAAGACAAAAAAGGAATTCTAAAAGTCTTATGACTTTAAAGGAAATAAAGAGAATAAGATGATTGTTGAAAACTTTGGAAAAGGAAATAAAGAAATGGGAAATAAGGGAAGAGTTTAATTTCCACCCTATGATAATTGTGGAAGGAAACACCTTGGTTCCTTCTTAAAAAATAAAAGGGGTGTGCTATAGTGTGGACAGAAAATCCATAATTTCTTTGTTTGAAAGGGGGGTAAAGAATATATTAATGTTCAATGCTATAATTGTAGGTAGATGGGACACAATGCTAATGATTTCCCAAAGTTTCAAGGAAACGTGCCTCAGAAAAGGCCAAGGGATCAGGGGAGAACTTATGTGATCACAACTGCTCATACTGAAGTTCCTAATGATGTCATGGAAGGTATTTTAATTGTTTACTCAAACATAGCCAATACATTATTTGATTTTGGATCATTGTATTCTTTAATATTTTCCCAGTTTTCCAAGAAAATTAGATATTTCCAATTCGATTTAGTAAGGTAGTAGTCAGTCGAAACTCCTAAGGGAAGTATCATAGAAACAAATTTGTGTCAAGTAGTCCCCATTATGGCATATAATGTTCTTTATCTGCTGATTTTATCATCATCCCCATGATTGAATATGATATAGTCATCGGTATGGATTGGATTTCGAACCATGATGTGAAAATTTATTACAAGAAGAATGAGGTTACAATTTGTGAGGATGATGTGGAATCCCTTATCTTTAGAGAAGAAACATCACCATATGATTATCATCTAGATTCACCCTCAGTAGCTCTACTGAATTCAATTATTGGGGAGGAATGGAATAAAATAAATATGGGTGAGGAAGGGAATGTTCAAATAAATTGCATACCTATTGTGCAATAATATGCTGACGTTTTTCCAAAGGATTTATCTAGACATCCTACAGAGTGGGAACATGAGTTTCCCATTGACATAATTCTTGATTCAAGGCCCATATCAAAGATACCTTATAGAATGGCCACTGTGGAGTTAGTGTAACTTCAGAAAAAACTAAAGGAATTGAGTAATAAAGGATTTATTCACCCTATTTTCTCTCCATGGGGATCCTATATTCTTTTTGTTAAGAATAAAGATGGATCTATGAGGATGTGCATTGTCTACAGGGAGATCAATGCTATAACAATAAAGAACAAGTATCTCCTACCTCGTATTGATGATTTATATAATCAACTTCATGGAGCCCAATATTTTTCAAAGATTGATCTTCGATATGGATATCATCAGTTGCATGTGAGAAAGGAAGATATTCCAAAGACAACATTCTGAACTAGGAATGGGAATTATGAGTTTATAATAATGCATTTTTAACTGACTAATGCACCCTTTGTTTTCATGGATCTAATTAGTAGATTTTTCAAGGAATATCTTCATGAATTTGTGGTGGTATTTATTGATGATATCTTGGTATAATCCAAAATCTATGAGGATTATGAAAATCACTTGTGCACTATTTTTTAGACTCTTAGAATAAATGAATTATATGAGAATTTAAGAAAATGTGAATTTTTTCTACAATTAGTTTCCTTTCTTGGCCAAATTGTCACTAAGTATTGAATATCTTTTAATATTATGAAGCCAAAGGTTGTACAAGAATGGCCAATTACAATGAAAATAACTAAGGTACATAGTTTTATTAGTTTAGCAGGTTATTATCAGTGTTTCATTCATAACTTTTCCTATTTAGCCAACCCAATGACCAAGCTTACATGTAAAGGGGTTAAGTTCGTATGGAAAAAAGAATGTGAGGACTGTTTTGAATAATTGAAGAGGATATTAGTGAATTTATGATACTAACTCTACAATCGAAGAATGATGTTTTTGTGATCCATAGTGATGAATCAAAGAAAGGAATCAGTTGTGTCCTTATGCATAATGATAGATTTTTTGCCTATGCATCAAGGTAGCTAAAAATTCATGAACAAAACTATCCTACTCATGATCTTGAGTTAGTTGTTTCAATCCTTTCTTTGAATATTTGGAGACATTATCTCTATGGTGAAAAATTTGAGATATGTACAAATCATAAGAGTTTGAAATATATCTTCTAATAGAAAGAACTAAACATGAGGAATAGTCAATGGCTCAAACTACTCAAGAATTATGATTGTTCCATACACTACCACTCGGAAAAGGAAAACAAGTTAGATGATGCATTGAGCATGAGGGATCGTGGATTTCTCAAAAAAAATGAGGATTGACAAGGATACTTTGTACATGGATCTAGTGAGGATGGATATGGGAATTACCAAACAAGGTGAAGTATAACTACTTTTTAAAATGGTTTCACAAATGTCTTTATTGGAAATAATTAAAGCTTCACAACCTGATGATGAGAATATTCAAAAGAAAATTTATGATGTGAAAAATGGGAAGTTGTCTTACTTCATGTGTGAAGATGGAATTTTAAAATTTGGGAAGATTTTATGTGTTCCCTCTCTACCCGAGCTGAAAACAGAGTTATTGGATGATTATCATAGCTTAAATTTCTCTATAAACCCTAGTAGCACTAAAATGTATAGATATTTGAAAGAACATTTCTGGTGGAATAATATAAAGAGGGAAATTGATGTTTATGTATCATGATGTTTAGTCTATCAACAAGTGAAGGCCTAATGAAAACATCCTAGATGATTCATACAACCTTTACCTATTCCTGTATTGAAATGGTACGACATCATCATGGATTTTTTCACTGGATTACCCAAAACTCCAAGAAAGAATGATGCAAAATGGGTAATTGTGGATCGAATTACAAAATATGCACACTTCCTCAATATAAGGGAGGATTTTCCACTAGAGCGCCTAATAAGACTCTATATCAATGAAGTTGTGAGACTTTATGGAGAACCTCTCTCAATTTTTATTTATTCTGATCCTTGATTTACATCGAAATTCTGGAAAAGTGTTCAGAAATATTTGGATACTGAGCTTCATTTGAGTACTGCTTATCATCCTCAAACAGATGGTAAATCAGAAAGGATGATCCAAACTTTAGAAGACATGTTGAGATCATGCTCGCTCAAATTTCAAGATATGTGGGATCATTATTTACCCTTAGTGTAATTATACTACAATAATAGTTTCTATTCCAGGATTCAAATGGAACCATATCACGCATTGTATGGATAGAGATATCGTACACCAACATGTTGGGATGAAGTTGGTGAAAGGAAGATAGTGGGCCCAGATCTTGTGGAGGAAACAACAGCAAAGGTAAAGACTATTCAAGGATATATCAAAGAAGCTCAGAGCAGACAAAAAATAGATGCTAATAATTAAAATAAGGATTTGGAATTTCAAGTGGGAGACCATGTTTTTTTAAAAGTAACTCTATGTAAAGGTGTTATAAGATTTGGGAAGAAAGGGAAACTTGGCCCTAGGTACATAGGCCTTTTGAAATTATGGAGATAATTAGAGGTGTTTCATATCATTGGTCTATGCCACCGAGCCTATATAAAGTACATAATACATTCCATGTCTCATTGTTGAAAAATTACATGCCAAACCCAACACATGTCCTCACTTTTGATGGTATAGAATTAGAACTTGACCTATATTACTATGAAGATCCTACCCAAATTTTGGACACTAAAGAACAAGTGTTGAGGAATCATATGACTCTTCTGGTAAAGATACTTTGGAAAATTCATAAAATTGAAGAGGAAACAAGGGAGCCTGAGAAGCTTATGATGAATAACTACCCAATTCTTTTTGTGAGCTAACATTCTGGTAATTTTGTGGAAGAAATTTTTATAAGGAGGGGATAATGTAACACCCCAACAATTTTCAAAAAAAAATCAATATTGAATGCATGAAACACTGAGTCTCTTCAAAATTCCACTTTGTTATAACCTAGCCAGTAAACTTAATTTTACCACCTCTGTGATTTGAATTTCAAAAAACTGACATACACGATTGTGTTCAGTAAGATGTTTAGAGTCTGATAAGGAAAAATAAATTTTTAGTGAATCGTAACATAGTATTATGAATAGTAATATGACCCTTATGAATAGTAAATCATGTAATTATTTTATTTTCTTATGTTTAAAAGATAATGAGATATTGATTAATTTTTCAAGGGGTTATAAAATGAATTATAGTTTTAAAATTGTTATTTTTCGAATAAATTATGATTTTATTTAAAAATTAAATTAATAATATTTAGAGAATTATTATCAAAAAATAAAGTTTAGTTTTTAATTCTACACATTTAAAATGGTTAGGGTGAATTTTTTTGATTTTTCTAAAATACTCAGAATTTTGATGAATAGTAAAATACAGTAATTTACCGTATATATAAATTATTAGTTAAATTCACTATTCCTAGCATCATGGCTGATGTAAGAACACTTGGTTCGAACACACATGTAAATATTACTATTTTTTGTCACAATAATCAATACTATTGGTTGTCTTTTGAAAAATAATAAAATAATGAGTTGAATAATGGGAAACCCTCCTCTCCCCCACTATAACCCCCCCCCCCCAACTCCCTATTATCTTTATTCCTCTAAGCCTTGAAGCTCATCATGTTCTTCAAAAATACCCCTCCCTAATCACTCCCCACATCCAGGATCTCTTGGTCTTTCCAAAATACCAAAATCCCTTCCCTTAAGGAGGTTCTCAATGAGGTTATTTCAAGAGATAAAGCATCTTCTTTTTTATTTAGATTCATTTCAATTTATCTTCTTTTCTTATTATCTCCTAAACTCCTCTATCTAATTGATCCATATAACTCTAGTATCATATATATACAATAATTATACAATATGAATTTAATAACCATTATCAATATTATAACTCTCTCTCTCTCTCTCTTATAAATGAAATCATCGTCAGTGAGGTTACAATTTACAACCATCATGGATGACGCGGTTTTTTTATTCAATTTATCTTTAATTAATGGTCATAAAACCATTTTTATGGTTAAACCAGACTATAATATATTTATTATAACCTACTTAATATTCAGGAACCAGTATATGTACATAGTATTAATTTATATGACAAAACTAATTCAAACTAATCCAAATACCACCAAATAATCGAAGTGATTGTCATTAATATTTCATCCTCATACCAAGTAAAAAATTCTATATATAACCATTAACACTTCTATATGTTGATAAGTAATATATGATTTCAAATTTGTAGAATTACATCCTTTCCACATGAACATCCATACTCATATACAAATATACCAATCATGAAAATCAAGGAAGAAAACACTCCAGAACAATGTAATTCAATCTCATAACTTATCAATAAGGACCTGATTAACTTAATAAAATAATGATAAACTAAATACATGTCTAATAGTTTCTTAATTAAGTTATTAATAAGTCTAATTTCATATTCCAAGACCTTAAGTTTAAGGGCGGAACACATTCGAACTTAAGGTAAGGGTTTTCCACCCGAACCTCTATTTTCATTTAGGTTACTTTTATTATCTACTTACCTCAAATAAATTATTATATAATCCTCATAATTTTTGTGTGAATATTCTATATATTTTCCCCAACCATAATATTACCTCTATTTATGTGTTGTTATATGTTTTAAAAGGATACTTAAAAAATTCTTCCTGAAATACAATCCCAATTCAATGGAATTTCTCATATAATTAACTATTTTCAAGGGAAATATATAATATATTTTTAGAGACCATTATTTTTTTTTAAATAAATTATTTTATCATGAAAATACCACCTTAATTCACTTCTAGTTTTATACAAAGATTTTTTTCCAAAGTAACTCTTCTTTTCAAAGTAAAAGGGTATTTATCTCAAGAATTACTCGATGATTTCATAAGAGTATCTTCATCTGTTTCAACACTCCTATTGATTATTATGAATTATTGGGATTAATATTTATGATATCATATACCATATTTAGTTTAATGGTTTAATATTAGTTTTAATGTGGATGTGCTAACTTAGAACCATTCACCATTTTAATCTGAATGGTTAGTTTTTATGCTTAATGTTCAGGGAAAGTTAATTACATGTCAAATGTTAGTTTCAATATGAATATATTTGTTATTTATGTTTATACCCACTCATATGAGGAATTAATTGGACTTATTATGTGATTTTTGGGGCCTAATATAGATCCTTGATGCATTGGTAGGTCTCATGAGAAAAATGGATGTGGACTTGGTCGAGGCTTTACCCATTTTTAGATATGGTTTTTGCTGAGGCCTTAATAATTTTTTGATGTATTGGTCGAGGCCTTGACAGTATATTTCAGAGTGTCTGGAATATTAATTTCCTCATTAAGAAGAAATAAATTCATAGTTCATTAGTATATTGAACTAGTAGAATACCCATGATTATTTTTTATTATGGCATTATTTACTCAGCTCATATTCCCATCATAATGTGTTAAAGTTTATTATTTGTAGAGGCAAGTGATTTCAATTATTCACCATTCCTAATGTTTATGTTTATAATATCTTCTTCTATATTTCTTACCCTTGTTGAACATCTGAGCTCACCCCTTCTAATGTTTCATTTTTCCTAGGACAAGAAGAGGTATATTATGATTGGCTTGCAGGGATAATACTAGAGTGGGGGATTTTCCCAGTGAAATTTTTATGTTGTTTTTTATTTCAAGTTGTAATATTGAACTTATGAATGTATATTATTTCAAAATTAACTAAACTATCCATTCCTTTAAGGTAAGAAATTATTTTAATAGTGTAAATGTAATGTAATAAGGCACTGGATTTGGGAAATTGGGGTCGAGTCTTTATTGTTGGTATCATAGGAAGTTTAGTAGAAAAATTGGAAACTTAGATTAGAGAACAAACCCCTATGATAGTCTTTGAGGATAAAAAATACAATAACATCCTATAATTTATAGTAAGGAATAAATTATGTTGATTTTATAGAAAATTCATCCATGTCTGGATACTACAAGTGGATGTAGTTCTGGTACAGATGTACCTAAGAGTGAAAACTCTGACAAGCAATTTCAGGATTGACTCGGGGTATCCTAGTACATGAAAGAAGGCCTTATTGTGCACCTGGTTTGACACTCATGGGGGATATGCTTAGGATAATTCACATTTTCTTTAAAACCCATTATAAAGGATTTAAATGTAATTTTTTCCTCAAAGAAACATTGTTTATTATTATGGGATTATCCAGGAATAGGACTTCAAATTATGCTAAGTATTTTTCTACATTGAGGTTATACATTATAGTTCATAACCTAATCTAGTGTATGTCATTATTTAAAAATAAAACATAGTGGAATGAATGGAAACCACATGAACAAGTGTATCCCATGTAGGGATTCCCCTCCTATGCAAGATAATGATGTTGAATCTAGAGCTGTGATTAGTGCAGAGTAACTTCTAACTATACTGGGACAACTTACTCAGGTTATGAACAATAACCTTACCCATATAGAGAATTTGGGTCCACAATGTGTAGGAGCTATGTTGGATATCTTTATGCGACAACAACCTCTATCATTTAATGGGACTATAAACCCATACATAGAATTGGAGTGGATAAGTTTCTTAGAGAAGATATTTCTCACCTTTGGAGGTAAAAAAGGGAGAAGTTGTCATGTTAGTTTATTGACTATTGGGAGATTATGATCAATGGTGGTCACTAATTAAAAAAAATAATAGTAAGAAATAGAAAACATGGAATTGATTTAATTAAAAGAACTTTTCTTAGAGAAATACTTTCCTCTTGAACAGCGAGCAGATATGGAAATGAAGTTTCTGAATTTGAGGAAAAAGGAATACGAAAATGTTGCAAAGAATGAGTCTAACTTCACAAGGTTAAAATGGTATGTTTTGGGATATATATGTAATCCAAGGTGAAATATTGGTTGATTTTATGATGTCCTAAATGCATTCCTCTGATGGGAATTGGTCTCCCAAAGTTTCTCATCATATGAAGATATAGTTTCATGTGATATTAAGACAGAAAAGTAATTCTCAAAGTCTTATGACTTTAAAGTAAAGAAATAGAAGAATAGGGATACTAAAAATTTTGGAAAAGGAAATAAGGAAATGGAGAAGATGGGAACAGTTGACTCTCCACCCTGTGATAATTGTGGAAGGAAACACCGCGATGCCTTCTTAAAAAGAAAAGGGGTATGCCATCGTGTGGATAGAAATGCCATAATGCTGGTGTTTTCAAGGGGAATAAAGAAGTTATTAATGTTCAATTATATAATTTTAAGAATATTGGATACTATGATAATGATTTCCCAAATTGTCAAGGAAATGTGCCTCAGAAAAGGCCAAGGGAGTAGGTTCAAGCTTATGAGATCACAACTGTTGATGTTGAAGTTACTAATGATGTCATGGAAGGTACTTTAAATGTTTCCTCAAACATAAAAAATGTATTATTTTATTTTGGATCATTGCATTCTTTCATATATTTCCAGTTTTTTAAGAAAATTATATACTTCCAATTTGATTTAGTAAGGGAGTTTTCAGTCAAAACTCCTAAGGAAAGTATCATAACAACAAAGTTGTGTTAGGTAGTCCCCATTATGGCATATAAACGTGCTTTATCTACTGATTTTATTATCATAACCATGATTGAATTTTATATAATCATTAGTATGGATTGGATTTCGAACCATAATGAAAATATTTATTACAATAAGAAGTAGGTTATTATTTTTAAGGATGATGTGGAATCCCTTATCTTTAGAGCAGAAACATCACCATCTGATTCTCATCTATATCCACCCCCCCAGTTTCTCTACTGAATTCAATTATTGGGGAGGAAGGGAATGCAATAACTATGAGTAAGGAAGGCAGTGTTAAAAAAGAGGGTGTGCCTATTGTGCATGAATATGTTGACGTGTTTCGAGAGGATTTACTTGGACATCATTCAGAGTGGGAAATTGAGTTTTCCATTGACTTAATTCTTGATTCAAGGCCCATATCAAAGACCCATTATAGAATGACCACTGTAGAGTTAGAATAAATAAAGAAACAACTATAGGAATTGAGTGATAAATTATTTATTCACCCTAGTGTTTCTCCATGGGGATCACATGTTCTTTTCGTTAAGAAGAAAGATGAGATCTATGAGGTTGTGTGTTGACTATAGGGAGATGAATTCTATAACAATAAAGAACAATTATCCCCTACATTTCATTGATGATTTATATGATAAAATTCATGGAGCCCAATATTTTCCAAAGATTGATCTTCGATTTGGATATCATCAGTTGCGTGTAAGGAAGAAAGATGTTCTAAAGACACCATTTCGGACCAGGTATGGACATTATGAGTTTAGAGTAATTCCTTTTGGACTAATTAATGCACCCTCTATTTTCATGGATCTAATGAATATATTTTTCAAGTAATATCTTCATGACTTTGTCGTGTTATTTATTGATGATGTCTTGGTATAATGAAAAATCTATGAGGATCATGAAAATCACTTGCGCACTATTCTAAAGACTCTTAAAAGAAATGAATTATATGGGAAGTTTAGAAAGTGTGAATTTTGGAATCAATCAGTTTCCTTTCTTGGCCACATTTTCTCCAAGGATGGAATATCTATTGATCATGAAAAGACAAATTTTGTTTAATAATGGCCTACACTAATGAATATAACTAAGGTATGTAGTTTTATTGGTTTAGCAGGTTATTATTGACATTTTTTCAGAACTTTTCCCATTTAGCCAACCCAATGAAAAATCTTACATGTAAAGGGGTTAAGTTATTATGGAAAAAATAATGTGAGGACTATTTCGAAGAATTGAATATGAGATTAGTGAATGATCTGATCCTAACTCTACCATTGGGTAATGATGGGTTTGTGATCTATAGTGATGCATTAAAGAAAGGACCGGTTGTTTCCTTATGTAGAATGATATATTTGTTTCATGTGTATCAAGGAAGCTAAAAATTCATGAACAAAACTATCCTACACGTGATCTTGTGTTATCAGCTATAATATTTGCTCTAAATATTTGGAGACATTATCTCTAGGGAGAAAATGTGAGATATATATGGATCATAAGAGTTTGAAATATATCTTCTCATGGAAAGAACTCCACATAAGGAAAAGCAGATGGCTAAAAATACTCAAGGATTATTATTGTTCCAAACACTACCACCCAGGAAAGGAAAACAAGGTAGTTGTTGCATTGAGCAAGAAGGATCATGGATTTCTCAACAAAATGAGGATTCACAAGGATCCTTTGTACATGGATCTAGTGAGGATAGATATGGGAATTACCAATGATGGTGAAGCATCACTGCGTTTTCAAATGGTTTCCCAACCAAATTTATTGGAAATAATTAAATCTTCATAGTCTGATGACAATAATATTTAAAAGAAAATTTATTCTGTGAAAAATGGGAAGTGATTTGAATTCATGTGTGAAGATGGAATTTTAAAATTTGGGAAGAGGCTATGTGTTCCCTCTCTACCCGATATGAAAAGGGAGTTTTTGGATGATGCTCATAGATCAAATTTCTCTATACACGCAGGTAGAACTAAAATTTATAGATATTTGAAATAACATTTCTAGTGGGATAACATGAAGAGAAAAAATTGTTTATTATGTATCAAGATGTTTAGTCTGTCAATAAGTGAAGGACGAATGACAACATACTTGAGAAGTCATGAAACCTCTACCTATTCCTACATGGAAATGGGATGACATCACCCTATATTTCTTCATAGTATTACCCAATACTCCAAGAAATAATAATGAAATATCGGTAATTATGGATCAACTTACAAAATCCGCACATTTTCTTGCTATAAGGGAGGATTTTCCACTCGAGCGCCTAGTAAGACTCTATATCAATTAAGTTGTGATACTTCATGGAGAACCTCTCTCAATTGTTTTTTATTTTGATCCTCAATTTACATCAAAATTATAGAAAAGTATTCATAAATATTTGGATACTAAGATTCATTTGAGTACTGCTTATCATCCTCAAACTGATGTGAAATCAGAAAGGATGATCCAAACTTTAGAAGACATGTTGAGATCATGATTTCTCAACATTCAATGTATGTGGGATCAATATTTACCCTTGGTGGGATTAGAATACAATAATAGTTTCCATTATAGTATTTAAATGGAACCATATGAGGCATTTTATAGAAAGAGATGTCGTACATAAACATTTTGGGATGAAGTTGGTGAAAGGAAGCTAGTGGGCCCAAATCTTGTGGAGGAAACAATAGCGAAGGTAAAGACTATTCAAGTACATATCAAAGCATATCAAAGAAGACAAAAAATATGTGCTGGTAATATAAGGAAGGATTTAGAATTTCAAGTGGTAGCTCATGTTTTATTTAAAGTATCTCCATGGAAGGGTGTTATAAGATTTGGGAAGAAAGGGAAACTAGGCCCTAGGTACATAGGATTTTTGAAATTATAGAGTGAATTGGAGATGTTGCATGTATTTTGGCTGTGCCACCTAGCCTGTTTAAAGTACACAATGTGTTCCATGCCTTATTACTAAGAAAGTACATGCCGAACCCAACACATGTCCTCACTTCTGAAGGTATAGAATTGGAATCTGACCTATCTTACTGTGAAGATCCTATTCTGATTCTGAACACTAAAGAACAAGTGTTGAGGAATAGGATAAATCCTATCATAAATATACTTTGGAAAAATTATAAAATTGAAGAGGCAACATGGGAGCCTGAGAAACTTATGATGAAGAACTATCCAAATCTTTTTGTGAGGTAACATTCTAGTAATTTCGAGGAAGAAATTTTTGTAAGGAGGGGATAATGTAACACCCCAAGATTTTTCAAATAAATTTAATATTGAATGTATGAAACATTGAGTCTCTTCAAAACCCAACTTTGTCATAACCTAGCCAATAAATATAATTTTTCCACATCTGTGATTTGAATTTTGAGAAATTGACATACATAGTTGTGTTCAGTAAGATGTTTAGAGTATGATAAGACAAAGTTAATTTTTAGTGAAAAGTAACATACCATTATGAATAGTAATACAAACCTTATTCATATTAAATTGTATTATTATTTTATTTTCCTAATTTTATATGATAATGAGATCTTGATTAAATTTTCAAGGGGATATAAATAAAATTATAGTTTTAAATTGTTATTTTTTGAATAAATTGTGATTTTATTTAAAAATTAAATTAATAATATTTAGAGAATTATTTTCAAAAATTGAGTTTATTTTTGAATTCTACACATCAAAAAATTATTGGGGTAAATTTTTGGGATTTTTATGATATACTCGGAATTTTGAGGAATAGTAAAATATAGTAATTTACCATATATATACATTATTAGTTAAGTTCACTATTCCTAGAATCATGGAGGATGTATAAAAACTTTTTTGAAACTCACATGAACATATTACTATTATTGGTCACAATAATCAATACTATTTTCTGTCTTAGACAAAATAATAAAATAATGAGTAAAATAATGGGAAAACCCTCCTCTCCTCTACTATAAAACCCCTCTCACTACCTCTTCTCTTCATTATTCTAAGGATTTAAGCTCCTAAAAGTTCTTCCCAAATATGATTCCCTAGTCACTCTCCATGTATAGAGGCTCTAGGTTTTTCTAAAATACCAAAACCATTTCCCTTAAGGAGGTTCTCAAGGAGGTTATTTTAAGAAGTAAAGTATCTTCCTTTTTCATTTAGTTTCATTTCAATTTAACTTCTTTTCTTATTCTCTACTAACCTCCTTTGTCTAATTGATCCTTATAACTCCATTATCATCTATATAATGTAATTATACCATGTTAATTTAATAACCATTATCAATATTCTTACTCTCTCTCTCTTTTATAAATGAAATCATCGTTTGTGAGGTTCTAATTTATAACCTTCATGGACGACGAAGTTTTGTTATTCAATTTATCCTTAATTACTTGTCATGAACCCATTTTGATGGTTGAAAACGACTATAATATATGTATTATAACCTACTTAATATTCAGGAGCCAGTATATGTACATATTATTAATTTATATGACAAAACTAGTTCATAATAATCCAAATACCGCCAAATAATCTAAGTGATTGTCGTCAATATTTTATCCAATGATTCATCCTCATACCATGTGAAAAATGATATATATATATATATATAAACATTAACAAATATTTATGTTCATAAATAATATATAATTTCAATTCTATATAATTACATCCTTTCCACATGAACATCCATACTCATATACAAATATACCGATCATGAAAACCAAGGAAATGAACACTCCGAAATGATGTAATTCAATATTATAACTTATTAATAAGAACATAATAAACTTAATAAAATTATTATAAACTAAATAAATGTCCAATATTTTCCAAATTAAGTTATTAATAAGTCTAATTTCATATTCCATGACCTTAAGTTCAAGAGAGGAACACATTTGTGCTTAAGGTAAGGGTTTTCCACCCAAACCTCCATTTTCATTCAAGTTACTTTTATTATCTACCTACCTCAATTAAATTCATATTTAATCCTCATAATATATGTTTTAATGTTCAATATATGTGTTCCAAATAGAATCATACCTTCATTTATGTGGAGTTATATGTTTTAAAAATATCTTTCAAAAATTCTTCTAGAAATACAATCCTGATTCAAGGGAATTTCTCAAATACTTACCTATTTTCAAGGTCAATCTATAATCTATTTTTAGAAACCATTATTTTTATAAAATCAATTATTTTATTATGAAAAAACCATATTACTTAACTTCTGGTTTTATAAAAATATTTTTTTTCCAAAATAACTCTTCTTTTTAAAGTAAAATAGTATTTATCTCAAGAATTACTCGATGATTTAATAAGAGTATCTTCATATTTTTCGATACTCCTATTGATTATTATGTTTTATTGGGATTAATCTTTATGATATCATCTACCGTATTTAATTTAATTTTTTATGATTAGTTTGACTATGGATGTTCTATCTTAAAACCATTCACCATTTTACTCTAAATGGTTAGTGTTTAAGCTTAATGTTCGGGGAAAGTTAATTACATTTCATATATTAATTTCAATATGAATGTGTATGTTGTTTATGTTTATCCCTGATCATATTAGGAATTAATTGGAATTATTATGTGATGGTTGGGGCCCACTATATCCCCTCTATGCATTATTAGGTCTCATGAGACAAACAGATATGGACTTGGTCGAGGCCTTGCCCATTTCTAGATGTGGTTTTGGTTGAGGCCTTAATCATTTTTAGATGTCTTGGTCAAGGCCTTGATGGTATATTTCAGAATGTTTGGAAAATGCATTTTCTCATTATGAAGCTATAAATTCATAGTTCATGAGGCTATTCGACTATTATAATACCCATGATTATGTTTTATTATGGCATTATTTACTCATCTTGTATTCCTATCATATTGTGTTGAAGTTTATTATTTGTTGAGACAGGTGTTTTCAATTATTCACCATGCATAATTTTTATGTTTATAACATATTCCACAGTATTTATTACCCTTACTGAGCATCTGTGCTCACCCTTTCTTATGTTTCATTTTTCTCACGATAAGAAGAGGTATATTATTATTGACTTGTAGGAATAATCATAGAGTGGTGGACTTTCCCAATGGAACTTTTATGTTGTTTTTCATTTCGAGTTTTAATGTTGAAATTATGTATGTATATTGTTTCTAAATCTACTAAACTATTAATTCCTTCGGGATAAAACTTTCTTATAATCATGCCAATGTAATGTAATAAGATATCGGCTTTGAGAAACTGGGGTCGAGTCTTTCCATTTGTTCTAGAATTTCAACTTCAATAGTGTTGGGAAGTATTATTAAATGATCATCCACTTGGTTCTCATATCCCTTGTTTTCCTTGATTTCTATGTTGAACTCCTATAGCAGCAACATACAGCTCATTATCCTCAGTTTAGCTTCATCTTTATTCATCAAGTACCTAAGAGCTGCATGCTCAGAAAACCCAGTGACTTTAGTTCCAAAAATATATGATCTAAATATTTATAAAGAAAAGATAACTACTAAAAACTATTTTTTGGGGGTTGTGTAATTTAATTGATCCTAATATAATGTTCAAGAGGCATCGACAATTACTTGTGCCCTGCCCTCAATTCTCTAAGAAAATACTACACCAATTTCTTGGTTGGAAGCATTACAAAGTAGCTCAAATGGTTCTTCCCAGTTTGGTGGCCACATCACTGGTGGTGTAATCAATATCATCTTGAAATCAACAAAGGATTACCTACATGAATCATTTAAATAAAAATTAGTATCTTTTTAAATTAATCTAGAGATAGGGAGAGAGATATTACATAAATATTTGATAAACCTCCTGTAGAATTCAGCATGTCCTAAAAATTATCTAACATGTTTCACACAAGTTAGGTAGGCGATGAATTTATCACTTCTATTTTTTATTTATCCATTTAAATTCCTTTTTTCTGAAATGGAATACACAAGGACAATTCTTATCTCAACCATTAAATCACACTTTTCAAAATTTAAAAAAGGATTCTTTGCAATGCAGGTTTTTAAAACATTTTCCAAATTTTTCAAAACATGGTCAAAAGAATTTACAAAACTATGAAATCATCCAAGAAAAACTCCAATAAATCATAAATGTGATTAGAAAAAATACTTACCATTAACCTCTAAAATGTACCTATAGCATTACATAATCCAAATATAATCCTTTTGTATGTAAAAGTTATAAAATGACTATTAAAGGTAGTATTCTCTTGATCCTAGAGAGAAATATGTACATGAAAATAATCTGAAAATCCATACAAAAAGAAATTATGAGTTCTCTCCACCAATATCTCTAACATATGGTCAATAAAGGGGATAAAGAAATGATCTTTCCGAGTAACCTGGTTCAACTTCCTAAAATATATGCACACTCTCCAGCTATTCTGAATTCTCAAAGGGATTAATTCATTCTTTTCATTCCTCATAGTGGTTAGGACAATTTTTCTTGGAACTACCTAAATTGGGATAACCCATTGTGAATCTGAAATGGGATAGATAATACCAACCTCCAAGATCTTCTTGATATCCTTCTTCACAACCTCCATCAATGTGGGATTCAGCCTCCTTTTGGGTTATCTGATTGGTTTTGAATCTCCCTCAAGAATAATTCTATGTGAACATATTTTTGGGTATATTCATAGTATATTATCTAATATCCATCCTTTTTCTTATATATTCTCTCTCAAAAGATCAATAAATTATTTTTATTGGGTTTCAAACAGATTACTATCAATTATCATTGGAAATTTCCCTCCCTCCCTAATGTACACATATTTAAAATCAATGGGGATTTGTTTTAATTCTAGATTAGTTGGATTCTTAAGGGATTAAATTAAACCTATGTTCCCAATTTACAATGTTTTGACCTCCTACACACAAGAAATCACATCATCTTCTTCATCACTTAATAAAGTATCGATGAAATCATACTTTACCTCTTCTTCCCACATGAAATCAAAATCTACAACATTTCAAGACTTTACATGTTCAATGATATTTCTAAGGGAAAAATTATATATGAAGGCTAAGAATTCATGAAAAATACCTAATTCGTCAATAGATTCAGTACCAACTTCATGGGATAGTGCAATTTGTGAGTGATCATCTGATGGATTCCTCATGGATTAAAAAATACTGCAGTGGATAGTGGTGTCTCCAAATTCCATGGTGAGTGTCCCATCATGGAAATTGATTATGGTTTTTCCCATATTAAAGGTCTCCATAAAATGATGGGTGAGTGTGATGGGATCATATATTCTTCCATATTTAGTACATAGAAGTCATATGGGAATAAGAGATCTTTTAATTTCACTAGGACATCCTCTAAAACTCTTACTGGGAAAGCTGTGGATCTGTTTGAAAGATGGAACACCACTCTTGTGGGTTTAAAGTATCCCATATGCAATGAAGTGTATACTAAGTGATTCAATACATTATTTAAATCATCTAGATTACACAAATTATTATAGAAACTGAAATAACTAATGGTGCATGGAATGGAAAATGTCCCTGGATCTTAGAATTTGGTTAGAAACTATGGTGTGATAAGGGTTGAGACACTTCTTCCCAAGTTGATATTATCATTCCATTTAAGTCTAAAATTCTTGGTGATAAGATACTTCAAAAATTTAGCATAATTTGGAATTTTTTGAGTGCTTTAAGTAGGGGGTTATTAATTTCCACTTCCTGGAAGGTGTCTAGAATTTATTTTTGAAGCACTTTATCCTAAAATCTCTTTTATTCAATAATACTTAATGGAAATGGTGGGGTTATGTCTTTTTTATCCCTTTCTTTTCTTAGTAATGGTGTTTCTTGTATCTTCCTCCTTAACACATCCTTCTCCTCTTCCTCTTTAATTTCTTCTTCTTGGTGCATTTTCATAGAATTTTCAAAATATAGAACTTCATTATCCCTCATCTCAGGTGGTCTTGTTTCAATTTCATGGGTTATTAGTGGTGATATTTATTTTCCAATTCTTGTTTTTATCATGATTTAATGCTCTTTTGAGTTTGGTATTGTTTGGGAATGGATTTTTCCTGGGTTTTTTGATAAGATTTCAACAAGACTTCCCACAGTGTTTTCCAGATTATTAAACTTATCCTCTAGGCCCTCAACCATTGATTTTAGTTGTTTCACATGAGGTTATGTGTTGGTAGATGGTTTCTCATAGGGTATTTGGAAAGTGGTTGGTTGGTGGTATGAAGGATGGTTATAAGATTTCTTTTGTTGAAATAGTGATGAGTTTTGGAAATGTTTCTGGAATGAGGGTTGTTTTGGAACTGGTTTTGGTATGGGGGTTTAGCTTGATTCTACTAATTTCCAAATCCATATTGGAATTAGTTTGTCTATATCTATCCTTATTTGTTTGGAACTGTCTTGTCTAAAATGTTTCATCAAAATTTTCCATTCCCTATATTTTAGCATATTGGTCAGTGAATTGATCGGTTGAAGAGCATAAACCACATACCTTAGTCAGTGCTTGTTGGTCACCAACTTATGTCAAGGCCATCTGTCTCACCAAACTAGTTAGCTCTTCAATA
This sequence comes from Viscum album, assembly GCA_963277665.1. Taxonomy (NCBI): domain Eukaryota; kingdom Viridiplantae; phylum Streptophyta; class Magnoliopsida; order Santalales; family Viscaceae; genus Viscum; species Viscum album. The sequence continues at coordinate 1,777,610,314 of OY728143.1, read as the reverse complement.
CTAGTTTATATTAAGGGTCTATTGAGTCAATAAGGTTTACTTATGACTTTTAAATTCCTTTATGTTTTGAAAATCTCAAACACTCTATCTTAAGGAAAATATTATTTTCCCTAAGAATTATCTTAATAAAAACAAATTCCTTTTCCATGGAAATTTATCCTTACATATGATTTCATTGATCATTTAATAGTTACTCTAAATATAAATAATTTTTATTCCTAATTCTAAAATTCAGTTTCAATTTTAAAACCTAATAATCCTATAAATTCTTAGAAATATAGTATTCTAAATTCAGGTTCCAAATTCTCTGAAATCCTGACTCTGAATTCTCTAAAATACAGACTCTAAATTCTATGAAATTCAGACTCCGAATTCTCGGAAATTCAGACTCCGAATTCTCTGAAATTCAGACTCCAAATTCTCTAAAATTCAGACTCTGGATTCTCTGAAATTCAGACTCTGAATTATCTTAAATTAATACTCTGGATTCCCTGAAATTCAGACTCTGAATTCTCTAAAATTCAGACTCCGAATTCTTTGAAATTCAGACTACAAATTCTATGAAATTCATACTTCGGATTCTCTAAAATTCAGACTCCGAATTCCTCCGAATTCAGACTCTGAATTCCTCAAAATTCTGCATTCTAATTCCTTAGAATTCATACTCCGAATTCCTCATAATTCAGACTCTAAATTTCTCAAAATTTAGTTTTCAAATTCTTTGGAAAACAGAATCTAAATATCCATAATCTATAGTCTTTGAATGATTATTTGTTTAGACTCCGAACTTTATTTTTTCCCCTAGAATTCAAAAAATTAGATTTGTCTAAGAAAACTTATTTTTCATACACTTTTTATAGTTATGAAATGATGTCGTACATTCTGTTTCTAACGAACTATTGTTTGAGTGACATGTGTACAGGTCCCTCCGAAATTCAAGGAAAAACATGACCGTTAGAGGAGGGATCTGACCATTGGATAAGTGACTATAAATAGGAGCATATTTGAATGAGCTCAATATAGTTCCATCACTATAGAGATTGCATACTGCTGAAATGATTTCTAGAGAGAGATATTGTCATGCATTGTGTGTACTAATCATCTTGTTCAACTTTTTTGTGTGTCTCCAATTGTTGTTGTGTACAATCAAAGACTTCTGAGGACAAGAAGATAGAGGTTCCAACTACCTTAAAGTTTGATGTCTTGCAAGGATATCAAGATAGATTCTGATATTTCTATTGAGGGCTTACCCTGGTGTGTTTAAGACATACTTTCTTGAAAATTTAAATCAAGGGACCTTTATCCAAGGTTGTTGGATACCCTACTCTTTGGGTTAAAAAATTTTATACTTGTTAATTGTTTTGTTTCAAGTTTATTTCCTCTAAATTTAGATAATGGAAGAATGTATAACCCTCTTATACTTTCTTGTTCTCTTGTAGACTCTAATAAGTAAGATTTTATACGCTTTAAGGTGGAATATTTTCCTTGTAAACTTTCCTTAAGTTTCATTTACATAACCACTTTTTCAGAACCTATTATGTTTGTAGAACTAAAATAGGTCTTGTGAATTTACCTTTTTTTAACCTTATTAAACATAGTTTTCCTTAAGCTTAAAAATGAAAGTTATTAAATCTACAATTCACCCCCTATTGTAATTAAGCCTCTAAATTCATATTTCGATCCTACAATTGGTATCATAGGAGGTCTCTAAAATACTTATATTCACATATAAGTTTTCTTGCTCAAGTTTTCATGGTTCTAAATATTTTCCTTTCTTAGGATTTTTATCCTTGTTTGCAAAATTTTTCTATTAATAAGTTTTTGTGGAAAGATATTTTTTTAAGATGGAAGGAATGAATGTTGGTTTAATTGACAATATAAATCCTACCAAACCACCTATATTTGATGGTAATGATTATGAATATTGGAGAGATTTTATGAAGACTTTTGTTATTAATACTGGAGTGGACAATTTTGTTATGCTTACTAGAGATTAAAATATTCCTGATAATGAAGTTGATACTTTCACCAATCAAGAAAAGTCAGAATATCAACTAAAATACAAGGTATGCAATACTTTGTTGTGTTCCATGACCCGGAATATATATAGTCAGATTTCTTCTTGTGAAGCTGCTAACTGTATTTGTAAGAAATTGGAGGTTACTCATTTTGGTACGTCCAAAGTTATAGAAACTATAAGAGTTATGCTTAGAGTAGAATATCATAGATTTCTATTTTCTTATGGAGAGCCCGTATTCAAGTTACAATAAAGGTTTATGACTATTTTTAACAATATACAATCTATGGGTGAGAAAGGTTTAGATGATGAGTCGCTTGGTGAAAAGATTATAGATATCATGCCTAATGAGTGGGAATATAAGAGAACTGTTATTGATGATAATAGAAAAGTATCTCAAATTACTCTTGATGAGCTTTTTGGAACTCTTCTTAAACATGAGACAAGAATGGAAAGATATGTTGATATGAATAAGAAGAAAAATTTCAATGGAAGTGTATCCTTTACTATTACTAAATCCAAGACTTCTGAAAGGTTTACAAGATCTAAGTCTAATAAAATAATTGTTTTATCTGAATCTAGTGAAAGAGAACATAGTGAGAATGAACTAGCTAATCTTTCTTGAAGGATGAACAGGATAGATGGAAAGAAGGACTTTTAGTATAGATATATGAAGAAAGAAAGAAAAGACAAGAAAGAATCAGAAGTCACTTTTTATGAATACAAAAGATAAGGGCATATCAGGCTGGATTGTCCTATGCTTAAGAAAAAGGATAGAAAGGAAAATCATTCTGAGAAGAATAGAAAGATGTATTACAAGGATAAAGATAAGAAAGTTGTGAAAGCCAGTGACACCTAGAGTTCCAGTGGTGGTGACTCTTCTGATCAAAAGAATCTTGTTCTAATAGCCCGACTACCCATTTAAAATCATTTTCTAATGGACAAGGTACACAATGATGAATCTATCACAAATGTTTCCTTGAATGAAAATTATACTGATGATAAATAATATAAGTCGTCAGATGAAGAATATTCTTCTGATGAATATAATATATTACCTACTTATGAAGAAGTATCTATGTTTTCTAAACTTCTTGAGAATGAAAATTCTAAACTCAAGAAAAATCATGATAAGAAAAATTCTAGAATTTTTATTTTAACAAATGAAGTATCTGATCTTTCTAAAAATATTGATAAAAAATTTTTTGATTCTAAAAGTATTTTCAAAAACATTGAGAAAGTTAATTCTGAGAAGGATAAACTTTCTAAGGATCTTGAAAATGTAATTTCTAAGAAAAATATTTTAGAGACTAACTCTATTTCTAAAACTAATGTTTTTGAGGATAAAAATTTGGTTATTAAACTAAAGTTATAAATATTTTCCTTGAGGAAGTGTTTGTCAAACTATACCTTTGGTGAGGAAAACTTTGACAAGATGTATTCCCAAATTCAACCTCTAAGGAATAGTTCTGGATTTGGTTATACTCATTCTAAACCATTTTTTAGTAAAAACTATTTTGTTCCTCAAAGTGCTTCATTCTGTACTAAATTTTAGTGTGGTGGAAATTGAGAAAAAAATTGTTCTTTAAATAAAATTCAGTCTTTATGTTTTCATAAAGCTTATTTTTCTAAGAAAATGTGGATTCCTAAATTCTTTCTTTCTGAAATTTTTGGATCCATGAAAATTTGGATTCTGAAAGTATAAAACTCTTATTTTTAGGAAAATAAAGATAGTACCAACAATAATACATAGTACATGGAAAGTGGATGTTTTTGGCATATTATTGGTAACAAAAACATCTTTGAAAATATTATTAAGAAGAAAGGAGGAAAAGTAACTTTCGAAGATAATGCTCAGGGAGAAATTATTGGTGTAGGTAACATTGTTCTTCTTGGAAAAACTTTGATTTCAAATGTTTTATTTGTTAAGGTTCTTAAGCACAAACTCATTAGCATAAGTCAATTATGTGATGAAGGTTACCTTGTGAATTTTATGAATGATAAGTGCTTAATACACAATGATAAGAAATATGTTATTCTTTTTGTCTATAGGCAATATAATGTATACACACTAAACATATAATGTAACGTCTCGGCCCGGATTACCATCGAATCAGTGGCTGGACCGGTAGGTCACATGGCCTCAAGTGCGTATCCTCATATGCCAGAGGCTTCCGACTAGTAGCGCGGGTCTCGGGAGGTGAGAGTGGGGAGACTATACCCTAATATCAGAGTAATGCAATGGTATTATCAGAGTAAATAATATTCAATAGAGGAAACAGTAAACAATTGAAAGACAGTAGTGATAGACATGTAATATACATTTAATAAAAGGTGGAAAACGCTATTTTACAATGCGTGCATGTACAGATGATGTTACATTTATGAAAGCAGGAAACATTACAACATGCTTTACAAACAATACAAAAATAAAAGGCAGCAAAGCCCGACGGCGATCCCCTGAGCATCCTAAGCTCCCGTTTGGTCATTTGCTCCTAACTCCTCAGGTACAAATAGCACAACACACAACCTAAGTCTTGTAAACAAGAAGGTCTACTTGGGTACCCCAGTGCAATGGTGGCTTGAGTATGGTGTGAGATATAAATCTCAGTATGCCGAAACCACCAGTGTCTAACCCAATCTAGACAATGTAAAACAGTTAAAGAGTGAGAAGGTATAGAGAAATAAGATAGCAGAATTACATAAGTAAATAACACCCGTCTAGGTTCCCAAGGGACACCTGACGGTTATACCTGCTTCGGCTCATTTCTGGTAAAGTAACCTAATCATGTCACCATATATATATATATAAGCATTTATATCATAGATGGTGTGGGGTAATAATGCCTCCCACCCATTAATAAGATTAGTGGGCATGAGGTAAGAATGCCTCTCATCCTTATAGCTCTACTGGCAAGGGGTAATAATGCTTCCCTTCCATACACGTATCAAGATTAGCAAGCACGAGGTAAGAATGCCTCCCATCCCAAAATAAACTAGAAAGGGGTAAGAATTCCTCCCTTCCATAAATCAAGATTTTTGGGTACAATGTAAGAATTCCTCTCATTCCTATAAGTCAAATGGAAAGGGGTAAGAATTCCTCCCTTCCATCACATTCATAATACTAGAATGGGGTATAACTGCTTCCCATCCAGACATGTAAAACATCACTAGAAGTCAACTGGCAAGGGGTAATAATGACTCCCTTCCAGACATGTAATCATCAATAGAAGTCAACTGGCAAGTGGTAATAATTCCTCCCTTCCAGACATGTACTGCAAAACTGGCATGGGGTATAACTGCCTCCCATCCAACCAGGTATCTGTCACTAGGTGGCCTCAGCATACACTCACCTTTATTGTTATTCATTATGTGGCATTAGTATGTGCACACTCACAATACAAACATTTCTATAGTATACTACTCATGGCATTACCTCATAAGCAATCAAAGAATCATACCACATACACATAAGTGATCATACTTAAGGCAACCCATCTTAAGTATCTAAATCAAGATATTCACACATTCACTTTACTAACATAAGTTGTTCTCATTACATTATCCCAAGGAATGGTCGTACCACCCTAATCTGTTCCTTAAAAGTCTCATAGTTCCATCTTAAAGGATATGTTTATCATTCTTTAACATTTTGATACCTTCTAGAGGTAACAAGCCATTTAGTCTTAAGTCATCCCACGATGGTAATCATCTTACTCAATTTTCCTAAACATGTAAAATTGACCCAAATACAAGAATCACAGACATATCATTCCCTTTACCTCAACAAAGCAAGTTCAAATACAAAGCATCAAAGAGGAACCACAACAATCTAGTAGACAAGCATAAAACAGTCTACAACTACTTTTTATCTTGAAGATAGAGCACCTCTGATCGAGGGTTTTTTTATTAAATCGTTAGTTTAGTGATCAAGCAACCCTTTTACCTTACCCTTCATTTCACACTCTTTTCCAGGCAGTGTTTAATCAAAACCAGATTTGCAGAATTAAAATACTAAAGCATTGCAGTACTAAACAAATTAATACTTTTACTTTAATTTAAAATGGAAAAGAGAGGGACCCTACCTCAAGGTGCATCCATTCGTCCACTCCTGCTCTTGATGCTTTCTAACTAAGAGTCATTGCTGCTCCCCCACGAGGCATATGTGATTTCACATATGACCTATGCCTACACAAGCAATTCGCCTTGACCTTGGCGATTCAAAACCACGCCAAAACATCCAACGCACTAAAAGATTAATCCAACAAACCTTAAAATGCATAAAGACACTAATTTTGGATATGCGAAACCAACCATAATAGTATATCCTTACCGCGAACCCAAGCCGGTGGACTGAAACATGGAGAATCGCTTCGCCTTCGGCGAAGATCATCGGAACGTGCACCAAGGAGTCCCAACGAACCTTCCGCATAACCAAGAACCAAAAGAAAACCAAAAAATGCATCACCCCAAACCCTAGGGTGTTCCGCCAAATCTCACCAAACGCCGATTAAGTTGAAACAATTCCAAGAAGAGATAAGAGAAAGTGGAGAGGATATTACCATGGAATATCAAGCTCCAAACCAGCAGAAATCCAAAGCAAATGAAGAAGAGGAGGAGGTCGGGGGTGGAGCGTCACGCGGCTCACAGGGGAGAGCCCCTTGGTTGGTGTCGTGCAGGTTGAGTGAGGGTAAGGGAGAGATTAGTTTAGGTTTTTATTTATTTTATTTTCTAATTTAAAATTAATTAAATTACCTAAAAACAAAGCACTGCATGGTTTGGGATGCATGGTTAGCCAAACCGTGCGCCGATCGTGCGGTCCTTTCTGCCCAAATGGAATCCCTCTCACAGGCTAGGCGCACGGTTTGGGAAACCGTGCACAGCCCATGTGCAAGCCATTTACTCTTTTAATAAGGTCTCACATCTTGGGCCACACGGTTATCCAAACCGTGCACCAACCGTGCGCCCTCTGCAGCTCTTTAAAACAAGGGTCCGGTGCTTTAGAAACCTCTCGGGCCACCCGAGAAATTTAACGGGCCTTCGCCCATGCCCAAAAACATTAAAAGGAAGGGTTCCAACCTTCGAAACCTTGTTCCAAAGCCCGTTCTTCAAAACGACCAGTTCAGTAATCGAAAAAGTTCAAAATCCTTCGGGTTTTAGTCCGATTCAAAATGCGGGTCATTACAACCTTCCCACCTTAGAACTTCTCATCCCCGAGAAGCCTTCGGGAACAACATACACATCACCCAACCTACAAGGGCTGTGAAGCTTCATTCAAACAATCACGTTGCATTCACAAACTTCCAACACACCCTTATGCATCCACTAAACCCTATGACACTTAACCCACCAAAACTCGATCCAACGCTCGTTTACCAAACGAAACACCAAGACGGCTCTTCCCGATCCCATCTACCCAGAGACACGAACCTGTCGTCGTCTCGCCAAGCATCATGCCACAGGTACTCCCCACCTAAGATTTTTAACGTTAAGAAACCAACTCTAAACTATGGTTCAGACCACCGTTGGGATTAACTTTCAAAGCACGCCCAAGCATTCCCAAGATGCTCCTATCATGATTTGAAAAAGTTCAAACGGTCAATTCCCCATCAACCTCAAGGCCCAAGTCATGCCGGTTGTTCATACTCGGCACCGGCTGAAACAAACCACACTCGCCTCAACCTGACGACATGCCAGAGAATGGAATGTCACCGACCGCAGACATTAAACAAGAACCCCAATTCAATCCATCTCTGGCTGACTATTTACAAGAACGCTCGGCCTAAACGGCAAACGTAATTCAAACAGAACCACAATGCCTTTCTCCAAGGAACCTTACGTTTAGTACAAACACGTTCACTGAAGCCTACACCCGACTTCCGATAACGTTTCCAAGATCAAACCATACAAGAATCCGATGCACCCAGTGTGCAATACCAAAAGAGAACCATCCCATCAATCCCAACAGCTTACAAGCATTAGCGCGGATAAGGTCGACGCTCTCTTAGTGCATCTTGGACGAGGACAATATAGGGGACATGTTCGTCGCTAAATAGAATACACTAAGAGGTTTGAACAGATTCCAGTTAATCATACCAGACTACTGGAAGGAAGAATAGTCAAACCTCAACTGGTCGACTTCAAGGAAGGAACTCGGTTTCACCTGCCGACACATCCACACGCTTTAAACTTGCATGTCACAAGGCATTCAGACATGACCAACCCCTTTTCCAAAGGCATTCCAAGAAGCTTAAATTCCACGCAAAAGGACACATTTACTAGATTCGACGCAAAGCGCTCCCAACCTTAGGAGTATCCTAGTCGTCGAATGGAAAGAAGATAAACTAGTCGAGCACAAACGTGCTAGTACACAAACACCACAAACGATCGCGTGATTCTCCCCCTCCACAATCACATCACCAAAAAAACGAAGAAGATCCAAAACAAGGAAACCAGCGTGTCAAAACACACAAGTCATTCGAAATCCATCCCAAACATTGGGACAAAACAATTCTTTAATGGTGGGACACTCTACTGAGGAGATGACCCAAAGCCGCAACGAAAGTCAAAACCCAACGACCACCCATCCGAACAAGGGTGTCATTAGAAAGACAAGAGTCCAATAAGGTACAATGGTACCCGAACAACACCTCACGTCAGAAAACCCACGGTACAAGCAAGACATTAAAATGATAAGGGTGCTACCAACCACGGGCTATCCCCTTACTATGATGAAATGTTGACCCTAACAACAGGTCACGCCAAATAAGTCTCTAGGCTCAAAAGACAAACATCAAACCACCGTTAAAGAGAATAATGCCTACGGAAAACACCTACAGTTCCATTCCAAGTCAACTCAAGGAGAAACTCAAAAATACCCCTTACACTAGGGTTTCAACGCACCACCACGGTTTCCATTACCAAGCCCTTAACATTTTACCCCATTTAAGCTCTAAACATTTAAAAACTTCAACCACGCATCAAGAAAACGGGAAAGTTTTACAAAAGCTTCCTTTTAAAATTCAACCACCCCAACCAGGTTATCTCATTCAACACTCTCCAACTATCCTACTAGGGCCCAGTTTCACATTTAACATTTAGCCAAAACCTTTAAATTTCGAAATTAGGAAACATTTCCCATTTAATCATTTCACAATACAACAAGCCTTTACATTTAATACAGGTTGTCATTTCCCAATTCATGAAGCGCCCATACACTTCATGGATTGAAAATTTACTCCCCTTTTTATCAAAACTAGATTCCAACCCAGAATTAAACATGCTCACATACAACAGACCAAGTATATGGGTGGATATCTACCAACCTATAAAGCACCCATACACTTTATAAATTGGAATTTGGATCCCTTAATCAAAACCAATTTAATTTAACATTTTAATTTCCACATCTTTAAATTTTTATCAATATCCCTACAAACGTATTTATATCATGCTCAGAATGTTTTTAATATATGGGTTACCCCTTCCTGATTGTAAGGTGCCCATACACCTTATAATCGAAAATTGGCTCATGTTCATTAACAACCCAGGTATAACCAAAGAAATACATGCCATCATAAGCAGTAAACACAGAACATGTTATAACACATAAGCATGGAATATAATCACTTAAGCATATTATACAGGCAAGCCAAGATGCAACTATATTCCATGGCACATGCATGACATGTTAATTCATATGTGCCTAATATGATGCATGGAATGCAGCTTTCTTGCCATATCAGGCCAAGGGTAAAAATTAAAGGAAATTTCATAAACCATAAGCAGCATAAAATACAACATTAACTCAAGGTAAAATCATATCGACCGTAATAGCAAACAACATGAACAAAAATTCCCAGCCCTGGCCACTTGGTCATTTCCCGTACGTGGGGTGATCAGTCCCAATCATGGCTGTTATCCAAGCACCAACACATTCCTGATCTCATGTCTACCAACCCAAAACAATAAGACAAAAAGAAAAGAAACCCCTCTGATAACACTTTGTAGCGTCCCATCCTGGCTTACCATCGAATCGGTCGCTGGACCGGTAGGTCACATGGCCTCAAGCACGTCTCCTAGTATGCCAGAGGCTGCCGAATAGCAGCGAGGGTCTCGGGAGGTGATAGCGGGGAGACTATACCCTCATATCAGAGTAATGCAGCGGTATTAGCAGATTAAATAATATTAAATAGCGAAAGACGTAAAGAATTTAAAGACAACAGTGATAGACATGTAATATCCATTTAATAAAAGGAGGAAAATGCCAGTTTACAATGTGTGCATGTACATATGATGTTACATTTATGAAAGTAGGAAACATTACAACATGCTTTACAAACAATATAAAAAGAAAAGACAACAAATCTCGATGGTGATTCCCTGAGCATCCCAAGATCCTACTTGGTCCTTTGATCCTAACTCATCAGGTACAAATAGCACATCACACAACCTAGGTCCTGCAAACAAGAAGGTCTACTCAGGTACCCAAGTGCAATGGCAGCCCGAGTAGGGTGTGAGATATAAATCTCAGTAGGTCGGCACCACCGGTGTCTAACCCAATCCAGATAGTGTACAATAGCTAAACAGTGAGCAGGTATGGAGAAATAAGATAGCAGAATTACATAAGTAAATAACACCCGTCCAGATTCCCAAGGGACACCTGACGGTTATACCTGCTTCAGCTCGTTGCCGGTAAAGTAACCTAATCATATCACCATATATATATATATATAATCATTTAGATCATAGATGGTGTTGGGTAAGAATGCCTCCCACCCATTAATAAGGTTAGTGGGCATGAGGTAAGAATGCCTCTCGTCCCTATAGGTCTACTGGAAAGGGTTAAGGATGCCTCCCTTCCATACATGTATCAAGATTAGCGGGAATGAGGTAAGAATGACTCCCATCCCTAAATAAATAGGAAATTGGTAAGAATTCCTCCCTTCCATAAATCAGGATTTGTGGGGACGAGGTAATAATGCCTCTCGTCCTTATAAATCAACTAGCAAGGGGTAAGAATGCCTCCCTTCCATCACATTCATAATAATGGCATGGGGTATAGCTGCTTCCAATTCAGACATGTAAATCATCACTAGAAGTCAACAATAAAGGGGTAAGAATGCATCCCTTCCATACATGTAATCATCAATAGAAGTCAACTGGAAAGGGGTAAGAATGCCTCCCTTCCAAATATGTACTACAAAACTGGCATGGGGTATAAATGCCTCCCATCCAACCACGTATCTGTCACTAGGTGGCCTCAGCATACACTCACCTTTATTGTCATTCATTATGTGGCATCAGTATGTGCGCACTCACAATACAAACATGTCTATAGTATACTACTCATGGAATTACCTCATAAGCAATCATAGAATCATACCACATACACATAAGCGATCATAATTAAGGTAACCCATCTTAAGTATCTAAATTAAGATATTCATACATTCACTTTACTAACATAATTCGTGCTCATTATGTTATCCCAAGGTGTGGTTGTACCACCCTAATATGTTCCTTCCTAGTCTCACTGTTCCATCTTAAAGGATACATTTATCATTATTTAACCCTTTGATACCTTCTAGAGGTAAAAATTCATTTAGTCTTAAGTCATCCCACTATGGTTATCATCTTACTCAATTTTCCTAAACATGGAAAATTGACCCAAACATAAGAATCCCAGACATTTCATTCTCTTTGCCTCAACAAAGCAAGTTCACATACAAAGCATCAAAGAGGCACCACAACAATACATAAGACAAGCATAAAAAAGTCTACCACTACTTTTTATCTCGAAGACAACGCACCTTTGATCGAAGGGTTTTATTATTAAATAGTTAGTTTAGTGATCAAGCAACCCTTTTACCTTATCCTGCAATTCACACTCTTTTCCAGCTAGGGTTTAATCAAAACCAGATTTGTAGAATTAAAATACTAAGGCATTATAGTACTAAACAAATTAATACTTTTACATTAATTTAAAAGGGCAAGGAGAGGGACCCTACCTCAAGGTGGATCCATCCGTCCACTCTGGCTCTTGACACTTTCTAACTAAGAGTCATTGCTTCTCCCCCATGATGAATATGTGATTTCACATACGACCTATGCCTACACAGGCGAGTTGTCTTGACCTTGGTGACTCAAAACCATGCCAAAACATCCAACGCACTACAAGATTAATCCAACGAACCTTAAAATGCATAAAGACACTAATTTGGGATATGTGAAACCAACCAGAATAGTAAACCCTTATCAGGAACCCAAGTCGTCAGACCGAAACAAGGCGAATCGATTCTCCTTCGGTGGAAATCGCCAGAACGCGCACCAAGGAGTCCCAAAGGACCTTCCACATAACCAAGAACCAAAAGAAAACCAAAAAACGCATCACCCCAAACCCTAGGGTGTTCGACCGAATCTCACCGGATGCCGATTAGGTCGAAACAATGCTGATAAGAGAGAGGAGGAGGTGGAGAGGAGATTACCGTGGAGGATCAAGTTCAAAACTGGTGGAAATCCAAGGAAAATGAAGAGGTGGAGGAGTCCGAGGGTGTAGGGTCGTGCGGCTCGCAGGGGAGAGCCCCTTGGTTGGTGTCATGTGGGTTGAGTGAGGGTGAGGGAGAGATTAGTTTAGGTTTTCATTTATTGTATTTTATAACTTAAAATTAATTAAATTACCTAAAAAAAGCACTGTATGGTTTGGGATGCACGGTTAGCCAAACCCTACGTAGACCAAGCGATCCCCTCTGGCCAAAGGGAATCCCTCGCATAAGCTAGGCGCATGGTTTGAGAAACCATGCGCAATCCGTGCGGAAGCCACTGCCTCTTTAAATAAGGCCGCACGGTTTGGGCCGCACGGTTAGCCAAACCGTGCGCCAACTATGCGCCCTCTGCAGCTCTTTAAAATAAGGGTCTGGTGCTTCTGAAACCTCTCGAGCCACCCGAGAAACTTAATGGGCCTTCACCCATGCCCAAAAACATTAAAAAAAAAGGGTTCCAAACTTCGGAACCTTGTTCTGAAGCCCAATCTTCAAAACGACCAGTTCAGTAATCGAAAAAGTTCAAAATCTTTCGGGTTTTATCTGATTCAAAACACGGGTCATTACAACCTTCCCACCTTAGAACTTCTCGTCCCTAAGAAGCCTTCGAGAACAACGTACACATCACATAACCTACAAGGGTCGTGAAGCTTCATTCAAATGATCACATTGAGTTCACAAATGTCCAACACACCCTTAAGAATCCATTAAACCCTACGGCACTTAAGCCCCCAAAACTCGAGCCAATGCTTATTTCCCAAACGAAACCCCAAGACGACTCTTCCCGAGCCCATCAACCCAGAGACACGAACCCGTCGTCATCTCGCCAAGCATCCTGCCCCAGGTACTCCCCACCTGAGATTTTTAACGTTAAGAAACCAACTCAAAACTAAGGTTTGGATCACCATTGGGATTAACTTTCAAAGCACTCCCCAAGCATTCCTACGACGCTCCTAGCGTGATTTGAAACAGATCAAATGTTGATTCCCCATCGACCTCAAGGCCCAAGTCGAGCCGGTTGTTCATACTCGGCACCGGCCAACACAAACCGCACTCACCTCTACCTGACGACCTGCCAGAGAATGTTATGTCACCGACCACAGACATTAAATAAGAACCCCAAGTCAATCCATCTCCAGCTGACTATTTACCAGAACGCTCGGCCTAAACCGCTGACGTAATTCAAACAGAACCACAATGCCTTTCTCCAGGTCACCTTACGTTTAGCACAAACACGTTCACCGAAGCCTACACTCAACTTCCGATAACGTTTCCAAGATCAAACCATACAAGAATCCCACGCACCCAGTGTGCAATGCCAAAAGATAACCATCCGATCAAGCCCAACGGCTTACAAGCATTATCACGGATAAGGTCGATGCTCTCTTAGTGCATCTTGGACGAGGACAAGATAGGGGACATGTTCGTCACTAAAAAGAATACACTAATAGGTTTGAATGGATTCCAGTTAATCATACCAGACTACTGGAAGGAAGAACAGTCGAACCTCAACTAGTCGAATTCAATGAAGGAACTCATCTTCACCTTCCGACACATCCACAGGCTTTAAACTCGCATGTCACAAGGCATTCAGACACGAGCAACCCCTTTTCCAAAGGCATTCCAAGAAGCATCCATTACATGCAAAAGGACACATTTACCATATTTGATACAAAGCACTCCCAACCTTAGGAGTATACTAGTCGTCGAAGGGACAGAAGATAAACTAGACGATCACAAACCCGCTAGTACACAAACACCGCAAACGATCGTGTGACGCTCCTCCACCAAAATCACATCACCAAACAAACGAAGAAGATCCAAAACAAGGAAACCAGCGTGTCAAAACACACAAGTCATTCGAAAGCCATCCCGAACATTGGGATGAAACAATTCTTTAATGGTGGGCCACTCTATTGAGTAGATGACCCAAAGCCACAACGAAAGTCAAAACCCAACGACCACCCATCCGAACAAGGTTGTCATTAGAAAGACAAGAGTCTAACAAGGTACAACGGCACCCGAACAACACCTCACGTCAGAAAACCCACGGTACAAGAAAGGCATTAATATGCTAATGGTGCTACCAACCATGGGCTAGCCCCTTAAGATGATCAAACGTTGACCCTAACAACGGGTCACACTAAATAAGTCGCTAGGCTCAAAATCCAAACATCAAGCCACCGCTAAAGAGAATAACACCTGTGGAAAACACCTATGGTTCCGTTCCAAGGAAAATCAAGGAGAAACTCAAAACTACCCCTTACACTAGGGTTTCAACACACCCCCATGGTTTCCATTACCAAGCCCTTAACATTTTACCCCATTTAAACTCTATCCATTTAAAAACTTCAACCACACATCAAGAAAATAGGCAAGTTTCACAAAAACTTCCTTTTAAAATTCAACCACCCCAACCGGGTTATCTTATGCAACACTCTCTAACTGTCCTACTAGGGCCCAGTTGCACATTTAACTGTTAGCCAAAACCTTTAAATTTCGAAATTAGGCAACATTTTCCATTTAATCATTTCACAATACAAAAATCTTTTACATTTAATACAGGTTGTCATTTCCCAATCCATGAAGCACCCATACACTTCATGGATTAAAAATTGACTCCCCTTTTTATCAAAACCAGATTCCAACCCAAAATTTAACATGATCACATACAATGGCCCAAGTATATGGGTGGCTATCTACCAACCTATAAATCACCCATACACTTTATAAATTGGCATTTGGCTCCCTTAATCAAAACCAATTTACTTTAACATTTTAATTTCCACAGCTTTACATTTTTATTAATATCCCTACAAACGTATTTATATCATGCTCAGAATGGTTTTAATATACGAGTTACCCCTTCTCATTTGTAAGGTGCCCATACACCTTACAATTGAAAATTGGTTCCTGTTCATTAAAAACCCAGGTAGAACCAAATCAAGACATGCCATCATAAGCAGTAAACACAGAACATGTTATAACACGTAATCATGGAATATAATCACCTAATCATATTATACAGGAAAGCCAAGATGCAACTACATGGAATGGAACATGTATGACATGTTAATATTCAAACCAGTGGTCGAACCGATAGGTCACATGGCCTCAAGCGCGTCTCCCCGTACACTAGAGGTTGCCGACTAGCAGCGAGGGTCTCGGGAGGTGATAGTGGGGAGACTATACCCTCATATCAGAGTAACGCAGCGGTATTATTAGAGTAAATAATATTAAATAGCGGAAGCAGTAAAAAATTGAAAGACAATAGTGATAGACATGTAATATCCATTTAATAAAAGGTGGAAAATGCCAATTTACAATGCGTGCATGTACAGATGATGTTACATTTATGAAAGAAGGAAACATTACATCATGATTTACAAAAAATACAAAAAGAAAAGAAAAAAAATCCCGATGGCGATCCCCTGAGCATCCCATGCTCTCGCTTGGTTCTTTTCTCCTAACTCCTCAGGTACAAACAACACATCACATAACATAGGTCCTACAAATAAGAATGTCTACTCGGGTACCCCAGTGCAATGGCGGCCTGAGTAGGGTGTGAGATATAAATCTCAGTAGGCTGGCACCACCAGTGTCTAACCCAATCCAGACAGTGTACAATAGTTAAACAGTGAGCAGGTATGGATAAATAAGATAACAGAATTACATAAGTAAATAACACACGTCCAGGTTCCCAAGGGACACCTGACGGTTATACCTTCTTCGGCTCGTTGCCGGTAAAGTAACCTGATAATGTCACCATATATATATATAATCATTTATATCATATATGGTGTGGGGTAAGAATGCCTCCCACCCATTAATAAGATTAGTGGGCATGAGGTAAGAATGATTCTCATCCATATAGGTCTACTGGAAAGGGGTTAGAATGCCTCCCTTCCATACACATATTGAGATTAGCGGGCACGAGGTAAGAATGCCTCTCATCCCTAAATAAACTGGCAAGGGGTAAGAATGCCTCCCTTCCATAAATCGGGATTTGCGGGCATGAGGTAAGAATGCCTCTCGTCCCTAGTAAATCAAACATCATTCATAGGTATGATAGGAAGTTTACTATACTTGATAGATAGTCATATAGATTTAATGTTTTCAGTATGATTATGTGCAAGATATCAATCCAATCCTAAGGAATTCCATTTAAAGGCAGTGAAAATATTTTTTTCTATTTAAAGGGAACCATGGATTTAGGACTCTTTTATACTTCTGGAAATGATTTTGTTTTAAAAAGAAATCTAGATGCTAATTTTGTTGGATGTATAATGGATAGGAAAAGTATGTTAGGAACTTGTAATTTCTTAGGAGATTCATTAGTTTCTTGGTCATGCAAAAATCAACACTCAGTATCACTTTCCACTGCTAAAGCTGAATATGTAGCGGCTGGAAGTTGATGTGCCCAAGTGTTGTGGATGCAACACACACTCACAGACTATGGTCTAAGTTTTACCAAAACATAGATATTGTGTGACAATACTAGTTCCATTTCCAAGTAAAAACCATGTACACCACTCTTGTGAAAAACACATAGATATTAGGCATCACTTTCTTAGGGATCACACACAAAAAGGAGATATCATTCTTCAATTTATCAAAATGCAAGATCAACTTGATGATATTTTCACAAAATCTTTACCCTACTATAGATTTGAATAAATTAAACAGAATTTAGGAATGATAACTATAAGTTAATATTCCATATTAACTTCTTGTTGAAACCTATCTCCTTATAGTAAGAAACACCTTTTCATAGGGGGGTACATTTTCTTATTAGTCAATTTTTGTCCTTAATCAAAATTTTTGTAATCAAATTTTCGTATTCAAATTTTTGTAATCAAATTTTCATAATCAAAATTTTCTTAATCAAAATTTTCATAATCAAAATTTTTTAAATCAAAATTTTCTTAATCAAAAATTTCGTAACCAAAAGTTTCGTAATAATTTTTTTTCATAATGAAAATTTCTTAACCAAGATTTAAATAAAAATCAAAGTCTAAAGTTCTTCGAAAATAATTTTCCTCATTACGGATAATTTTCCTAACAATATGAAAGGTATGTTTCCTTTCTAAAATTTTCATAAACATTTTTTTTCTTGTCGATATTTTCATTTTATTGAAATTTTTTGGAATCCCATTTCATTAAATCTGAATTTTTTATCTTAAAAACTTCAAAAGATCGTAACATAACAAATTCCTTCTTTGGTTATCATCTCAACCATTGGATCTTATCAAGAGTATTTCAATCATTAGATCAATCAAGTAAGATAAAACGTCACCTCAAACACCTATATAAGAACCCCCTGATGGTTTTCCCACATCGATCTTTAAAGCTTTGGTGTGTGGAAGTATTGCTTCTCTACTTAAGGTTGTTCTGAATCTTCAAGTTTTCCTTAATTCCAAATGTCTGTGAAAGCTTTTCCCCAAAAATAAATTTCATCAATAAAGGAAATATCTGAATGGAAGATATACAGAGAAAGGTTAGTCGATCTAAAATTATTTTCTAAGTATGATTATATTATTTCGAAGAATATCAAATTGAATGGTTGGGAGAGCATATGTGTATTCAAACTAAAGGCACAAGATCTGGTTGATCCGGATTTGTTGATTGAATTCTATGAATCAGTATGTTTCTTCAATGAAGGATGGAGAGACAAGTTTTCCTTCAAGAGTTATGGAAATACCTACTCTCTTTCCTAAACTAAGGCTGTAAGTTTAATTGGAATTCCATATGAAGGTGAAGCTGAATTTTTCACCCATAAATTACCAGATGTATCAGGTTTGTTTGAGAAGGAAAAGGATTTAGAGTTACTTGGATTGAAAGAAGTGAAGATTTTGAATATTATCCATCTCTCTAAAAATTTCTGGATTCAAGAATTATGGGTTCAAGGTTTTATTACTCCCAGAAACGGGAATAAGGATACTCTGAAGAAAAGTGACATCTATATTTTGGATTTTTTGGTAAACCTCAGGAAGATAAATTTGGTGAAGTATATATTGATTACAATTGATAATATCAAGAATGAAAATTTGAAGTCTCAAATAATCATGTATCTGGATATTATTTTGAATATTATAGTTATTTTTCTTGAGTCATTAAAAATCCCTTGTAGTTCTAAGCCAAGAAATTACACGGTTATTCTTCTTAGTGATGATACCTTGAGAAGGATGAAGGATAGATTATCTAATGAATCTGGAGAATTTTATGAGCTACCTGAAGAAGAAATAGAAGCTTTATCAAAAAAACTAGAAGTATCTAAGACTTCCAAGAAGGGTGGAAATAAGAGGAAGATGAAGGAACTAGAAGAGAAAAAAACTCATGCAGCTAAGGAAACTCAATCAGCACCACCTAATCCATAGAAGTAAAAGACTTATCCTGATGAAGTAGTTTTTAAGTGAAGAGAAGACAAAAAGAAAAAGAATGAAGGGGAGCCTATTTTTGGCCTAGACCCTTCTTAGGAAAAAGATTTGAACTTGAAGGCTGTTTAAAACCTTGAGAAGCAAGAAAAAGAAAATAATAAGAGGAAGAAAATGTTTGAAGCTGAGTTAGTTCAATCCCTTCTTAAGGCTACTGAGAAAGCCTCTAAAAAATTCAAGTACCATAATTATTTTTGAAATAATCACTCCTAGTGACTTTTTTAAGAATATGGTGATTCTGAAACCATAACAAGAAGAAGAAACAGTTCAAGAGGAATAAGTGGAAGAAGAAGAAGAATAAGAAGAAGGAAGTGGTCATATAGATGACATTACACGGAAAGTATAAGAATATCATGATAAGGAGAGTCCTTCTGAGAAACTGTCGATTCGAACTTCTAAAAGTAGAATATTAAAAACTTTCTACACCCAAAAAAGAAGAAAAGGATCAGGAAAAAGTGAATAAGACATATGAAGAAGAGAGTAGCAACTATCAATTTATTTATCTAGAAGATCTTTTGTCAGGTGTTGAGAAAGAAAATCTTTAGGAAGACAAGATTGTTCAATTATTAGATAGTGATCATGAATCACCAAAACCATAAGTGATTATTCTAAGAGCTAATGAGGGAAAAAAGGTGTTGGTTGATACACCTAGGATATCTATAGTGAAAAAGAAATATGTTGGTAGTCCATAGAAAAGGAAAGATGAAGAGATAGAAAAAAGATCCTCACCATCCAAACAGACTAATTTGGAATAGTATTCTCTTGGAAATGATTTTTTTGTTCAATCTTTAAAGAATATGGTTGATACCATTCCCTTATTTCTGAGTATAGACTCGCAGTTACAGATGCTACAGCATTCATTTAATCAGATATCAGATTCACTTACCATTCTTATGGATAAGTTTCGCAGGCTTGAGGCTGATTTCAAAACTTTTTTCATTGGATATGAAGCTTGCAAAAGATCATGTAAGGAAATCACTAATTGGTAAAGGACAAAAATTGAAGAGATGATAATACTTTATGATTTCCAAGGAAGTGTGAAGGATGATTTTGACACTGAATATGGTAAGTTTAATGATCTTACTAAGACCTTTTAAAAAAATCTAAGTCTCAAACAAACAACTCAGAAGTAAGAAGTCAAGGATATAAATGGGAAAATAAATTCAATGGCTATGAAATGGAAGAGGGAAATGAATCTTAGAATAGAGTTTGAAGAAAATATTACTAAGAATGAAAATATTTTGAAGGCTCGGGAAAATATTCTTAAGGCTCTGGAAGAAAAGATCAAAGCCTTAGGGAATAAAAATGAAGATTGGGATCAGCTGCTCAAGCATGTGGAAGAAGATCACAAGGAGATAAAGAAGCTAAAAACCGTCAAAAAGAAGTTAATGTCGAAGGAGAAGGAAGGATAATTTTTTCCTGATCTGATATTTTTTTTATTTCCTTCTTTGTAGAAATTTTTCCCATTATAATGAACTTTTGGTTGTTCATCATGCGTCTTGTTGTATAGTACTAATTTCTTTTAGGTAACATATTTTTTTCCATTCTCTTTATTCCTTTTTGAAAATCACAAATGGTGAGAAAGGAATGATAAAAATAATTCTAAGTAAATAATTGAATTCCCTAAGTAAGGGGTATTATATCTAAGGTGGAGTTTCATCAAAGAAGATTTCCTTATATAGGAAAAAGCAAAATATTTTTAAGGAAGTCAAGAATACGATCCTTAGGGATTTCAAAATGAAAGGGGGTTAGTCTTATTCAACATGATTCATAAGTAAAGAGAGATAACTTTTTTATTTTCAAAGTCCATAAAGAAAAATTCTATGTCCTTATATTATTTTTCATAAAGATTTTTGTGCTTTTCAAAAAGGGGGAGATTGTTGAGTCAATAATGTTTTCTAATGACTTTTCCATTCCTCTATGTTTTGAAAATCACAAACACTCTATCTTAAGGAAAATTATATTTTCCCTTAGAATTATCTTAATAATGAAAATTTTCCTTTCCTAAGGAAATTTATCCTTACCTAGGCTTTCATTGATCATTTTATAGTTACTCTAAATCTAACTCATTTTTATTCCTAATTTTAAAATTCGGTTTCACTTTTAAAACATTGGAATCCTATAAATTATTAGATATAGAGTATTCTGAATTCAGGTTCCAAATTCTATGAAATTTAGACTCCTAATTCACTGAAATTCAGACTCTGAATTCTCTAAAATTCAGACTCTGAATTCTCTGAAATTCAGACACCGAATTCTCAGAAATCGAGACTTATAATTCCATGATATTCAAACTCTGAATTCTTTGAAATTCAGACTCCAAATTATCTGAAATTCAGACTTCAAATTATCTGAAATTCAAACTCCTAATTCTGTTAAATTTAGACTCTAAATTCTATGAAATTCATACTTCAATTTCCTTAAAATTCATACTCTGAATTCTCTGAAATTCAGACTTCAAATTTTCTGAAATTCAGTCTCTCAATTCCTCAGAATTCAGACTTTGAATTCTACATAATTCCAATTCCGAATTCCTTATAATACAGACTCCAAATTCCTCATAATTCATACTCTGAATTTCTCAGAATTCAGGTTCTGAATTTTTTGGAAAATAGAATCCAAATATCCATAATCTATAGTCCCTGAATGATTATTTGTTTAGACTCAGAACTTTATTTTTTTCTTAGACACTAAAAAAATATATTTAGTTAAGAAAGCTTATTTTTCTTACACTTGTTATTGTTATGAAATGATTTCATACATTCTATTTCTAAAAAACTATTTTTTGAGTGACACGTGTACATGTCCTTCCAAAATTCAAGGAAAAACATGAATTTTGGAGGAGGGAGCTAACCGTTAGAGAAATGCCTCTAAATAGGATCTAATTTTAATGAGATCAATACGGTTCCATTACTCTAGATATTTCATGCTACTGAAGTGATTTATAGAGAGAGAGACTCTCATGCCTTGTGCGTACTGAACATCTTGTTCATCTTGCTTCGTGCGACTCCAATTATTGTTGTGTACAATCAAGGACTTTTGGGGATAGGAAGATAGAGGTTCTAACTATCTTAATGTTTGAGGGCTAACGGGGATAGAAAGACAGATTTCAATATTCCTTTCGAGGTCTTACCCTAGTGTAGATAAGATAGACTTTTTTGAAAGTATAAATCAAGGGACCTTTATCCAAGGTTCTTGGATACCCCAATCTTTGGGTTAAAAGATTTCATACTTGTTACTTGTTTTTCATCAAGTTTATTTAAATTATATTTTGATAAAGGAAGAAATTATAACCTTCTTATACTTTCTTGTTCTTTTGTATACTTTGATAAATAATATTCTATAAGATTTAAGGTATAATCTTTCCCTTATAAACTTTCCTCAAGTTTCATTTTTAAAACCACTTTTCCAGAACCTAGAAAGTTTGTAGAACTAAAATAGGTCTTGTGAATATACCTTTTTTAACCATATTAAACATAGTTTTCCTTAAGGTTAAAAATGAAAATTTTTCAATTTAAAATTCACCCCTCTTGTAATTGAACATCTATATTCATATTTTGATCCTACAAGGTGATGGATATGGATTTCTTACCTCATGAATACCTATTATTCCAAAACCTCTTGTACCAAACTGTTGTGAATTTTTGGAACTCTTCTCAATCAAACTTCTGGATACTTCTAATGACTTTTCAATCAATGTGCCCCAAATGATGCATCCAGAAGGTTTATTGCATTATCTAATAAGCCTTGGAAAAAGAATAAAATAAAGTGATGTTCCTAAATTGATTGATGTTGGTAGCTTGAACATAGATTTTTAAATCTTTCATAGTAATCATAATGGGTTTCTCTATATGATTGTCTGATGGCATAGATTTCTTTTTTGATTGTTGTGCTTCTAGAGGTGGGGAAGAATATTTTCATGAATTGTCTCACTAAGTCATTACAATCATGAATATATCCTGGTTTTAGACCATAAAACCATTCTTTGGGAACTCCTTCCAATGAAAATGGGAATGCCTTCTACTTTACCTGGTCCTCTGCTACTCCTCGGGGTCTTAAAGTATAGTAGACATATGTGAACTCTTTAATATGTTTGTTTGGGTCTTCACCTTTTAAGACATGAAATTCTGGAAGCAATGGTATCAAGTTAGGTTTCATATCAAAATCATTTTTTAACTATGTGATGAAAATTTTATTGTTTTGATTAAGGAATTATGGGGCATAGAGGTCTCTAATGGTTTGGTTCTGATTTCCTACCATGATAGAAGGCACGGAGTGAACACTTAAAGTTTTACTCGAGTCGACAAGAGAAATGTACTTAATTTCATATTGAAAATTAAGGTTTCTAAGTATATTAAATAAGGTTCTTTAAATTTTAGGATCTATGGAGAAAGGGTTAGTTTTTGAGGTTCTAGTCATAAAATTTTGAAGAAAAAATAAAGAATGAAAAAAAGATTGTCAACACCACCTCCCTTGCAATATCACCAAGTTTTGACACGTTCCTATCATGGGGTGTCAAAAAAAAATTCTCAGTTAAAATGTAGTAAAGTGATTAACCTTGGTTTTTTCCAAATGGGAGTTCACAAAAATTTTGTTTGTCACTTGAAATTAGAGAAATAAGTGAAGGTTGTTTTTAAAATTGTTTGATTTTGAAAAGAAAGAAAGAAATTAAAATGAATTTTGAACATGGATTGATGAATATAGTGATGGTGTTAGGGTAGGATCAAATTTTTCACTATAATAATGGTCATAAAAATAATTTCTCATGTCTTTCTATTGAATGATAAATGAAAGACTCCTAGATAAATTTTTCAGTCACCCTTGGTTGAAGGAAGTAATGAAAACCACCCCAACGTGCATGAAAATTCATAAATCATTCAAAAAATATAAGGCAAGTCCCAATCATGAATTTTTTTCTCCTTATAAATCTATAAACAATTAACTAATTCCACACATATGCCAATGATCTCTAGACACTCACCACATAAAAGAATCTACTTGATCAATGAAAACTATACTAGGCATAGGGAGTTTAAAAATTTTCAAAAAAAGATATTAATAATGAAATACACCAATCCCTAAATAAAATCACATTAATATAATTGGGAACAACTAAAAATAGAAAATTTTAAATAGAAAATGAGAGTTTTAAATTAAAACATGAGACTCAAATATTACAAAATGAAAACTCTCCCTTCCCCGACCACTCAAAAATTTTACTCCTCTATATGAAGGGTAAGAGAGTTGAAGGTAGGATAATAGAGCATTATGAGAATAATAAAATAAAAGGTAGAAAATATACAACAATTAAAGATTATAATACTTTAATATATCCCCTTATTATTCTTCTTCAACCCCCTTGAATGAAAGTGGACATAGAGATTTATATGGTTGAGGGGTTGAAACATTACCCTTCATATTTTTTCCTATAAAATATTCAGATTATTTCACATATTAAATTTATGAATATCAGAAATTTGTATTCTAAACAATTTTCATCTTATATTATTCATTATCCCTCCAAATATCATATTTTTTGGACAAGTGTTGAAAACGTTGTGCCTAGATTATTGAAGAAAACTTTTTTTGGCTGAGGAGACTCTTTAACTCCCTCTACTTTAGAGTCTTAAATGGATGACTTAATGAACTAAATTCTCTATGAACATTAATGGGAACATGATTATTGGATTTTTATTTACAATCCAACTGTAATCATCACATTTGGATATATTTATGCTACTATATGACTAAATTACTGAGGTGGGGTCCATTCTATCGGTAAGAAATATTTTTTCACTTTATTTATTTTAATAGGTCAGTGTGTTTTGAATTGGATCTGGGACCAGAATAAAAAGTTGAATATCACGAAAAAATTAAGTATACAAAAAAATAATCACTTTAATTGGATGAAAATTTTAAATGTTATACTGGAAATAAAAAATCTCTAGAAAACTATTAAATTTCCAAAATTAATAATTTTTCACAATTAAGCCCAAAAGTCTCCAAAAATACTAAAATGATGAAAATAATCTAAAATTGATTAATTTATAGTGATTGAATCATTTAAAAACACCTGAAAATTTAGGAAAATATTGTCTCTATTAGTGATCAAATTCCAAAGAATGGAAAGAATAAATGGGCGGAAACGAGATCAAGTTGAAAGAAACCTCTAGAAAAGGAGGTAGAACTCACCTTGGATAACCATGGATTGATCACTATGACCTAAGAATAAATACCCATTTAAAAGAGATTCAACTCCTTAAAAACACTCTAGGGTTCCCATGGGTTGAGTAGAAGAAGTGGGAGAGAAGTCGGGTTTGGGGGTATATGGGTATTTATTGGCCCACTGAAAAACGGATGACTGCAGCGCAACCCCTTGGACCTTGCCACAACACTGTCTGACATAGGGTGTTATACAGAATAGCCTGAGAAAATACACTACAAATAACCTCAATAAAATATAGTTTCAATAATCCAAGTCAGATCTATTAAAAGTGGATCATGGGGCTATGACACAACCTTAGATACCACATCACAGAACCCCCTTTACCAAGAAAGCTTCCACACCACAACCTACTAGCCACGATGCAACTACACCTAAAAGGTATTTTACTTGAAATCTACCATGAGATCCCTTAATTATTATAATGGATCCACTATGCCACAAACACCAACACTACGGTGCAAGAAAACCCTCCACATCGTAGCCATGCCACTTTTGGTAGTTGCTCCCCCAAAACACCTCAAACACCCTCCAAACCACCTAGAACCTCCTATGGGTGCCTCCAAAATCCAAAAAACACAAAATAAAGTAATTTTAGGACCATAAATTAGATACCTATCAAACCATTCTCATACTCAATAATTCAAAACTCAACCTAGATAGGAAAGAAATAAAAACACAGTCGTCCAGATAGCCACCCCACGAGATATCTCTCAAGGATCCTACTATCATAGAAGATTATCCACATCAATTAGAGGAAAAAATTATAAAACCATGAAATAGAAATAATCATCTCCTAAACACTATCCCAATGGATATACCTATCAAACAAGATCAAGGCTACCAAAAAATAGATATCAAGAGGAAACCATCTCATAAACCAAAAAAGGTCTACAACCACAACCAGAGTTTCAATAAAAATAACTAAACAATGAATTTCTCAGGGTACTGATTATGTATCTGTGAATCATGTTATCATGTACTCTACTCCACACCACTATTCCACCAAAGGAAAAAACCAAAGAAATAAAACACCCATGCAACATCTTCTCCTAGCAGTCTGGGATCTCCATGGGTCGCTCCTCAAAAGTCATGTCATCATCAACATTGATCTTGCTCTAATCGAGGAAATGAGAGTCGTCATGAAGATAATGATGAAAATTAGACACATGAAAAACCGAATGTATCTATCACATTTTAGGGGGAGGATCTATTTGATACTCCATGATACCAACGTGATCTAACACATAGAAAGACCAAACAAATCGGAAAGAAAGTTTACTCTCACGTTGAAACCTTTATTTCCAATGATGACGAGTCACCTTCAGAAACACATAATCTCCAATATATAACTGAAGAGACCTCCTCCTATGACCATCATAGGATTTTTTTTACAATCCTATGTTTCTTTAATTCATTCAAAAATTACCTAGACTGTCCCTGTCATGTTCTGCACTAGCTTTGACTTGAGGTTTGCTGACTCTTTAACCCCGGTCCAACATAATGGAGAATGAAAAGGTTTACCATAAAATATTAAAATGATTCCATGCCAATGGTAGAGTGAAAGCTATTATTGTAGTAAAAATCAACCACATTAAGGTGAATCATCCTTGAAACTCCAAATTCCATGACACAAGACCACAATATGTCTTCAAGATTCTGGATGGAACGCTCTATATGACCATCCGTCTATAGATGAAATGAAATTCAGAGGCATAAATTAGAGACAAAAACATATTGGATACCTACTTACACCCTGATGGTAAAATGAGGTTCGCGATCCCAGATAATCATCCTTGGGACTCCATGGAATCTCACCACCACCTCTAGATACCACCTCGAAAAAACCTCCAATGATCTCCACTGCCTAATCACTATAAAGTTGACTTATTTTGCTAAAAAAACATTATAACACATATAGAATAATAGAATTATATTCTAGAGGTAAATTGGAAATTAATTTCATTGAAATTTCCTACCACTTTCATCAGGTAACATCTAAAAGCTGGAGAAAACCATCAGGAATAAGGTTCTCATCCTTTACCTTTTCGTAAACCAAACATTAATAAATAAACTCTGCTACTACACACTACAACCTATACCACCAAAATAGAACTATAAAATCTTGTTACATATATTAAAATTGGAAAAAGTTTCTAGTAATAGAGAAAATTCTTATAAATCTGATCCAAAAGTGTAGCTCGTTTCACAAGCTTCTATTTTAATAGTCATAGAGACTGAATGGAGTTATGGAATAGAAGTTGTGGATGTTTGAATTCAGGATTCCAAAAATGATTCATGGATATCCCATTCCTAAAGATCCAATTGGGCAGGTCCCATTCATGGAGGTCCATCTGTGAAAATCCCATTCACAGAGGTTGGGTCATGGAGGTCCCTCCCAAGAATATCCGAGTCTATAAATCTCTTTCCCAAATGTGTGAAGGCCTGATGGTAACCACTGTGCAATATCAATGTGGATTTTTGGAGTGCTTCACAACCATGAAAAGGGTTGATGGTAACATTTGTGCCATATAAGTTAGACTCACGGAGCCCCATCACTCACGAATCTCATAAAGCTTCACAAAAGCCTCCAATCATTAAAAAATACACACCCTATAAATAACCCTATCTTGCCTTTACTAAAAGGGTAGAGGGGATGCCGAGTTGCAACATCATGTTACCAATTTTTGAAGATCCAGAGCTTTGCAAATTAGCATAACTCATTACCAATGGGCTTTGTAAGACCCTAAGCTCTGCGAAGGCCCAACCTTTATGATAGCATGAGCTCCACAAAGCCCCAACCTTCCTAAGACCCAAATCTATGAGAAACTAAAACCTTTACAAGACCCTGAGCTATATGAAACCCCATATTTCGTGAAACTCCTACCTTCATGCCCGTTGGTATATACTATGGGGGAATCATCCCCACACCCCCACTTGAGATCAGTGTCAGGATATGGTCTTGGTCTTTCAACCTGATTTTTTTCCACAGTCACTAACCCTCATGAAAAATAGAGAGTTTTGTCATAAACTTTTTGGGTTGTGTATATTTTGGGTTTTGCATTATATGGACCCAACATCCACCCCATTTAATACCATGATTCAAGATACTCCACTACACTCTCTAAAATACCTTGATTTGGCCTACTCCTCTTGGTCTGTTTCCCCTGTCACGAGTTGAGATTCTCATCTTAGATTCCTAAAGTAACTTGAGTCTAAAAACTCCTCAAGAAACTCTTGGAACCCTTGTCACCTAACTCACATGCTTGGTCGAACTAGAAATGGATTCTCTTGCATAATTCCCACATCCTATCCATTTCTAGGCATCTTCCACCTAGTAGTCCTCACTACATTACATTAAATTGTATAACACCCTATATGATAAATATAGGATGCCTCCTATGAAAAAAATGATATTCCTTATGTATAAAGCATAAGATTCCTCAAATCATTACCATGAGAGGACCCCCTTAGTCCTCACTACGTGAATTTAAACTATTCTGTAACCTGTGTAATTAGAATAGGATGCCTCTTGTGAAAATCACGAGATGCCTTATGTGTCAAGCATAATATGACTCATGTAATAATCAGGAGATGACCACCAAATAGAAAACATGGGCCCCCTCCTCATGTGTAAGACCCAATCATATCCCTCATCCCATCATCATGTCAGGATTCCCTCATGACCTGAAATAAGGAAGAAAGGATGGACAACTCAATAAAAAATCCTCACACACAATGTCCTTACACAAGATGTTAAACTATAATATCACTCCATATAATGGTCATGGGATTACCTCATGACCTGACATGAGAAAGAAAGTATGGGTAGCTCAATGAATAATCCCTACACAGTGTGTCCTTTCACATGACGTTAAACTATAATCTTACCCCATGTAAGGACATGGGATACCCACTTGACCTGACATGAGGAGGAGATGATGGGAATATTCCATGCGTAATCCAAATACACACCATCTCTACTCCCAAAAATTCTTGGGAAGCTTACATATATAATCCCCATTAATATCCTTGCTACTCCATAGCATCACATGGGTTGCTTCAAGGCATAAGCCCCAACCACATCATCGCTGCTCCTAACAATACATGGGTAGCTTCCATGCATAATCCTTTCACACCACGTCCTTCCACATGACATTAAACTATAATCTTAATCCATGTAATAGAAATGGGATTCCCTCATGACCTGACATGAGGATGATAGAATGGTCTTCTTCCATGCATAAGCCCCGTACACCACACCCTTCCACATGATGTTAAACTGAAATGTTGCTCCATAAAATGGACATGGGATTCCCTCATGACCTAACATAAGGAAGATAATATGGGAAGTTATATGCATATGACCCATGAATCACACCCTTTCACACGATTTTAAACTATAATCTTACCCCATGTAGTGGATATGAGTTTCCATTTTGACCTGACATGAGGAGGATATGACAAGAAACTTCCACATGTAATCACCATCTACATCATCGCCACTCCAAGAAATGTCCAGGTATCTTCCAAGTGAAAGCCCCATTTACATCATTTCTTCTCCATTACATCACCTAGGTCACTTCCATGCATAATCCCCAACCACATCATCACTACCACAAGAATCACGCGGGTAGCTTCCATGCATAATCCTTGCACACCACATCCTTACACATGACATTAAATTGTAATCTTACTCCATGAAATGGACATGGTATTACCTCATAACCTGGCGTGAGGAAGACATAACATGAAGCTTCCATACATAAACCCCACACATCATATCCTTCCACATGATGTTAAACTGTAATATTACTCCATGTAATGGACATGCGATGCCCTCATGACCTGATATGAAGAAGATGGAATGATAAGTTTCCATGCATAATCCCCAAACCATTTCATTCCACATGAAATTAAAATATAATCCTACTCAATGAAATGGACATGGGATTCCCTCATGACCTGACATGAGGAAGAAAAAATTGGTAGCTTTCATGCATAATCCCAAGACATCACTTTCTTCCACATGATGTTAAACTGTAATCTTATTCCATGAAATGGACATGGGATTCCCTCATGAACTAATATGAGGAAGAAATAATGGAAAGCCTCTATGCATAAGCCCCACACACCACATCCTTGTCGCATGATGTTAAAATGTATGAATCAGTCATGTCACATGACCTTAAATTGTGTCATCGAACTACATGTGTTTTGATCCTTGTCTCCTAAACAAGGTATGTATAAATCCTCCCTAAGGTTAAATCCTAACATTCAACTGAGGGGTGGCATCTTACCTCTAAGGTACACAGCTCTTGAATCTTCTTCCAAAGGGTATACCTAATCCATCACTCTGGATTCACCTCTAAAGGGCATTATGATATGTCACTTAGGATCTGCCTCTAAAGGGTGTTCTAATCCATCACACCAGGTCTGCTTCCAAGTGGAATTATGATTCAACACTCTGGGTCCACCTCTAAAGAGAATTCTGATCCAAACTCAGCTGTGATGTCTTTCCTCCTAAGGACACACCTCTCGGATCCACCTCCAAAGGGCATATATGAACTGTCACTCTATATTTTCCTCCAAATGGAATTTTGATCCTTCACTCCAGGTTCACCTCCAAAGGGAGTTCTGATCCGTCACTCCAGGTCTACCACCAAAGTTTTTCTGATCCAAACTCAAGTGTGACATCTTCCCTCCTAGGGACCCACCTCCTGGATCTACCTCCAAAGGGAATATCGGATCTATCACTCTGGATCTTCCTCTAAAGGGAGTTCTAATCAATCATTCTAGGTCCACCTCCGAAGGGAGTTTTGATCCAAACTTAGGTGTGTCATCTTTCCTCCTAGGGACACACCTCCTGGATTTTCCTCTGAAGGGTGTTTTGATCAATCACCTCCCAAATCCACCTCTAAAGGGAATTCTGATCCATCACCTCTTGAATTCTCCTCCAAAGGAAATTCTGATCCATCACCTTCTAGATATTCCTATAAAGGGAATTTGATCCACTTACTGGTAAACTCGGGTGTGACATCTTCCCTTATAGGGATGCACCTCCTTGATCCACCTCAATAGGGTGTTCTGATCTCCAAACCTATCCCCACAGGAAATTAACCATGTACCCCTCTCCACAGGATGTAGAACTTGTTATCCAGCCTATAATATCTACCCCATTAAATACACATGGGATGATTGAGGTAAAATTCCTTAGAATACTTACTCCCTTGGCGTCAATTACATCGTGATCGACAATGGAGGCCTTGGTACTGTTCCCAATATGCCTCATATGAGATGACCTTATAAAGTGGATGATTTATAGGTTCCCCACACACAAAGTTCCTAGAGAGGCCTATACATGCTTGATGTTACCATTTACTCCGATGAAAGGCTATTTCCCTATTGAGAAATAAGTAGCATAATTAATGAGAATCCACATTGAGATGGCATTGAGAATGAGTTTCAAGAACATGAATCAAATCTATGAGGGAGACCCAGATTAGGAGACAAACTCCAAGAAGGAATCCATGAAAGTATGAACCAATATCACATAAACCTATTTTGATCAAGGATCTAACATCACCAAAAATGGTGGTGGAGGTTTCCCTCCTTTAGAAAATGGGAATGTAGGTCATGAAACATGTGTCGCAATGAAAATGTGTGCCCTGATGAGAAATCTTCAAAAACTAAATATTTTTCATGTGAAGATGTACCTCCAATGGTGATCTATGGAACTCTCAAATAACCACCACATGATTCACCAAAGTGATAAAAATACTCCCCTAGAACAACACCTGGTGATGTTTATCCTCCACTTACTACACCAAATATGATTGCACATTCATTTGAAAAAAAAACTTTTCCTCTAACCTCTCCCATATCTAGATGCATTGCTGAGAGTTCTTCCATCACTCTCTAGGAATATCTAGATACACAAACAACATCACTAAGTGACTTCATGCTCAATGCATCAACCACAACATTTCCCCTGCCTGGTGTATATGAAATCTTGAAGTCATAATGCTACAATAATTTCATCCACTATCACTGTTTAAAGTTCAAGTCACCATGGAAGAAGACATATCTCAGTCTCTTATGATCAGTAAAAACCAAAAAACACTCTTCAATGAGGTAATTTCTCCACCACTTCACAACAAACAAAACTTCCACCAAATCGAGATCATGGGTGGAATAGTTACACTCATGGGGATGTAACTGATGAGACCCATAAGACACAACCAATATCTATTTCATTAGTACACAGCCCAAAAAAAGATTTGAAGAATCACCGAAAACCTTAAACTGAACTCCCTCTAATGGAAAATAAAAGACCTAAGCACTAACCAACTTCTCCTTTAGGTACTCAAATTTCATCTAACACTAGTCAGTCCACAAGAACATCTGATCCTTCCTGGTCAAGGATGTTAGAGGAGCCACAACCCAAGAGAAATCATATATGAACCTCCAATAATAGCATGAAATAATGAGTAAAACTCACTCTTATTCTATAGTCTTGTGGCTTCCCAAGAAACAAACACCTCTATATTCGAAGGATCCACCACTACTCCTCGTCGGGATACCACATGTCCCAAGAAAAAAAAATTAAGAGTCCAGAACTCAAACTTTTAAAACTTCCCAAATCATTACTAAAGATTAATAACTCCAAACATAGAACATAGATACACTAAATGCTCCTCCATATATGTAGAGTACACAAGGATTTCCTCAATGAAAACCACCAGGAATTTATTCAACAACTCTTTGAACATTGCGTTCATTAAACCCATGAACATGGTTGGAGCATTCATAACACCAAACAACATCACAAAAAACTCTTAATTCCCATGGTGAAAATATAAAGTAGTCTTTGTAAAATCCTCATCTTTCACCAATATTTGATAATATCCTGACCACAAATCAATCTTTGAGAACCAACTTACTCTCATCAACTAATCGAATAATTTATCAATCCATAGAAGAGGATAGAGGTTCTTCACTATCACTTGGTTCAAATGAAAATAATCAATACAAATATGAAAAAAAAATTATCATTATTCATGAACAAAATTAGTGCACCCTAAGGTGACATGATCAAATGAACAAAACCTTGCTGCAACAGATTACTAAGATGTACTCTCAACTCTTAAAAATTAGAAGGTGTCATACTATATAAACAGATCGATATATGAGAAACACCTAGTTGTAGCTCAATCTTGAAATTGATATCTTGTTGAGGTGGTAACACTACAACATATTTAGGAAATATATCAGTGTACTCTTCTACAACCCTAGGAAATATTGTTGCATGAACCTCCGAGGAACTTAGCATAGGCTCATCCATCAAAAATGATAAGGATGGGACACAACTATGTTATGATGAATCAATTATTTGAAGCATCCATTACATGTTTTAAATTTTATTTTCAAATAAAATGTTTTCATTTATAATTGATTATATTTTTAAAAAAAATTGATTTCAAAATGGAAAAGTTATTTTTCTAAAGAATTATTCTAAGTGATCTTTAAAAATCATTTTCAATCTAAGATGACATCATTTGATATTACTTGAGATTTACTGGAGATATGATTCAAGGTTTACATCCTTATTATTTCTTTAGATGGTTTATATTTATAATGATAGGATATTGGTGAAAAAATTTCTCTTTTCCATGGTTTATACTTTGATGAAATTTTTATGAAATCTATTTCATTTCAAGAGTTCTGCGACGATGAATGTTTTATGATCTTATTTCACACATATGTATTATTTTATTTATTTGAAGGGTGGGAAATATATATCCCTTCAATGAATTGGTTAGATATTAATATCTTATGAGATAACAATGGGAAACAAGTCAATGAACTTGATCACACTATGAGAAATAGGTGTGTTATGATCTACTATGGGAAACAGGTGTATCCTAATCCACTATGGGAAATAAGTGCATATTGTTCCACTATGAGAAATAGGTGTGTCTTGATCCACTAAGAGAAACAAGTGTGTCCTAATCTTCTATAATAAATAGGTGTTTCCTAATCCAGAATGGGGAACATGTGATAATTCTTAATATACTACGTCTTGGTAGTTAACATTGAAATATAATATTGTTTTCTATATTTATGATGGTGTCACAATTTTATGACATTATCTTATGGTTCATTATTTATTTATGATGATTTCTTACTCTTATAGACCATTTTTTATAAAATAATAATGCTTTATTCCATGACTCATGTTTATGATTTATGACAGTTTGGGTATGAACATTGTAAGTTGTGTTAATGATCACATATTGTTATTCTTATCTTATGAATGCATATGACCATAAATTGATATCTCATATGTTTACCGTTATTATGCATCCAAGATCACCCTTTCTTATGTTTCCTTACCCAAGATATAAAGAAAGGTTTAGGTTGGGTATGCCTAATAAGAGTACTATGTGAGAAGATCTTTGTGGGAGATGTTGAAAATATTTCACGAAATAAGAAGATTGGGTTTCTAGACTCAAAATACATTAAACTATTATGGTCATCAGGAGTGTGTTTAAGAAATGTATTTGATATTCATCTAAAAAGATGTGATATTTATGTATGAAATGATTGTGCCATTATAGGACCAATGTGGTGAATCTGTCATAGATGGGCAAGTAGTTATTTTCCTCTGAGGTTGATGAGAAGAGAGGTGTTTTCCCTTGGGGCATGGATTTTGTTCGTACAATCCACGTTCCTTTGAATGAGATGAAATTCAGAGTTATCCTTGGTATATTCAAGTGATAAAATGTCAAGGTCATATTAGGATGTGAAGTAGTAGCCCCTTGGTTGTTGTCTTCCCACTTTATTGAATTTAATGGTTGTGCAGTTCAACCCCTTGATTGTGTTCTAACCTCCAACCATGTAACCCTTTTTGTAAGGTTCCCTACTATGTATCTTTATATTCACCTCTGTACGAGATTTTTTCAAACACATGTCATGTTTTTTCATATCATTTATGATATTTCATTGATTAACCATTTCATTATATCCTCTCTTTTTTTAAGTAAAAAACTTTTTTGGAAAATCTCACATGTCATTTTAGATTACATGGATGCCATACTAAGCTTTATTAGACTAGTTTTTTGTATATTTCACTATTAGACTTCATGATGTTATGGATATAGTGTATCTCAATAACTTTCATATTATTGAGTGGCACCAGCCTGATAGAGTCATGCGCCAGTTTGGCTGTGTTTAGCGCATTCCATTTTCATCGAGACAGTCACCAGCACTTCATTACATGAAGATAATGGGGAGGAAGGATGTTGTATATCGTTGAAGACATGCTGAGTATCTTGACCTCTAGGGAAGATGAGCATCATTTCATATTGAGGTTTATGTACGATGTTATTTCATATTACATAGTAGCACCAGTATACACCATGGTATAGATTGATGTTTATATTGTATCTTACTTTGCATGGAAGATGGATTTAGGATCTGATAAGTTAATAAATTTCCATCAGTTTGTTTATTGTACTATTTTTTAATTCATTTTAAATCAATTTACAGAATACTTGACTACATAAGATTATCTACATGACTGGTCTATAGGAGGAGGAGGTTGTTATCCTGGCACTGATCCATGCTCCAAAGCAGGGGCAATTTCATCTTATTGTGTGGTTCATGACACTATCTTCCATCATCCACCCCATAGAAATGACATTCCTACCCAGGGAGTAGAGGTTCCTACTCAGGAACCTCCTCCTGCGGCTACTGATGCTAAGGATCCATGATGAAGGTGATGTTGACTGGGTCATGTTGCACATGAGTCCTCACCTTTTCCGCAGGTATAGGTTAATCTTCTAGCGATCCATCCTCAACTGATTAAGGATGTGCATCAGGAGGCATGATATCCATTTGTGTTGTTAGGATATCCAC
Organism: Viscum album; assembly: GCA_963277665.1. Classification (NCBI taxonomy): domain Eukaryota; kingdom Viridiplantae; phylum Streptophyta; class Magnoliopsida; order Santalales; family Viscaceae; genus Viscum; species Viscum album. The sequence continues at coordinate 1,777,574,179 of OY728143.1, read as the reverse complement.
AATTTCCCCCGGATATAGCTTATCTAAGTTTCTACCATGATTCATTTCACATTCCTCCACCTTTCATTCCAGAGCCTTCAAAGGACATATGGTTCCCACAGGTGATGTTGTCAGGTCATTATACTCATGTAGTGGTAGAAGGATCAGGTGTTCACAACAACATCCAGCTGACACCTCCTCCCATTGAGACATGGGAAGAGCATTTGACGGTCAATTTTCTAGTAGCTAAGGATTATCCCTCTCCAAATCATCATACTCCACCCCAGCACAGTGGTTGGTGATCTTAACATAGGCACCTCATTCACACACCAAAATTTGGGACGGGACCACTCTATAGAGAGTGACTGTACTCATTCATGGATATGTTTTTTTTACTTAAAATGTTTGAAACAATAATGTATTTTATTCTCTATATGATTGTTTGTATATTAAAATGATTAAATTCTTCTTACTATCAGCCATTTCTATATGTTTATCCACTCGTTCAATATTCATTTATATTTTAGTTATATTTTATTTTTTATAAGCTTTAAAAGTCAATTACTTTAAACATATGAAAACTTATTAAATTTCAAGTAGGTAACTTTGAAAGTTTATAAAATATAAAGTATAAAAAATCTAAATAAAACATAAAACATATCCTGAACGTCTAAAATTTTGAAATAAAAAAAATTTCATAAATATAATAAATGATTGAAAATGATAGGATTTAAAAAAATTATAAATACAAATGTAATGGTTTAAAAAAACAATATATTATTCCACTAAAGTTACTTTTCATTAACTATTTTTATGAAATGTTTTTTATTTTAAATTATTTTTTATATGTTCAATGTGTGTGTCACATTTCATTTAGATTTCATTTCAACTTTATTATTTATAGGCTTTCAAAGCCACCAACTTCAAACATTATTATATTTAACATAAGTGAATTTGAAACCATATAACTTATAAATATAAATATAACATAAATGATATTTTACAAAGTGACTAAACATATAAAACACAGTAGAAAATTAAAAAAATAATAAATATACTAAGTAAAAGCTAATTTACATGTCACAAAATTTATTATTTAAGAAAATAACATTTTAACTTTAAAATATTAATGGACATAATTTTAAAAAAAAATAAACACAATATGTATATTAAAATATAAAAATATATATTTTTAAATATAAAAACATATATCTTTAAAATATTTTTTTGTTAAAAGAAATCATCATCGATGTCATGTTTCACCCTAATTGAAATGTGGTATCCACGATTCCACTTTTCTATGTGAGTTTTTTTTTACCTAAACTCATTTTCAAAAGGTGACGAAATTCTCATTATCAAGTCTCCACTCATTTATTCTCAGTAATTTCATACTACACAAGATAGGAAATGCCCCGAAAATCTATTCTCTCATTTGCAATGGTATGGGGACCAAGACCTCTCCTGTCTGATGACAGGAACCTCTTCCACATAATCTCTCTATTCTTCACTTAACTATTGGTACTCCTCATTCCCCTTCCCTAAAATTTCATTTCATATTTCGTGTTTTACACACTCCTTCATTACTTCCCAATATATCTTCCCAATCCACATTCATTTGTGGGTTCTTTGAATTTCAATCCCTGACATGAACCACTCCATTTCTCCATTGTGCTTCCATAATAGGTAAAAATTATTGAGGTTACTTTCTTAGCCTTCTGGAATGTCCTGAAATCATTAAGAGAATAAATTATCATACTTTATTCGTGTTTAAATTCTTGATAGTTTACACTCCCACCTAATATAAAATGTTGCACAGATGCACATTATTGGTTGAGTGAATCATTATTTTCATTGATTCTCAATTTATAATCAAGTATTGATGTTTATTGCATAGCCATAAGCATGTATTCATGAAAATAATACCCTTTAATAAATATTTCAGCTACTCACTATCCAACATAGTCATTATATGCCCACTGTTAATGAATTTTATAAAATAATTATTTATAAAAATCATCTTCAATATGGACAATCTGGTTTAATCATTTCCAATTTTAACCTACCTTTAATAGAGAAATAAACCTACCAAACCTTGTCAATTTATTTTACATCAAACTGGAAGAGTGAGAAAGTGCTACCATGTTTGATGTAACATATCATTTGAAAGTACCAATCAACTTTAGAAAATCAAAAATTCTTAAGACACCCAAAGGATCTAGAGGATAAAGTAATACCCTAAATGGATCATAAAAATCCCCAAATAATTTTGACCTCATCTACTTAAAATAGGTACTAGAAATAGGTGTTTCCATGATCATTGAGTCTAGACACTTTTTGTGTGTGTTGCACGCAAATCTTGCTGTCCAGTGGCTTCATTTCCATTTCTTTCTCTTCTCTTTCATTTCTACTTCTAGTTGTTGGCCATCCAAGTTTCACATGGTTTTCACAACTAGAGGAGACTATTTTAAAATTTTCTCCCCTCTTGGATTGAACAAGTAGATTACAACATTGCAATAATGTCTGGTAGATACTTGAAAATATAAAACAATCTAGAAACTCCCCAAGCACTTTTTTGGTTCATCCACCACTGATAAACATTATTCCCCATTGCTGGATTCATATCGGACATCTGTATCATTTCCTCCCCCTTGAAAACTAGTACCACAATCTTATGAGTCTTTAACACATGGTCCATTATCCTGTAACGACTCAATACCAGTCACTGACTAAAGAGTTTTAATTGAGTCTAATAAAAATTATTTGAACAAGAAAAAGTGATTTAAAACCCTATTTCTAGGATCTCCTAGAAATAAATATGAAATCTGTGTAAAAAATAAAATGAAGAAATATTTTAAACTAGATCACCTTATACCAAAGAAGCTACTGAATCATATCCATCTTCATATATGTTTGATAAATATTACTTAGTGGTAAACATAATATCCTATATTCATCGGTATCCATAGGATAAAATAAATCGCTCGATGATTGAGTAGGATACTCCTTTTCTATACATTATTCTAGTATTTCTATTACAAAGGAGGAAAGTAAAGAGAGCATTGGGACCAAATTGATATGGCATAGTAGTAGGATTTATAAATACCTCAGGTAAGTTTCTTGTCTTTTCATGCATTAACTCATGTTTTTCAATGAATGAGTTGATTCATTGGCCTATACTTATATATCATATACATAAATGAAACTCCCAAACATTTCATCTAAATATTAAATGATTTCATTAATGATAGATTATGTGGGTGAAACATAAAATGATAACTGGTTTTCATTTTGTTGCAAACACGTGTTGCATAATAATATACTATGTGTATGAAAATCTTAATTTGTATGAAATATATATAGTTCACATAAATATATATATAATTTTTTAGGGAATATCTCCATCAATTTACCACTTCCACTAAATCCTAAAAGACTTTGTGTCATTTCACTTGTATTGTATCAGGTATAATAACTTGTGAAACCATATCCAAAACTCTTTTTGAAAAAAACTATAATTAACTTTACCTTGTATCATATCATATGAAATAACTAATGAATATCTATCCAAAACACTTTTATATTAAATCTAAAAAAGTTTTAGAGGATATATCTAAGTCAAATTCAATCCCCATTCAGTCATCCACAAAGTTTAACCTCATGAGAATTTATACTGTTGACAAAAAATATGAATATATGGATCCATATATGTAAGAAAAGAGAATACTCTATAAAAACATCAATTTTACTCAAGTTATAAAGGGATCTGATGTGATCTCCCTCAAACACATGTATCTCTATACCTAAGTCCACCATTCTGCATCATATGCAAACATGAATTCTCATATTTTTCCTTTGTCCAATACATTAAGTGACCATGAGACACAGATCATGTCAATCCCATGTATCCAGATTATCTATTTTCGATTCTTAGGGTATAGACTGAATTTATAGATGAATATATCATATTTCATTCATCCTACTAGATAATCACATCAAAGGTCCCTTATTTAGATAGATACATATAATATCTAGGTGTGGCTGCATGCTCCCATAATCTATCTCAATCAAGGACCCTGATTTCATATTCATCATATGAGAGAAAAAATCCCATATTGGTTAAGCTTCAACTGATGATATGACCAGCAACATACCAAACCACACCCATATTAGCTAAGTCAATATGAAGACTTTCGTAGGTAGGGTATCAAAGTATGAAAGTTATCATGCTATGTATCTCATAAACCTTAGGTAGTGTAGATCCAAATATGATCCTTGAACCTATAGTATACCAAATTCATCTGTATGACACTCCATGTGGTATAATTTAGTGGGTCATCTAACACACACAAAGAATATCCAATTCTTTTTTGTGCCTCATGATCATATTTTGTATCTCTATACATGAATCTTAATCACACCAACCTTAACATTTCACCCAAACCTATAATACTCCATGAAAAACATCGGTTAGGGATAAACTAAAATTCATACATTGAGAGTTAAATTATCATTACAATTAAAAAAATGTATGTGTGTGTGTGTATCCAACGTAAAATAATGATAAAATAGAGGTTTCCTTTAAAATAATACATTTTAATATTTTTAAAATCTTTCAAAATATTTAACAAAATCAAAATAAGCATCAGTTTATCATATCATATATGATAAATTTTCATATTAACCTTATATTTTCTACACTTTTCAGATTTTTTTAACACATTAAGTCACATGTAATCCCTATCACATATCTATGTGGAAATCTGATAAAACACTCCCACTAAACTCTTTAGAAGAAAACATATTGAAGTTATCCAATTTGAATAATGGTGAGACATAGGATTCATATTTCTAATTGTTCAACTTCTTGAACATATTCAAACTTATTAACTTTAAATCATCAAATGTTACGACGCCAACTTCTATTTTCTACTTACAATTTTTTCTAAGTTTTTCATCATCATCCTTGAACCCTATTCCATCAAAAAAATTTCTTGAAATAACATAACAACTAACATTTTTGTTTACCAATACTCCCAAAATATTTGAGGATATAGTGAAATCTATTTTGTTATGGTAATTAATAAACTTTTTACATTTTTCTTAATTTCCATATCCTAAACTATTTTAGGATATCATTTATAATTCACTTTTCATTTTGACTAGTACAATCCTTTAAGAAATAATATCTTTAATTTTCATGATTACTAAATGTAAATAATTATATTTTTCTTTATCGTCACATATCCTAAACTCTTTTAGAATATTGAGCTAAAAACAAATTTATATTAGACTAGTATAATATTGATATCCAATTTCAAAATTAGTAACTAAATATAACACATTATATTTTTCTTTACCATCACATACCCTAAACATTTTATCATATTAAGTAGAAAAAATGTTAACTAAATATAGGTGTTATCCTTTATTAGTTAATTTTGAGATTTTTTATGTCTAAACATACTTTCACTTTCCTATTATACACTATTATTTTCAGAATATCTTTATATGATATAGAAACCCTTTTGTGTTTTAGGAAGTAACTTTTATTTCCTTTTAGTAGGAATATTTAATAAATAAACTATAGTTTCCATATCATATGTTGTATTCTATGTGTTTGGAACAGTTTCATTTTGAATAAAATACTTTATTAAAATATACCACTGATGGGTGGTAAGAACACATTCCCAAATATTTTAACCAATTTTTGGATTTTTGAGGCATAACGTAAGCACCTTTGGTGGGCGTAATATTAAAATTTATTTTAATACAATGTTGTGAAAAACTCTAAGAGAGGATCTTTCCCATTAAATTTATAATTAATTAATTTAGATTGGAAGAAATGATTACCTTATCTTAAGATCCTATCTTTGTTTACGATGTTGATCTTTAGAAAACCCTTTAGGATTACCTTCATTATAGTATAAGTATTCAAGTGTAGAATCCTTCTAGTGGTGATTCACACGTTCTCCTTTTATTCCCTAGAAATTCCAATTGATTTTTAGGTGCTAGAATGGGGAATCAATTGTCTTTCATTTTTCAACTTGATCACTCTAAGGTCCTTCGAGATTGAAAGTTTTTTTCTCATTCTTGAGAGTATGATAGGGAGAATAATCAAGAGGTAGAATTCATTTGTGATCAATGATTCTCAATTCTCAATTTTTAGATAATTTACTCAAAAGATATAACTGTCTATTTATAGGGTTATGGTTTAGGTTAAAATATTTATTTAATTTCTTTTTGACCCTTAAAAAATATTATAACCTTGAATAAACCCCATAACACATAATAATAATATAATAATTATTTTATTATATGTGCCAAACTACACAACATTAAATAATATTTAACATCTTGTAAATAAATATTTATAAATGGATGGGGTCTTGGTCCTTTCACCCTCCTAAACATTTATTGAATACCTGAATAAATATTTAATTTAAATATTAAATTCATCAATAAATATTTCCAATTGATAAAAACATGAATAAAATTATTCTTCGTTCTTGAGAATAATATTTATTCTATTAATTACATTTGAATAGAATTTAATCGAGATCAACAGAAACACTTAGCAAGTGATCCTCTAGGATTGTTTCTCATTGGAATTAGGAAAACTTTTATAAAGACCTATTTTACTGTTTAGTAATATATTAAGATTCCCAAGAGAAATAAATTAATTTCCCAATGAAAAAAAACTATAAAATAATGTTCACTGTGTAATATAATCAATTTTTCACAATATCTCTTCAATCAGGTTACACATTTGTGTCACCAACCTATATGATCGATTTGTCTTTTTTTACTCTCTGAAATAAACATATTGTTACACCATGAACATGGATGATTCTATTTCAATAAAAAGTTTGATATATCAGCTTCCATTAATATGTAATGGGAAAATATTTTCTTGACTTGTTCATTAATAACATATCACTCGTGAAACACTCAAAATATCTAACATTGCCATGAACTACTATTTTCATGGTTTATGGAATACATATAACTACCCAAGGCATAATAGGCATTAACAAGAATATTCATGTCAGAGGACCATCACATATTCTCACAGATAGGAATATCTGATGACACCAAAACATGGAAAATTTTTAATGGCGGGTCTATTCTCATAATATACCATCTTGGAGATTACCAAGTGCGAACTTCAGGAGAATAAGACTCATCTAGTTGTGAGTACTCACACCTAACATTCATTTTCTATGTATCCCATCATATAAAATTATCTATAGTGACCCTCACTTTTCATACCTTAATATTAAATAACATTTTTTTAATACTTAAAATATTATACAAACAAACACCCAAAGACCATACTAGTCTTGTGCCTTTGGAAACATGGAAACATAAACATTGAAACATAAGTGAGAAACATTATCTCCTACTAGGTTCTTCTTGACTATCACCCTTCTTAGACACATAAAACATAATTCATGTCTTCATAAATTGGGTAGGGAATCATAAAAAGGGGTGAGCTTGAATTATCAATCAGGGTAAACAAGGGAGATATATAAGCATAATCATGAGCATAAGGTTATGAGAACATGATCGTGAAAATATAATATCATACTCTACATATAAAAGATCATATACATGAATCGTGGAATAAATATTGGTAGTTCATAAGACATGAATCTTAATGAAATAAAGAACATAAGCCACGAAAGCATAAAATAGAAATAAAACATAGAATTATGGCACACACATAAGCATATAATATGATTTCCAAAGTATCCAAGGCATCACTACTATGACCATATTGGTAGTATGGGTTCACTCCCCATACCATCTTGGTAGTAATGGTTTACTCCCATGGCTATATTAGTATAATGAGTTCACTCGTCATACCATCATGGTAGTCATGCTTCACTCCCATGGTCATCTTAGTAGTCAAGGTTCATTCCCAAGACCATCTTAGTATATATCATAATATATAAATCTTTACCCAATGCATTGGAGGGAGATATAGGTCTCACCCATCTCATAATTAAATCATACATATATGTTCCACAATATCATAAATAATCATATCATAACCCATGAAATGAAATAGGTTTTATAAACATGTAATCATATCATAACATGTGAAGAAATACAAGTCTAATAATCATTTCATCACAAACATAATCTATGAAAAGAAACGGGTTTCAAAATAATATAACCCATGAAAGAGAAATGGGTTCATCAATATAATTCCATAAAAAAATTCATTCATAGAAATAATATGAACAGAAACCTTGAATAACTTCCCCATGAAGTCATGAGTAACACTAATGGATGTTATCTTAGATGGGAAATAATTTTGAAAAAAAATATTTTAAAAACATTTAATGGGTAAGATATCTTTTCTGCATTGAAAACGCTTTTTAAAACATAAAACCTTTTGAAAACTTTTTTCTTTGAAAATGACATTTAAAACTTAAAATGGAAACATTGAAAACCATAAAACATTTTTAAAATCATTTTTCCTTGAAAATTGGACTCAAATATATTTTGAAAACATATTTGAAAACCTTTTTGAAAAAATGGTTTTTGAATACAATAAATTTCTGACTGAAGAGAGAGACTGTCATATTTTACTTAAAAACATTATATTAAGTGCCAAAGAGTGGGAAAATGGTACTAATACATGATTACATCTTGAATAACTATAGGATAAGAAAATTCAGGAGTGTTCTTGAGATATTGATCATAATATTTTATCAAATAAGCATAATCATTAATAATCTCAAAAAGAGATGAGATTGTTTCAATAAAATCTTAAAAATTGGTTACTTGGGATAACACTCTACATGTAAAAAAAATAAATTACATAAAGCATAAAATTTCATTAAAATAAGGATATTCATGATATAACATGTAAAATGGAAGTATATACACCTCAAAAATAATTTAGGTGCATAAAAACATGATTCTCAAAGAAGGAAAATTGAGACAAAACTATTTTACCGATTTGGTGACTTTTGAAACTTAAACCCCATGTAAGGAAGATCATAAAATGGATATTTGAATAACCATAAATATAATTATACAATAAATATAATACATTCATGGGAAGTACATACACCATAAAAATGAATGGGTGGTGAATAAATCATGTATCTCACGAAAATAAAAACTGATATGAAATCCTGATACCTTGTGTCTTGACTCTTGTCACACTCATTAAAAACACCTATATAATAAATATAAATTTATTATAAATATTTTAAGAAACCATATTATTATATATAATACCATATATTGTTTTATTGTGACCTTATATTACCCTCTTGTTAATCATCATATGTTAAGGTTTCACTTCGGATAATATTTTCTTTGTTCTTCGCATGTGTCTTAATGTATTATATGATTGGTCCTTATAATTATATCATGATTATAGAATTTAAAAAATTATATAAATAAAATTTATATTTTTTATATTTTTATTATAATAATCTATAGAATATATAATTAAAAATGGAATACATCGTTCATGGAGATGGTAAGTCGTACGTACGCATGAACATTGTTTCCTTTTTTATTGTCATATTAAAAGAAAGAAAAAAAATGAAATATATGTGTATATATATATAATTAATATATTATATCTATGATATGATATTTATCATATATATATTAACTAAACTCATCCTTAATATATTCCTTGTGGTTTATAAATGAATCATATCACTTTGAGGGGGCGGTAGTCCAGACTTCCTCAAATGAAATTATCGTATTTACACCAAATGGAATCTAAAAATATTTTTGTTGTAAAATGAATAAATAATATTAATTACATAATAAATATAATATATAACATATATTAACATATTTTTCATCATAATTTCCACTATGAGATGTGGTAAAGTAAAAATGAACAATCATCATTTTGTGAGGTGGTAGTTCATCATACACGTAAACAATATGTATGTTACCCATTAGATGGAGGTGTGTGTAAGTGTAGGTTGAACCCTTAGAATAAAAAAATCATAGAATATATAGGATACTTGTTTTTTGGTAAAATTATGTAATAAAGAGAATGGAGGGTTTGGATAAGGAAAATAAAAGAAATGATCTTGAGAGAAGGTGTTACCTATTAATTGGGTAACTCCTTTTTGGTTTGTGTCAAAAGGATTCTTTGGATTGCCTTATTTCCAAGGGAAGTATTCTAAGAGGAATTTAGGATTTCTAGGAATTTTATTGGGAATATCTTGGTCTAACATAAGAGGTTTTATAGGTTTGAAGAAGATGGGGAGGTGATGTCCTTTTATAGTGAAACAAGAGTGGCACTCTTGTAAATATTTGAAGAGAGAATTCTACCCATGTTTTGGATGTTGAAAGTGGATCCAATAATGATCCAAAACCTATTAAAGGTATTATAGGGTTTAAATATCTCCATAAAATTTATTTTGAACATGTTTATAGGTCGAATTGGTCCTTAAGGTTTTGGTTTAGTCCCTTATTAAACTTAATTTAACCTTAATCAGTGTAATTAATTTTAATCAATTTCACTAATATTTTTAGTAAAAGAATAAGTTGGACTTACTAGAAATTATAAATTATTATGATTAAAAATATGGAATAAATTTTTACAAGTTAAAAACACATAAGTGGCATAAATTAATTTAAAATTAATCCTAAAGTTGGGTCAACAATCGGGTTTTTAAAATAAAAAATGATAAAAAGTTTTTTATGTTTTTATATCCAATTTCTTTGTAAAATTGGTTCCAATTGCCCACATTGGATTAATTGATAAAAATATAATATAATTAAATTTTTAAACAAAATTAAAATAAAATTTAACCTTGAAAATAAATTAGATGAAAAATCAGTTTTGAATTAAAATTTGGTATTTTTTACTATTCATTCAAAAATGAATTTTCTCATAAAAATCCCAAAAAATCACCCTAATATAATTTAGACATTATAAATTCAAAAATGAAGTTTATTTTATCAAATTAAATTTCTAAATTTGTCTAAAATTAATTTTATTAATTTTTCAAAGAAGGACATTAAAAGCAGTTCATTCGAGAAAATGGTATTTTTAAACATTAAAGGACTTTACCAAAAATTATATCATTCATTATTAATATGTTTTATTTATATAAAAAAAATTTAAAAAATATTTGAAAACTATTTATTACTGTTCATATTACTATGTTTAATGACTAGTTTATAATTATCTCATTTAAATAATTCTAACAATAAAATGATGTTTCATAGAAACATCGGTGTTGCATGTAACGCACACCAAGTCGTTGTTCCATGTAACATACACCAATTCGATGTTCCATGTAACATGTTCCAAGTTCATGTTTTGTGTTATGTACTCCAATTATTTTCCATGTGAAAGGAATTTTTAACTTAGTGCATTGTAAGAAATAAATAAAACTTTAATTTATTCGAAAAAAAAGGTCTATAAAAACTCAGGGTGTTACATTAAACCCCCCCTTAAAATGAATTTATCCATCGAAATGCATCACTTGGGTAAAAAATTAGTATTCTTCTGTTTCATCATATCCTCAAGTTCCCACATAGATTCCTTTAACTAGTTATTTCTCCACAAAACTTTGACTAGGTGAATGGTCTTGTTTCGTAGAACTTTCTTTGATCGATCTAGAATTTCAACTAGTTGTTCTTAGTAAGATAGATCCTTCTCCAGTGTAATGACCTTTGAGTTCAGTACATGTGAAGGGTTAGGTATGTACTTACTCAGAAGAGATACAAGGAACACATCATTGACTTGATAGAGATTTAGAGGAAGTTCCAAGCGATAGGCTACTATCCAAATACAATCAAGAATCTCAAAGGGACTGATATACCAAGGGATTAGTTTCCCTTTATTTATAAAATATCATTACTTTCTTCTAGTGTGAGATTCTTATAAACACATTTTCACCAACTTCAGATTTTAGATCATGCTGATAGTTATCAGTGTAACTTTTTCTGCTAAATTTGTGCTACCTTGATATGCTGCTAAATGGTTCTAACCTTATTGACCATCTATTCAACAATCTTAGGTACTGATAGATTTCTTTATCCAACATCATACCAACATGTTGGATCTCTAAATTTCTTACTATAAAGGTCTTCATAATTTTGCATCTAAATTCTTGAGTGAAAGCTATTGTTGTAAGAAAACTCAACTAGAGGAAGGTGTTGATCCCAACAACCTTTGAAATATATAGAACAAGATCTGAACGTATCCTTTAGGGATTGAATTGTTCTTTTAGACTAACCATCTGTTTGAGGATGATAAGTAGTTTTGAAACTCAATTCAGTATCAATTTCTTACAAAAGACTTCTCCCAAACTGTGAGGTAAACCTCAGATCCCAATCTAATACAATAGAATTCGGTACTCCGTGCAACCTTACAACCTTCTTAATGTATATCCTAGAAAGATGATCCAGATAGAACTCTTCTCCGATAGAGATGAAATGTTCCAACTTAGTAAGAATATTGAATTCCACCCATATATCATTAAACCATTTTAGAGGTTTTGGGTAGTCTAACAACAAAATCCATAGTAATATTCTCCCATTTCTATTCTAGTATGGGTAATGGATGCAACATTCCCTTTTACTTTTTCCTTTCAGCCTTAACTTGTTGGAATACCAAGCACTGAGATACAAACTTAGTGATATCTCTCTTCATACCATCCCACTAGAAGATTATTTCAAATACCTATACATTTTTGTACTTTAATGATGAATAGCGAATGAATAAATATGAGATTCCTCTAACAGCTCCTTCTTCAAATCTGGTATGGAAGGAATACATACACACTTCATGAACCTCATCATTCCATCCTGATCAAGGTTAAACTCAGGAACATTTCTGACTTTCTTTTTCCGCTCTTCATATTCCTTTTGGACCTCCTTAATCTTCACTAGGATATAGGGTTGAACATTCATTTGATAAAGATAATAGTTTTCCCATTCCTTCAAGATTTCTAGATCTATCCTTTGAAAATCTAAAAAAATTGGATCTTATGTGATCCTCATCATGGATAAGGTAGCATGATCCTTCTGACTCAAAGCATCGGCCACCTTGTTTGCTTTCCTAGGGTGTTAATTTATTGAGAAGTCATAATCCATTATTAACTCTAAAAATATTCTTTGAAGCATGTTCAACTTTTTCTATGTGAAAATATATTTTAGTCTTTTATGATCAATATATATATCACACTTTTCTCCATAAAGATAATGTCTCTATATCTTTAATAAAAAAATTACCACTACTAACTCCAAATCATTAGTTGGGTAATTTTTCTCATGAATCTTCAACTATTGTGAGGCATAATCGATAACCATGTTATTCTGCATAAGAACATTTCCTAATCCATTCTTGGATGCATTGTTATATATTACAAACCCTTATCCACTATAGGGTAATGTAAGAACAGGTGCACTGACTAACCTTCTCTTCAGTTCCTTGAAATTTTCCTCAGATTCATATGTCCAGAGGAACTTGACACCCTTCCAAGTTAACTTGGTCAGATGATTATATAGTCATGGTAAATTCTACATAAATCATTGATAATATCCCACTAAACCAAGAAATTTGTGGGTCTCAATCACAGTGGTTTTTCTTGGCTATCATTCAATAGCCTCCTTCTTTGATGGATCTATTATTATACCATCTCTTAAGATTATGTGACCCAAAAATGTAACCTTTTTCATCCAAAATTCACACTTTGAAAATTTTTCATATAGATTCTTCTTCCTTAGGGTCTTTAGTACAATTCTCAAGTTATATTCATGCTCTTAATTTCTCTTTGAATAGATAAGAATATCATCTATAAATACTACCACACACTGATCAAGGTAATATCTAAAGACTCTATTCAATAAATCCATAAAGATAACAGGGGAATTAGTAAGACAAAATAACATCACTATATATTCATAGTGTCCATACCTTGTATGAAATGTCATCTTGGGTATATCCTCTTTCTTGACCCTCAATTGATGATATCCAGAATGAAGGTCAATCTTGGATAAGTATTGAACTCCCCACAATTGATCAAACAAGTCATCAATATGGGGTATATGATACTTATTCTTGATCGTGATCTTGTTCAACTCCTGATAATAAATGTAGAGACGCATTGATCCATATTTCTTTTTCACAAAAAGAACAAGTACACCCCAAGGTGACACACTTGGGAGAATTAATCCATTATCAATGTTTTCTTGGAGTTGCTTCTTCAATTCATGAAACTCAATTAGAGACATTCTATAAGAAGTATTTTAAATTGGTGTGTAACTATATATAAGTTATATTGATAACTCAACTTCACGTTTTGGTGGAAGACTAGGAAACTCTGTTAGAAATACATCCACAAAATCTAGAAAAATTGGCATATCATCAATGTCGATTTTCTCCCCATCCATTTGTGATAAAAAATACTTTTTAATGGGAATTAAGACCCATACATTGGATTTAATCTCCATAGGAATTTTATAATTAGCATCAGATTGATAGATGATTATAGGACGGTTTGAAATATCAAATGTAAATTCCCTTCCTTGAAAATTCATTCGGTCTTTATGTAGAGAAATCTAATCCATGCCTAAGATGTCATCAAATTCAACTGAAGGAATAATGAAAAGATTTGCAAGAAGCACATTCCTACAAACTTCTTCCAGAGAGGAATCATATAATTGAGAATCAATCATCACACCATTAGGGTTTTGCACTTATAATTCCATATCTAATTGTTTTGGTGGAATCTTAACACCCTTATCAAATTCTTTAGATATAAAAGAGTGGGTAGATCCAGAATCAAATATGATATTAGCTATTCTAGAGTAGATGGTAAGTGTAACTTTCATCACGTAATTATCACAACCCTTATCAGAAATAGTGATTTCATGAGATTTCCCCTTGTCCCTCAGCTTAAGAGGTTGCTGACATCGATCATCATCGCCATCACTTGGGTTTGCGCATTGGTTATCATAATTCTTGTTCTCCTTACACTTATATCACTGAATCTTGGGTAGTGCATTCTATGTTGGTTTTTCCCCATTCACAATGTTATCTAACTTGTTCCCATCACTTCAGCAATCAAATGCTTGATGGCCTTCCCTTTCACGCTTAAAACATTTATTATACCCCTTCAGGCAATTTCCTCTTTGCTTCTTCCCACACTTAGAGCATAAAGGGAATATCATCATCTTCTCTTCATGGTTTTTATATATTCCTTTAAAATCTATCTTCCTCTTCTTTTCAAAACCATGAGATTGATACATGGCTCTAACCTCCATTTCAAATATGATTTCACAACACACAATCTCTTCATAGATACTAAAGTCTATTATGGACAAAACTCTTTTGAGACTTGTCTTTAAGCCACTAAAGAACCTAACGACTTTAAATTCAGGTTGTATTATAATTCCTGAAGCATACCTCACAAGTCTTGTGAAATTATCCTCATAGGTACCAATAGATTCATCATCCATTTGCTTCATCTCATGGTATGTATAATCTGAGGAAAGTACTTATTGAAAAATAAGTACTTGAACTTGTCCCAATCCATGGATTCATCTCATATTACTACCTCATTTTCATGATTATATTACACCATTGTTTTGATTCTCCTTCTAACCAATAGATATAAAGAATGACTTTCTCATTCTCTGAACACTAGAGAATGGAGAATATATTTTCAGTAGTATTTATCCATTGTTTGGCAACAAGTGGATCAGAAGACCCTCTGAAAGAAGGTGGATGTTGCCTCATAAAAGACTCAATATAATATTGTTCTCACATTTGATCATTTGGAAGTCCATCATGATTCATAGATTGAGAAAGCTATGTGATCAGAGCACTGATGTTTTTCATTCTGGATCCCATAGCATTCAGTTTCTCAAGAGGACAATCATTGCATTGTCCATCATAATCACCATTAACATGGTTCCTTCAGGTTTTAGATATTGACTAAAACTAAAAATCATAGAGTAAGAAATATTTATCATAGTGAGGAACCACATAATCATAAAAATTCACTTATAAGATGTCTAAATTATGAAACCTTACTTAATCTATGACACCTTAGGTTTATCCTAGGTAATTCATAGCCAAACTCTATTTAAATACTTCATGATGGTTCATGAAGAGTTTGTGAATTCTTAAAGTATATCCCCTGGGAGTGTCAAACGAAGTGTGTAGCAAGTCATGTTGTCATGTACCATATTACCTCGAGTCAGACCTGTAATATCCTTCCAAAGTTGTTATCCCAAGGTGCATATGTTCCAGAGACACATCCACTTATAGTATCTAGATAGGGATGTATTTCTAGGAAACTTCTCAATCTATCCTTTAGTAAACTTCCAGGACATTTTCCTATACTTTTTCTTATCCTTAGACTTATTCATAGACATGTCCTTAGGTTTCTCACTAAGGTTTTCTCTTCCTAACTTCCAAAGATTAACTAAACCTTTACTTTGATACCAAATATAGTAACCCTCTCTTTTCATATATTAACATTACATAACATTTTCAGAATACTTAAAACATTATACAAATAGATGCCCAAAGACCATACTAGTCTAGTTCCTTTGGAAACATATAAACATAAACACTGATACATAAGTGAGATACATTATCTCCCACTAGGTTCTTCTTGACTAGAACCCTTCTTATACATATCAAACATAATACATACTTCATAACCTAGGAAATGAAACATAAAAAGGGGTGAGATCAAATGCTCAATAAGGGTAAAAAAGGGATATAGGTAAGAATATTCATGAGCAAAAGGATTTGAGAACATTATCCTCAAAATAGAATATCATACCCTACATATCAAAGATCATATACATGAATCATGACATAAATCTTGGCAGTTCATAAGACATGAATCATAAGGAAATAAATAACATTATACATTAAATCATAACATAGGAATAAAACATGAAATTTTGGTATACACATAAGCATATAATATGATTTCCATAGTATCCAAGGAATCACTACCAAGACCATCTTGGTATTGTGGGTTCACTCCCCATACCATCTTGGTAGTCATGGTTCACTCCCATGGCCATATTAGTAGGATGATTTCACTCCTAATACCATCTTGGAAATCATGGTTAACTCCCATGTACATCATAGTAGTCAAGGTACATTCTCAATACCATCTTAGTCTATCTCATGAGATATAAATCTTTACCCAATGCATTAGAGGGAGATATAGGTCCCACCTATCTTATAATGAAATCATACATACATGGGCCACAAGATCATAAATAATCATATCATAACCCATGAAATTAAATGGGTATTATAAAAATGTAATCATATCATAGCCTGTGGAAAAAATACAGGTTTCATAATCATTTCATCATAAACATAACTCATGAAAAGAAATGGGTTTCAAAAGAATACAACCCATGAAAGAGAAACTAGTTTCATCAACAGCATGCC
The DNA here is from genome assembly GCA_963277665.1 of Viscum album. Classification (NCBI taxonomy): domain Eukaryota; kingdom Viridiplantae; phylum Streptophyta; class Magnoliopsida; order Santalales; family Viscaceae; genus Viscum; species Viscum album. The sequence goes on along the minus strand of OY728143.1, from coordinate 1,777,556,769 downwards.
ATCAAAACATAAGCCATTCAGAGAAATAATATGAATGGAAACATTTAATAAATTCCTTATAAAGTCATTAGTAACACCAATGTATGTTATCTTAGTTGGGAAATAATTTTAAAAAAAATCTTTTAAAATCATTTCTTAAGAAAAATATCCTATTTGCATTGAAAAATGCTTTTTAAAACATCAAACCTTTTGAAAACCTTTTTCTTTGAAAATAGATTTGAAAAATTACAAAGGAAGAATTGAAAACAATAAAAAATCATTTTACTTGAAAATGGGCTTTAAATATCTTTTGAAAATGTTTTTGAAAACATTTTTGAAAACATGGTTTTTTAAGGAAAATTGAGACAAAACTATTTTACCGATTTGGTAACTTTTGAAACATAAACCCTGTGAAAGAAAGATCATAAAATGAATATGTGAATACTAATAAATTTAATTATACTAGAAATATAATACATTAATGGTCAATACAGACACCATACAAAAGGAATGGTTGGTGAAAAAAGCATGTATATCACAGAAATAAAAAGTGAGATGAAATCCCCATAGCTTATGTCTTGACTCTCATTGTACTCATTCAACCACCTGTATGATAAATATAAATTTATTATAAATATTTTAAAGAACCATATTATTATGTATAATACCATATATGGTTTTATTACAATCTTATATTACCATCTTGTTAATCATCCTATGTTAAGGTTTCACTTTAGATAATATTCATTATGTTCTTCTCATGTGTCTTAATTTATTATATAGTTAGTCCTTATAATTATATAATGATTCAAGAATGTAAAAAAGTATATAAATAACATTTGTATCCAATATACCTTTATTATAATAATATATTGAATATATAATTACAAAATGGAATATGTCATTCATGGAGATGGTAAGCCATACGTACGCATGAATGATGTTTCCGTTTTTATTTTCGTATTGAAAGAAAGAAAGAAAATTACATATATTTATATCATTATTAAAAAAAGATTTATGATATAATATTTATAATATATATTCACCAAAATCATCTTTAATGCATTCCATGTAGTGTATAAATGAATCATATAGCTTTGAGGGGGCGGTAGTTCACACTTCCTCAAACGAAATTATCCTATTTACACCAAATGAAAAGTAAAAAAGATATGTGTTCTAAAATAAATAAAGAAGATTAAAGATATAATAAATATAATACATAAAATATTTAAATATAGTTTCCATAATAATGTCTATCATGAGGGGCGGTAAAGGAAAAATGAACAATCGTCGTTTAGTGAAGTGGTATTTTTTCGTACACATAAATTGTATATTCGTTACCCAGTAGATGGAGGTGTGTGTAAGTGTGGGTTAAAAACTTAGAATAAAAATATACTATTATATTTAGGATTTTTTTTTGTTATAAAATCATGTAATAAAGAGAGTGTAGGTGGTGGAGAAGGACAATAAAATAAAGGAGCTTGAGAGAAGGTGTTACCTCTTAATCAGGTAACTCTGTTTGGTTTATGCCCAAAGGATTCCTTGGATTGCCTTATTCAAAAGGGAAGGCTTCTAAGAGGAATGGAGGATTTTTGGGAAGTGTATTGGAAAGATCCCATCTGAACCTATGTGGTTTTAGAGGTATGAATAACAGGGATAGGTGGTGGACTTTTGTAGGGAAGGAGTGGCACTCTTGTAAATATTTGAAGAGAGAATTCCACCCACGTTTTTTATGTTTCAAGTGGATCTAGTAATGATAAAAAACTGATAAAAAGAATTATAGGGTATAAATATGACTATAAAATGGCTTTTTTACAAGTTTATAGTTCATTTTGGGCCTTAGTGTTATGGTTTAGTCCCTTATTAAGCTTAATTTAACCTTAATAGATGTAATTAATTTTAATCACTTTCACTGATCTTTTTGGTCAAAAACTAAGTTGACCTTATTATAATTTATAAATTATGATGATTCTAAATATATAATCAATTTTTTAAAATTCAAAAAGAACATAATTTTCAAAAATTAATTTAAAATTAATCCCACAGTCGGGTTGACAATGCGGGTTTATAAAGTAAAAAATGATCAAAAGTTTGCTATGTTTTTATATCCAATTTCAATGTAAAATTGGTTATAATTACCCCAATTGGATTAATTGATAAAAATATAATCTAATTAAACTTTTAAACCAAATTAAAATATAAATTATCCATGTAAATAAATTATATGAAAATGTAGTTTTCAATTAAAATCTGGTATTTTCACTATTCATCCAAAAATGAAGTTTCTCAAAAAAAAATACCAAAAATTCACCCTAAGATAATTTAGACATTATAAATTAAAAGATGAAGCTTATTTTATCGAATTAAATTTCTAAGTGTGTATAAAATTAATTTTACTATTTTTCACAGAAGGACATTAAAAGAAGTTCATTCAAGAAAACTGCAGTTTTAAACAAAAAGGGACTTTACAAAAAAAATATTTCATTATAAATATGTTTTATTTATATAAAACAATTATAAAAAATATTTGAAAAGTATTTATTACTATTCATATAACTATGTTTAACATCTTAGTTATAATTATATCATTTAAAAAATTATAACAATAAAATGATGTTTCGTAGAAACATCGGTGTTGTGTGTAACGTAAGCCATGCCATTTTTTCGTGTAATATACGCTAATTTAATGTTACATTTAACATATTCCAAGTTAATGTTCTATGTTATGTGTTCCACGTCTGTTCCATGTGAAAGTAATATTTGACTTAGTACATTGTATGAAATAAATTAAAATGTAATTCATTTAGAAAAAAAGTCCATAAAAACATGGGGTGTTAAATTATTTGACCGTCGAACTATATTAAGAATATCATCATTGCGCTTCAAGGTTCTCGTCATAGAAGAAAAATTGTATGCCCGTATTGTGTGACAACTAGTCTAAGACATTATTACATTAGAGTCATGAATAATAGTGAACAATATGTAATAAGATGTTTTATTAATATTCAATACATCAAATATACATGTAATAATAGTACAAACAATTGGTCTTAGGACACCAACATAAAAAAACTCTCACTTGGACTGCATACAACTATCTAAAACATTCATTCTGCTAAACCTCACATGATAATCATGTTTTTTTAGTCAATACTTTAGTCAAGTGGCCCTCCATGTTGTCTTCCATACAAATACTGCTCATTGCAACCTCACCTCTCTGAAAAAAAATACTAAGAGATTATACTTCTGAATTATTTGCTTTATCCAATGATGTGACCAGGGCTCTTTTGTGAGAGATACCATTGTAATATTGTCACAATAGAGTGTGATAGGATCTTTAATTCAAGTTACCATGTCAAGATCATGGATGAAGATACAAATAAATACTTCTTCTTTAGGTGCCTCTAAAGATAAAATGTACTCAAAATTTACTATAGAATCTATTACCACATCCTTATTTGAGATATTCAAGCTCACAACACCTCCATTTAAAGTGAAGATGTATCCCATTTGTGATTTCATATCATCTTGATCTGTTTAGAAGAATCTGCATATCCAGTAAGGACTCATTCCTCATCTCCTTTATAGACCCAAAACATATCTTTGGTACACCTCAATTACTTAAAGATATTCTTAACGTCCATCAAATGGAAATCACCTTAGTCTATTTGATATATTTCTACCACACTTAATGCATAAGAGACATCAAGCATAGTATTGAATCCTTGTCATTATTTGTCTTTCCTCATGGGTATGAGGACACATTTTATGGGAAAGATGATTTCCCTGTGACACTGACATCAATCTCTTATTGGATTGTTCCATACATTATATCTTCAATATCTTGTCAATATATATACTTTGACTTAGGGTAAACAATCTCTTGGATCTAACATGATGGATCTTGATTCCAATAATATATGTCACCTCACCTAAGTCCTTTATGTAGAAGAATTTATTAAACCGGGACTTAAAATACTATAAGACAAATATATTTTTTAAAATAAGTAGTATGTCATAAACATACACTATTAAGAAAACAACAACACTCCAACTAAATCATTTATATACACAAAGCTCACATTCATTATTTATGATACCATAAATCCAAATTTCATTATGGATTCATCAAATTGAATGTTCTGTGACCTAAATGTTTGATATCTTTTGGAGTCAAAACCCCTTCAGTTTGTGTCATATAAATATCTCCCCAATTATTTTCATTAAGGAAGGCTGTTTTGACTACTATTTGTCACATATCATGGTTATGGAAGGCTGCAATGACAAGTAAAATTATGATGGATTTCAGTATTGAAATTGGTTAAAATGTTTTTTCATAATCAATGTGTTGACATTTTTCAAACCATTTTGCAGCCAGTAGTGCCTTATAGGTACTAACTTATCCTTTCATGTCAAGTTTTTTCTTAAATTATCATTTACAACCAACATGATTTACATCCTCTAGAGGATCTACCAAAATCCAAACACAGTTTTGATACATGGAATCCATTTCATAATTCATGTCTTCTTTCCACTTGGTAGCATTTGTGCCCCTTACTTCTTCCTTGTAGGTTACAAGATCATTATTATAAATTAATAATGAGTTTCCATACTTAGTGACTAGAAATCTATAACATTATGGTTCTCTAACCTCACTTTTACTCCTACAAAATACTTGTGTCTCTGGAATAACTTATTCCACGGGGTTTTTTGGAATCTGTTCATGTTCCAACTATTGTGTATCTTAATCTTGGACTTCATTTAAGTCTATCTCGCTCCCACCATATATTTTAAAGATAAGATACTTCTCAAGAAATTTGGGACATCTTTTAACCACAACCTTTTTTTCTGAAATATTTTATAGGTTGTATCCTTGAAAGGATAATAGAAGATTTTCATTACTCTTCATTGATCTCACCATGTCTAATAACACATGGTTACTCCTTTCAATTACACTATTCCATTGAGGTCTATAAGGAGGAGTAAGTTGAGATATAATTCCAAACTCCTGTAAATAATCAATGAAGTATTGATTAAGATATTCTCTACTATAGTCTGAGAGAAGTTTCTTAATCTTCTCACCAAGATGGTTCTCAACATCATTCTCGTATTCCTTAAATCTTTCAAAGGAATCTGACTTCTACCTCATCATTTAGACATATCCATATCTACTAAAATCATTAGTATAATTTATGAATTATGAGTAACAACCCCTTAATTCAATAAGAAAAGTTCTACACACATCAGTATGAACTAATTAAAGAACATATTTGGCCCTTTAACCTTTTATACTAAATGGGGCTTTGGTCATTTTTCCTTGTAAACATGCGTGACATACACCACGTGGTTTTAGTTCAAAATAATCAAATTATCCATCCTTCTGTAATTTATACAAATGATTTTTGTTTACATGTCGTAGCTAGTGATGTCATAGTTGGGTGTAGTATGAGTCATGTAAAATAGTTTCATTATCAATTTCCATTACTTGGTTTTTGTAATACAATATAGAAGGATTGTTATTTAAATGTGACTTACCATAACAAATTCTATATTTATAAAAGTAGAAACATCTATTTCCAAAATTGAAAATTAAACCATTTGTATCATTTTTGGAAATAGAAATAATGTCTTTGATAACAGTTGATATATAATAACAACATTTAAAAACCAAAATCATTCTATTTTACAACATGAGGTGTTAGTCCCTGATATCTACAACATCATGTTTATCTCATTTGACTGCTCATAGATCCATATCCTCTCGGTCAATCTTTTTGAATCTACTTGGTTTCTATATTTGAATACATATGTGAGAATAATAGCCTATATCTAATACTCAATCTATAGAAACAAATAAATTACACTCGATAAAAAACAAACCAGAAGTTTCCTCTTGCTTCATTGAATGAGTGAATTTTTTCTTTCAGTGACCCTTCTTGCGACATGTGAAAAAAATATCATCTTGTTTCTTTTCCTATACCTTGATATTCCTCTTCTTATAAGGGCTTATAGAATCTTTGGGCTTAGAGCTCTTCTATTACCCCTTCTGTTTATTCACCATAAAGATGAAAGTTTTTTTCATTTTGTTTCCTTATCCACTTGGATAAGAAGTGTGAGTAGATATGGAGGAGATTTCTCAATGTTGTTCATATTAAAATTAACAAAAAAAACACAAGAGGTTTTAAGGGAGTGATGTAAGAATGAGATCGATGTGTGATTATTCAAGGATTTTAAACCCTAGAACCTTGAGGCACTCAATATATCCCATGATATTGGATACATCAGACCCAGCTAGTGCACCCTCTAAAATCTTACTCTGAAATAGTTCAATGGAGATCTCAAATTGTTCTTGTCCTTATATCTCCTAGTAAACACTACAGAGGTTCTCAAGCATGCTATACACTTCTATGTTTTTGTGAGACTTCATGAGTTCACTAAACATGGATGAAAGCATAAAACATTGAACATAAACCATGTTTTTCACATGTTTTTCATATACAATGAAATCTTCATCACTAACCTCTTTAGAAGACAGACCATGAAGTGAGGATTCTATAACATAAGATTCCAATTCTTGGCACAACACAACCCAAAGGCATCTGAATAGTTCCTGGAAGTTATTACTAGTTAGGAGATGATATTTCTCCAATATCAATCATGGGGATAGTGTGGATAAAGAACATTCCATTTTATTCTAAAATTAAAAAATAGAAAATTATTAGTACTTTTTTTATTAAAAATATGTGATAAATAATAAATTAACTAATTTTATTAATTCCCCCAATATTTTATCAAGTCCCAGTAGCCTTCACCATTAAAATTGGAAAGTCTAGTTTTTAGTACATTCTAGTGGAAAGGGTATATATTACCTTTCTTAATGATATATACATTGAACATGAAACCATTAAAAGTTTTTTAGGGAGGGTTTATTTCCAAATATGGGCTTACAACTCCTTGATCTATTGAATGGACTCCCTAATCCTGAAATCCTGACTTGGATTTCCTTAACTCTTACCTCCAAATTTGTATTGAAAAGAATTTTTCTATTAAATTCAATACAAGTTCATTTAATTCAACCCAAACCCCTTATGATAACTCCCTAATAAAACTAAGTGTTCATAATTTGGCTATGTAAATACTTAGTTTTATGGTTACATTCCTAATCAAGTCATCAAAGACTAAGTATGAATTAATATTAAGTTGAGATACTTTAATTTATTATGCATAAATTTTATCTTGTTTTATCATTTACATGACTTATTAATATTAAGTTTATTTTACTTAATTAAGTAACCATGTTGGATAAAATATTTTCACATAATCCATTTATTTAAATTCTATCATTGCACATCAATTCATTTATTTATGTGATCATGGTCTTTCATCCATAAATTAAATAATGCATAGATAGAATTACTAAATAAATAAATAACCTACTCATGGGATTGTCTAATGGTTGATTTATTGGGATGACAACAAATCAACTTATGACCTAGGGGAATAACTCATTTTGGCAGACTTAACATGAGTTGCAGCATTCCACCTATCCACATGTGTATTACCTAGGTTGAAATCACTATGGTTCTGACTTTAACTACCTCCACATTCCTTGGAATGTTCTATTAATTACAAGTATTTATAACTCACACACATGTGAGGAGAACCAAGTGATTGATTAAGGGGAATTTTACAAATATACTTTGACACACAGGTCCTACATAATAATGGAGAGAGAGATGACTCAGAACCATAAATTTAATTTAATAATTAGTAATGAAAAACAAATGAAATAAATTTAATTAAATAAATTTCAACACATACATGTGTATTGGTTAAGCTCACGATCAGTCATACATGAAATGAATACACAAAATTAACTAGCTAACATTCATATCATATTCGTTCTTTATTATTAAAATAAACATGTTATCATTAATTAATTATCATTAATTAATTAATTAATTAATTAATTACCTTTCATCTTAATTTCCACCAAAATTCATTTGGAGATACCCATATTTAATTGAATTCATGACATATAATTGATAAAACCAATAATTACATATTTATTACAATAAATTAGTTGGGCATTTAAAATTATTTAAAAACATTATTAATTTTAAAATACAACAGGTGTCATTCAATAAAATAAGGTTTTAATGCTGTAATTTTTAATTTAATGTGATTTAATTCTTCCATTAATTGGGAGACTACATGGTGTTTATTGTACAGTTATACACCATGTACGTCAGTTTTCATGTATCTAGGGTACATTTGTGGGGCTTCATTGTGTACCTCGTCTGGACTACACGGTGTGTGATAACCAGCTAAACATCATGTGTTACACTTTATGTGTGTCCAAGATATACACCCAAGTCTTTAGCATGCATCTCGATGGATTACATAGTGCTTATAGGCTAGCTAAATGTCGGTGGTCCGAATATCGTATGTCCTCATAAGTCCTTGGATGATTCAACATGTATTTCAAACGTGGGAAATGATGAAATACACATTGTGTACACCACATAAACATCATGTATATCATTAATGCTCCAGGTTGTCATTCTCACATGATTTGATTGTTTATAATGACCACATGGATTGCATGAATTTTATTGTTGACCTATGTAGACTACAAAAAATGTACTCTAGCTACATGTTTTGTAATCTGAAATATCGTGTTCCAGGTTGGCCAAGTCAACGCACAGTGTGAAATTAATGTACCATGTGTAATTTACTGCTCAAAGTGTCATGTGTCCCATAATACAGCTAGGTGTAGTGCACTTGGGTACACGGCATATACTCCAGATACACGGCATGTAATCCCATGCTATCCATCTAGATTCATCATCACTTCCTGATAAAATATCTAGTAATTATTCATCTATTATTAATCCTTTAATAAAATTAAACACTAAATGAACATGATTAATATGTTTATAACATGTTAATTTAAATTGTATTAAAGAAATAATAATATTAAATAAAAATCTAACCACTATTGCGCATAGATTAACATTCAAATAAATAATTATAAATTTAAGAAATGACCCCTTTGATACCACTTGATAGATTCGGATGCAATGGAATCACATTTGGTGGGTGTAATATTAAAATTTATTTTAATATAGAGTTTCTAGAAACCTTGAGAGAGAATATTTCACATTAAATTTATAATTAATTCATTTAAGTCTGTAAAAATGAATACCTCATCTTTGGATCCATTTTTTTTTATGATGCTGATCTTTCAAAAACCCTTTCAAATTACCTTCGTTGCACTGTAAGGATTTAAGTATAGAATCTCTCAAGTGGTAACCCACATGTGCTCCTTTCATCTCAGGTAAATGTGAATTGATTTCCAAGTGCTAGCATACAGAATCAATTGTCTTGTGTTGTTCATCTTGATCTCTCTAAGACCCTTCAGTCTTGAAGGTGTTCTTCTCATTCATGAGAGGAAGGGGGAGGAATAATCGATAGGGGGAATTTCGTTGTGTGCAATGATTCTCAATTCTAAATTTTGAGAAAATTTACTCCATAGAAATAACTACCTATTTAAATAGGCATGTTTAAGGTTAAAAATATGTATTTAATTTCATATCAGCCCTTAAATAATAATATAATCTTTAATAAACTCCATGCCACATAAATAATTAATAATATAATTTCTATTATGTAAAAAAAATTCTTAATATAAATATCATATACTTAATTATTATTTAAACCTTGTTCATATAAATCATCAGAACACCTTTTAATGTACCTTAAATAATATACAAATAACACCCATTCAATTTGAAAAAATTCAAATTAATTAATTATAATAATTAATAATTTAAATAGAAACATTTTATATTATGACCTTATTTCATAATTTATAACCCATTATAAATGATCACTTATGATTTCTAAATAAAAACTTATTTCTATATCATAAGTCATGTCATATAATTTTTTTAAAAGGTATTTAAATATTAGGAATTAATTTTTGTAAATAAAATTTTTCATTGACATTTAATTGATTCTAACAAAATTTATAATTTATTAATTTATAAACATTTTATAAATTATTATTTTCCAAAATACATTTTATAATTGTTTATAAAAATTATAAATCATTAAAACCATTTAATATGTTAAAAATAAATTTTAACAAAATTTAAAACATTTTTCCCCTTATATAGGAACTCATTCCTATTTAAAGGTATCCTCCCTTTACCCTTATATAAACAATCTACATAAGGGTAGAAAGGACCTTAACCTTATGCAGACACTTTTTATCAGGGTAATCCATTTATGGAGCCTTCACATAAATGTAACCTTGTGGTTATGTTTACACAGTCATGTTTCTCATAAGGGTAATGGCTGGTTACCTTTACGTGGCCATATTCTACAATGTAATCATCCATGTTTACCAGCCAAGTTGTGGCCAAAAATCTCTCAACTTTTCATGTGATAGGTATTGTTCCCTTCCATACAAGGTTTTATTCCCTTGTGTTCACATCTCTCTCCAGTGATTGCTTTCCTAGAGGAATCACCAATTTTTTGGGACAATTTTATAGATATGGAGAGAGAAAGTTGAAATGTAATGTAATAACACATTATTGATAATGACCATAGGAGTTGCAGTAGAATGAAATAGGAAGGAGACAAGGAAGAGGAAAAGTATGGAGGGAAAAGATAAGTATCTCCCCTAGAAAGACCACTACCAGAATTGCCTACCCAGAACTCCCCAAGATTAGCTCACACTAACCCACTAGCTGAAATGAATCTAAATGAAATTGAATCCTCTCTGAGTTATCCTATCCCCTATTTAATATTCCAACAACCCCCTCCTTCCCTTTAACAGTTTTGGAGTTGGTTCCCTAGAACCAACTTCTGTGTACTTTAGGATAAATTATATTCATAATTTTGAATAATAATAAAATATTTATCACGTCATGATTGTTCTTTTACATAACATAGTATGTGATAATGTCCTAAGAGTATTCGTCACACTAAAAGGTCATATCAGTTATTTGTTATGATAAGAACTCATAAGTGCCATGACAGTATTCTTAAATATGTGTTATATGGCTAGATGAAATCATTTTAAGGACAAAAATGATTCAAGATATCAAGGGTGGAGACTCATAGTACTTTGAGACACATTCTCATGGTGTACACTCTTGGTAATATCCAGTGTAGGATATTATGTGAACGAGACTCGCCAGTAGGAAATCCAAATTTGTATGTTTCATTGGATGTTCCTATCTGTGGATATGTGTATTAATACTTAGACTTAAAATTTATTATTAATTATTATTACAATTTGTGTGCCTTGATGTATTGATGAAAAATGTGAAGACATATGTTCACATTGAGGTAGGATACGTTGTGTACATCACAAGTAATACCGCATTAATGAATAGTGTGAGAAAGGATTTGTCCCTTATTTTATTTAACATAAGTTGATATATCATTCCCTTTTATGGAAATGATATAGTCTAAATAAATCCATTCCCATGGTGTTCTATAGGCAAGTTTGATTTCTATAAATTCAAAGAAAGTGACATCAAGCACATAGGTTTATTACACCAGCATGCAACCTGCTTGATTAGAGATATCATGATAAAGAGATTATATCATATAGTAAGCATATATAAGGTATTATGTCATTGCAGAATTAACTTCTTTTTATATGTGTGATTTGGCATGTTACTAGATGCTAACCTTGGACTTTAGGCTACTTTGCCTAATGCCACTGAGAAAGAGGCCTAGAGGATCACACACTAAGTGTATCCAGAATCACAGTTAAACAATATATTATTATTTATTATTTAACAAGTTGAATATATACTATTCCTACACATGGTTTAATAATTATTCATGTTTACTTGATCACATATATTTCATCACCAATTATTCAATAAATATTATGTGAGCAGAATATTTAATAAATATTTATTGGCTATTTAGGGAATATATTTTTTATTTATTTATTGGTGAAAAAATTCAGTGATATTTATTTATTAAATAAATATTCATTATTCAAGGCCTGATAAATATTCTGGAAGAATTATGTATTAGTTTATAGGTCCACTAAGAAATAATATATATTGAATATTATTTGAATAAATAGTATTTAATTTTAATTCATGAGTTTATTGCATCTCTAGAAGTAATATTATTATTATTATTATTTACATGTAGTTATGAAAGGACTAAATAATTATTAAATGAACTTGTGAAATTATTTATTTCTAACACTAGTGGTATATAAACCCAATTATATTATTTTTCAAGACATCCAATTCATTTATTTTTTTGTGCATTACTAATCTGGAGAATCCACTCAAATCCCTAGAGTGATCCCTTCTCTAAGAACACTCCCAAGAACAGAGTGTGATCTTTCTTCATCTTCCACTCTCGAGTCTAGAGAGATCAAAGACAACACTTTTGAAGCAATTCTAATGGCAATAAAAGGGGAACAGTGCAAGTGATATGATCTTCCATGATACCACCCAGAGATTCCTAGGGCGACATTCAGAGATTTGTGGAACATGTGTGGATCACCGCTAGAGGGAGTATTCTCTTAATTCCTACAACGCAATGAAGGTACAATGTATATATATTTTAAATTCCACTAATTAAGAAAGAATTTATTTCAAGGTAATTTTTTAAATTTCTTAAAATAATTTTAAAAAATATATGATGATCCTCCGCTCTAGTTTCGGCGTTTTATCCATTGTATGTATTCTTTGATTCAATTCCATTATTCAGAGAATTTATCATCATGTAGATTTTAGATTGATCATTAATCATGAAAAAAATAAATGTTGGGAATGGACCATCACACACTTTCGTTGCACCCAGAACATTAAAATGGTATCAAATGGGTCAAAAAATTATTTATAATTATTTAAATATCATTGATTGATTTACGCAAAAGTAATTGGTTTTCAATTCTAGTTTAATCATTCATTAATCCAAATTGTGATATTTGCTTCTTCCTCTTCATTTCTCATAAATATAATAAAATTGATTAATTTTATGAATGAAATAAATTTGAATATCTCATCTGGATGTGTTGAGGAGTCCTTCCACATAACACAAGAGTACACACCATGTAACCCAAAGGTACACACCGTGTACTAGTCTTCAATGCACCAAGAATTAATTCAGAATTTATTCACAGCGTGTGAATTTATTACATGTGGTGCATTTAATTATAAACCATGTGTTGACTAAGAGATCTTGGCACATGGTCAGACGGAGTACACGACATGTAACATCCGTACACGATGTGTACACATTTAGTTATAGATAGACCATGTATCTTGTTACATGGCCTACTTGACTAGTGACAGTGTAACTTGGAGACCACACGATGAGTATCCCATGTACATGCTGTGTAATTTTACCAAATTACATAGAATTAAAATTATTTTTTTATACTATGAAAACATTATCAACATGTACTTCTTTGTGGTCGTTAAGTTGATAGGTCACACCATGTGATGATTTTTAATATATATAAATATTTAATTAATTTCTGTGTATTGTTTAGATTTTCATATCATCTATGAGTCGTATTACAGTTATTTCTCTACGTTCATTGAAGAAAACATTTGAAAATAGAAATCATGTGATTTTTGTAATCATTAAGTTGATAGTATAGTTCATGAAGGTACATGATAAGTCGTGTATGCCACATGTCGCAAGAGTAAAAAATATACTAATATAATAAATTTTGGTTTGTTCAGATGGGTACTTACCGTGTTGCCTCTAAGGTACATTTATATACACAATTAAGTTAAAATAAATTTAATTAATTTGTTTGAAATTATAATGGATGAGAATCTCAAAGAAATTTGGATTATAATTAAGTTAAAAGAATTGATTAATTAAAGAAGATTTCTAATTCATTCGAGCACAATTTATCTTAAATAAGAATAATTAATAATTGAATACAAATTTTATTAAACATGTAATTCATTATCGATTATACTGAGCTTAGACCAGACCTTTCTATGTGATTGGATTTTTTCAATTTATTATTAAATTAAATTGTTAGCATGCATTCCATTTCTCCTATTATTATTATTTAAGGGTTTTCATGCCCATGGTTTATTTTATGTAAACCACTTCTATGTGAGTAAAAGTATATATAATGGATTGATCTCCCAAGCTAGTGGAGGTGGTACAAGTTTGGATCTGAATAAAAACCAATCCAACAGAGATCCATAGGTGGACAGGTAGAAAACTACAACAAGAACCATAAATAGTTTGAGGTGTTTTCCACCTAGGTTGAAGGTTAGTTTATCATCATCTAGATAAACTAAGAATTATTAAAATTCCATGATCATACCACTTTATTATTTTATTTCTTTAAAGTTCCAGGGTTATTTCATTATGGATGTTTTTTCACGATCACATAAATTAATGAATTAACAAGCATGCAAGATAGAACCAAAATAAATTCTCTTATATGTAAATATTATATAATACATGGTTTATCACTTAAGTAGATCCACTAAATATTAAAAAGCATGTAATAAATATAATAATTAGAAATTTACACATAAAAGAAAAATTCTCTCAATTATAAATATTAAGTCAGTATGGCCTTCCACTACTTTAGTTAAAATAAAACCATAGTTCAAAGTTCTTGACCAGACAAAGTTGGGGTGGTTTAAATTATTAGGGAATTATAACAGGAATTTTTGGGTTAACTTAACTTAGTTCACATAAAGGGTTGACTTCCAAAGTAGGACATGGTGTAACTGAGAGGCAAGAGTTGAGGAAATTCAATTTGTTGATTTCAGGATTGGGGATTCCACTCAATAGATCAGAGGACTATGAGTTAATGTATTTCGAATTTGGAATGCCTACCTAAAACCATTCTAATTTATTGACCAACCAAAGTTGGGTTAATGAGAAGTTGAATATGAATCCTTGCCATTATAATGACCGAGAAATAAGATATTCTGAATCCAATTGTGAGGGATATTGTTTCGATAAAATATTGGAATATTAATAAATATAGTATTTATTTATTTGTGTAAATTTTATTAGATAAAGTACTAAATATATACTCATATTATTTAAATAAACAATAATAAAATGACTTTAAAAATATCACTGTGATCCATACCTAAGAATGATAACATTCAAACCAGTGAAAATTTTTATCAGTGGCAAAGGCCCTTATGTGTTATCCTACGCCATGAAAGGACATTATAAATAATAGAAGAACCTATTCCTGATGCTATAGGTAAAGAGGCTAGTGAGGAAGAGTTGTCTCTCTGTGAGAAACATTTGAACGATGCTACAGATGTTCAATATTTCATGCTATTATCAATGACCAATGATATTTTGAAGAAACATGATGACATAGATGCATATATCATGATATCTCACATTCAGGATCTTTATCAAAAGAAGGTGGGATAAGAGAAATATGAGATCAACAATGCTCTGTTTACAACTATGCTTTGAGAGTCGGCACCATATGGTCTTCATGTAGTCAAGATGATTGGATATATTGAATACTTTGACATCTTAGGGATTTTTGGGTCCTAAAAATTATGCATACGAGAAAAAGAGAATTCTATTAATTCCACGAATGATAGAACCCCATGAATGAAATAGTTCATAGGATGAGACAGACTATTGACACCTGTGAATGAAACCAAATAATTTACAAGGAAAGATGGTAATTTTTACCCCTATGAACAAAATATTTCACGTGATGAGACAGACCTATGGCACCCATGAACGAAACCAAATCCTTTGCAGGACCAACCCATGATTTCTACCCCCATGAATGATTTCCCCCACAAATGAAATAATTAATAGGATGGGGAATCTTCCTTTAGATCCCACAAAATAATCCCCATGGCCCACTATAGATGATTGGCCATGGAGGTATTTTATCTCTCCATTTTACTATAAAAATACAACGAGGGGGACCAAAAAGTGAGACATAGAGATGAAGAAAAGGAGGGATGAAGGAGACGAACAAGGAGGAAACACGAAATCGGTGACTCTAAGATGAATCAATGGAGATATATCGATTCCCATCTAGTAAACCCACTGCATAACATTAAGGAGGAAATAAAAATCATATGGCCGACCGCAAACATAAATCCCTTAAACAAATACCCTTTTGCGAGGCACAAACAGATGCCCGCTATGTGGCCTATCACCCTGCATAGAAAAATGATATTTGAAAGGAACCATGCCCGCATTGAAAAATTCTATGTGGGAGGATCCCTACCCTGCATAGCAAAATATTATGCAGGAGGAATTTCACCCTACGTAGAAAAATTCTATGTGGGAAGAACCTATCCCCACATAGAAAAACGCTATGTGAGAGGAACATATCCTTGCATAGAAACATTACATGGGTAGACCTCAGGTCCGTGTAGAACCATGATATGCAGACGGTACCCTCGCCCACATAGAAACATGCTATTCAAAGGGAACCCCATCCATCATAAGAACATGTTATATGGAATGGGGACTCCTAGGGTGTTATGCTCTCTAGCTCCAATCACTCCCTTATGTCACATCATCAGGCCCCATGATGGCCCCTCCATAAACTAATCTAATGGAATTAGGTCAAGTCCTATTCCAAAGCCACCACACATTTATGATCAGATCATTGAGCACATGAGTGTGTCTTCTCGAGTTTACATACCCATAGTAAGTAGAGTCTCATGTGTAACCCTCTCAATGAGGCGGACCCTTGGAATTTCGTCAAGTATACATTATCATGGTAATGAGGGTTCCAACCTTGAAGAATATCATGTGAACCTCCATGTTCTATGGACTGAGGGAAACCACTAGCCTTTCCCTTCTATGAGGTCCAGTGCTAGTCAATCCTCTCTTCCCTAGGGACCAGCAGTTCATCCCTCCTAGAATAATCCCTTAGCATTTCTTGCGGGAGGAGACACTCTTTCTCCTCTTCTCTAGCTCATAATATAGCTAGATGGATCACCAAATATGACTATCCTGGATACAAAAATAAAATAGGACACAGTCACACTCAAAGCCCTCTCTCTCTCCCTTTTGGATCTAGATTTCATCCAACAATGGACAAAATTGGATTGTGTGATCTTCATATTTATTGGTTCCTCTTGTTTCTCACACTGAGAATGACTCACATGGGCATAGAGGTTTGTGATGATCATGAAATCCAAACAACGCCAAACCACAAATGGGCCTTCTATATGGTATAATCCACAATAATTCTCAATGGTCCTCCTATATTGTGTAATCCCCAATCATGTTAAATGGGAATCCCCTGAGTGTAAGCCCCAACCACATCTGCCTAATCAGGCCTTCTATATGGTATAATCCCTAAAATCATGCCTCCTTTTCAATGTTCCATGTTCCTGATGAAGAATAAAATGTATGGGCATCCCCTTAGTGTAGTCCCCAATCACATCCCCTCATGTGGTCCTCCTCCATAGGTGTAATCCCCAAAATTTCCAAACTACCTGGGCTTTGATTTACAACTAACTGAGATACGTGGGAATCCTCTTTGTGGTCCAAACCCAATACCAAAATTCACCCTAATGTTCTGGGAAACATTCCCAGTATGGTCATATCTACCTAGGAGACCACATCTCTTTCAAGTTCCATGAGTCACCTTGGCATAAGTCCCACACCATCCTTGACCATACACCTTTTTCCTAGACATCCTTGTTGCATGATTTTAAACTATGTGGTTCGGTCCTCATCACATGACCTTAAAAGGTTATGTGTCTCATTATGTGGAACTCAACTATATGGGTTCTGATTCCTCTCATGAGGATAAGTAGGAATCATGTCTTATGAGTTTGATCCTGATTTCAAAATAACTTCACCCCCTAGATAAAGGTAAACTCCATAGTGCCTTACTGCATGGCTTAAAACCATCATTGTCCTAATAAGAAACTAAAGAATATTTAATCCATCCATAAAAGTTCTCAATTGATGGAGAACATCAGATACATAAGGATGATTCTACACCCATTCATGTTCATAATTGATCATTACCTCTATGTAATCCATCCATAAAAGGGATCCATTGATCTTCGGAGTATGATCGATTCCAGACTTCTGCATACTGGTAAGTGAAGGCTTGAAACCTACAAAGTTGTAATCCCAATATTGCTTCATCTGTCCTACCAAGTGAACATCATCCACAGATGCCAAGTAATCATTAAGTGTTTCTCTTATTTTTCACTATTGATGGTTAGAGTACACCTCATTTGAATGCAGTTGAACTGAAGTTCAAAAATTCAAGGTATGTGCCCCACGTATATAAGTTCCCCATCAATCCTAGAAACTAATATGCATTCTCTCAAAGAAATAAGATACCCCTATTTGTAATGATTACAATATGCATCATTTACCAAATTACCAATGATAGGGTCATACAGAGCATAGGTGAAACAATCATGATAATTGAGTTGATCCATCATTTCCTTTTCACTCTATTCTGATAGTTTTTCCCGTCTTATGCTTTGAAGATATGGTCAGAAATTAGCCCATGGGATATAATGAGGGTCGATATATCTTTATCCTCCCATATGGGCTCTTACCCAACCCCATATAACTTATAAGGGACCCACCAACAGATACGGTGGCATCCCCTCACTGATTCATACCAACAAATAATAAACTTTCTCCGACACTGCGATGACAAGGTTAATACACCTATTAGTGGACAATTGATCCACTATTATAAAGGTCATGAATCTAACCCTGGTACCAAATTCATGTACCAATAGTAACCATCCACTAAGAAACATGACAATAAAGGTTGTCCATTGAAATAGTCAATTGGCGTCATGGATTATTGTCCATCCCCACTCATTAAACCGACCTTCCTCGAGCATGGTCCAATAGGAACCCACATGCCTTAGGGTCTCAAGAGTTGGTAAAGTCCTTGGCCTCCTTTCACAAGGTTCTTCGCAACTTAATGTAGAAAATGAATTGATCCAATTAGAAAATGGGACCTCCTACTTCAGATGAGGGTCAGCCTTCAAAATATCTTTCATCATGTCAATAATTTTCTTGGGAAGAGGCGGGGAGTCCTCTCTGCATCATCCCAATATGAAGTTGGTACCAAAAACTCATCATACATGCCACCCATTATGGGTGCCCGGAAATCAACTGGATATCCCATAGATTGATCCTGACCTCCCCATGCACTGAGTGGAAAGTGTTGGTGGATGTGCTCCACATATTAAGTAGCTATGGGATAATATTTTGGTTTCAGTGAGAGTAATTCTGTGATACCCTATTCCCCTCATACATACCCACGTCCTTCATCTCAGTTGTCACACCCCAACCTATGTGTTTAATTTATTTAATTATATTCATCCTTAAAGAAATTTTTTTGGGGTTTGGGTGGGTCCCGGATGAATTATTTCTTTGAGTTACGTTAAAAAATGTGCTTTTTTGTGTTGACATCATCAGTATCATGGGAGGAGCATGATTTGGAAGTCGTGCGGCTTCACCATGGTAATTGTGCGATCTTCCATTCTCAAAAAATGAAAATAAATAATTTTTGTAATTAAAATAAACATTAATTACATCATTTAAATTTTTATTGTTAATAATTTTATTATTATCAGAATGATAGGAATACCATGATTATTTTTATTTTATCATTATGATTATTATGATTATTATGATTATTGTTGTTGTTGTTGTTGTTGTTGTTGTTATTCCTTTCATTACCATTATTGTTATTATTATGATATTAAAATTATAGTTATTTTTTATTTTATTTTATTATAGATCAATTTTTATTTATTTATTTTATGGTTCCTAGGCCGCTACCTCACACCGCCCCCCCTTCCCTGGTGTGTGGCGCGAGCAGGCGCAGCCCCCTTCTTTCGTATCAATGCCACTGACCAACTCCAATGGCCTTGTACCGGTGCACCCACCACCAACCCCCCCCCCCCCAGAATGGTCCCGGCATATGGTGCGAGCCCCCCCCCCCCCCCCCACAGTGCCCTCTGTGTGTGTGGCATGAGAGACCCCAGATGCAGCTCTTTCTCTACAGTGACGAACCCCAGGTCCCCCGATTGTTCCCTCTGCTCAACGCATCTCACACGCACCCCCTCTACAAAGGTTACGCCACCTCCCTCTTTCATCAGTGCGGCACCCCGGATCCCCCTTTCTCAATTTGGAGGCATACCCCCCCCCCCACCCTCGGACCCCTGCTCCCTGCGGCACAACCCCCCCCCCCCCCCCCACCCTCGGACCTCATGCTCAGTCTACAACATCCCTAACTGGAAACCACCTCTGACGAAGCCTCCTTCCAGTGTAGGACCTCCCTCATTCAGTGGATTCAACCTATCCTTCTGACCCTCAGCCTTTCCGACCAACCCGCAGCCTTTCCAGCTGACCAACAACCTTTCTGGCCGACCCACAGCCACTCCTGTCAACCCACAACCCTCCTGATTCCCTCTCCTCTGCCTCCCGACCGGCCTCCCACGTGACCATTCTTCTTGAAGTAACTTCCCCAACTAGAGTGTTCCCTGTTGGCATCGTTACAGCCATCCTGTAGCCTAACAACGTCTTTCTGACTAGCACGTTTCCACCCTTTCGGCGCGACTTCCCACCGGTATACCCTGCTCCCTTGAGTGTTTTCTTTCCTTTAGTTTTGTAAATGTTTTTTTATTAAGGATTGTTTTTAATAGAGCTAATGGTTTAATACCCACATGGGGAATTTCTGAGTTGGTGTTGTTGTCTCACCTTGGTTCTGAGGTAGGTCTCCCTTGCACTCACCTTTTTAATTAAATAAATTTCAATTTCATACTTTTCACACCTTAGTTATGTTCTAATTATGTGTCATATGATCCTCGGATGAGTTTCTTAGTGTTCAATGGTTATTTATTTATTGTCTGGTAATATCAGTGTTATTTCATCATAAATGTGCACACCTAGCATTTGGAAAACAAAATTTGTGTTGGCATTTGAACATAGTTTATGAAAAATAAAAAAATTATTTTTAGCACTTTAAATCAATTTAAGGCATGAAATTTGTGTTTTTCACTTTATTGAGTGTTAATTAGAAATTTTTTAATAAAATGTTGCATGTGCCTGTGATAAATGGCCCATTTGGCATTATTGTGAAATGTTTTACTTCAGGGTGTAATGAAAAATGTTTTGGGGAGTTTTTGTGAATGGTTTGAAATGGTATGTTTTGTTCAGTTGTGGATACTGGGTGTTTATGATTTGTTTTGTATTAAATAGAAATTTATTTGGTAAATTCTCGTGTCTTGTATCTTTTTCTTTTGTATATATAATTCTCGGTTGGATTTTATGAGTTAATTGAGATTCAACAAATGGTTGACTTAAATTTAAAAATGTGGCGACAACATGAAAAATGAGGTTTTGGGTTCCTTATATGGTTTCTGGAATGGTTTGAGATTTATAAAAGAATGTTTTGAATAATTTTAATAAATTTTTGGGGTATAAATAGTGTGCTTGACACCACTTTTGAAAGAGTGTTTTCTTTTTAAGATAAGGTTTTGGTTGTGAATGTTTGAGGTCCCATTTGGGCATTTTGTGAAATTATTGAAAATTATTTATTATGAAAACCCTTGTCAGATACTCCTCATGCCTTCGTAATATGAACTAGATGGGAGGTCCTTGTTAGGGGATTCTTGTAATCTAATCTTAGGGTTCTTCGATTGGAACCCATTATAATTGTTTTACTTTAAGGCATGATAATGGCCCTAGGGGAGACTCGGGGTGAGACCTGTTGTGCATTATTATTATTATATATACTATTATTGGATGCTTGGATAGAATCGGTTGGCTCACCCCATTTTTAATACTTGAGACATGGGAACCTGGCATATTGAGAGAATATTTTGAGAATTATTGCCTCACTGGTAGGTTATGGTACTGACCAATGGCACATAGTACGAAGATATGTTTGGGTTCATTACTATAGGATTTTCCCTCAGCCTGTCTAAGAAAGGATGGTTGAGCAATTGGACTATTTTTATTTCATCGTATATGACATGTCAACAAGGATGAGGTCTCAGGTATTGGTGTCTTCTGGATTATTCTTGATCTCCTGGGTTCACCTATGTCTACTCGTTCTTAGTGCTTTAGTGTTAAATGTGTTACTTGTGTGTATATTTTCTTTTCATTGACCATGTTGTGTAACTACTGTAACGATTTATTTTGTAGTGTTTTACTGGAAAGTGATGTTTGTTTTTAATGTGACTTATGAAAAATATTTTCAAATAAAGTTATTTTATTATTTGTTTGAAAATTGAAAATGTAAACATCACTTTTCCCTTTGAAAATGCTATTGTCTTACTAAAAGAATAACTTGGGTTTTTTGAGAAATGAATGAGTGCAATGACTCATACCTTGTTTTTGAGTAACATGTATAAAACCTCACTTTTATACATTGTGGTTCAATATTCAAAATGGATGTTTTTTTATTTTAAAGGAAGTGCATTGGGAATAGATACCAGGCTAGCCTACTGAGTTTTAATACTTGAACCTATTGTTCTTTTTTGTTTTTAGTTATTATGAAGGCTCCAGCTTGGATGTGTTCTCCTTGGGTGAAATTTTATTGTTGAGTTGGAGAGTGACCCATGGGGTCACACAGATTTAGTTCAGACGTCGATTTTGGTTAGTTTTATCTTCTTTAGTTCTTTCTTAGTTGTTTGTTTGGTTTGTTTATCTGTACTGACCTTTATTATTTACCTTATTTTTTTTCTTTATATTGGGAAAATAATTATCATCATCTCTATTGATTCCATGGTGCTTGTTGTCAGCCCAAGAGGATTAGGAACACCTCTCGAGCCTTGCCGCAGATTGGCTCGTGTGACCGGTTTAGGGTCGACCCAAGTTGGTTCCTGAAAAAATGGTATCAAAGGAGGTAGGATCTTAGTGGACCTCACTTTTCATAGTGTCCTTTGTTATTTGGTATTTCAAGGTAGATGGAGTATGATTTTTAGGACTCAAGGGGTAGGTGCAGGAAGAGCATCGTGAACTCTTGCTCATTCTGATCCTCGGGTTTCCATGGGAAGTCTAGTTTAATTACTTTATTGGGGTTTTTTATGGAATGTTTTCTGATTGGGATATGACAAAGGGAGTTGGGATAATATTCCTCATGAGCCCACATGTCCTGGCAATCCATTTGGAGCTAGGGGCATGGTCCTGAAATGCTTTCTGTGTTGGTGACGTGTCTGGCATATGGCTGCCAACGATATGGTCAAGTCACCCACCAACACTAGTTCCCTGTTTGAGTTATTTTGGGTCTCCTCTGATTTATAAAAGTTGTTTGAATCATAAAACTTGGTTTTGAAAAATGGTTGTTTGAAATGACATTTTAATTTGTGGATTGTTGTAAAATAAATGTGATGAATTATTTGTTTTTGGAAAATGAAGTTTCTTTTTTTGGCCTTGGTGTTCCTATGGGTCCTCACATGAATAATGGTATGTTGGAATATGAATGGATGTTTGGAATGGGGATGTATTCCCAGGGTGGCACGGAAACATGCATGTGTGTGAGAATCTAAAGAATACTAATGAAGAAATTTTAACCCACTAAATTTTTTTTATATTAAATATTTTTTCAAAGAGGAAAGTTTTGATGTTATAATTTTTGTTTTATTGTGTTTAGAGATTGTCACCTATGTTGTGTTTGATATTGAGGATTTTATTTATTGAGTTGACCTTGATTGGGTTCTTGACTTTTCTTGTCCAGTGGTTTCCCTCTTGAAGCTTTGATGGGTGATCATAGTGCGGTTGATCAACCTAAGGATTTTATACTTGAGTTTTGGAAGCTAGATCCACCTCTCTTTTATGATCAAGTAGAACCTTATGTAGAGTAGGAGTGGATGCGAAATATTGAAAGGTACTTTATCCTCATTGAGTTTCCCGAGACACTAAAGGTCAAGTTTTCAACCTTCATGCTTTAAGTTTCACTATGGATGTGGTGGAAGTTAGTGTATCGAAACAAGCCCCATCAACAGCTTACTTGGGAGTTCTTCAAGGCTTTGTTCATTTGTCAGTAATTCTTTGAAGAAGAAAGGGTTAGAAATAGGATGAAGATATGGTATCTACAGTAGGGTGACAGATCCATGTTGGAATATTTCCAGAAATTTGTGTAGTTAGTCCCTTATGATTTAGGGTATGTCATAGATGAATACATGAAGGCTCGACGTTTTGGGGTGGGTCTCCACCCCGATCTATTATCGAAGGTGTCAAAGTCCAACCTAAATTCTTTTTCTTATGTGGAGAGACAATATTTTCATGTCAAATCCATGATGGTGGGAGTGCTCGAATTAGTCCTCCCTCCTTCAATCCCCATGAGCAATTGTGAAGATTCTGGAAAGGAGATGAGAAATCAATTAGAAGTGGATGGAGAAAGTCGTGGAATCAAAAGGCCTTAGGATATTTCATCAACCTCTTAGAAGAGAGATATCCTTGTGTGTTATCAATCTGGAAAGCTGGGTCACAAGAGGTCGTCCTGCCCAAGTACTCCTAATCCTTATCATGCTTGCGGACGTTTGGCTCACTTACAACAATTCTATCAGGGATTTTCTAGAAAGTGTCATGGATGAAGTTCTCAGAAGTGACTTATTTTTGGGGTTTTTGTTTAAAGTTTCTTGTGTAGGTTTCTTTTCAATGTAAGGGATCTCTTATCATGGTAGGTGTATGAATAGTGTTTTGTGATTTTGAAATATATGGGAATGTTGTGGGTCTTTTGATGAACTCTGGTTTTCAATGCCAGTGTGTCTTTCATTTCAAAATCATGTCCTTTCTTTCATTAAATCAAAAGATGTATCTTTATTATTGGGATTATCAAAACCTAAATATGAGGCAAGAGATGCTTCATCCATCATATCTTCAGCAAAAATGCCTCAGTGTGAATATGGCTCATATTCAAGAACCCTGGGTGAATTTTAAGGAGTTTGGTTAAGGTTGTGTCTCTATCATGTGGTGAGACAGTTTTAGCATTTCTATTGTTGTTTCTCTGTCGTTGTAAATTTCTTCAGGTTTCAAAGATCACGATGGATTTATCCCTCATGCAATGTCATTAATTGTTCCTTTTTAGATGTGAGTTACTGATCAGTGGCCTTGCATGGACCACCCATGTGAATTAGTTGCGGCTTTGGTTTGTGTCCACCCCAAAGTGGTAAGTCGTGAGTAGTTTTCCATTGTAGTTTCATTGATACAATCCTTGTCCCCTACCTCCCCACCCATGGGGTTAGGGTTTTTAGTTCGTACAAATTTTTAAATTTAACCTTTATCCCTTTCAGATGGGATTGAATGGTTAAAATGTTCTTATTGTGTTCTTTCTAGATTGAGTAAGGCCCAGTGCAGGTCTAAGTTGGATTTTTGTTTGGTTTTGTATAGGTCGGTTCTTTATGGTGGGGAGACCCACTGTCTCTTTGGGTTTTCTCTTAAGATGTTATCGGATGCTAGTTGAATTCTTATGGTGGGGAGTCCGTTCAGGCATCCCCTCTACTGGTGATTTGTTTCAGGAAATAGGGTTCTATCCCATTGGTGGTCGATATAATGTCATTGGGTTAAGATGTTGGATCATGTTTATGTGTAATCCTTAGGTGTTGATCGATCGGCTGGATAGTGTTGTGGATTTCTGGGGGCATAAAGCGTTATGGTGGGGAGAATTGTCACACCCTGACCCATGTGTTTAATTTATTTAATTATATTCTACCTTGAATAAATTTCTCTAGGGTTTAGGTGAGTCATGGAAGAATTATTTCTTTTATTTATGTTAAAAAAATGTGCTTTTGGTGTCGACGTTGTCCGTCACACGTTTGAAGTGCGATTTGGAAGCCATGTGGCTTTGCCCTAGAAACTGTGTGACCATCTGTTCTCAGAAAATTAAAATAAATAATTTTGAAAACAAACATTAATTTCATCATTTAAAATTTTATTGTTAATAATTTTATTATTATCAGAATGATATGAATACCTTGATTATTTTTATTTTATCATTATTGTTGTTGTTGTTGTTGTTTTTGTTTTTGTTTTTTTTTTGTTATTATTATTCCTTTCATTACCATTATTATTATTATTATATTAAAATTATAGTTAGTTTTCATTTTATTTTATTATAGATCAGTTTTTATTTCTTTTTTTTAGGGTTCTTAGGCCGCTACCTCACACCCCCCCTTTCCCTAGTGTGTGGCATGATCAGGCCCAGCCCCCTTCGTTCGTATCAGCACTACCGGCCAACTCTAATGGATTTGCACCAATGTACCCACCAATAACCCCTCCAGGATAGTCCCTGTATGTGATGTGATCCCCCCCAGCATCCTCTATGTGTGTGCAGCGTGAGAGACCCCAAACACGCCTCCTTCTCTATGGTGACAAACCCCAGGTCCCCCGGTCATTCCCTCTTCTCAGCACAACCGGTGCACACCCCATCTGTGCAGAAGACCCCGCTGCCTCCCTCCTTTATCAGCACGGCACCCCGTCTCCCCTTGCTCAATCTGGAGGCATGACCCCCCCCCCCCCCCCAAGATATCCTTATCAGTCTGTAGCATCCCCAGCCGGCGACCACCTCTGATGAGGCCTCCCTCCAACGTCAAACCTCCCTCCTTCAGCAGTCACAACCTCTCTGGCCAACCTGCATCCTTTCTGACCGACCCATAGCCTTTCCATCCAACCCGCAACCTCTCCGTCTGACCCGTAACCCTCCTGATGCCCTCTCCTCTACCTCCTGGTTGGCCTCTCACGCAACCCTTCTCCTGGAAAGTGTCGCCCCTACTGGTGCACGCCCTTCCAGCATCGTTATGGCCTTCCCACACCCTGGCGGTGTCTTTCGTACTAGGGAATTTCCACCCTTTCGGTGCAACTTCCCTCTGGTATACCCTGCTCCCTTGGCTGTGTTCTTTCCCATATTTTTTTGGGTTTTTTGTTAATTAAGGATTTTTTTTTTTGGTAGAGCTAGCAGTTTAGGACCCACGTGGGGCATTTCTAAGTGGTCTTTGTTGTCGCACCTTGGTTTCGAGGTAGGTATACCTTGCAATCACCTTTATAATTTAAAATTTTTTGATTTCAGGCTTCTTACACCTTATCTATATTCTAATTATGTTTCCTATAGTCCTTGGATGATTTGATTAGTGTCCAATGGTGATTTATTTATTTTCTAGTAATATTAGTGTTATTTAGTCTTAATTGTGCACACCTAGAATTTGGAAAACAAAATTTGTGTTGGAATTCTCACATAGTTTATGACAAATAAAAAAATGAGGTTTAGCACTTTTAATCAATTTAAGGTGTGAAAGTTGTTTTTTTCACTTTCTTACATGTTAACTAGAAATTGTTTTAGAAAATGTTGCATGTGATGCTAATAAATGGCCCATTTGGAATTTTTGTGAAATTTTTTACTTCAAGGTGTAATGAAAAATGTTTTGGGGATTTTTTGTGAATGGATTGAAATGGTGCATTTTGTTGAGTTGTGGATACTGGGTGTTTATGCTTTGTTTTTTATTAAATAGAAATTGATTTGCTAAATTATTATTTCTTGTGTCTTTTTATTTGGTATATATAATGTCTGGTTGGATTTTATAAGTTAAGTGTGATTTAACAAATGGTTGCCTTAAATTTATAAATGTGGTGGAAATATGAAAAATGAGGTTTTGGGTTCCTTATATAGTTTCTGGAATGGTTTTGGATTTAAAAATGAATGTTTTGAAGAATTTTAATAAATATTTTTTGTGGAAATAGTGTGCTTGACACCGCTTTTGAAAAAGTGTTTTATTTTTTAGATAATGTTTTGGTTGTAAATTTTGGAGGGCCCATTTCACCATTTCTTGAAATTTTTTAAATGTATTTATTATGAAAACCCCTATTGGATGTTCCTCATGCCCCAGTTGTATGCAATGGGTGGGAGGTTCTTGTTAGGGGATTCCCGTAATCTAATGTTAGGGTTCTTCAGTTGGAATTAGTTATAATTTTTTACTTTAAGGCATGATAATGGTCATAGGGGAGACTTAGGGTGAGACCTATTGTGAATTATTATTATTATATGTACTATTATTTGATGCTCGGATGGCATCGGTTGGCTCACCCCCTTTTTAATACATGAGACATGGGAACCTGGCATATTGAGATAATATTCCAAGAATGATTGCTGCACTGGTAGGTTATGGTATTGACCAGTGGCCCATAGTAGGCAGATATGTTTGGGTTCATTACTATGGGATTTTCCCTCATCCTTCCTGAGAAAGTATAGCCAAGCTTTTGGAGCATTTTGATTTCATCGTGTGTGACATTTCAACGAGGATGAGGTCTCATGTGTTGGTGTCTTATGTATTATTCTTGATCTCCTAGGTTCACCTATGTCTACTCATTCTTAGTGCTTACAGTGTTAAATGTGTTACTTGTGCATATATTTTCTTTTTGTTTCCATTGTTTTGCAACTACTGTAGCACTATCATTTGTAGTGTTTTACTGTAAAGTGAGGTATGGTTTTAATGTGGCTTATGAAAACTATTTTCAAAAAAGTTTTTTTATTATTTTTGTGAAAATTAAAAATGTAAACATCACTTTCCACATTGAAAATGATAATTTCTCACTAAAATAATAACTTGGGTTTTTGAGAAATGAATGAGGAAAATGACTTGTACCTTGTTTTTGAGTAATATGTAGAAAACCTCACTTTTATACATTGTAGTTCAAACTTGAAAATGGATGTTTCTTTTACTTTAAAGGAAGTGAATTGGGAATAGATATCGGGATATCCTATTGAGTTTTAATACACACACCTATAGATCTTTTTTATTTTTAGTTCTTGTGCAAGATCTAGCTTGGTTGTGTTCGCCTTGGGTGACATTTGATCGTTGAGTCAGAGAGTGACCCATGGGACCACATGAAATTAGTTCGGAATTCGAGTTTGATTAGTTTTATCTTCTTCAGTTCTTGCTTAGTTGTTTTTTTGGTTTATTTATTTACACTACTCTTTATTATTTCCATTGTTTTTGTTTATTTATATTGGGTAAAATTGTTCCCATCATCTTTGTTGATTCCCTAGCGCTTGCCGCTATCCCAGGAGGATCGGGAACACCTCTTGGGCCTTGCTATGGATCGACTCGGGTAACTGGTTCAGGGTCGACCCGGGTTGGTTTGTGACATCAGTCTTAAATTCCTCACATGTATAGAGAACTAAAAAAAGTCACCCTCAATCCAAGATAAATGGGTACCCAGGGTGAAGGTCCCATTTTGATGACCACCATAGTTTCTTGCTTGTCGTGGCCTTCCATGTGATGCTATTATAGTAATGTATTTTGTCATCCGGTGCCCTCATGGTTTCCTCCAGTGACTGAAGTGTGTAGTTCAAACGAGACCCAACAGCATGGGATTCTTGGATGAATTCTCCCCTCGCTGAGAGGTTTCCTTAGAGAATATTGTTATTTTTAATTATTCAGGTCATAGGTTGATTTTTTGTGTTTGGTTCTAGAATTGAAGAATTGTACAACAAATCAACCCATGGTCTGGATTATTGAAAATAAAAATATTCCTTGATCCAACATCTCAACGAGGGGGAATTCATCTAGGAAACCAACGATGTCGGGTCTCTTTTAAAATACACTCCTCAGTCTCTTGAGGAAACAATGTAGGTTTCAGATGATAAAATCCATTACTACTACAACATTGCACAGAAGGCCATGATAAGAAAGCAACCAGGGTGGTCATTGAAATGGAGCCTTCTCCCCCAGTTTCAGCTAGCCTATAGAAAGTTGTGTTGATATCCCAGGAAGTGCCTAGTAGGATGGATACCTTTATAACATAATCCTGGTGGAGAAGGCATCCTCGTGCCTCAAGTAATATACATCCTTAGATGGAAACATAGACTTCACTATTAGGGAGGGGGTCAAGGACGATGTAAAGAATTTCCTTAACAAATAACAGAATCATGACAAGATGGATAGGGAAATGGTCTATTCCCTCATCACCTATATGACAGGTATCATCCTGATGTAGGGATACTCCTTAATCATGAATCAACACCACTGCCTCTCTCAAGGGGACAGCCAGTCCCGGAAGGTGTTTGTAGTTGAATAAAAGGATTACTAGAGGTTTGCGAGCATGTCCTCTTGGTTCCAGGCAGATACAGATTTCATACAGAACATATTGTGGCACAAGATGTGTCACCCTATTATTTTCAATGTAATGTAGAGTTTTGTAATTAACCCATCTATCAAGGAAATATTATTGACTACAGGGGCAGGTGTATGCATGTCCAGGCTCCCTATGGAAGAGAGAGAGTTGAGGATGAAGAAAAGCTATATCATGATGATGTCTATGGTGAACCCCATGTTCCACATATAAGGTGGAAGCATTAATTTCATGGGAATGGTGTATTTGTATGATCTTGTATGGATACTACCAATCAACATGGTGAACCCCAGGTTTCTAGTGGACATGCCTGAGGTGCTGAATATGGTGGTGGCTAACTGTTCCACTGGGGTGTGGAACCCAGGGGAGATTTTAAGGAGGAACCAAAACGTTTTTTTTTACTACTATAGGTGGTACATGGATATGGTAGAGGGGAGCATGGATATGGGTGGTAAAGGGAGCATAGGGATGGACACATTGAAGACCTCCTGGTCACTCGCAAAATTGTGCAAGGTAAGGAGACTAAACTATACCTTTTATTGCTGGATTCTTGTATGAACTATGATTTTAGTGATAGAGACCAATCTTGGATTCAATCCATCATTAATAAATTTAAAGGTGGACCTATTTTTGGTGATGATTTATTTTTTAGGTCATATAATTCCGGGAATTTCTAATTTATACAATTATGTGTTATTGTTCATATTATTGATTCAAATTGTTCACTCTTTGGATTTCCTAATCTCCAAATTATTAAATGGGCTTCTTGATTATTATTCTTTTTTTTTTATAGTTACAAAAAATACTTCTAATTTTTTTATGTTTGGATAAATTATGAATCATTTTTTTATTCCCTCTAACATGAGTAAAGAAATGTGTGTTAAGTTTCAAAATTGGATAATTATAATTTATTACAACATTAGATTCTTAATTGTTTAAATATTTCTTTATATGTCTATTATTTTGTTACTATTTTTATTTATTTATTAAATATATTTCCTTTATTTTATAAATATTGAAATTTTTCTAAGTGTTGAATCACACAAATGTTGGACCAGCTTCACTGGGTTGAGTGACACTTATGAGAATTACACTTAGGTAGTGTCAAATGAAACTTTCACAAAAGTAGTAAAACACCCTTATGTAAATAAAAAATGACACACATGAACAAATGATTTGTTTTTTAAAAACATGAAATACGCTATGTTTTGATTATATTTTTTAATATTGATTTGCTGCATTTTTTTATAATTAATTTAATTGTTTTATTTGTTCTATAATTACATACTAATTATTTTTATGTTAGGAAAAATCATTTGAAAAATTTTAATACTAATTTAAATGATCATTACATGGTATAAATTATCACATCATAAATTTTAGAAAGTTACGAGTTTACTATTTGAAATATTTGAAATATGAAGACTCTATTGCATGTGTTGAGGAGGGAGTATTCTAAGAACATTAATATTGATTAATATGGAATATTTACTCATGTATTTGATGTTATAATTAGTATTACCATAAAACATATTTTGTTTAAAAATTGATATGAGAAAACATGAGTGTATATTTTTCATGCACACTTAATGAAGAATACTTGTGAAGCATTATATAGAATAACTACATCGAACAACTCTGAAGTAGTTCTTTTAAGTCACTTGTGTATGATGCTTTGGGAAAAGAATAAGTACAATGGGTTTCAAGATTTTGAGTTTTTTATGAATGTAGGAACACTTTATATAAAGTTTGAATGAAAAATGTGGATTCCACAAAGATTCAGGATATTTTCAAACTATATTATGCTTGATCGTTTTGAGATCAATTTTGCAGCTAGAGTGAACATTATTGTCTTAGCACTCTGAGCTCTATAGTTTCAACTATTTTATGTGGTTCTAAATTCTTTCTATCTATTTTATTTACTTGGTTTTTGTTCCATACTTTTTCATTCAAAAGTATAATGTTATTGTCAAGGGTTATACTACCACATAAAAAAGGTACATCTTGGGTTGTGTTTCTAGGTTGAAAAATGCATTTTTTTAGTTGTAACATGTTCTAGTAAAAGGTAGTAGATTCAGTTGTGTATTGGTCTAAATAAATACAAGTTTGGTTCTAACTCCATCACAAAAGATATATTATGGGTTGTCACTCTAGTTGTGTAAAATTCAGGATTTGAATTGTGGATTCTAGGGTTAAAATATAGTTGTAATAATATTGTGACTCATTTCAAGACTTTGGTCACTTATTATAGGGGTACCATACCCTCATGTTGAGAGTGTGAAGAGTATACATGGGATATCTTTGATACAAACTACTATAAAAATATTTTTCCATATTTATTTTCTACTATATAAATAACTTAACTAGAAAAGTATTTAAAAAATTTAAAAGGTCAATTCACCCCTTCCTGACCATTCAACCATCTTTCCTATGAGATCAAATAATTGGTATCATAGCTTGATCTTGAAGGGATTTTTTATTTCTTCTATTTATTTATTCCTTGTGCTAACTTTTATCATAGAATTGGCAATCTAAGGAATAGATATTTTTAAGTTGATCGAAACAAGTTCTAATGATGTATATGTTATGAAAATAACTTCATTTTTTATGGTAATGATTATAGAGAATGAAATGTTCTGATGGAACCATATCCGAAATAGATAAGTATTGATCATTAGATAACATTGGTAAAACATTACAAAATCCCTAAGGTTGATCTTTATCCTCTCATTGGTACTCAAGATCTAAAATATGTTCTTAATTATAAAATCAGGAACATAACTTATTGTTCTATTGATTAAAATGTTTTTAGACATATTTCATCATGTAAAACTGCACATGACATGTGGAGAATCTTTAAATCAATGCATGATGGTTATAATTAATTAATTAGAACTATTATTGGTATGTTAAGATCATAAAATCAATATTTTAAGATGGGTGATAATGAAAGTGTAATTCAAACGTGTTATAGATTCACAAGAATTGAAAATGGTATGAATGAAATTAGAGAAATTTTAGATAATAATGTTCTTTTAAGTGCTATTCATAATAAATAACATATTGAGAATGTAGAAATTGAAGAAATAAATAATTTTAAAGAATATATTCTTCATGTGATTATTATTTTTTTACTATAATATGAGATAGAGTTAAAAAAAATTGATGAAAGAAGAAACTAGTAAATGAAAAGGATTTGTATTGAAATAAAAAATACATGTTACTAATTACTCTTCATATTTTAAGATATAGGAAAATGAAAGTGATGAGTTTGTTCTATCTTCCAAGGGATTTAAAAGGAGAAGAAATAATACTCAAGAAGAAATATAAGGGATTGTCCAATGTTTGATCACAAGAATAAAAAAAGGGGTAATGTAATGCTTAATGAAGTTGTGTAACTAATGTGTTATGAATGTAATAGAAAAGGGTACATAAAACCCGAATCCCCAAAACTGAAATAAAAAATAATAATATGAAAAATTTTGAAAGAAGTGCTCTTTCAGATGGATGGCATTGTACTGATGATTATGATTCTAGTGTAAAATTCAATTCAGAAAAGGAAACATCAAATATATGATTGATTTCAAATCAGTTAAGTGAATATAATTATGAATCTTCTCAATATGATTATAAATATCATACAATGTATGAATTATATGATGTAATTGAAAGGTAAAACAATGAAATTTTTTAAATTACAAAAATACACAACCTTGGAATAAGTATAAGAAACTTCTTGGAATAAGTATAAGAAACTTGTTGAAGATAATAACTCTGGAAGAGAATTAAAAGTTGAGAAATTCTACTTCAAGTACTAATGAAAAGATATATAAAAATTTGGAAATAAATAACAAAGAAAATTTTAAACTCGAGGAATATATTTCTAAAAATGACCAAGCTCAAGAAAATTTGTTTAATGCAATTCTTAATGAAAATGAAAATTTGAAAAAGGAAATTTAAAGTCTAAAAATCAATTTTTTCTGATTTTTTCAAAGAATAAAAGGCTATGACAAAATTATAAGATCAAAAAAATGAATAAAACTAAAAACTAGTATTTCTTATGATTATCAATTATTAAAATTATATTATGTTTTTTGGGAAAATTTCCAATGGAGTGTTTCAATGGTCACTTGTTTTAAATGTGGAATGAAAGGGCACTATGAAAGTGAATGTTCATTAATATTTTTACAATCTCTTGGAGACAAAAAAATATTTATTTCTAAATCCTTATCATCAATATTTCCTTTAAATAAGTAAATAAATGTCTAAAATTAATTTGGGTTCCTAAAAAAAAAATTTAACCTAATTGGACACAAGTTTTAAAGGGTATAAAAATACTCTTGAATGTATCTTTATAGGATGTATTCCTTAAAAATATAATAAATGAAACTTGGTATATGGAAAATGGATGTTCAGGACATATAACTGGTGATGCTTCAAAGATTTTATCATTAAACCAATGTGAAGGAGGTAGAGTTACATTGGTGATAATTCAAAAGGTATAGTAAAAGGTTTTTAAGAAGTTGGATTTTTTATTCTATTTTCATTTAAAAAAGTCATATTTATTGAAGGATTAAAACCTAACTAAATTAGTTTCTCACAATTATGTGATTATGGAATTAATGTAAAATTTAAAAATGATAAATGAATTGTTAATAAAGATAAATCTATCTTATTTTATGAAAATTGTAAGGATGATATTTATACTATTTATTTTTCTGAATTGAATAACCAGAATGTTAAATGTTTGAGTATCATTCAGTCAGATAACATCTTATGGAATATGAGATGTGGACATGATAATTTCATACTACTATACAAGTTTTCTAAACACTAAATTATTCTACATATGCTCAAACTAAAGGTAGAAAACACCTTCATGTGTGACTCATATATGAAAGGTAAACACCATAAGGAGTCTTTCATGTCTTTAAAGTAAGTACATATGATAAGGCCTTTACAGATTTTATA
Organism: Viscum album; assembly: GCA_963277665.1. NCBI lineage: Eukaryota > Viridiplantae > Streptophyta > Magnoliopsida > Santalales > Viscaceae > Viscum > Viscum album. The sequence goes on along the minus strand of OY728143.1, from coordinate 1,777,521,708 downwards.
TCTTGATTTATTTGAACCTGTATCTATTGAAATTATGGGTGTAAAGAGGTGTGTGATTGTAATTTTTGATGATTTTAGCTAATTTACATGGGTATTATTTCAAAATCATAAATCTGAAATAATTTCAATATTTTCCTACTTATTGTAAGATTATTCAAAATGAAAAAGGATATCTAATTTTGTATATTAGAGGTGATGGAGGTGGAGAATGGAGAATTTTAAAATGTTTAATTTGAGAAATTTGTGATGAAAATGGATATTTTTATAATTTTTTTAGCCCTTAGGACACCATGAAAAAATGGTATTGTGGAATAAAAAAAATAAAAATGTATTATAAATGAGTAAAACCATGATAAATGGATTTAAAAATCTTAAGTATTTCTAAGAAGAAGCTATAAATACAATTTTTTATGTATAAAATAGTGTTCTTTTGAGACTCGTATTAAATAAAACACATTATGAACTTTGGAAAGATAAAAAAACAAAATTTGGGTACTTTAGAGTGCTCGATTGAAAAGTTTATATTATGAACACTAAGGATTCATTAGATAAATTTGATTCAAATTTTGATGAAGCTATATTTTTAGGATATTAAAACTCTATCAATGGCTAAAAATTTTAAAATAAAAGATCCATGATAGTTGAAAAATATTTAAATGTGAAATTTAATGAGAATGTTTCAAATAATAATAATGGTTATATGAACCAACTTGAAGATAAATTTATAGAATTCAATTTTGGATAGGTTGGACCTCAAAATTAAAATGAACATTTTGAGGGGGAGATTGAACCTCATGAAAAGTCTTGGAAATCACATAAAGACCACATTTTAGGCAAGGTAATTGGAAATGTTGATTTGAGAATTCAAAAAAAGTCCTCAAATAATTTTTATGGTTATCATGCATTTATTTTTGATTTTTTTCCTAAAAATATTGATGAAACCTTATCAAATTCTAATTTTAAACTCATTATGGGAGAAGAATTAAATTAGTTTTCTAGAAATAGATTTTGGGATTTAGTATAATTTCCTAAATATTCTCAAGTAATCAACACTAAATATATTTTTAGAAATAATATTGATGAATATAGAAATATTTTAATATTTAAATATATATGAATTGAACAAGGCTATTTCCACGAATAAGGGGCATATTATGATGAATTTTTCCCCTAATTTCTAGGTTATAAGTTATAAGACTATTGTATGAAGTAGTTTCAAATTATTTCAAATGGATGTAAAAAGTGGATTTCTAAATGGTTATATTTATGAGGAAGTATATATTAGAAAACCCTATGGTTTTGAAAGTGAAAATCATCCTTTTCATGTATTAAAACTTTCTAAAGCATTGTATTTACTTAAACAATCCTATGAGGCATGGTATGAAAGGTTGTTACAATTTATTTTGAAAATAATTTTGTTAAAGGAATTGTTCATCTTACCTTGTTCATAAAGAAAAATTCCAATGATATTTTTATAGTTCAAACCTGTGAAGATGAAATTGTATTTGGATCTTCAAATGATAAATTATGTAATGGGTTTTGTAAATTATTGTAAATTGAATTTAACATGACTCTTATGGGATAATTGAAATTAGTCAAATTAGTTCAAAATATTCAAAGATAATATGAGTTTTTTATTAATCGGTCTAAGTATGATAAAGAATTAGTAAAAAGGTTTGGACTTGAATCTAGAAAAAAATATACTAATACCATGAGTACTTCATGTAAATTAGATGTTGATGAATCTTGAAAATCTGTTGATAACAAACTTTATAGATATATGATAGGTAGTTTGTTATATTTAACTACTTCTAGTCTTAATTTAATGTTTTTAGTTTTAATTTTTTCTAGATTCCAAAGTGATCATAAAAAGAGTCACATAAAGGCTGTAAAGAGAATAATAAAATATGTTGAAGGATCTTTAATCCTTGGAATTTTTTTGATAGAAAAACAGATTTTGAGATGAAAATTTATATAGATTTTGATTTTGGGGTGTAAGATTGATAGAAAAAGAATAAGTGACATATGAAATTTTCTAGTAAAAAAATAGTATCTTGCCATAATGAACCTCTCCATAAAAAGGTACACCTCTCAGGCCAACAATGAGGAAAGAAAGATGATGAATCCCAAAGCCTTCCTCCAATAGGCCATGATTTGATGACTAGTATTGAGAGTATATAAATCAGATTCATGAGAGGCATTAACCTCTACATATATTTATGGAATAAGATACAATATGAGAAACCATCAACCAACACCATGTATAATTAAATCATAAATCTGAATACATACAATTATATATAGAAACCAATACAACTAAAAAAACACAAGTATAAAAATTAAATCCTCAGTATCGACCATGAAGCTCCAATAGGTACTGAACAACTCCCATGAGGTAGTAATGACAACCCACACTTGTGGACCTGAAAAATAGTTTATATATAAATAGGGTGAACATAGAATGTATACTCAAAAGGATCCTCCCTAAAACCTCTCATGAAAAATGTAAAAGGTCCATACTAAAACCCAGTGAATAAATAAATGAAACTAAGACATTGCCTAAATAGGTTAGACTATTTTCACATCCTCACCATGGATAGCTTAACAATTAACACATAAAATTAAGACATTATATATAAAAATCATATATATATATAAAAATTAAGGTACCCCAATTCCACTTCCTCACTGGTTTGTTGCTCTCACACCCTAATTACACACATCGTGTGCTCATCTCTTCTATAAGTCATATTATATCTCATGAAATCTTATCATAGAAATCTTTCATCCCATGTTTCTTAATGCCTCATCATCAAAATCCCCAGTAGTAACCAAGTTTGTTCTCAAAATACATTAAAACCTGTGTAAATTAATTATACCTCAAGCCATCACAACTCATTCATGTACACCTATGGGAATCTATAGCCACCATGAAAGGATACAGGTATGTATTATACCTCAAGATATTATATGTCATATAAATCTATATTAAAACAAAGATGCATCAAAAACTGGGTAATAATTCACCCTATACCATAAGAAATTAGATCCTAGGACACGCTTACAGGTAACTACAACCAAAGAGAGAGTGGGGGATAGGGAGAAGTCAATTATTCATTTCCTATCCATCTTGGATGTTAGAAAAATCACCCCAAAAAATCTGAGTGTTGGTCTCTCTACTGATGCGGTGGTGAATTTTATGAAATTAAAATATATAGATTATATCACACACAACAACACTAAGGGAAGTTACATATCCTTAGACTCATCTATCGCTATAGTAACATAGGACACTTGACTGCCAGCACTATGTACTAAATATCAACAAGCTTACAAACATAAAAGTCTAGTATTAATTATTCTACCACTATTTAATTATATTTCATTTTTATTTCCAATATTAATAATTTAATATTGTAAACCAAGTGCACTTTTTACCATAAATTCTTTTCTAAATTATATTCTTAAGTATTTATTCCTACTTCTATTTCTTCTTATTCCCCCATCTTCTGCTTCTACTTCTAGTTTTTGAAATTCCTATACATTATCTTAGTTGAATATAATATACTTAATCTATTGATTGTACCTCTCATTCATTGATACATATCAATTGGTGCTTTCATTTAGAGATAATCTAGAGAGAGAGTTTCTAGAGATAAAAATATTGATGAAAGAGGTTCTTGATCAGTTGGATATAAATCGACAGTTTTGAAGTTGACACAGTAAAAAATTTGAAATGAGTGAAGCATATTATAGTTTTTGCATTGTACAACTTGATTCGTAGTGGATATTGATGCTTCAGTGTAATATAGCCTATAGCAGAAGAGTATGACCAACAAAAAACAAAGAAGTAATCATATAATAACTTGATTCATCAATATCTAAATTACATAGAAGTATGGAGGAGTGTCATTGGACTCCCAAGACATTCATGATGCTAGTTTTTACCAGATAAGATCTCGATTCTTGGATCACCAAATCTGGGTACTATTTTACATATTAACAAACAAAAGAATACTTAAATATTGGGGCAACACAACTGAATATGCCAGGTACTTTTGGAGTTTGGTCTATGTCATTAGAATCTTTAACACTTGAGCTCAAATGGACACAACTCAAGGAGGAGATACTCCAAAAATATGGAAGTATAGTAGGAAATGATACTCTAGCTATGAAAAATTTCCTAGAAGAACAAGTGAACCAGACAAAAAAATAAAATTGAGGAACGAGAATAGAGTTTAGTCAAATTTACTGTCCATTATTCAACAATAAGAATTTTGAGCCATAAACAAGGGTCATACAGTGTGAATCACTAGTATGACTTCGATAAAAAAGAGTAGGAAAACAAGAAGGTCTCAACTACCATGTTAGAACATCAAGAGAGTTTAGAACATATGTATTCTAAGTACAAAGCTGTCGTAGAATACCTACAAACTTTCCTGAATAAACAATAATGAATTGGCTAGGAGAAGCAAAGATACCTCCTATAATGACCAAAAAATGGAAGAAAATGAATGAGGTGAAAATTTGGGCTCAATAAGAATTTTTTCTTCGACAAGGTACGACTTTACCTTCTATTCTTGATTCTAAATTTGCAGCATCCAGTAGTATAGGTATTACTAACCTATGGGAGGACTTACAATCCATTTATAGGTGCTTAAATTCTCAACTATCTTGGGTTAAATTAAATATCAAACATCTTACTCAAAGTGGAATTGAAATTGTGATTGATCCCTTAAATTTTCTAAAAAAATTAGACAAACTAGAATGAAAATTTTCTCTTTTCTCCTACTAAAATTGGAAAATTTTGGATAGAGTTTTTAGTTGGGAGAAAATTATCATGGAAACAAAAGAGAATCTAGAGGAAAAGATCTATTCAGAGGGGAACTATTTCCAAATATGTCGTTAGGGATGCTGCTGGGGGCCTGTTTCCAGTGGAGTCCACAACATGCCTTACACTCAAAAAATATTACTACAGGAAATTATTTGTTACTTTTTTTCTCTTGGGAATCATTCGTAGCTGCTCCGTTGGACATGAAAACTTTTCTAATTTACTCAAGAGGTGTGTGGGATACAACTACAGTAAAGTATCCTCTACATCAAAAGGATTATTTTTGTATTTTTAATACTATTTATAAGGGAGGAAAAAAGGATCATTTAAATATATATTTTAAATTATAAACATTAACAGTTGGAGTTCTGCCAAGCTCTGTTGTAATTATCATTGAAATATTGAGTTTTTTCAATGAAGGCCTATACAGTAGATCTGTAGGGCTGTTTCTCAGTGATACTAGTGGGAATTTCACTACCATAATTATTCTATATGGAAACACTGTAGAAGATATGATGAATGCTAAACCCAAGGAAGAAACTGTTTGTGTACAAGTGAACTTGTATCCTCATTCTTTCATTTAAAAGGATGATATGAAAATGGAGAAGGCTAGTGGGGCTTCTAGGTTTCTTAAAAATAATTGTTTGGATATGGAAAAATTGGAATCACCTATTGTTAAAGTAAAGTCATCTCTTAGTTTCCTTTTGAAAGGGGGTGGATAGAGTTGTTACCTTGAAGTTATAAAACTAGAAACTATTATTGTTAGAGGAGCGGTGGTTGATGCTAAGCTGGAAAAGAAGTGGGATCAATTTATTCACCTTGAGAATAAGGTGGTTTTTCAAGGAAGGGGAAATGATAGGAACTGGGATGATGTTCCCCTATGTAGAGGTTTGGTTGGTATCTACTAGGGGTATTGTTGTATATTCTTTGAGAGTGGGATAGTATATGTAGGAGGAGGTGGTTTTCAAGTGGTTAACCAGCTGTTAAGTAGTTAGGTGGTTCTAGTTGTTTTCAAGTGGTTAGCTGGTTGTTAAACAGATAGGTGGTTCTAACTGTTAAAAGGTATATTTCTGGAAGGTTCCAGCTATTACAAGAATAGGGAATATTTCCTATAAAAATGGGATAGGGGATTAAAGTAGGGGGTACATATTATTTTTTTTATTTTCTTCCTACAGAATCTATCATTGTGGGTTAGTCCATGACCTCCAGGTGCGGCACCTTTAGAGGATTATTTTTATTCCTTTCTTCTTCTATTTATTCTTCTTCCCCCATTTTATACATATATTTCTATTTCTTGAAATTCATGTACATTGTCTTGGATGAATATAATAGAATTACTCTGTTGTTTCTCTCTCTCTCACCTTGATACATATCAATACCATCTATGAAATAGTGAAACAAGTGATTGCTAAACAAGAGAGAACTTAGTACACTCCACTATCATCTTTCAACTAGAGATTCCATATCCCATATTTCCACATCCAAGAATATACTTCTTAATAAATCTGTTGAGCATGTTGGGATGGTTGTGAGGTAATAGGGCAAAGCTAAAGAGTAGAGGACCTTATAGGAACAACTTCATCAAGAGGTTTAGAGACTTAGTTAGGAACTAAAGAGGCTCAAGAAATAATTTTCTCACACCAAGGTAGAAGTTGATGAAGGGAAATGGTTGGTGTAGGAGGATGAAAAGGCATAATTGGAAGCAGATGAGGGAGTAGATCCACTATGGGCTGATGTGAATGCTTAGACCGCAACCCTTTCCGAGCTCTACCAGTCCATAGAGGACTTGGATCAACCACTGCTTCAACATTTTGAATATGCTAAGTAGGATCTATAATCATAATTTTATACTCATATAATAATACTTCAATCTATGGATGTTCCTCCTTTTTCCCATTCAATAAATAAATAAAAACTCATTTTCCCTCCCTTTCTTATCCTTTATTTTATCCCGTCATGACAGTCAATCATAACTGTTCATATTTTGAAAGAGAGCCTCCACTATATATAAATTATAATTGCAACCTGGGATAATTACATTGACATGATCATGTAATGCTCTAATTTTTTCCCAAGTTGAGAGACTCAACAAGCGTAGTTTTTACTGTTTCTAGGGTTACACGAAAAACCCTATGAACTTTGTGTCTTTACTATCATAACCCTAATTTTTACTTAAGTCCACTTTTGTATGGAATTTACGAGTGTAACTTGACTTTTTCTTAGGCCTCCCTTTTTGGGTTTTCAACCTAACAAGTTTTGTTTCTTTTTATTTTTTATTTCTCAATTGTTTCTTAAACCATAAAAAGTGTAGGTTTAGCAAGCAAGAACCTGAATTTTGTTTAGGGTTCCCTTTTTGGGTTTTCCACTAAACAAGGCTTTTGTCTCTTTTCATGGGAATTTTAGAGTCTTTCAAACTATATTAGTTGAAACTGATGTTTTAGGTCAAACAACTTTGACCATGAATTATGGGGCGAGAACCCTAATAGGGTTTACTAGTTGAAAATGTCATTACATTTTTTAGACATGAGTGAGAGATTTTTACACCCTGGTTTTGTGATTTTTGAATTCTATACATGATATAAGGAAAGTACACAACGAGTAACTATAATAATGGTTTACAGCATAATGTTTTTAGGGAATACATAGATAGGATAAACCCCTCATGGGGAAAGATTTTAATTTGATTACTAGTCATGCTTTGTAGGAAACTTATATAGATCCAACTTGAACATATTGTGAATAGTTGAGAAAATGTGTCCTCGGGACATTGACCCTCCATTTTTTATGCCCAAGTAATCTGTGAAAATTCAGATTTCTCAAGACCACAAAGGGAGGCTTGTTAAGGGAATGATATCTGAAAATGATGAGGTAATCTGTATCAGCACTGGCCATGAATAAGAAACTACTCCTATATGAATATGTATTATGTCAACGAGGGATGGAGCATAGAATAGTTTTATGTCATGTATCTTGTACATGGACCATAAAGTTTTAATGTCTTGAAGAAAAGACTTTTGAGGTCTAAGATTTAAGTCACTTAGCTTTGGTGGAGAGATAAATTATTTTCTATTTTCATGGTAATTTGTCTAAGAATGTTCTATCATCCTCAGGTATTAAGGTTAGTTGTTTTAATCTGTAATCTGAGAGTTTCCAAATATGATGATTGATATGGGATGAAAACATCATTGGGGAATATGAAAATAGAAAATCCTCTCATAGGGATGAATTTTCCTTTGATTGGAAGACCTTTTTGTGGGAAACTTATGCAAATACAATTAGGGAATATTTTTCATAGTCAAAAAAAGGTTTCCTTAGGAAACTGAACCTCTATTTCTAATGTCCAGGGAGGTTTATGGAGATTTGGGCTTCCCCAGACAAAGATTTTGGTTTGTAAAAGGAGAGTTCTTGAACATGAAAGGATCCATTCCATGTCAAAATTTTCTAATAATAGGTGGAATTTTTTTCCAAAATAAGGTATAACCCATACATAGGAAGGATTTTTTTTTATTATGGTTGGGATTGAGATATAAGGTTCATCTGTCACTATAAATCTCATCAAAACAAGAATCAAACCACATGTGGTTCTAGGAAGGTTCCCCCACATGATGATCAAACTCTTATGTGGCCAAGAAGAATTTTTCTTTGAATACGAGCTCACGAATGGGGTGACTCACATATCCCCCCCCCCATGAAGATCTAGATCATGTATAGTAGAATGTGGGATTTTTTATGGATTTACTGGGATATAAGATCCAGTTATCACTACATATACTTTAAAAATAAGAATGAGGCCATACATGGTTCTTATAAGGTTCCCCATACAGGTCCGACCCATGCATATGGAATGGGTATTTTTAACCTTTTTTATGACTGGACCCAGTATTGGATGTTTGATTGTCACTATGTATCTTGTAGTGGTAGGAATCAAGCCACACATAGTTCTAGACATCATGCACTTTAGTGTCATGCGACTTGGACATCATCTATCTAGTTTAACGTCATGCGATGAGGATGGAATAGGGTCTTGTGGTTTTAGGTCATATGACTAGGACCATATGTCATGAAAACGATGAGTAATAGGAGGCTCATCGGGTCGGGATGTTCCAACATGCCTCGGATGTGATGGGGAAAGAAAGTGTAAACTATGATTACATAGATTCTTGGATAATGAGAAATGATATGGGGCATAAATTCCATTGGGATTACAGAGATAGAATGGGTATCTCTAGGGGATGAATTTTCCTTTGGTTGGAAGACATTGTTTTGTGGGAAACTTATGTATAGCCAGCTGAGACATATGTTTATAGTCAAACAAAGGTTTCCTTAGGGCACTAACCCCCCCCCCCCCCCCACACCACCCAATTTTGATGTCCAGAGGAAGGATGTAGAGATATGAAGTTGTTGGGGTACAAGATATAATAGATGGAAGGAATGTTTCCGGGTCTATAAGAAACATTTAGACTATGATTGACCATGGAGTGTGAAATTACCTATATAGATCTGACTAATATGTAGGGGTTATTTATGTTTCCCTGATAGATCCATGAAGGATAAACCCAAACTTGAGATCTTCTGCATAGATCTTTATTTGTGTCAGACCCAATTAAGTGTATTTCTAAGTCCCACATCGATTTTCTCCTACTTTTATTTATTTTTCTCTATCTATAAATGAAAGTCTTAAAATCTATTTTAGGTGGGTAATTGTACCTAGCTACATGGTATGATAGGGATATGTTTAATAAATTTTCCCCTACTATAACCCTCCCCATATTTTCCCCTCCTCCACTACGCCCTGTCACCATACGCTCCTTATGCAACAGGTAGCAGCTTCTGCAGCCCATCATTATCTCGCTTGTGTGGTGGCTCTTATACTCTATCGTCACCTACACCCTATGTGAGGGGTCCTTCCAAGCCTCCCCCCCCCACGCAGAACGACTTTCCCTATGCCATTGTTCTTCAGGACCACAACAACCCCTGATGGCTCACCACCCCCCTCCAGATCATCCTAGCCCCATCAGTTGTTACCACCCTTTGTGATATCCTCCCTCCATGAGCACTGCCCATGTGCATCGACCCACTTCCTCTTGTGGCCCTACACGAGTGCCTCTCCTGCATAAATGCCTCCCTACTCCTCTACCTCATGCAACTTCTCCTTTTCCTCCCTCTTTTTTCATGACTTCCTCCCATGTTACCAGCCACCCATGTGGCTCCCCTAGAGACTACACCTCCGCCCACCACCACTGATGGTGCTAGACTACCCAGGCGCACCTCAACACCCCTACTGATGAAGGTTTATACTATTCACATCCCATGATGGTCGCTACACTCTCCTATAACATGGAGACACTTATGATATGTGGTTCCTACTGATCACACATATGCTCCAACTACGACCAATTCCCCAAGGCAGCATCTCTAGATCCAGTGTTGATAATTAGGTATACATGAAGATTGATTCTAATCCAATCTTTTATGAATGCATGAAGCATATTGATATTTACTGTCACTTTATTTGCCATCACCTTGAGAAAAAACATATTATTTTTAGCTACATACCAATAGCTCATCGAATTTCCAACATCTTCACCAAATGCTTACTGGGAGTTTGACAGGATTCTCTATGCACCAAGATGGACATCCACAGCATCAGCAGCCCAACTTGAGGGGGAGTGTGTGTGGTCTTGTTTTTTGGTGTCTTATTAATTTTTTTGTGGGACACTTCTTCCAAGGTATACATGTTCTAACTTGAGGGGGATTTTTATACCCAATTAAGTTTATTTATGAGTCCCACATTGGTTTCCTCCTACTAATATTTATTTTACTCTATCTATAACTGAAAGTATCCACCTATCTTTGAGTTAGGTAATTATACCTGACTATAGTTTGTATATAAGAGATGGGGAAATTTTTTTAACCATGGATGAGACTAGGACATGAGTTCTTGGTGTCACTATGTATCTTGTAAAAATAATATTCAAGTCAAATGTAGTTCTTGAGGCGTCATGCGGTCTAATGTTGTGTGAGGAGGATAGTCTCCATGAAATTTGATGTCATGCAAAAAAGAAATAGGTTCCCTGATGTAATGAGGAAATATTATAGCTAGAATAATGATTTAAAGACATGGGTGTCACTATGTATCTTTTGAGGGAAGTAATGAGTCCATACATAGTACTTTAACTGGATTTGACCATGTAGTTTAATGTCATACAGTAAGGAAATCTGGTGTTCCTTTTAAGGTCTCGGTACCATGACCATAGCAACCCTAATGTGGATTGATACGCCTTTACCATGTGGGTAATCCCCTACTGAAACTCCTAGTCCCATGTGAGTTGTGCTCTGTGTGAGAAACAAGGGATGTAAAGGGTTTATTCTGCCACATAAAGGTGATAAAAGGAAGAGTATGGGAATTTTGAATTTTTGGTGGATGGACCAGGATGTAAAATCTAAGCATCAATACATATCTCATTATAGTGAGAATCAAGTCATATGTAGTTCCTGAACTGGCTCCCTATGCAGGTCTGACCTGTACACCGAGAGGGGGAATTTTCCCTCTGATTATTTTGATTGTTGCGGATGGGCCTAGGATTGGAGACTCAAGTGTCACTATGTATCTTGTGTGAATATTAATCAAGCCACATATAGTTCTGGGACCTCATTCAGTTTAATGTTATGAAGTGAGGATGAAGGTGACTCAACATAAAAGAGAAGAAATGTTGTGGTTGGGCCCAATAATGGAAATATGGGAATCACTATGTATCCTATGATGATAGGAATCAAGACACACATAATTCTGGATGGGAACTCTCTCTATGCAGGTCTGATCCATATGTTAGAGGGTGATTTTCCCATATTTTTCAGTTGGGCCTGCAACATAGGGTTTGGATGTCACTAGCATCCCATTTGAATGAGAATCAAGCCATACGTAGTTCTCATAAACCTCCCTGTACATATCGTACTTATAAACAAGGAGGAGGGATCTTTTCCTAAAATGGACTAGTAAATAGGACCTTCTTTGGAGTCCCCTAAATTGATTTAGTTTGTATGAAGAAGAGGGTGATGGATGGTTGGATTATATTTCATACTCCTAATACAGATTCTCCAATTCATAATAACATAAATTGGTGCCATTTTCTATCAGTATTGTATGAGGGATTCCAAATATAATGATGATGTTGGCTTTTATGAAGCTGATAATTTTGCTTACCCCGACTTCTTTGAGGGGTATAGCTTTGTCCCACTTGGAGTAGAAGTAAGTTTTAGTAAGAATGTAATTGAACTTCTTAGCCATAGCAAAAGGATATGGTCCCATGACGTCCATTCCCCATATGAAAAATGGATAGGAGTACTTGGTTGTGTAAAGAAACTTCGGGGGTTGGTTAATGAAGTTAGCATGAACCTGACATGAATGAAAAATTTTGGTGAATTTAGTGAATTCATGTGTTATGGTAGGTCTATAGTACCCAAGCCTTCAGATTTGGTGAGAAAACTTGATTCCTATCTGGTGAGCGCCATAGGATCCAGTGTGAACTTCCTTCATGATAGTAGTGGTCTCTTCTCCATCACAACACCTGAGAAAGACCCCATCAAGGCTCTTCTTATAGAGGACATTTTGGTGATTTGTGTTGTCATATATAATAAATTTAATTACTTGTATTCTGATTTTATCTTTTCCATTTTTTTCTAGTGGGATATCTCCCTTTTAAAGGTAGTCCAAAATGGGTGTCATCTTTCCAGTGGTAGGACCATATTGTTCAAGGATGGGACCAACTTTATTGATCTCTTCTGTGTAAGGTTAAATGAATGGTGAGACCATCCACTAGTGTGAAAGGCTAATGATTGTTTAATCCATCTCTAGATCAGCTAGAGTTGTGGCTGCATTATCCAGATCATCGTCTGGGGTATTTTGTGATTGTGGGATGTGAGTCAATGTCAGATACGAAGGAAATTCCTCTATTAGTCACTTCACGTGGTTTAGTAAGGGGGTTAGCTCTCCCTTTTTTATATCATGATCATCGTTAACCTTCTTAATGACCAGTTTTAAATTTCCTATTATATTAAATTGATTTACTTGTACTTGAAGTTCCATATCTAAGCCTATAATGAGTGCTTGATATTCTGATTCATTGTTCATGCATCCTTTCTACAGTAGGAAGGAGTAAGTTATGACTGAATTTTCTAGATAAATTAGGATGACTCCAAACCCTACTTTTTTAGATTGGGGTCTTCCATCCTATTCCCTATCGGACTTCTGGATGCACCATTGAAATATATCTCCCATATCTGGGGGCCTCTTGAGCAAATATAACCACTTCATAAGGTAGTTCAGCATCTAATATTGTAGTCATTTATGCAGAACACTCGGTTCACTGGGAAATATGATAAGGGACAAATGATTCAGACCCTCTATTTATAGGTGTGGTCCCTTATTGTGGGTCTACTCATGGACTACAAACCTATTTAAAGTAGGACTGCTTTCTACATCTGAACAGCCTCCTCTTCATATTGATCGACATGCATTTTTATGGGGGGCATTTGTTGGGTACTAAAAATTATACATATGATAAGAAGAAAATTTAATTAATTTGTAAAATGGTAGAAAAAAACCATAAGAATAATTTTAAGAAAAATGTTCAAACTGGGTAAGTTGCAAAGGATGGGTTAATCCCATGAAGTGAAAACACTTCCTAGACTACCACTCTGCATGGAGTTTTGTTGCTTCGTGAACCACTCCATGAATGAAATAGTTTGTGGCACAAGGAAGACCACCAGAACCTATGAGAAAAAACCAAATTGTTTTCAAGGCCATTTGATGATTTCCACCTCCACAAACGAAACCAAATATTTTGTGGGGTTGGACGGTGATTTTCACCCCTCGCAAACGACAACACCCCATGAATGAAATAGTTCATGAAATGAGACAGACTTCCAAAGCCCATGAATGATACAAAATTGTTCATGGGGATGGACTAAAATTTCTTCCACCGTGAACGACTACCCCCATGAATGAAATCATTCATGGTTTAGGGTGTCCTACTTGGGATCTTGCAAAAGAAGCATCGTGCCCTACCAAAGATGACCAACCATGATGATATCCAGTCCCTCTATTATTCTATAAAAATACCCTGATGGGGGCTGAAAAGGGAGATGGAGAGATGGAGAAAAGGAGGTCCAAAGGAGATGATCAAGGATAAAATTAAAAAACGAAGCCTCTGATATGAATCGAGAGAGATCCGTTGATTCACAGTAGGTAAACCAACCTCATAGCATTAAGGAGGAAATAAAAATCATCTGGGTGACTAAGAACTTAAATCCATTTAATGGATACCCTTCCACAAGGCAAAAACAAATGCCCCCTATATGGCTCAATACCCCGCATAACAAAACACTATGTAGGTAGAACCTTGCCCCGTATAGAAAAATGTTATGCGGGTGGATCCATGCCCCACGTAGAAAAATATTACGTAAGAGTAATTTATCCTCATATAGCAAAATATTACGCGGGCGGAACCTAGCCCTATGTAGAAACATGCTACACTAGAAAACGTAAGGTTCGTAGAGCACCATGCTTAAATGGATGGTACCCTCACCCATGTTGAAACATGCTACGCGGAGGGAACCCCATCCCGCATATGAACTTACTACGTCAAATGGGCCCCACTAGGGTTTTCGCACTCCAACTCCGATCACACCCTTCTTTAATATCATTGGGCCCCATGATTTCCCCACTACAAACTAATCTAACGACATTATACCTAAAGGAATTCAAGATTATCATTCCATTTGATGAGTTTAGGGTGCCTACCGGTGACGCTTCCATAATATAGGAGCGGATTCTTGGGAATATTTCTTACGAGATGGTGAGATTTCCCATTAATGATAAATGTTGGAGGCATATTCATACAGCTTGAAAAAATGAGGTATTTGATACTGAAGTAAAGGTAATATTAATTTGAAATTCCTTGATAACTAATTTAAAATACATGAGTAAAAATTTGTAATATACTTATAAAGTGTTATGTTTTTTTATTTCTAGATGTTTTTCATTTTGATGCCCATAACTCTCTTTCATGCCCATGGGATTTGAAAATTTTGGGAAAGAAATAAAGATATTTTAAATGGATATATTAATTAGTTTAATGAAACTTCTCCAAGCTCATGAAAAATGTATGAGAAAGTTCCTAAAGGCATTTCTCATGAGCAATGGAAGTTCTTTTTCGATATCAACAGAGATTAATCTCAAGAGGTAATTGCATATTTTACATTATCTTATTTACATAAACAGAATAAAATTATAATTTTTATTAAAATTACTATTTTTTGTAGTAATTATCTAAAAAATTCTATAAATCATGATAATCATGCCATTCCTCACATCGATAGGTCTCATATTTTTTTGATAAAATGAGAAATTTTGGTTTGTATTTTATTCATTATTATTTATATAATTTTATTATAACTCAAGGTTTTTTCTAAATTGTTTATATTTTTTTATAAAGGATAATGAATTAGGTCACTCTGTTGGCTGAACAGAGATGTGGTTTAAAGTGCATATGAATCTCAATGGCAGTTTTATAAATGACCCTACCAATGACACTAGAGTAAGTAATTTTCCTTACCGTTTCATATTATTTCATTACTATAAAAAAATAATAATGAAAAATATATTATAAAAACTAACAATAATTAAACCCAATTAAATGGGGATGACTACATGGATCAAATGATTCCAGTTTGGAATCATTTGATATATCTAGTCGACCCCAATTAATTGGGTTTAAGGCTTGTTTGTTGTTATAATATAATTTTCATTATTATGTTTTTATAGTAATGAAATAAAAATAAATAGTAATGAAAAATTTATTAATTAGATAATATTATGAAGTTTGGATATTTTAAAAAATAATTGTTAATATTATTTTATTAACAGGTTAAAATTCAAGAAGTCTGGGATGCTAACCCTTCACAAACATCATTGGTTTCTCAGAACGAATCAGTTGTAATTGTTTTAGGGAAGGAGCATCTCAGACGTGTATGAGGGATTGGTTCTGGGTCTACTCCATTAGTTTTCTTTGGTAGGGCAGTGTCACATGTTACCGTTACACCCAGTATAGGTGTTTTAGTATTGTCATCAATCAGGAATCACAAAGATAAATTGAAAGATTAAAAGAAAAATTGAAAAAAAAAAGACTCTTATAGGCATACATAGGATTAGTGGCAGGTGCAAATGGAAAATGATTTAGTTTATGTATTTTAGTGGATGACTAGCATGATCCCTAAGAAAATTTTCATCCTTATATCTCATCCAACTGAGTTAAATTCTAAATTCTATAGATCATTCACACATTTTCAAAGAACACATACTGTAACGACCCGAAATTTTGAATAAATCTTGTTTCCTAATTTTATGTGTTATCTTATTTTATTTTTATACTCAACAAAAATGTTTCATTTGATAACATGATTATAATTTAAAATGAGACCGTTGGGTTTTGACTATTATATGACCATTGGTCAATATGACCATTGGAAACTAAACATTTTGATTTTTGTCTCTAAATACAAGTAATCTTGGTTAATTATTATAGAAAGAAGATTCGATGGTCTCACCCAGTAGTCTTGGACCAATCGAAGCCCATCTAACAGAACTTGGGAAGGAGGTAGCACCACTGGGCTTTGCTCTGGACCAAACCCAAACCGAAATTCATCGTGTAAAGCTAGAACGGAATCGCCTTCGCGAGAAGTTCAACCTGATAGAAATTTCTACTCGTGCGATGTTGGCCGAGCCTCCCTCAGATTCTCTCATCTTAGCACACCTTACACTTAGGTCCTATGCTGGCGTGATAAGGGGCTATTTAAGGACACCGTAACTTCCTTGTGTAATCCTTTGTTTTAAATAAAAAATGGTATTTCTTCTTATGATAATGTTTATGACTTTTCAAATGTCCGGATAAATATAGTATGCATATTTTTGATGAATTTTAGAGAAAGGATATTTTAAAAAATGTTTATGAAAACCTTAAATAATTAAAAATGTCTAATGATTTTCAAAAAATGGTCTTCTACAATTATGTTCAGTACGAAATTTAGAGTCTAATAAGATCAACTTGATTTTTGATGAATAGTAAATTATGAATAGTGATTTTATGCTTAGGATTAGTAATGTGACCAAATAGATTAGTAACCTCACTTAAAGAAATTATTAAAATAATCTAGGCACCTTGATTAAGTAATGTGATTCAATAAAATGGTTAAATAACGGTTTCATAAATTATTATTCAAGTATTAGTTTTTTCAGGTGAATAGTGTTTTTTAATTAAAAATTAAATTAAAAATATTTAGAAAATTATTTTTATAAAATGGATTTCATTTTTGTACTCAGAGCATCGATATTATGTTAAGGTAATTTTGGGGGTTTTTTCTGAAAAAAATGAATTTTCGGTGAATAGTGTATTTATTTAAAAATAAAATTAAAAATATTTATAAAATTATTTTTAAAAAATTGAGTTCATTTTTGAAATCAGAGCATTGATATTTGGTTAATGTGAAATTTTGGGATTTTTCTGAGAAAGTTGAATTTTCAGTGAATAGTAAAAATACAGTTTTAGGGTTTCGGTATGTTTAATGACATCATAACTCTGTCATGATAGTTTCATGAGATATTTTAAGGCTTGGACGACAAAAGTTGATGAATTATTGTATTGGGGTCCCCATGTGGCCTAACTTCATGGGAAATATCATGGGAGAGCACATGGTTTTGAGAAAACCACTTTTGAGGTGTCCATTGGCCATTAATGCCTTGTCCCCTCACTTTCCCTATAATACCAAGCCCTCCTCTCATCCATTCGACTCCAAAACCATCCTCAACGAAGTTATGGTCTCCTTACCTTCCAAGGAGTCCTCCCAAGGTGCCCCCAATCCCTCAAGGTCCAAACCTTTGAGTTTTAAGAGTTACATTTTAAGGTAAGGGATCCGACCCCTCTCTTTCTTTTCAAGTAATCTCTTTTATGTCATTTCTTTTATGCTCTGTGTTATTATGTTAAATTATTTTATTTTATACTCCTCTTACTACCCTTTTCATTTTAATATAATGAGAGATACCCTCTTACTCTCATTATTTCGTTTTATGATGTTTTAAGTGGCGCTGTTAGGCTGCCGAATTTTTAAGGGATTATTTCACCCTTCTCATTTTCAAGATCCATTTTCTTGTCAAGTCTTTCATGTTCCTTTTTATTATGTTGGGGTATGATCTCTAAATTTTATCATACTGATATTTTATGATCATATTATGAGATACCCCATTTGATATCTTCAATTCAGTATTTTGAAGTTTTAAGTGGCGTCGTTAGGCTGCCGAATTTTTAAGTGGTTCTTTCACCTTTCTTCTTTTTTCAAAGTTTTAATTCCATGTCAAGTCTTGAAAGTTCCTTTTTATTATGTTGGGGTATGATCTCTAAATATATCATACTTATCTTTTATTTTCATATGATGAGAGACCCTATTTGATCTCTTCAATTTAGTATTTTGAAGTTTTAAGTGGCGCCATTAGGCTGCCGAATGTTTAAGGGATTATTTCACCCTTCTCGTTTTCAAGATCCATTTTCTTGTCAAGTCTTTCATGTTCCTTTTTAATATGTTGAGGTATTATCTCTAAATATATCATACTTATCTTTTATATTCATATGATGAGAGACCCTATTTTATCTCATCAATCCATTTTTGTTGAAGTTTAAGTGACGCCGTTAGGCTGCCAAATTTCTAAGGGGTTCTTTCACCCTTCTCGTTTTCAAGATCTATTTTCATGTCAAGTCTTTCAAGTTATTTTTATTATTTTGGGAAATGATCTCTATATCTATCATACTGATCATTTATGTTCATATTATGAGAGACCCTATTTGATCTCGTCAATCCATTTTTGGAAGTTTTAAGTGACGCCGTTAGGCTTCCAAATTCTCATAAGAGAAATCTTATTTTTTGTCTTCCTTCCAAGTTCTTCGTTTCATATGGTGTATCATTAAAATTTAATTACCATGTTATTAAATCCTTTATATTCTGTTCCCCTACTGTTTTATGTATCATTTATGAGTGGGTGACCCATGTCCCCTCTCTTTTCAATGTTTTCTAAAACCCCGAAACATAGTCGTTATGCTGCAGAATTTTCATCTCAAAATGCCTCTCTCTTTTCTCAAAATTATTTTATGTTATAAAGTGAATAATCAAATATATTATTTCTAAATGGTTATTCACATATATACCAAAATTTTCTATTTTAAATTCTGGTATTTACATACATGAAACTTCTCTTTCCATGGGTTTAAAGTGACATAAAGATCATGTCTTTAAAGCAGTTTTTAAAACGTTATGATTATGAAATGAAACCCATTTCGTTTATGTATATGGGTTGTTTATGAAATTATTGATGATGATATATGTGGATCAAATGATAATAAAGACATGTCAATGGTGCGCCCAGATAGCGCTCCAATGCATTGGGTAAAGACTTAATCTCTAGAGATGACCTTTTAGACTGATACCTTGGGAATAACCTTGGTAATTTTTAATGACACCTTGGGGATGGACCTTGGTGAAACAAAATGATTGTCAATATTAAATGTTGTAGTCACATCTTCAAGTTATGAAAAATTTTATTTTTATTATGATATGCCTCATGATTTCATTCTCATGCCTTAAAGTTCTTTTCAGGACTTCATTGATGTATCTCAAGTTCATATGTAAAATGTTTCGTTTGTTTCCCTTACTGGGCCTTCTGCTCACCCTTTCTTTTGATGTATGTCCCCGGGTTATGAGATGCAGTAATGAACCTAGGATGAACTTAAGGATAAGCCTTTCAAGTGTTTAATAAGAATGTTCTATGTTGTTTTCATGTATTATGTTCCTGGTTTCCAAGACACTAAACCTTAAAGATCCTTAGTTTTTTGTAATGTAATGAAAGTTTATGTTATAAAAAGGCGGGATGCTATAGTTGGTATCAAAGGGTGGTTTAGTTATTTGTAGAAATTAGGAAATGAAAACTCTAGTAATAACCCTATATAAAAGTTTAAATATAGGAAATATTCCTGGTATTTTGGTGAGTATTGAGTAAGGGGTTTCTAAGAAAATACATCCATGTCTGGATACGAGCAGGTAGAGGTGGATCTGGCACAGATGTACATAGGGGTAAAACCTGAAAACACCTCTTTGAGCTAGACTCGAATGGGAACTGGTACACGACAACGGGCCTTGCTGCACTCTTGGTCACGACACTCCCGGGGGATATGCTTTAGTAAATTCATCAGCTTAGTATGAACCATTATTAAAGGAACAAGGATAAAACAAAATAAAGATTCACATAAAAATATATGATCATGGATAACCTAGTTTGAAACCTAGGGGATCACAAGTTAGGGTATACGTTTCTTCTACAAGTTATCCTTATATGCTTTAAGCTCCTTTTCATGATTATTGGTTAAGTATTTAAGCCTCTAATTATACTTTCTCTTCTTAGTTAATGGTGGGAAATGGAAGAACATGTCCCAACAACCAATGTGATAGGAAATGTGAAGATTTCCCTATTAATATGACATAGATGATTAGGGGATTAAAAGATGATTATTATTTTGGAAGACGTTCACTATTTTGGGGACCCTATATGATCGAGGTAAATAGATTACTAAGGTATTTTCATTGAGGAGTAAGTTTGACTTATAGAATTGATGAATTTAAGGTGGACTTATAGTAATTTTGGTTACTTATGGAAATGATTAACCTGTCTTCGGTAAAATATGTTTAGGTTAGCTAATTTTGTTATAAGATGCTAGGAGTGGTTGATGTGTTTTGTAGATGAACAATGAAGTTTATTTTGGAAGACTGTGTTATCAAATTCTTCTTGTATTTGGGTTTCAATCGCAGTTCGGTTTATTTTGAGGAATTTTAAGAATAGTTATTTATGGAATTGTCTATGATGAACTTTGGGTAGTACCATGGAACTTTGAATATTTAAAAGTAGTTTCCATTCCTATGGGATTATTTCTTTTTGAATAGTTGTTTTACCTTACCCTTTCTGT
This sequence comes from Viscum album, assembly GCA_963277665.1. Lineage (NCBI taxonomy): Eukaryota > Viridiplantae > Streptophyta > Magnoliopsida > Santalales > Viscaceae > Viscum > Viscum album. Next base: position 1,777,500,816 of record OY728143.1, on the reverse strand, counting down.
TTTTTGGATAGTGTTTAAAGATAGAAGAAATATATAGTTAATCTTTTGTGGATTATGTGATTCTCTAGAAAATGATTCTTGTTCTTTTGATGAGACCAAGTGTTTTTGAATTCTCATCATTTGGAGAAAATATTAGTTTTGGTAGAGACTTATTAAAGGATGAAACTCTACTTGAAGGTAGGTATATTTTCTTATGTTTCTATTCTATGTAGTAAATGAATTCCTTAAAATTATGAAAAGGAATGTAAAACAAAAATGTGGTTGGTTTATGTTTCCTACTAGGTAATCAAAGGCCGTTTACACACATCATAAGTTTGGGATTTTCTTATGGTTAACTTTCTCCTAATCATGTTTTCTATCACTCTCCCTCAGAACTTGACCCTTGGTTTTCTCCTCCATGTCCATGTTTTCCTACATGAAATCCTAGTGTGGGTTAACTCGGGTGACCTTTGTACTTCCCTTTCTTTCTTTTAAAGTAATAGTTTTACTGACTCCTTTTCCGATGTGGGACTTTCAATGAAATTTCAAAACCCAATTTTTTAAAAATTGCGAGGACACAATTTCTTAAGGGGGGAAGATTGTAACGACCTGAAATTTTGAATAAATCTTGTTTCCTAATTTTATGTGTTATCTTATTTTATTTTTATACTCAACAAAAATGTTTCATTTGATAACATGATTATAATTAAAATGAGACCGTTGGGTTTTGACTATTATATGACCATTGGTCAATATGACCGTTGGAAACTAAACATTTTGATTTTTGTCTCTAAATACAAGTAATCTTGGTTAATTATTATAGAAAGAAGATTCGATGGCCTCGCCCAGTAGTCTTGGACCGATCGAAGCCCATCTAATAGAACTTTGGAAGCAGGTAGCACCACTGGGCTTTGCTCTGGACCAAACCCAAGCCGAAATTCATTGTGTGAAGCTAGAACGGAATCGCCTTCGTGAGAAGTTCAACCTGATAGAAATTACTACTCGTGCAATGTTGGCTGATCCTCCCTCAGATTCTCTCACCTTAGCACACCTTGCACTTAGGTCCTATGCTGGCGTGATAAGGGGCTATTTAAGGAGACCGTAACTGCTTTGTGTAATCCTTTGTTTTAAATAAAAATTGGGATTTCTTCTTATGATAATGTTTATGAATTTTCAAATGTCCGGATAAATATAGTATGTATATTTTTGGTGAATTTTAGAGAAATGATATTTTAAAAAATGTTTATGAAAACCTTAAATAATTAAAAATGTGTAATGATTTTCAAAAAATGGTCTTCTATAATTATGTTCAGTACGAAATTTAGAGTCTAATAAGATCAACTTGATTTTTGATGAATATTAAATTATGAATAGTGATTTTATTCTTAGGATTAGTAATGTGACCAAATAGATTAGTAACCTCACTTAAAGAAAGTATTAAAATAATCTAGGCACCTTGATTAAGTAATGTGATTCAATAAAATGGTTAAATAACGGTTTCATAAATTATTATTCAAGTATTAGTTTTTTCGGGTGAATAGTGTTTTTTAATTAAAAATTAAATTAAAAATATTTAGAAAATTATTTTTATAAAATGGATTTCATTTTTGAACTCAGAGCATCGATATTATGTTATGGTAATTTTTGGGGTTTTTTCTGAAAAAAATGAATTTTTGGTGAATAGTGTATTTATTTAAAAATAAAATTAAAAATATTTAGAAAATTATTTTTATAAAATGGAGTTCATTTTTGAAATCAGAGCATTGATATTTGGTTAATGTGAAATTTTGGGATTTTTCTGAGAAAGTTGAATTTTCAGTGAATAGTAAAAATATAGTTTTAGGGTTTCGGTATGTTTAATGACATCATAACTATGTCATGATGATGTCATGAGATATTTTAAGGTTTGGACGAAAAAAGGTGGTGAATTATTTTATTGGGGTCCCCATGTGGCCTAACTTCATGGGAAATATCATGGGAGAGCACATGGTTTTGAGAAAACCACTTTTGAGGTGTCCCTTGGCCATTAATGCCTTGTCCCCTCACTTTCCCTATAAATACCAAGCCCTCCTATCATAAATTCGACTCCAAAACCATCCTCAACAAAGTTCTGGTATCCTTACCTCCCAAGGAGTCCTCCCAAGGTTCCCCCAAGCCCTCAAGGTCCAAACCTTGGAGTTTTAAGAGTTACATTTTAAGGTAAGGGATCTGACCCCTCTCTTTCTTTTCAAGTAATCTCTTTTATGTCATTTCTTTTATGCTCCGTGTTCTTATGTTAAAGGATTTTCTTTTATAATCCTCTTAATGACCTTTTAATGTTCATATAATGAGAGATACCCTCTTACTCTCATTATTTCTTTTTATGATGTTTTAAGTGGCGCCGTTAGGCTGCCGAATTTTTAAGGGATTATTTCACCCTTCTAGTTTTCAAGATCCATTTTCTTGTCAAGTCTTTCATGTTCCTTTTTATTATGTTGGGGTATGATCTCTAAATTTCTCATACTGATATTTTATGATCATATTATGATAGATCCCATTTGATCTCTTCAATTCAGTATTTTAAAGTTTAATGTGGCGCCGTTAGGCTGCCGAATTTTTAAGTGGTTCTTTCACCTTTCTTCTTTTTTCAAAGTTCTAATTCCATGTCAAGTCTTTCAAGTTTCTTTTTATTATGTTGGGGTATGATCTCTAAATCTATCATACTTATCTTTTCTGTTCATATGATGATATCCCCTATTTTATCTCTTCAATTCAGTATTTTGAAGTTTTAAGTGGCGCCGTTAGGCTGCCGAATTTTTAAGGGATTATTTCACCCTTCTCGTTTTCAAGATCCATTTTCTTGTCAAGTCTTTCATGTTACTTTTTATTATTTTGAGGTATGATCTCTAAATATATCATACTGATATTTTATATTCATATGATGAGAGACCCTATTTTTTCTCATCAATCCATTTTTGTTGAATTTTAAGTGACGTCGTTAGGCTGCCTAATTTCTAAGGGGTTCTTTCACCCTTCTCGTTTTCAAGATATATTTTCATGTCAAGTCTTTCAAGTTACTTTTAATATGTTGGGGAATGATCTATATATCTATCATACTGATAATGTATGTTCATATTATGAGATACCCTATTTGATCACTTCAATCCATTTTTGGAAGTTTTAAGCGACGCTGTTAGGCTACCGAATTCTCATAAGAGAAATCTTATTTTTTGTCTTCCTTCCAAGTTCTTCGTTTCATATGGTATATCATTAAAATTTCATTACCATGTTCTTAAATCCTTTATATTCTGTTCCCCTACTGTTTTATGGATCATTTATGAGTGGGTGACCCATGTCCCCTCTCTTTTCAATGTTTTCTAAAACCCCGAAACATAGCTGTTATGCTGCAGAATTTTCATCTCAAAATGCCTCTCTCTTTTCTCAAAATTATTTGATGTTATAAATTGAATACTCAAAGCTCTTATTTCTACAGGGTTATTCACATATATACCAAAATGTTCTATTTTAAATTCTGGTATTTACATACATGAAACCCTCTTTCCCTTTCTGTGGGTTTAAAGTGACAGAAAGATCATGTCTTTAAAACAGTTTTTAAAACGTTATGATTATGAAATGAAACCCATTTCTTTTATGTATATGGGTTGTTTATGAAATGATTGATGATGATATATGTGGCTCACAAGATAATAAAGACATTTCAAGGGTGCGCCCAGATAGCGCTCCAATGCATTGGGTAAAGACTTAATCTCTAGAGATGACCTTTTAGACTGATACCTTGGTGAATAACCTTGGTAATTTTTAATGACACTTTGGGGATGGACCTTGGTGAAACGAAATGATTGTCAATATTAAATGTTTTATCCGCATCTTCAAGTTATGAAAAATGTTATTTTTATGATGATATGTCTCATGATTTCATTCTCATGCCTTAAAGTTCTTTTCAGGACTTCATTGCTGTATCTCAAGTTCATATGTAAAATGTTTCACTTGTTTCCCTTACTGGGCCTTCTGCTCACCCTTTCTTTTGATGTATGTCCCCAGGTTATGAGATGCAGTAATGAACCTAGGATGAACTTAAGGAGAATCCTTTCAAGTGTTTAAGAAGAATTTTTTATATTGTTTTCATGTATTATGTTCCTGGTTTCCAAGACACTAAACCTTAAAGATCCTTAGTTTTGTGTAATGTAATGAAAGTTTATGTTATAAAAAGGCGGGATACTATAGTTGGTATCAAATGGTGGTTTAGTTATTTGTGGAAATTAGGATATGAAAACTCTAGGAATAACCCTATAGAAAACTTTAAATATAGGAAATCTTCCTGGTATTTTGGTGAGTATTGAGTAAGGGGTTTCCAAGAAAATACATCCTTGTCTGGATACGAGCAGGTAGAGGTAGATCTGGCACAGATGTACATAGGGGTAAAACCTGAAAATACCTCTTTGAGCTAGACTCGAATGGGAACTGGTACACGACAACGGGCCTTGCTGCACTCTTGGTTATGACACTCCCGGGGGATATGCTTTGGTAAATTCATAAGATTAGTATGAAACATTATTAAAGGAATAAGGATAAAACAAAATAAAGATTCACATAAGAATATATGATCATGGATAACCTAGTTTGAAACCTAGGGGATCACAAGTTAGTGTATACTTTTCTTCTACAAGTTATCCTTATATGCTTTAAGCGCCTTTTCATGATTATTGGTTAAGTATTTAAGCCTCTAATTATACTTTCTCTTCTTAGTTAATGGTGGGAAATGGAAGAACATGTCCCAACAACCAATGTGATAGGAAATGAGAAGATTGTCGTATTAATATGACAGAGATGATTAGGGTATTAAAATATGATTATTATTTTGGAAGACGTTCACTATTTTTGGGACCCTATATGATCGAGGTAAAGAGATTACTAAGGTATTTTCATTGAGTAGTAAGGTTGACTTATAGAATTGATGAATTTAAGGTGGACTTATAGTAATTTAGGTTACTTATGGAAATGATTAACATATCTTGGGTAAAATATGTTTAGGTTAGCTACTTTTGTTATAAGATGTTAGGAGTGGTTGATGTGTTTTGGTGATGAACAATGAAGTTTATTTTGGAAGACTATGTTATCAAATTCTTCTTGTATTTGGGTTTCAATCGTAGTTTGGTTTATTTTGAGGTATTTTAAGAATAGTTATTTATGGAATGGTCTATGATGAACTTTGGGTAGTACCATGGAACTTTGAATATTTAAAAGTAGTTTCCATTCCTATGGGATTCTTTCTTTTTGAAGAGTTGTTTTACCTTACCCTTTCTGTTTTTGGGATAATGTTTAAAGATAGAAGAAATAGATAGTTAATCTTTTGTGGATTATGTGATTCTCTAGAAAATGGTTCTTGTGCTTTTGATGAGACCAAGTGTTTTTGAATTCTCATCATTTGGAGAAAAGATTAGTTTTGGTAGAGACTTATTAAAGGATGAAACTCTACTTGAAGGTAGGTATATTTTCTTATGTTTCTGTTCTATGTAGTAAATGAATTCCTCAAAATTATGAAAAGGAACGTAAAACAAAAATGTGGTTGGTTTACGTTTCCTACTAGGTAATCAAAGGCCATTTACACACATCATAAGTTTGGGATTTTCTTATGGTTAACTTTCTCCTAATCATGTTTTCTATCACTCTCCCTCAGAAATTGACCCTTGGTTTTCTCCTCCATGTCCATGTTTTCCTACATGGAATCCTAGTGTGGGTTAACTCGGGTGACCTTTGTACTTCCCTTTCTTTCTTTTAAAGTAATAGTTTTACTGCCTCCTTTTCTGATGTGGGACTTTCACTGAAATCTCAAAACCCACTTTTTTAAAAATTTCTAGGATGAAATTTCTTAAGGGGGGAAGATTGTAACGACCCGAAATTTTGAATAAATCTTGTTTTCTAATTTTATGTGTTATCTTATTTTATTTCTATACTCAACAAAAATGTTTCATTTGATAACATGATTATAATTAAAATGATACCATTGGGTTTTGACTATTATATGACTATTGGTCAATATGACCGTTGGAAACTAAACATTTTGATTTTTGTCTCTAAATACAAGTAATCTTGGTTAATTATTATAGAAAGAAGATTCGATGGCCTTGCCCAGTAGTATTGGACCGATCGAAGCCCATCTAACAAAACTTGGGAAGCAGGTAGAACCACTGGGCTTTGCTCTGGACCAAACCCAAGCCGAAATTCATTGTGTGAAGCAAGAACGGAATCGCCTTCACGAGAAGTCCAACCTGATAGAAATTACTACTCATGCGATGTTGGTCGAGCCTCCCTCAGATTCTCTCACCTTAGCACACCTTTTACTTAGGTCCTATGCTGGCGTGATAAGGGGTTATTTAAGGAGACCGTAACTGCCTTGTGTAATCCTTTGTTTTAAATAAAAATTGGGATTTCTTCTTATGATAATGTTTATAACTTTTCAAATGTACGGAAAAATATAGTATGCATATTTTTGATGAATTTTATAGAAAGGATATTTTAAAAAATGTTTATGAAAACCTTAAATAATTAAAAATGTGTAATTATTTTCAAAAAATGGTCTTCTATAATTATGTTCAGTACGAAATTTAGAGTCTAATAAGACCAACTTGATTTTTGATGAATAGTAAATTATGAATAGTGATTTTATGCTTAGGATTAGTAATGTGACCTAATAGATTAGTAACCTCACTTAAAGAAAGTATTAAAATAATCTAGGCACCTTGATTAAGTAATGTGATTCAATAAAATGGTTAAATAACGGTTTCATAAATTATTATTCAAGTATTAGTTTTTTCGGGTGAATACTGTTTTTTAATTAAAAATTAAATTAAAAATATTTAGAAAATTATTTTTATAAAATGGATTTCATTTTTGAACTCAGAGCATCGATATTATGTTAAGGTAATTTTTGGGGTTTTTTCTGAAAAAAATGAATTTTCGGTGAATAGTGTATTTATTTAAAAATAAAATTAAAAATATTTAGAAAATTATTTTTATAAAATGGAGTTCATTTTTAAAATCAGATCATTGATATTTGGTTAATGTAAAATTTTGGGATTTTTCTGAGAAAGTTGAATTTTTAGTGAATAGTAAAAATACAGTTTTAGGGTTTCGGTATGTTTAATGACATCATAACTATGTCATGATGATTTCATGAGATATTTTAAGGGTTGTCCGACCAAAGGTGATGAATTATTGTATTGGGTGCCCCATGTGGCCTAACTTCATGGAAAATATCATGGGAGAGCACATGGTTTTGAGAAAACCACTTTTGAGGTGTCCCTTGGCCATTAATGCCTTGTCCCCTCACTTTCCCTATAAATACCAAGCCCTCCTCTCATCCATTCGACTCCAAAACCATATTCAACGAAGTTCTGGTCTCCTTACCTCCCAATAAGTCCTCCCAAGGTGCCCCCAAGCCCTCAAGGTCCAAACCTTTGAGTTTTAAGAGTTACATTTTAAGGTAAGGGATCTGACCCCTCTCTTTCTTTTCAAGTAATCTCTTTTATGTCATTTCTTTTATGCTCTGTGTTCTTATGTTAAAGGATTTTCTTTTATACTCCTCTTACTTCCCTTTTCATGTTAATATAATGAGAGATCCCCTCTTACTCTCATTATTTCGTTTTATGATGTTTTAAGTGGCGTCGTTAGGCTGTCGAATTTTTAGGGGATTATTTCACCCTTCTCGTTTTCAAGATCCATTTTCTTGTCAAGTCTTTCATGTTCTTTTTTATTATGTTGGGGTATGATCTCTAAATTTATCATACTGATCTTTTATGATCTTATGATGAGAGACCCCATTTTATCTCTTCAATTCGGTATTTTGAAGTTTTAAGTGGCACCGTTAGGCTGCCGAATTTTTACGTGGTTCTTTCACCTTTCTTCTTTTTTCAAAGTTCTAATTCCATGTCAAGTCTTACAAGTTCCTTTTTATTATGTTGGGGTATGATATCTAAATCTATCATACTTATCTTTTGTGTTCATATGATGAGCTACCCTATTTGATCTCTTCAATTCAGAATTTTTAAGTTTTAAGTGGCGTCGTTAGGCTGCCGAATTTTTAAGGGATTATTTCACCCTTCTCGTTTTCAAGATCCATTTTCTTGTCAAGTCTTTCATGTTCCTTTTTTTATGTTGAGGTATGATCTCTAAATATATCATACTGATCTTTTATATTCATATGATGAGAGACCCTATTTTATCTCATCAATCCATTTTTGTTGAAGTTTAAGTGACGTCGTTAGGCTGCTGAATTTCTAAGGGGTTCTTTCACCCTTCTCGTTTTCAAGATCTATTTTCATGTCAAGTCTTTCAAGTTATTTTTATTATGTTGGGGAATGATCTCTATATCTATCATACTGATCATTTATGTTCATATTATTAGAGACCCTATTTGATCTCGTCAATCCATTTTTGGAAGTTTTAAGGGACGTTGTTAGGCTGCCGAATTCTCATAAGAGAAATCTTATTTTTTGTCTTCCTTCCAAGTTCTTTGTTTCATATGGTATATCATTCAAATTTCATTACCATGTTCTTAAATCCTTTATATTCTGTTCCCCTACTGTTTTATGGATCATTTATGAGTGGGTGACCCATGTCCCTTCTCTTTTCAATATTTTCTAAAACCACTACTAGAAAAACAGGTATTTGCGACGGGTCATTTGCGACGGGATCCCGTCGCAAATGGAGTTTTGCGACGGGGGCCCATCGCAAATGACCCGTTGCTGAAAACGGTGTCACAATAACAATTTTTTGCAACGGGCCCGTCACTAAAGCCCTTTTCCGCGACGGGGAGAATCCCCGTCGCAACTAGTACTCCGTATATTTGTAAAAAAACTATTTGCGACGGGCCCCGTCGCAAAAAATATTTTTTAAAAAATAAAAAAATAATAATACTATTTGTGATGGGAATAGTATCCCGTCGCAAATACTATAAAAAAAATAAAAAAAATAAATTGTTAATAAATTATTTTAATTAATATAATAATAATCCAATTATAATTCAAAAATAATAAATAATAAAATATTAATAAATGATTTTAATTAATATAATAATAGAATTATAATTCAAAAATAAAAATAATAAATTATTTTAATTAATATAATAATAATAGAATTATAATTCAAAAATAAAAAATAATAGAATATTAATAAATATTTTATAATGAGACAGAAACTACAAATAGAAAAAAAATCATATTTTGATTTCACAAATTTTATAACATAAATACAAACTCTAATCTGAAGGAGGGGGGGAGGGGGGATCTGTAGATGGTGGTGGAGGAAACTCCATCCCTAAAGCATGAGTGAGTCGGCGCATGTACTACATCTGCTCCTGATGCTGCTGCTGCCACCGACTCGTCTGCTCCTCGTACAGCTGCTGTTGGCGTCGACGCTCCTCCTCATGCTGCTGACGCATCTGCTCCTGCTCCTGTCGGAGACTCTCTATCAGTGCAGTCTGAGATCGCAACTGATCCTCATACTGTGTAGCAGAAGAAGATGCACGAGCTCCTCTCGAGCTAGACGCCGACATCGCAGCACTGCCATAATAATCTCCGGGAGTCAGTCGAGAGTTGATACCAACTACCCGGCCCTTCTCGAAGGCATACTGGGTGGCCTGCATCCATGCCGCCTCATCAAACTGACGGCCAGTGGTCTGATCTGATGACTCGGCCTGACTCTCAGGCCGGTCCTGTGACGCTGCGGCCTCATATGACTCATGTAGTTGCAATTTAAAATTAAAATTGTGAATATATTATATACAGTTAATTTTTAAACTTGAAAACAAATAATACTAACCACGATGTGATGCTGATGATCAACTCTGAGCTCCCCAGTAGCAGGATCACTATACATCCTCCGATATACGTCGTACTCCGTAATATCGGGGTGCTCGACAGCCTATAAGAATAAAAAATAAACTGTTAATATTTATAGTTATATAAAATATTTATAAATAATGTACGTACCAGATGCTGTCTATGAGTACTGAAAGAACGACTCCCAGCTCGATGAGTCACCTCCTGTCTCCCCCGATTCTGCCTCCCCACCGATGATCTCCTCTGAAAGGCACCACTCAACCAGTGCGCACATAATCCATCCCATACATGGGATGAAATGTACTCTGGTCGGTGTGCTCTACATGACTCGTCAAAATCTGACACTTCTGCTTTCTTCATCGCAGATTTTCTTAAATTGTGCAAAAACTGACGAAGGCGATCATGCATGGCCACCTCCCATGCCTCGTGGATGGCGTCACACATGGTATCCTCGATCGGATACCATAAACCCTACAAATAAATCAAAATATCAAGTTAGAAATGAAATAATTTTCAAAATAAAAATTATTTATTTACGTACGTACCAACCAATGGCCGAACATGGCCTGCTGCACATCAATGGGAATCTGTTCCCATGTGGTCCACGGTTGAGAGAAATAGTTGTGCAAAATAGCACTACCCTGTCCGACTGCAATATGTAGAAAATTGTAAAAATAATAAACATTTATTATGTGAATAGATTAATGAAATCTTAATCAAATCAACAGGTTATCACACAGGTTATCACACCTCCGTGTGCGTGGATCAAACCCAAGACGTGGACGTTGCTCGGGGACGGGGTCAGGAATCATCAATCGTGCAAGACTGCGCCCCCTCCGCGTACTCCCTGGAGCGCCTGTAGGCTGAGGGTCATCTGGCAGCAACTCATCTGCATCGAAAGTCAGGTCAGCATCTGCCAACTCACGAAATGTGGCGTCGTCCATATGAAACAGAAAATGTTAATGTTGTTATCAAATAATTCATAATTACTATTATATATACATATATACATATTATGATTGTATATAAATACCATGGAATTCTATCAGTGTTCATCTTCATCATCATCTTCATATATGTCAATGTCATCTTCATATTCCTCCTCAACATCATCGATATCCATTCGAGTTACAGTTGCTTCATCTCTTACCATTTCAAATTTATATGTGACATCATTAACATCATTGTCATCACCGACTCTTAAATGTGGGGTGTCGTCATCGATACTCATGTCTCTTTGTAAAAAAGATTGATTTTGAGTACTCTCTTGAAAAAATTCAATTCATTGCACATCAGTGAAAGCACATTCACTTTGACTAAACTGATTGTCTCGAATTTTGATTTTTATTACACTCCACCAATCAGTCAAGTCTCTTGATGTAGCACAGTACTTTGCGTAATAAACTTGATGTTCCTGTTGAGCCAATAAGAATGGTTCATTTACTACGAGAACACTTTTACATTTAATATCGATGATTCCATGAGTCGGATGAACATGCACGCCTCTCTCTGTATCCAACCACCGACATTTTAACATGGTTATGTAATGTTATCCAAGATAACAGAGTTCAATGATTTCATCAAGTATGCCATAAAAGTCAACTTCATTTTCTCGATGATGAGATCCTCTCAAGCTAACTCCACTGTTCATTGTTTTTTTCGATTCCCCATATGCATGTGTGTGGAATCGAAATCCATTCACCACATATGCATTATAATTTTTAACAAGTTTGGAAGGTGGGTTACTTAATACACACAGTCGTTTGTCAATTTTATCAGCATATCGAGACACCTGAAAATTTGTGAAATAATTATCAATATAGTAAACTATACATTGAATGAGTTGCTAAAAGATAAAGAATTTATGTTACCAGTTTTTGAAACCACTGAGAGAAATTTTTCAGTCGACGTTCTTCGAGAGCAGCTGCTGTAATTTGTGGAATTTGTTTCTTGATATGATTATCATAAAACCTATAAAAACCAAAGTTATTTACTGTAACATAAATGATAGTATAAGTGATATAAACACTTACAGTATAACAGATGTCATCTTTTCACAGTTGAGCAGAACATACGTATGAGCTCTATGATGTTCATCATCTGAAAGCCAGCGTTCATAAACTCCACCAAAACCAAGCTCTGACTGGTTGAAAATAGATAATTAATTATCGATTTCATCAATATTCTTCTCATTCCGTCCCATTCGGTTGTGTTTTGAAGGATACTCAGATTCAAAATAATGGGAGCAGAAAAAAGATATTTCCTCTTGCAAATAAGCTTCTGCAATAGATCCTTCAACAGATGCTTTGTTACGTACTTTTCTTTTCAATTTTTGCATGCATCTTTCAAATGGGTACATCCATAGAAACTCTACTGGACCTCCACATTTGGATTCATATGGAAAATGTAACATCAAATATTCCATTGAGTCGAAGAAAGACGGTGGAAATATTTTTTCCAGTTTACATATAATTACAACAACATCTTTTTCAAGTTTGTCTAGAGCATCATAATCTGTTGTAGCCGCACAAATTTCCCGAAAAAAATGAGACATGTCTATTATGGAATTCCAAATCACAGAATTCAACAGACCTCTTAATCCAATGGGTAGCAGTCTTTCCATTATAACATGACAATCATGACTTTTTAATCTAGTAATATGACCATTCTTTACACATCTACCCAAATTGGAAGCACAGCCATCTGGAAGTCTCAAATCTGCAATCCACTGACAAAATAATAAACGGTTTTCTTTAGATAGTGTATAAGCTGCTTTTGGTTTCAGTAACCTTTCTGTTCTGACATTCTCAAACAGTTCCAATTCTGGACGCCTACAAATTTGGGCAAGATCTAAACGTGCATTTACATTGTCTTTGCTCTTTCCTGGCGTATCCAAAACTGTATGAAACAAATTATCAAAACAGTTCTTCTCAATATGCATGACATCTAACATGTGTCGGACCAACAAATCAGACCAATATAGAAAATCCCAAAATATGCTACGTTTAATCCAATTGTGTTCTTTCCCAAAACCAGAAATTTTCTGTTGGTTTATTGTGGGACCAAAACTGATGGGAGGTAATGAAAATACAACGGATTTTAACTCTGAACCTAATAGCATTTTTGGAGGTCCTTCCCTTTCAACTGTTCCTTTTCTGAAATGAGATCTGTTTCTGCGAAAAGGATGATCAGCTGGAAGAAACCTGCGATGACAGTCAAAATAACAAGGTTTCTTTCCATGAATGAGCATAAATGCTTTGTTCTCTCCCATACAGTAAGTACATGATTTCTGACCATGTGCACTCCATCCAGATAACATCCCATAAGCCGGGAAGTCACTTATTGTCCACATCAATGCTGCTCTCAGTATGAAATTTTGTTTCGTTGCAACATCATATATACTGACACCAGTACTCCACAATAAATTTAATTCATCAATCAATGGTTTCAAATAAACATCAATATTTTTCTTCGGATGTCCTTGAATTAGTAAATTCAAAAAGATATATGGCTCCTTCACCAACATCCATGGAGGTAAATTGTACGGAGTTAAAAAAACAGGCCAACATGAATATTGACTACCATAAGATCCAAACAGACAGAAACTGTAACGCCCCGACCCCAGCTACCCAGAGCCGGTGCGTTACTTCGTAACATTGGCATGATCACAAAAGATCAAGTCTCGAAAGACCGATTAGTTTAGTAGCCTTGGAAACACTAGATACATTCGTAAACGTTACATTACATCAAAAAGTGAAAAACTACAATAACAAAGTCTCCATAGTCCACACTCATATCCTCTTCTGACTATCCCTGCAGTTCATTCATAAAATACTTCTTCACATCCTGGAAAATATTAAAACATTGAAAGGGGTGAGCTCAGATGCTCAGTAAGGATAACAATATTGCGGAAGCTTTCATAAATAATCATTAACATTTAAGGCAATGTATAACTAAAACAAAAGCCTTTTTAAACTTGAACTTTAGCATAATATGGCAAAAATAAAATGAGATAATGCCATTTACTTACTCACATGGATATTCTACTAATCGAATAATCCCATACAACATCAATAACCATTTTCATAATGATGGAATGCATAATGCCAGACTATCATAACCACGTAGCCAAGGCCTCGTGCCAAGACCACAAATAAAAGTTTGTCAAAGCCTCGTGCCAAGACACTAGTTTATCTCATGAGACCTGCCGATGCATCGAGGAGCTATAGCGGGCTCCACCCATCACTTATTAAGTCCAATGCATTCCTCATATGAATAGGTTTAAACATATCATAAACTATAACATAATCGTATCACATAAAACATGCATAAAGGAAACATAAAATTTCCAAATTTCAATCACAAGATATAAATACAACACATTGATATAATAAAAACACTTTCAAAACCATTTTCAATACCAAAATAAATGAAAAGTAAAACATGGTATTTATTTTTCTTTTAAAAAAAAGGTATGGCTTATAGAGGAAGCCGAAACTCAAATAATGGTCACGGCGGCGGAGAAGTCATTGTCGCCGCATACGTATGGAAAGAAAAACATTCCCTTTTTTCGTTTAGTAAAACGCTTCGTATAAAAAAGATTCCATTTGAATAAACATAAAAGTCAAAAGGGTTTATACACCGTATAAAAGAAAGTTGTGTATAAAACCAAATATGCCTCAATGAAAGGAGATTGAGACGAAGTTCTTAAAAAGATCATTTTTAAAATAAAATAGATCTATTATGTGTATTCATTATAGGTACACATAAAGAAAGTAAAAATAAAAAATAGGACATAATAATATCATGACATAATTTGAAAGTAGGAGATTAACCCAAAGAATGGAAGTTGGGTTAAGAAATTCCCTTACCTTGCGTCTGGTCCTGACTCAACCGTTCTTTAACCTCATGAATAATAAACTAGAGTTAATTTATATTTACTTAAGAACCTTTTTCATGTTCATTATTCCATTTATATCACTTATTACCATGTTATGAACATTATTTAATTATTTATGTTAATAACGGTCGTTTTGTCGATCTTTGGTACTTGAGTCAAAAATAAACTTCTTATAATTACAAGTTGTTCATGTGATGAAATATCCATTATATCTAGAATTATATTCATGATTTAGATATCATATATATCATATATATACAGTATATGAATTCATTCATAATGTCACGTAACATTTAGAGGTAAGAAATGAAATGCACCATTCATGGAGACGGTAAGCCGTACGTACGCATGAACGCTACTTTCATTTCTATTTCGTATTTAATGGAATGAAATCATAATGATATAAATTTATAATATAATTACAGTATAATATAGTGTATAATACCATTTACTCCATCCTTTATACATCCCACATATGGCATTAACGATTCAAATCATTTTGAGGGGGCGGTAGTCCGCACTTCCTAAAATGAAATTATCGCGTTTTACCCATAATGGAAATCATAAAGTATGCCATAAATGAGAAATACAGAAGCATAAGTAAAACATAAACATATTATATATCATATATAAAAATATTGTCATCTTAATGGCCACCTTTGAAGGTGTTATATGAGTGTTGAACAATCATCGTTTCGTGAGGCAGAAATTCGCCATCCACAGAAACCGTATGTTCTTTAACCATTAGGTGTAGGTGTGTGTAAGTGTAGCTCTAATCCTTCTTATAAAAACATCCTAGTATATTGAGGATACTGTTGTTGTTACAAAATAAATGAATAAAAAGAGTTTAGGGGGTTGGAGAAGAAAAATGAAACAAAACAACATTAGAGAAGACATTACCTCAAAATCGGGTAACTCTTTTTGATTTGAGCCAAAGGCTTCCTTGGGAAGAGTTCTGCCCAAAGTGAGGCTTCTAGGAGTAATAGGGGGAAGTTGGGAGAGTATTTGGGCAGAGTTTGGCCGAGCCAAATGGCTTTAAAGTGTAAATGAGGTGGGAGAGGTGGGGGCCTTTTATAAGTGGAGAGGAGGGGCTCTTTTGGAAAGATTGAAATGTTACATTATTACACAATGCTTTTCGGATTCTAAAGGTCCCACACTTATATAATTCATGGATAAGGTGATAAGGGTTCGAAATCTACCCATCCAATAGTCTTTGGACAAGTGTAAGCCTTGGATTTTACATTATCTTTTCATTATATTAAAATCGTTAAATAATGAGGTCATCACTGCATCATAATGATGTCATAAATAATTTAATTTATTTAATGTCTAAAAATTATAAAAAAAAATACTATGATGTAGGAAATCTTTTTAGCTTTCTAATCAATATTTATAATCAAAATTTGGACTTGTGTAACCCCACTTAAAAACTGTTTTAGTAAAACAACTCATGTTTGTATCAATTTAATTTTAACATTAAATAAATATATATTAATGTCATTTTCCAACTAAAGTGGCTCCATGGGGTCCCCAAGTTGACCCATGGGTTGTCTTGGTCGGCCATGACTCATCCAATAGGAGTAGGACAATTTTCAAGCTCATCTCATATTATTAAAACTTTATTTTTACCTTAAACTACACTAATTACCTCTAATCGCGATTAAGAACTTAAAAGTTACTATTCACCAAAAAATTATTTTAATCTCATTGAACCACATTTTACTTCTTAATGACAACCATGTATGTCGGATTTTTGAAAATCAAATCACAGAAGTGGTAATATTTCATTTTAACGAAAAATCAGTTTTTAACAACCACTTAGTGGTTTAACTATTCATCAAAAATTGAAGTTTTTCAGAATAAGGCCAAAATTTCACCCTAAGCTATAATTGATATTCCGAATTCAAAAATGATGTCTATTTTACAAAATTTTAAACATATAAGTTGAATGAATTAATTTTATAATTAATTCCCGCTGTTACAACAAATAGCGTGTTTTTAAGAAATAATTTATATCAAAAGATTGGCAATTGTTTATGTCCAATTTCAATGTTGAATTAATTCTAATGACCACCATTGGATAAAATGGTAAAAATATATTCTAATTATACTTTAAAACCACTAAACAGTATAATTTATCACTATAAATTATTTTGATTAAAAAGTTGTTTTTAAGTATTTTTCACTATTCATAAAAAATTAGAAGTTCTCAGAAAGTTACAAAAAATTCAACTTAGGATAATTTCGATATTACGAATACAAAAATGAAGTCAATTTTGAAATATAAAATTTCTATAATTTTAAAAAGTGGTTATTACTATTCATAACGGCTACTTTGATTAGTCGCGGTGTTTTAGAACTCGAAGTTGCGTACAATGCAAGCTATTGCATTATTGAATGAGAAGCATATCGTGGAAGCTCGGGGTGTTACATTCTCCCCTACTTCAATAAATTGCATCCTCGCAATTTGAAATTTTTTTTTTCTTTGAAAATAAAAGGTTGAAAAGAGAAAATACCTTTGTGGAAAACCCACATCGGAAATAAGGTTAATAAATATATAACATTAAAAGAAATCAAGATAAGTACAAAGGTCACCCGATATAGCCCATTCTAGGATTCTATGAAAATATGGATATGGAGGAGAAACAAACCATCAAGGTCTGATGGAGAGTTATAGAAAACAGGATTAGGAGAAAGTTTAACTACAAGAAAATCACAAACTTGTGATTGGTTAAATGGTCATTGAATCCCCAGTAGGAAAAGTTAACCGACAACATTTTTGTTTTAAGTTACCTTTTATAAAGTTGTGGAATTTATTTAGGAGATTTACTAAGAATGTAAGGGAATATACATACTTGTTATGTAGACTTTCATTCTTTAATAAATTTTTACCACAAACCCATCTTTCACTCTAAAAGGTAATACAACTCAAAAATATTCTATTTATCCTAATTGTATAAGGTTCTAAATATTAACACATACCATTTAGATTAGTAAAACTATTTTTGTAATAACCATGGACTTCCTGTAGGCTAGTGGTAGGTAATAAAGGCCTGTCGCACTATGATTGTGGGTTCGATTCCTACAGCTTTGTCCGACGCAACGGGTTATGCCCCACCCTGCAGGTTGTCCTTTTCTTAAAACTATAGTATCATAATATTCCAAAAATAATCTTTATAAATTTTTTTTTAACCTTAAACAATACTATCCAAAGATCAACTTAATCCACTCCAACCTTTATAGTTATCCAAAATACTTCTGTCCAACTCACAGTCCAAATTTTATAAGGAATGTAAGCATAATGAAGATCCTTTTTTTCCACATAACAACATGTGAACACCTTCATCATGTATTCTTTTTAAACATACTGAATTACCATGATCCCTTATTCCTTATAGAATACTAGATATACTCCTTCTATCCAAAAATGTATACAAATCATCAATCAGTTTCAAGGAAGTTAAGAATATCCAATATAATTTATCCAAATCAATCACGTCTTATTCCAAAATAACTATCTTGGTATCAGAACCATATTATGGTTTATCTTTTTCTCAACCATATATTTTCCAAAAATTTAACCTACTGTGGAGTTACTTTTCTTGGTTCCACACAATCTCAAGTCCTTGATGAAATAGTACTGCAGTACAATCCTTATATACTCCATAATCATTATAACCAGTACATCATTGATACAACGATCAGATGACAAAATTCTTTAATAACAACATGAGAATACTAGTCATTCCTCCTCATCTGTGGTAGTATCATAACTTGATTATTATCCAACAACATCATTTGGGGCATACTCTGATGATTTGGACATTGGTTTGCGTAGTGTCCCCACTCCTTGCAGATGAAGCATTGTACATTTGAAACCTTTTTCTTACCCTTGCAGTCACGCACTTTGTGTCCTTTTTCTCTACACTTATAACAAACTCCCATTACCTTTAGGCAAGTTCCATGATGTTTCTTCCCACAATTACCACATATTGGAAAATTCTTCTTTCCCCTCATCCCTTTATCCATCATTCTCTCTTCTATCCCTTTCGTCTCTTGCTTCGCTTCAAAGCCATAGGACTCATAGAATTCTTTACTTATCTTATTAACACATGATACCATTTCTTCATATGTTGAGAACACATGGGAGACTATTTCCCTTCGAAATGTTGGCTTAATACCGTGAAAGATACGATCCTTCTTACTCTTTGGATCATACGTATTGCTGGAGTTCACATTCCTTCTACTGGGCGCCATTTCTATACAATGGCATAAACTAGGTTAGTTTATGAATTACAATGAATAATTCCAAACTTTTAAAATACTTAATGTAAATTGAACGGTTTATGGATATAATCCAGAATCATAAGAATGTTTTCTTTGAGGAAGTATATACTCATAAACCCTACATAATGGTTTGAAAAGAAAATGAGAATCATCCTAAGCAAATCCCTCGGGAGTGTCGTAACCAAGAGTGCAGCAAGGCCCGTTGTCGTGCACCAGTTCCCGTTTGAGTCTAGCTCAAAGCGGTGTTTTTGGGTATTACCCCTAGGTACATCTGTGCTAGAGCTTCCTCTACCTGCTCGTATCCAGACAGGGATGTATTGCTCGGAAAACTCACAAAATCTCTATAATACCAAAATTCAACGAAGTTATTCTATACTAATCCTCAAAATCTATCTTTAGGCTATGTGCTCTAATCAGAGTTTATCTAAATCTAGCTTCCAAGGTTAGTACTAAACTGTCTCTGATACCAACTGTAACGCCCCGACCCCAGCTACCCAGAGCCGGTGCGTTACTTCGTAACATTGGCATGATCACAAAAGATCAAGTCTCGAAAGACCGATTAGTTTAGTAGCCTTGGAAACACTAGATACATTCGTAAACGTTACATTACATCAAAAAGTGAAAAACTACAATAACAAAGTCTCCATAGTCCACACTCATATCCTCTTCTGACTATCCCTGCAGGTCATTCATAAAATACTTCTTCACATCCTGGAAAATATTAAAACATTGAAAGGGGTGTGCTCAGATGCTCAGTAAGGATAACAATATTGCGGAAGCTTTCATAAATAATCATTAACATTTAAGGCAATGTATAACTAAAACAAAAGCCTTTTTAAACTTGAACTTTAGCATAATATGGCAAAAATAAAATGAGATAATGCCATTTACTTACTCACATGGATATTCTACTAATCGAATAATCCCATGCAACATCAATAACCATTTTAATAATGATGGAATGCATAATGCCAGACTATCATAACAACGTAGCCAAGGCCTCGTGCCAAGACCACAAATAAAATTTTGTCAAGGCCTCGTTCCAAGACACTAGTTTGTCTCATGAGACCTGCCGATGCATCGAGGAGCTATAGCGGGCTCCACCCGTCACTTATTAAGTCCAATGCATTCCTCATATGAATAGGTTTAAACATATCATAAACCATAACATAATCGTATCACATAAAACATGCATAAAGGAAACAAAAAATTTCCAAATTTCAATCACAAGATATAAATACAACACATTGATATAATAAAAACACTTTCAAAACCATTTTCAATACCAAAATAAATGAAAAGTAAAACATGGTATTTATTTTTCTTTTAAAAAAAGGTATGGCTTATAGAGGAAGCCGAAACTCAAATAATGGTCACGGCGGCGGAGAAGTCATTGTCACCGCATACGTATGGAAAGAAAAACATTCCCTTTTTTCGTTTAGTAAAACGCTTCGTATAAAAAAGATTCCATTTGAATAAACATAAAAGTCAAAGGGGTTTATACGCCGTATAAAAGAAAGTTGTGTATAAAACCAAATATGCCTCAATGAAAGGAGATTGAGACGAAGTTCTTAAAAAGATCATTTTTAAAATAAAATAGATATATTATGTGTATTCATTATAGGTACACATAAAGAAAGTAAAAATACAAAATAGGACATAATAATATCATGACATAATTTGAAAGTAGGAGATTAACCCAAAGAATGGAAGTTGGGTTAAGAAATTCCCTTACCTTGCGTCTTGTCCTGACTCAACCGTTCTTTAACCTCCTGAATAATAAACTAGAGTTAATTTATATTTACTTAAGAACATTTTTCATGTTCATTATTCCATTTATATCACTTATTACCATGTTATGAACATTATTTAATTATTTAAGTTAATAACGGTCGTTTTGTCGATCTTTGGTACTTGAGTCAAAAATAAACTTCTTATAATTACAAGTTGTTCATGTGGTGAAATATCCATTATATCCAGAATTATATTCATGATTTAGATATCATATATATCATATATATACAGTATATACATTCATTCATAATGTCACGTAACATTTAGAGGTAAGAAATGAAATGCACCGTTCATGGAGACGGTAAGCCGTACGTACGCATGAACGCTACTTTCATTTCTATTTCGTATTTAATAGAATGAAATCATAATGATATAAATTTATAATATAATTACAGTATAATATAGTGTATAATAGCATTTACTCCATCCTTTATACATCCCACATATGGCATTAACGATTCAAATCATTTTGAGGGGGCGGTAGTCCGCACTTCCTAAAATGAAATTATCGCGTTTTACCCATAATGGAAATCATAAAGTATGCCATAAATGAGAAATACAGAAGCATAAGTAAAACATAAACATATTATATATCATATATAAAAATAGTGGCATCTTAATGGCCACCTTTGAAGGTGTTATATGAGTGTTGAACAATCATCGTTTCGTGAGGCAGAAATTCGCCATCCACAGAAACCGTATGTTCTTTAACCATTAGATGTAGGTGTGTGTAAGTGTAGCTCGAATCCTTCTTATAAAAACATCCTAGTATATTGAGGATACTGTTGTTGTTACAAAATAAATGAATAAAAAGAGTTTAGGGGGTTGGAGAAGAAAAATGAAACAAAACAACATTAGAGAAGACATTACCTCAAAATCGGGTAACTCTTTTTGATTTGAGCCAAAGGCTTCCTTGGGAAGCGTTCTGCCCAAAGTGAGGCTTCTAGGAGTAAGAGGGAAAAGTTGGGAGAGTATTTGGGCAGAGTTTGGCCGAGCCAAATGGCTTGAAAGTGTAAATGAGGTGGGAGGGGTGGGGGCCTTTTATAAGTGGAGAGGAGGGGCTCTTTTGGAAAGATTGAAATGTTACATTATTACACAATGCTTTTCGGATTCTAAAGGTCCCACACTTATATAATTCGTGGATAAGGTGATAAGGGTTCGAAATCTACCCATTCAATAGTCTTTGGACAAGTGTAAGCCTTGGATTTTACATTATCTTTTCATTTTATTAAAATCGTTAAATAATGATGTCATTGCTGCATCATAATGATCTCATAAATAATTTAATTTATTTAATGTCTAAAAATTATAAAAAAAATACTATGATGTAGGAAATCTTTTTAGCTTTCTAATGAATATTTATAATCAAAATTTTGACTTGTTTAACCCCACTTAAAAACTGTTTTAGTAAAACAACTCATGTTTGTATCAATTTAATTTTAACATTAAATAAATATATATTAATGTCATTTTCCAACTAAAGTGGCTCCATGGGGTACCCAAGTTGATCCATGGGTTGTCTTGGTCGGCCATGACTCATCCAATAGTAGTAGGACAAGTGTCAAGATCATCTCATATTATTAAAACATTATTTTTACCTTAAACTACACTAATTACCTCTAATCGCGATTAAGAACTTAAAAGTTACTATTCACCAAAAAATTATTTTAATCTCATTGAACCACATTTTACGTCTTAATGACAACCATGTATGTCGGATTTTTGAAAATCAAATCACAGAAGTGGTAATATTTCATTTTAACGAAAAATCGGTTTTTAACAACCACTTAGTGGTTTAACTATTCATCAAAAATTGAAGTTTTTCAGAATAAGGCCAAAATTTCACCCTAAGCTATAATTGATATTCCGAATTCAAAAATGATGTCTATTTTACAAAATTTTAAACATATAAGTTGCATTAATTAATTTTATAATTAATTCCCGCTGTTACAACAAATAGCGTGTTTTTAAGAAATAATTTATATCAAAAGATTGGCAATTTTTTATGTCCAATTTCAATGTTGAATTAATTCTAATGACCACCATTGGATAAAATGGTAAAAATATATTCTAATTATACTTTAAAACCACTAAACAGTATAATTTATCACTATAAATTATTTTGATTAAAAAAGTTGTTTTTAAGTATTTTTCACTATTCATAAAAAATTAGAAGTTCTCAGAAAGTTACAAAAAATTCAACTTAGGATAATTTCGATATTACGAATACAAAAATGAAGTCCATTTTGAAATATAAAATTTCTATAATTTTAAAAAGTGGTTATTACTATTCATAACGGCTACTTTGATTAGTCGCGGTGTTTTAGAACTCGAAGTTGTGTACAATGCAAGCTATTGCATTATTGAATGAGAAGCGTATCGTGGAAGCTCGGGGTGTTACAGAAACCATCAGTGGAAAGGCCCAGTCGAACATTTCTAGCTTCTAAAGAAAAGGATGGATGCACTCTATCAAAATGTTTCCATGAATCACCATCGGCTGGATGATTCAAGCTTTTATCGGTTGAAATATTCTCTTTATGCCATGACATCATTGTCGCTGTATTCTTAGACATGAATAAACGCTGGAGTCTGGATGTAAGAAGAAAATATCTCAACTGTTTTACAGGAATCAAACCAGACTTCCCGTGTTTTCCTTCTTTATATCTCAATTTCCCACATGTGGGACAACTTTCCAACGACTCATTTTCCCCAGAATATAAAATGCAGTCATTTGAACATGCATGAATCTTCTGACAAGTAAGTCCCAAATTTCGAACCAGCCTCTTACTCTCATAGTAATTTGCAGGTAAAACATTTCCTTCGGGTAACAGTGTTTTAAGCAAAGAAAATATCTGGTCAAAACAGGTGTTTGACATTCTGTTATCTGATTTGATAGTCATAAATTTTGCAACTGCTTCTAATTTGCTCATCTTGCAGCCAGGATATAATGCATCCTCAGCAGACTTCAACAACTCATAAAATTCAGACGGTGCCAACTCAGGATTTGAAGCTATATCAGCCGGAGTTTCTGTATGTTGAACAGATGAACCTGCAACATCATGTACTAAATCTTGAAACCGGGATGGATCCAGAATCAAGTTGGTATCATCTGCTCTGGAACTGTGTTCACCGTGTTGATACCAAAAAACATAATCTGGTTGAAAACCAAAACGCAAGAGATGTTCTCCCACTTTGTCAAACGTGTCAAACGTTCTCAATGCACATTTTCTGCAAGGGCATTTTATTTTGCCTTCTGAAACAAATTCTGGATTTGATGCCGCAAATGATAAAAAATTCTCCACACCCTCTACATATACTGGATTTAAACCAAAACCGTTTGGATTTCTACGTTGATTTATCCATATGCGGTCACCTAATAATGATTGTTGACGACCTCGTTGTTCCATATTTCTCTATAAAACATAAAAGCATTACTGGTTTTGAATAATTTGTTAGAAAAAACACTCAATCTAGGATAATTATAGAGTTTAGATCATACACGACTGACGCAAACTTTTTATTGAGATAGGCCTAAAAATTGACCCTTTAAGAATTAAATATGTTGAGAATAAAGCAAAACATGTTACAAATATTGATAATTTTAATATTATATAAATTTTTTATTATTTTCATAGTACTAATATTATTGGTAAGTATTACTAATTATTACTAATTATTACTAATTATTGGTAATTATTGCTAATTATTACCAATTATTGGTAATTATTACTAATTAATACTAATTATTGATAATTATTACTAATTATTGGTAATTATTACTAATTATTGGTAATTATTAGTAATTATTGGTAATTATCGGTAATTATTACTAATTATTGATAATTATTACTAATTATTGATAATTATTACTAATTATTGGTAATTATTACTAATTATTGGTAATTATTACTAATTATTGGTAATTATTACCAATTATTACTAATTATTACTAATTATTACTAATTATTACTAATTATTGGTAATTATTACTAATTATTACTAATTATTACTAATTATTTGTAATTATTGGTAATTATTGTTAATTATTACTAATTAATACTAATTATTGGTAATTATTACTAATTATTGGTAATTATTATTAATTATTACTAATTATTACTAATTATTACTAATTATTACTAATTATTACTAATTATTACTATTTACTGGTAATTATTCCTAATTATTGGTAAGTATTACTAATTATTGTTAAGTATTACTAATTATTGGTAATTATTACTAATTATTGGTAATTATTATTAATTATTACTAATTATTACTAATTATTACTAATTATTGGTAATTATTACTAATTATTGGTAATTATTACTAATTATTGGTAATTATTACTAATTATTGGTAATTATTAATAATTATTACTAATTATTGGTAATTATTACTAATTATTGGTAATTATTACTAATTATTGGTAATTATTACTAATTATTGGTAATTATTGGTAATTATTACTAATTATTACTAATTATTGGTAATTATTCGTAATTATTACTAATTATTTTTAATTATTACTAATTATTGGTAATTATTACTAATTATTGGTAATTATTACTAATTATTACTAATTATTACTAATTATTACTAATTATTGGTAATTATTACTAATTATTGGTAATTATTACTAATTATTACTAATTATTGGTAATTATTACTAATTATTACAAATTATTGGTAATTATTACTAATAATTGGTAATTATTACTAATTATTACTAATTATTACTAATTATTGGTAATTATTACTAATTATTACTAATTATTACTAATTATTGGTAATTATTACTAATTATTACTAATTATTGGTAATTATTGGTAATTATTACTAATTATTGGTAATTATTGGTAATTATTACTAATTATTGGTAATTATTACTAATTATTGGTAATTATTACTAATTATTACTAATTATTGGTAATTATTGGTAATTATTGGTAATTATTAATAATTATTACTAATTATTACTAATTATTACTAATTATTGGTAATTATTGGTAATTATTACTAATTATTACTAATTATTGGTAATTATTGGTAATTATTACTAATTATTGGTAATTAATACTAATTATTGGTAATTATTGGTAATTATTACTAATTATTACTAATTATTGGTAATTATTCGTAATTATTACTAATTATTTTTAATTATTACTAATTATTGGTAATTATTACTAATTATTGGTAATTATTACTAATTATTACTAATTATTACTAATTATTACTAATTATTGGTAATTATTACTAATTATTGGTAATTATTACTAATTATTACTAATTATTACTAATTATTACTAATTATTACTAATTATTACTAATTATTACTAATTATTACTAATTATTGGTAATTATTGGTAATTATTACTAATTATTGGTAATTATTACTAATTATTGGTAATTATTACTAATTATTGGTAATTATTACTAATTATTGGTAATTATTACTAATTATTGGTAATTATTACTAATTATTGGTAATTATTACTAATTATTACTAATTATTACTAATTATTACTAATTATTCCTAATTATTCCTAATTATTACTAATTATTCCTAATTATTACTAATTATTCCTAATTATTCCTAATTATTACTAATTATTACTAATTATTACTAATTATTACTAATTATTACTAATTATTACTAATTATTCCTAATTATTGGTAATTATTGGTAATTATTCCTAATTATTGGTAATTATTACTAATTATTCTTAATTATTACTAATTAGTGGTAATTATTAGTAATTATTAATAATTATTACTAATTATTGATAATTATTAATAATTATTACTAATTATTACTAATTATTGATAATTATTCCTAATTATTACTAATTATTACTAATTATTACTAATTATTACTAATTATTACTAATTATTACTAATTATTCCTAATTATTGGTAATTATTGGTAATTATTCCTAATTATTCTTAATTATTACTAATTATTCTTAATTATTACTAATTAGTGGTAATTATTAGTAATTATTAATAATTATTACTAATTATTGATAATTATTAATAATTATTACTAATTATTACTAATTATTGATAATTATTAATAATTATTACTAATTATGGGTAATTATTACTAATTATTGGTAATTATTACTAATTATTGGTAAGTATTACTAATTATTGGTAATTATTACTAATTATTGGTAATTATTACTAATTATTGGTAATTATTGGTAATTATTACTAATTATTGGTAATTATTGCTAATTATTACTAATTATTACTAATTATTACTAATTATTGGTAATTATTACTAATTATTGGTAATTATTACTAATTATTACTAATTATTACTAATTATTACTAATTATTACTAATTATTACTAATTATTACTAATTATTACTAATTATTGGTAATTATTGGTAATTGTTCTTAATTATGAGTAATTAAATGAATAATTACCAATAATTAGGAATAATTACCAATAATTAGGAATAATAACATTATTAGTATATTTTATTATTAATATTAAAATAATATAATTTTCTAATTTATATACAATTCTCCTTTCATCTGTGTGTTTTCTATGTCCACATACAAATAATACATGTGAAGACAGCAAACACACAGATGAAAAGAGAATTGTATATATATAAAAATTATATTATTTTAATATTAATAATAAAATATATTAATAATTAAATAATGTTATTATTCCTAATTATTAGTATTTATTACTAATTATTAAGTAATAAAACAATGTAAACATAATTAAATTACAACTAATTAAGAATAATTAAAACTAATAAAACATTAAAAATAAATATTAAATTAAAATAAATATAAATATCTTGAAAATTGATCTGAGGTTGATCTCTGATCGTTCTTCAAAACTTCAATATCAACTCCGGAGAAAAAAATTAAACTTGAGAAAAACTGAACTGTAGAAATAAAATTTTGAGAGAAGAAGAAGATGGAATCTGAGAATGATTTGAAAAAAACGGATGGGGGTATTTATAGGTTAGATTAGTTGCGACGGGTCCATTTGCGACGGGTACCGTCGCAAATACCTTAGCCAGCATTTATTACGGTCAACGGTTAAATAGTTATTTGCGACGGGTCCCGTCGCAAATAACCACCTGCCGACATACTATTTGCGACGGGGGAATATTCCCGTCGCAAATACCTTTTACCGCCGCCGGTTATTTGCGACGGGAATATTCCCCCGTCGCAAATATGTTTCCCGCGATTTGGCGCGCAAAGGGCGCCAGTCCTTTTGCGACGGGGAAAGCTATCCCGTCGCAAAAGGCTACTTATTTGCGACGGGCAAATACCCCCGTCGCAAATAACCCGTCGCAAATACCCATTTTTTCCGTAGTGAACCCTGAAACATCGCCGTTATGCTGCAGAATTTTCATCTCAAAATGCTTCTCTCTTTTCTCAAAATTATTTTATGTTATAAAGTGAATACTCAAAGCTCTTATTTCTACATGGTTATTCACATATATACCAAAATTTTCTATTTTAAATTCTGGTATTTACATACATGAAACCCACTTTCCCTTTCCGTGGGTTTAAAGTGACATAAAGATCATGTCTTTAAAGCAGTTTTTAAAACGTTATGATTATGAAATGAAACCCATTTATTTTATGTATATGGGTTGTTTATGAAATGATTGATGATGATATATGTGGATCACATGATAATAAAGACATGTCAAGGGTGCGCCCAGATAGCACTTCAATGCATTGGGTAAAGACTTAATCTCTAGAGATGACCTTTTAGACTGATACCTTGGTGAATAACCTTGGTAATTTTTAATGACACCTTGGGGAAGGACCTCGGTGAAACGCAATGATTGTCAATATTAAATGTTGTAGCCACATCTTCAAGTTATGAAAAATTTTATTTTTATTATGATATGCATCATGATTTCATTCTCATGCCTTAAAGTTCTTTTCATGACTTTATTGATGTATCTCAAGTTCATATGTAAAATGTTTCGCTCGTTTCCCTTACTGGGCCTTCTGTTCACCCTTTCTTTTGATGTATGTCCCTAGGTTATGAGATGCAGTAATGAACCTAGGATGAACTTAAGGAAAAGCCTTTCAAGTGTTTAAGAAGAATGTTTTATGTTGTTTTCATGTATTATGTTCCTGGTTTCCAAGACACTAAACCTTAAAAATCCTCAGTTTTGTGTAATGTAATGAAAGTTTATGTTATAAAAAGGCGGGATGCTATACATACAACATCCATAAATAAAACTAAAATGACACTTTTATATAGAAAACATGTATTTTGAGTCATACCAACCACATCTTGTGTTGTATTAACATGTGGTTTATTACTACACATCAAAAATGAATTATAGATCATTATCCATAAGTTTCAAAAAAAATATGAGTTTGTTTGCATGG
Source organism: Viscum album (assembly GCA_963277665.1). Taxonomy (NCBI): domain Eukaryota; kingdom Viridiplantae; phylum Streptophyta; class Magnoliopsida; order Santalales; family Viscaceae; genus Viscum; species Viscum album. The sequence continues at coordinate 1,777,471,622 of OY728143.1, read as the reverse complement.
TTTTGACTCGGTAAACACTTCTTAAATGCACAAAATCCTTTAAAAACAAGTGTGAGGGGGTCAAAACTAGAAAAACGGTGTTGTATTTCCCTGAAATCAGGGGACATGAACCATAGATTTAATCTTTAAATGCAAGAACTTACATCACATGATTCAAAATGATGGTTTTCCTGTTGTGTTCGTAAACGCATTTTTAGTGTTTTAAAACACTAAAACATGCGTGGAATGGTCAAAACCATAGAAAACGGCCTCAGATTGATGTGGAATCATGAGAAAACCACCAATGAGTTATTTTTTATTTGTACACGTAGACAAAACATCAATATGATATGCGGTGTGGTTATTTTGACTCAGTAAACACTTCTTAAAGATACAAAAGCCTTTAAAAATAAGTTTCGGGGGGTCAAAACTAGGAAAAAGACATCGGATTTCCCTAAAAATAGGGGACATAGACCATAGATTTAATTGTGAAATGTAGGAAATGATGACACCTTCTTTCAAATATTGGTTTTCCTGTTATGGTCGTAAATGCATTTTTAGTGTTTTAAAACACTAAAACATGCAAGGAATAGTTAAAACAAAAGAAAACGACCTCAGATTGACATGGAATCATGAAAAAACCATTGCTGAGTTATTTTTGATTTGTACCTGCATACAAAACGTCAATATGATGTGCGGTGTGGTCAGTTTGACTCATTAAACACTTCTTAAAGGTACAAAAGCCTTTAAAAACAAGTGTTGGGAGTCATAATAAGGAAAATGATGTCGGATTGCCCAGAAATCTGGGTACGATGACTTTAGATTGAATTTTTAAATGCAGGAACTGGAGGAACATCATTCCAAATTACATTTTTCTCAGGATGTTTGTAAATTCATTTTTAGTATTTTAAAACACTACAATGTGTGTGGAATAGTCAAAACCATATAAAATGATATCGTATTGATGTCAAATCATGGGAAACCCACCTATAAGTTATTTTTGATGTGTATGAGTAGACAAAATGTCAATATTACATGCGGTGTGGTCATAATTACTCAGTAAACACTTCTTAAAGGTAAAAAAGCCTTTAAAAACAAGTTTTAGGGGGTTAAAACCAGACAAACAACATTGTATCACCTTGAAATCTTGAGAAAACAACCATATATTTGTAAGGAACTAATTTTTTATCAATGGAACTTCCCTTATTATGATTATGTCATATAATCACATGAAATCACAACACAATGAACTACTAAGAACTATGTGACCTTTAAACATAATATTGTCACTTCTAAGATTTTAATTTCAAAAATATAACAGACACGGTTGTGATCAATAAGATGTTTAGAGTCCGATAAGACCAACTTAATTTTTAGTGAATCGTAACATACCCTTATGAATAGTAATGTTACCCTTATGAATAGTAATATGAGCCTTATTAATAGTAAATTGGCCAAGTAATTAGTAACCTTACTAATGAAATTATAAAAAAATTATCTATCTTATAAGTGACAATAGGATAGTGTTGGTATTTTTACAAGTCATGAATATTTAATTAAAAATTTATGAATAATTTAATAATTAAAAAAGAAAATGTATTTTCATAAAATGTATTCATAAATTTTTTTTTAAGACAATTTTATAAGACCTTATGTAATTTTTAAAAACATTATAAAATCAGTTACAGTTTTAAAATTTGTATTTTTTCAAGTAAATTATGATTTTAATTAAAAATTAAATTAATAATATTTAGAAATTTATTCTTTAAAAATGGAGTTCATTTTTGGATTCTATACACCAAAAATTTTTAGGATGAATTTTTTGGATTTTTCTAAAATACGTGAATTTTTAATGAATAGTGAAATATGATAATTTAAAAAATAAGCTAAATACATTAATTATTGAGTCATGGGTGATATTATACGAATGTAATAACCTTGGGTTATAACTCACATGAACATATCACTTTTTTGGGTCATTTAATCATTACTATTACTTTTCTTATGGAAAAATAATAAACTAATGATTAAAATATTAAGAAAACCCTCCTCCCATCCATTATAAAAACCACCCACACTCCCCTCTTCTCTTCACTCCTCTGAAGCCTTGTTCCTTCCCAAAATTCTGCCCAAATATCTCCCCAATATCCTCCCCCATGTCCATCATCCCTTTTTCACCTCAAAATACAAAATCCTCTCCCCTTAAGAGGCTCCCAAGGAATATTAAATCAAGAGGTAAACTCCTCTTTTCTTTTCTTTCATTTTCTTTTCATGTTCCTTTGTTCTCTTTTCTTTTTGTAACCTATCCTCATCCAAATGGTATGAAAAATCCAGTACCATACATGTATTGTAATTTTATTATGCTAATGGGATACTTCATTATCATCTCTCATTTCCCCTCCTTTTTTACGAAAGAAATGAAAATACCGTCTGAGATGTGTTAATTTATCGCATTTAAGGACGACGGGTTATCAATTTCTATTACCATATTCATTATGGTAATAAAACCATTTTTATGGTTTGACCAGACTTTTAAATATTTATTTTATCTTATGTGATTTTTTGGAATCCTTTTTCTCACATGATATAAAATAATAATACAAAACAAGTTAATTATGAGCAAAATCGCCAAATTAATCCAAGTGTTTATCATTAATATTTTATATAATGATTCACCTTCACTCCAAATAACCAAATGAATTTTATAACCATGTAATATTTTGTGTGTTCACTAATTTAATATAAATTCAATTCTATACAACCATTCTCATCATACATTTTTATCCAAACATGAATATAAGTGAACCGATCATTAAAACCAAGGAAGAAAACGCTCCCAAACATTGAAATTGAACCTCTTAACTCATAAAAAATGGAATGAATGAACTTAATAAGGTTATATTAAATAAATAAAATGTATTTAAAGTTATTTAATTATTAATTAATGAACCTGATCTGATTATTCAGGTTATTAAGATCAAGTGAAGAACACCATCAAGCCTAAGGTAAGGGATCCTCTCTTTCTCACATTTATTCAAGAATATCCTCTATGTTATGTCCTTTTATGAATAATTCCTAATGTTGGGGTATGATTTATCACCTTCCCTGAACTTCCCTCATGATGTATAAAATATTATAAACCCCTTTTATCTCTCATTAAGCCCTCCTAAGTACACCTGATATCATGTCGATATTCCATAAGAGATTTTACCTGAACCTTCATTATTCCTTCGGGTTATTCTTACTCTTATTTTTTACACAAATGAAATCCTATATTCTGTTATGTAAATATTCTAATTTCTGTTTATATTTTTTAAATAATGTATCAACATCCTTTATCCATTCTCTTTCTGGGATATACATGCTTTTAAGTGATTCCCTCTTCAATACTTCCCGATAAGCAAACGTGTTTTAAGGGAACTTCCTGAATTCATACCCAATTTTAAGTGAACTCAACCATATTTTTTAAGACACCATTATTTTTATATAACTAGTGTTTTTGTTATTAAAACCTTCTTGGATCACTTCTGGTTTTATATAAAATATTATCCCCTTTTTTATTTTAAATGCTCGCTAGTATTTTCCTTAAAACTGTACTAAAATGTTCTAATGCTACAATTTCTTAAATATTCATCTTATATGTTGTCAATTCTATTTTGAAATCACTTTACATGATATATTATTATTTTAAATTATGAATTTCCATGTATTTTTTAATTCCTTTCTTTCATAGACACTTTTATGATATGCCCATTCATTATGCTTTATGACATGATTGTGATACCCATTTCTTTCCATGGGTGCCCTTATGTTTATGATTATTTATGTATGATTAGATATGTGGAAAGAATATTCATGAACATGTTAATATGGGTGAACCCAGATAGCGCTCCAATGCATTGGGTTATGTTTAGTCTGATGAGATGTCATGTGCAACGATCTTGGCGGTTAGCCTTGACTCGTGCTACCATGTGCAATGGTCTTGGTGGTTAACCTTGATTTATGCTAATATATGTGCAAAGATCCTTGACTCGTGCTAAATTCATGATTTATGTTTCTAACACATTACTATGAAATCATGTTTATATGATCCCATGTTTATGTTCTGTGATTCCATTTGTTCCATGCCTTTTATTTTCATTGTGACATGCCTTCTAACCCATGTGTTAAAGTTTTATTACTATGATTTTTTCCCTTACCAGGCCTTTATCTCATCCCTCTATTCATGTTATCCCTAGGTTACCCTTTTCATATGTAAGGGCTCAAAGGAAGTTAGGATCTCTTTATGAAGATTAAATAAATAATTGTTTGTTTAGTCCCATGTTTTCAATTTTATGTACCTAGTGTTCAAAGACACTAGACTTCATGATAATTGGATTGTTTTATGATGTATAATGATTATTAAAATAATCTAATGTTATATGTAAAATGATAGGTTTGATATAGTTGGTATCAGAGGATGGTCTAGTTTTCTTTAGAGATTAATAATAGAGAACATTAGTAAGAACCTTAAGTATGAGACTAAGTATAAGAAAACACCCCTAAATTTTGGTAAGTAAGTGGTTTATCAAGAAAATGAATCCAGATATGGATAAAAATAGGTAGAGGTGGATCCATAATAGATGTATCTAGGGGTAAAACCCAAAAACACCACTTTGATCTAGACTTTAATAGGAACTGGTGCACGACAACGGGCCTTACTGCACTCTTGGTTTGACACTCCGAAGGGATATACTTTGGTAAATTCATAAGATTAGTATAAACCATTGTTAAGGGAATAAAAAAATCACATAAGAATATAAGTTAAGAAATATATCATGGATAACCTAGATTTAAACCTAGGTAATCACAAGATAGGATATACTTATCCTTTACAAGTTTATCCTTTTATGTTCAAATTTTTCTTTTTATGATCAATAGATAAGTATTCAAGCCCTCTAATTGCATGTTCTTTTTCTTAGCTAATGGAAGGAAATAAAAGAACACATTTCAACAATCAATGTGATAGGTAATGTGAATATTTCCCTAATGATATGCCTGGTATGATGGGAATGGGTTCTCAAAACTTTATTAAAGTACTTTCTCAGCTAGCTCAAGTTATGAATAATAACTTAAATCATATAGAAAACCCTCCTCTTCTAAGGAAAGATAAATTTTTCATTGAATAATTCATGTGGAAAAGGCCTCCCATGTTTAGTGGATCTTCTGATCCCCTCCTCATGGAACAATGGATTAACTCCATTGAAAATATATTCTCTATGTAGAGACCCGGAGCCTGACATACATGTACATTACATTACATTTGCGGAATACTTAGTACATTACAAAAACACACACACAAGGACCGTAATAGTTTAGTGTCTTTGGAAACTCGGAATATAATCTTCTAATCGTGGTGAAAGATCTTCAACATCTCCCATAAAGATCTTCCTTTTTTTAACCTAAAACCTTTCTTTATATCCTGGGGAAAATAAAACATAAAAGGGTGAGCTAAAATGCTTAGTAAGGGTAAACAAAAGAAATATCAATCACATCATATTCATAAGAACATAACATTTTGGAAATCTTAACCTGCAAAAGAGAGCATAATTTCATAACATGGGATAAATCATGGCAGTGAAATGTAATCACAATAATCATAACTTAAAACATGAAACTTTGTGGCATTCACACATAATAATAGAGAATCATTTCTTGTTAGTCAAGACTCATTGCCAAGACTATCTTAGTGGACAAAGCCCCTTTCTGAATCGAGTAACCCTCGTTTCAGTCCTGTTTCACTGAACCGGTATAACCTACCATTCTAGCCATGTCTATCTCATGAGATATAAAATCTTTACCCAATGCATTGGAGGGAGATATAGGTCCCACCCATCTCATAATGATACCATTCTTATGTGTGCCACAAATTCATAAATCATACATCATTTCATAACCCATGTAATAAAAATGGGATTCTTAAACAACATGACATCATAAAACAATTCATATAAGATAAAGGAATTCATAAAAATATTTCCATCATAACATAATCAAATCCAGGTAATAATAGGTATATAAATAGAACCCTATATTATCTTAGATGGAAAATAATTTTGATAAAACACTTGAACTCCATTCTTGAGGAAAATATCCTTTCTACTTTGAAAATACTTTTCCTTTATTAACATGCCATACAATTCTAAACTAAAAGAAGTTGATTAAAAATAAACTTGAAAACTTGTAAAGGAATATTCTTGGAAATAATGTTTTAAAAATCCATTCATGCCGTATAAGTTAAAAAAAACATTCTTCGTACTTTTTTCGGAAAAGTCAAAAAATACCTCGTACGAAAAACGACAAAAGATTCCTTTCATTTATTTTACTAAAAACTCACCGAATGGTAAAAATGGATTTAAAAAATTGTAGGTGGATGGAAATAATATTACATATTTTTGAAAAATGGATGTGGATGATAAAATACACCCCAGTAAATACTAAAGTATAAACAATCTCGGATAAAAATGAGATTGTGATATTTCCCTTACCTTAGGTCCGATTTGCTTCGTAAGTATCCGAACCTCCAGTATAATTATTTAAATAATGTCATTGACTTATTACAGAATCATATTCATTGTTATGATATCATATATGGTTCACTTATGACTTTATATTACCCGTTCTTTTGTAAATTCCATGTTAAAGAGCGTTTTGGGTAAAATTGTTTCATTTGTCGTCCGTGTTTTGACTTGTAATTATTCATATGATTACTTAGATCATGATTACTTAATTCCAGAATATAAAACATGATTTATATATATATATTCAGAATATACATATATATAATAAATTAGTAAATGGAAAGAAATACACCGTTCATGGAGACGGTAGTCCGTACGTACGCATGAACGTTGTTTTCATTTCCTTATTGAATTGAATGGAATTAAGTAGATTACATACATATAAATATACATAAATCCAGTATCATTATTATGTCATATATTTCATTAGTACTTATTATATATAATTTATAATCATTCATGAATGGTTAATCATTGAGAATGAATCTCATCGCGTCGTGGAGACGGTAGTCCGTACGTACGCACGAGCGATGATATCGTTCCCATGGTTGTGGAATTGTGTTGAAGTGTATGTATACTATTTCAGTATCAATATCACTTTATAATAATCATATATAGTTACTCATTACACCATTATACCCATCCAATTAAGGTGGTGGTGGAAAAATAGATTACACCACGGCGTGGAGACGGTATTCCGTACGTACGCACGCGCGGTGATTTTGTTTTCCGTATGATGGATAGATGGTGAAATAGGGTTGTTTCATACTTATAATAAAATATCATTATATGATTGATACTGATGTTATTACTTCATAATGAAACAACCTAAGAAGAATAAGTGGAAGAAGAAATAAAGTTGAAAGAATCGGTAACGGAAATTACCTCTTCTTTGAAGTGCTTCTTTGAGACCTCCTTTTAGGGCACTAAAATTGGTCTTTGAGGAAGACCAGAACCTCTAGGATGTTGCTAAGGAAGTTTAGAGGAGAATTTTTAAGGGGTTGTCCGAGCTTGAAGGCTCAAAGTTGTGTGAGGAAGAGAGGGAGGAGGTGTCCTTTTATAAGGGAGGAGAGGGGCACCTTAGGAATATCTCAAAATATTATTTTATATTAAAGTCAAAATCAGTTTATAATGGTTCCAAAGGGTCTTATTTCGAAGATAAAGTGGGGATGAGTCTAAATCCTATCAACCAATAGGATTTAGACAAGTTTAGGTTATTATTTTAACCTTATCAATTAGATTTAACTCTAAGTTAAATAATTTAACTTTTACCGTGTCTTTTTGTTTTCTTACACTATATGGTTAATACACTTACTATAACATGCCAAACGAACCCCAAATTTTTTTTTATTAATATATATATCCTTATCTAAGTCATTTGGCCGAACATTAGATTTTTAGGAATAAAATAACAATTAATAATATAATATTTGATTTAAAAACTATTTTGTGTCAATTTTGACACTATTTGATATATGATTTTTGTGAAAGTCATAACAGAATTATATGTTCTAACAAAGTTGATTAAATCAACACTAATATATCATATTAACCTAGGAAATTAGTGGAATTCATAAAATGTCTCAAATTACATTTATTTGGGTATTTATAACATCAATTATGTTAACATTTCCTTAAAAGGGTAATTACTGCATCATCGTTGTGTCATAAATAAATTAATTTATTTAAAGTATAAAAATTATAAATAAAATATATTTATGTAGTAAATCTTTTTATCTTTCTAATGAATATTTATAGTCGAATTTATCTTATGTATAACCCCATATTAAAAATGTTTTAGTTATTAAACTTTGATTTTAACTATTTTAACTATTCATTAAATAAAATAATATTAAATGTCATAATCTAATCCAGGTGGACCTAAATGGTCATATTATATTCATAAGGTTGTTTTTGGTCGAATTACACTTATCCAATAGAATTAGGACATGTGTTAGGGTAATAGTAATATCATATTTACCCTTAATTACCCTATTTACTATTAACCGCGGTAAAAAAAAGTAAAAAGTTACTATTCACCAAAAATTATTTTCATCTCGTTGAACCACATTTTAGTCCTTGATATTAACCGTGTGTCTCAGATTTTCGAAATTCCATTCACAGAAGCGGTAAAATTAAGTTTTGTGAAAAAATCAGTTTTTTAACTACCACTTAGTGGTTTCACTATTCATCAAAAATTGAAAGTTTTCAGAAAAATACCAAAATTTCACCCTAGGCTATAATTGATATTCTGAATTCAAAAATGATTTCTATTTTAAAAAATTCCCAACATATAATTTGCATTAATTAATTTTATAATTAATTTCCGCTGTCACAACAAATAGCGTGTTTTTAAGAGATAATAACTATCAAAAGATTGACACTTGTTTATAACTGGTTTAAATGTGAAATTACATCCAATGTCCAACATTGTATTAAATTGTAATAATATATTATAAATATACTTTAAAACCACTCAAATTAATAATTTATCACTATTAATTATTTCGATTAAAAAAAGTTGTTTTTAATTAAAATTTAGTAATTTTCACTATTCATCAGAATATGAAAGTTATCCGAAAAGTACCAAAATTTCACCTTAGGCTAAATTCGATACTCCGAATCCATAAATGAAGTCCATTTTGAAAAATAAAATTTACAAAATTTCAAAAAGTGGTTATTACTATTCATAACGGCTAGTTTTAATAATATTTTAATAGCATATCGTTGTTTAGTAAAACTCGGTATTGCGTACTACACACGCTATCAAGGAAGGTCGTGATTGCATGTAATGAAAGGCAAGTCAAGGATGCGTGTTGTGCAAGCTCCTTTTGGTGTAGCATACAACACAAGACATTAATGAAATTAAAAAAAATATTTTTCATAAAATCTCGGGGTGTTACATTCTACCCCCCTTAAAATGAATTTCGCCCTCAAAATTCATCGGGGTTATAAATGGTTTACTATTCAAAATTTTCTTTGATAGAAACCAACATCGTAAAAAGGAATACCAAAACATGGCTTTAAAAAACTAAAGTATGAAATGTAACGATTACCCAAATAAACTAATCACTGGGTTTCCACATAGGTGAAAATATGGATATGGAAGAAAAATCTAACCATCATGTTCTGATGGAGAGTGGTAGAGAACATGGCTATGGAAAAGCCAACAATCACAAATCCATAAATTTGTGACGATCTAAGGTACCATCTGATTAATCAGATATAAGAGCACTAGGACGACATTTTTGGTTTTCAAGATCCTTTCCCTAAAGTTGATGAAATTGGAATTAGAAGAAATACTTTTGTGATTTCTGTATAGTCTCACCGTTGTTCGTTCTTTAGACAATTTCCACTTCATCTCTTAAAGAAATGAAGTTGAATTTGTCATTCGTGATGTGTTAGCAGATCATGTAATAGAATGATGGGTCATTCCATCTGTCTCAAACAAAAGGTTTGAAAAGTTATGAGTTCATCTTATGGTTAGATTAATCATATATGGTTCCAAAAATGAACTTATACTTCATATATCATACCGCTTAATAAAATAAAACTAGTTTCTACTAAACAAGGACTTCCTGTAGGCCAGTGGTAGGCGATAAAGGCCAGTCGCATTTCGGTTGTGGGTTCGATTCCCACAGCCTTGTCCGACGCGATGGGATGTCACCCGTCCTGCAGGTTGTCCTTTTTCTAAAACTATATTACTATAACATCCCATCAATAATATCGAAAAAAAACTTCTATCCTTAAACAATACTAACTTATGTCCAACATAATCCATTCCAATCTTTAGGCTTACCCATAATACTGCAGTCCACTCTCATAATATAGTGAAAACAATTACCAGAGATTTAATACCATCGTTGATCCCCATATATCATAAGATATGTCTTGTTGGTCACATTCTAAACATTCAAAGTCCTTAATCATGTATTCTCTTGAATACCCATTGAACCTTAGTGAAAACATGAATGCAGTTAAAAGTTAACACTTTCCACATACCAAAATCCAAAAATTCTATATACTCAAACCATGATATAACCTTCTCATTATATCAGTCATGAGCTCATGAATACTATCAAACATTTAATTTTCTCCTTATCCCTTCATTATGCGCATATCATCTACATTCCAAAAATATCTGAATAACCTTTCATGGATACTGGTAACATTAATCATAAACTTTCAAAACTCAAGGAAAGGAAACAGTGTAACAATCCTTAGATGTCTCTTTATTCCATAGTACCATGAGATTACTTATACAACATTACACATGATAAACATGTAATCATTCCACTACCTATTGACCGAGCTTCAACAATTCTTTCATCTCACATATCATTTGTAGTCTCTTCATCATCATACACATAAATACTACCCATACGACCATACTGATTCTCTTCATGAGACTTTCCCTTAGGGCATTGGTTTGCATAATGCCCGTACATTCCACATTTAAAACATTTAACCTTTGTTGATGTTGTAGCAATACCATTATCATCATCCCTGGTATTAACTGAACCTTTTCCTTTGCACTTACTGGCTTTGTGTCCTTCTTTTCCACACCCAAAGCATCTTCCAGTTCCTTTGAAACATTCTCCTTGATGCCTCTTCCCACATGATTTACATAGGGGAAATTGAACTTTCTTTCCTCTATGATCATCATGAAACTCCATCTTTCTCTTGTTATCCGAGTCAGGAAACTTACCAAATTTTACTTTATTGATCATATTATGAGATTGCTGATTCGGCATAATAATGATGTTTGGACTTCCAAATCCCATTTCATTTGATTGCTTATGAAGAATATCATTCCATTGTCCATTATATCCTCCATTATCGTGAATCATCTTGTTTCCAGCCATTTTCTAAAACCCAAAAGGAATAGTGTGAGAGGCAAAAATCATAATAAAGGGGGAGTAAAATCAATATCTAACATCTTTGGTTTAATCTAATATCGTTACCATAGTTCTAGGACTATATCCTATACGTATACTTATCCTTAGGGACATCCCTAGACATACCTTAGAAATATCTCTAGGGATCTCACTAACATTTTCACGTCCTAGTTTCCAAAGGTTGTCTAAACCTTTCCTCTGATACCAACTGTAGAGACCCGGAGCCTGACGTACATGTACATTACATTACATTTGCGGAATACTTAGTACATTACAAAAACACATACACAAGGACCGTAATAGTTTAGTGTCTTTGGAAACTCAGAATATAATCTTCTAATCATGGTGAAAGATCTTCAACATCTCCCATAAAGATCTTCCTTTTTTTAACCTAAAACCTTTCTTTATATCCTGGGGAAAATAAAACATAAAAGGGTGAGCTCAAATGCTCAGTAAGGGTAAACAAAAGAAATATCAATCACATCATATTCATAAGAACATAACATTTTGGAAATCTTAACCTGCAAAAGAGAGCATAATTTCATAACATGGGATAAATCATGGCAGTGAAATGTAATCACAATAATCATAACTTAAAACATGAAACTTTGTAGCATTCACACATAATCATAGAGAATCATTTCTTGTTAGTCAAGACTCATTGCCAAGACTATCTTAGTGGACAAAGCCCCTTTCTGAATCGAGTAACCCTCGTTTCAGTCCTATTTCACTGAACCGGTATAACCTACCATTCCAGACATGTCTATATCATGAGATATAAAATCTTTACCCAATGAATTGGAGGGATATATAGGTCCCACCCATCTCATAATGATACCATTCTTATGTGTGCCACAAATTCATAAATCATACATCATTTCATAACCCATGTAATAAAAATGGGATTCTTAAACAACATGACATCATAAAACAATTCATATAAGATAAAGGAATTCATAAAAATATTTCCATCATAACATAATCAAATCCAGGTAATAATAGGTATATAAATAGAACCCTATATTATCTTAGATTGAAAATAATTTTGATAAAACACTTGAACTCCATTCTTGAGGAAAATATCCTTTCTACTTTGAAAATACTTTTCCTTTATTAACATGCCATACAATTCTAAACTAAAAGAAGTTGATTAAAAATAAACTTGAAAACTTGTAAAGGAATATTCTTGGAAATAATGTTTTAAAAATCCATTCATACCGTATAAGTTAAAAAAAACATCCTTCGTACTTTTGTCGGAAAAGTCAAAAAGTACCTCGTACGAAAAACGACAAAAGATTCCTTTAATTTATTTTACTAAAAACTCACCGAAGGATAAAAATGGATTTAAACAATTGTAGTTGGATGGAAATAATATTACATATTTTTGAAAAATGGATTTGGATGATAAAATACACCCCAGTAAATACTAAAGTATAAACAATCTCGGATAAAAATGAGATTGTGATATTTCCCTTACCTTAGGTCTGATTTGCTTCGTAAGTGTCCGAACCTCCAGTATAATTATTTAAATAATGTCATTGACTTATTACAGAATCATATTCATTGTTATGATATCATATATGGTTCACTTATGACTTTATATTACCCGTTCTTTTGTAAATTCCATGTTAAAGAGCGTTTTGGGTAAAATTGTTTCATTTGTCGTCCGTGTTTTGACTTGTAATTATTCATATGATTACTTAGATCATGATTACTTAATTCCAGAATATAAAACATGATTTATATATATATATTCAGAATATACATATATATAATAAATTAGTAAATGGAAAGAAATACACCGTTCATGGAGACGGTAGTCCGTACGTACGCATGAACGCTGTTTTCATTTCCTTATTGAATTGAATGGAATTAAGTAGATTACATACATATAAATATAAATAAATCCAGTATCATTATTATGTCATATATTTCATTAGTACTTATTATATATAATTTATAATCATTCATGAATGGTTAATCATTGAGAATGAATCTCATCGCGTCGTGGAAACGGTAGTCCGTACGTACGCACGAGCGATGATATCGTTCCCATGGTCGTGGAATTGTGTTGAAGTGTATGTATACTATTTCAGTATCAATATCACTTTATAATAATCATATATAGTTACTCATTACACCATTATACTCATCCAATTAAGGTAGTGGTGGAAAAATAGATTACACCACGGCGTGGAGACGGTATTCCGTACGTACGCACGCGCGGTGATTTTGTTTTCCGTATGATGGATAGATGGTGAAATAGGGTTTTTTAATACTTATAATAACATATCAGTATATGAGTGATACTGATGTTATTACTTCATAATGAAACAACCTAAGAAGAAGAAGTAGAAGAAGAAATAAAGTTGAAAGAATCGGTAACGGAAATTACCTCTTCTTTGAAGTGCTTCTTTGAGACCTCCTTTTAGGGCACTAAAATTGGTCTTTGAGGAAGACCATAACCTCTATGATGTTGCTAAGGAAGTGGAGAGGAGAATTTGGCAGGGGTTGTCCGAGCTTGAAGGCTCAAAGTTGTGTGAGGAAGAGAGGGAGGAGGTGTCCTTTTATAAGGGAGGAGAGGGGCACCTTAGGAATATCTCAAAATATTATTTTATATTAAAGTCAAAATCGGTTTATAATGGTTCCAAAGGGTCTTATTTCGAAGCTAAAGTGGGGATGGGTCTAAATCCTATCAACCAATAGGATTTAGACAAGTTTATGTTATTATTTTAACCTTATCAATTAGATTTAACTCTAAGTTAAATATTTTAACTTTTACCGTGTCTTTTTATTTTCTTACACTATATGGTTAATACACTTACTATAACGTGCCAAATGAACCCCAAATTGTTTATTATTAATATATATATCCTTATCTAAGTCATTTGGCCAAACCTTAGATTTTTAGGAATAAAATAACAATTAATAATATAATATTTTATTTAAAAACTATTTTGTGTCAATTTTGACACTATTTGATATATGATTTTTGTGAAAGTCATAACAGAATTATATGTTCGAACCAAGTTGATTAAATCAACACTAATATATCATAGTAACCTAGGAAATTAGTGGAATTCATAAAATGTATCAAATTACATTTATTTGGGTATTTATAACATCAATTATGTTAACATTTCCTTAAAAGGGTAATTACTGCATCATCGTTGTGTCATAAATAAATTAATTAATTTAAAGCCTAAAAATTATAAATAAAATATTATTATGTAGGAAATCTTTTTATCTTTCTAATTAATATTTATAGTCGAATTTATCTTATGTATAACCCCATATTAAAAATGTTTTAGTTATTAAACTTTGATTTTAACTATTTTAACTATTCATTAAATAAAATAATATTAAATGTCATAATCTAATCCAAGTGGACCTAAATGGTCATATTATATTCATAAGGTTGTTTATGGTCGAATTACACTTATCCAATAGAATTAGGACATGTGTTAGGGTAATAGTAATATCATATTTACCCTTAGTTACCCTATTTACTATTAACCGCGGTAAAAAAAAGTAAAAAGTTACTATTCACCAAAAATTATTTTCATCTCATTGAACCACATTTTAGTCCTTGATATTAACTGTGTCTCTCGGATTTTCGAAATTCCATTCACAGAAGCGGTAAAATTAAGTTTTATGAAAAATTCAATTTTTTAACTACCACTTAGTGGTTTCACTATTCATCAAAAAATTGAAAGTTTTCAGAAAAATACCAAAATTTCACCCTAGGCTATAATTGATATTCCGAATTCAAAAATGATTTCTATTTTAAAAAATTCCCAAAATATAAGTTGCGTTAATTAATTTTATAATTAATTTCCGTTGTCACAACAAATAGCGTGTTTTTAAGAGATAATAACTATCAAAAGATTGACACTTGTTTATAACTTGTTTAAATGTGAAATTACATCCAATGTCCAACATTGTATTAAATTGTAAAAATATATTATAAATATACTTTAAAACCACTAAAATTAATAATTTATCACTATTAATTATTTCGATTAAAAAAAGTTGTTTTTAATTAAAATTTAGTAATTTTCACTATTCATTAGAATATGAAAGTTATCCGAAAAGTACCAAAATTTCACCTTAGGCTAAATTCGATACTCCGAATCCATAAATGAAGTCCATTTTGAAAAATAAAATTTACAAAATTTCAAAAAGTGGTTATTACTATTCATAACGGCTAGTTTTAATAATATTTTAATAGCATATCGTTGTTTAGTAAAACTCGGTATTGCGTACTACACACGCTATCAAGGAAGGTCGTGATTGTGTGTAATGAAAGGCAAGTCAAGGATGCGTGTTGTGCAAGATCCTTTTGGTGTAGCGTACAACACAAGACATTAATGAAATTAAAAAGAATATTTTTCATAAAATCTCGGGGTGTTACACTCTATCCTCTAATGATTAGAAGAAGAGAAAGTCTTACTATAGGTCTATTGTTTTGATGGGAAATATGATCAGTGGTGGACACAGATCAAGAGTATGAAGCCCCAAAAGGAAATTGATTCCATGGATTGGTAGGAATTAAAGAGAATGTTTTTCAAAAAAATATTTTCTCTAAACCCTCCATCTCAAGATAGAAAGAGAGTTCCTCGGACTCAAGTAGAAGGAAGATTATTCAATTGGGTGTACAAAGACAAATTTACAAGTATTTCAAGGTATGCCTATGGATTTATCATTAACACTGAAATCAAAGTTGATCACTTCTTTAGCATACTAAAACCAATTCTGCGAAAAGAATTGGTGATTTGAGACTTTGACATCTATGAGTAGATTATTCATTGTTCCCTTAAGGTTGAAATGGAGATCAGATACTCTTAGTGGTATCATGGTCCCAATAATAAAACGAAGAAGATGGTATCTAATGTGGACGGTTCCTCAAATAAATTCCATGAAGGAAAGAATCTCGATCATCCCACGTGTAAAAATTGTGGGAAGAAGCATCCTGGGAACTGTCTAAAGGGAACCAATAATTTCTTAAAATGTAGAAAGTTGGGTCATCTGGGTAAAAATTGTAGAATAGATATGAAAAATCCCACTAATGTGGAAGAATAAAGGAAGTTTCATATCAATACTCAGCCTATAGTTCAGTGTTACAACTTCAAGGATCATGGGAATTATGTGAAAAAATTCCCTAATCTAAGGGTTGTCGGAGGTAATCAAAAACAACCTCCAAGGTAACAAGGAAGGTCTTATGTTATCACTACTACTGAGGTGGATCCAGAAAATTATGTGGTGACAAGTATGCTATTTATTCATTTAAGAATAGTGAATATACTATTTTATTTTGGTTCTACACATTCTTTCATATCTTCTAAGTTTAGTAGAACTATTCAAACCCCACCTCAAAATTTGTAGGATAAGTTATCTGTGAGAATATCGAATGGGGAAATTATTTCATACTTGGTTTATAACTCCTCCCCAGTAAATGTTTGTGGACTGAACCTCCCAGAAAATCTTTTCATACTTCCTTTAGTAAAGTTTGATGTTATCTTAGTCAAGGAATGGTTATATTTATATAAAGCTAACATCAACTGTCGGAAAAGGGAAGTCACTCTTCACGTACCAAAGCATCCTTCAATTATTTACATGTGTAAGGAGGAAGATGAATCTCCTTTATAATCATTGTATCAAGTGTTGATATTAATTCCTTATGAGAAAGCATGTCTACCTCAAATGATTGAGACAAAGGAGAGAATCATGCTTGAAGACATTCCCATCAGGAGGGATTGCACTGATGTATCCCTTGAAGAGTTTTCTGGTATTCCTCATGATCCATAGGTTTAGTTCTCAATTGAACTTATTTCTAGACCCCTACCAATATTAAAGACTCCTTATAAAATAGCCATTGTAGAGCTGGAAGAGCTAAAGAAGTAGTTACCAGAGAATCTAGAGAATGGTTTTATACACCTGAGTTCTACACCATGGTGTGTGCTGGTCCTCTTCGTTAAGAAGAAGGATGGTTCAATGTGCCTATTCATTGATTATTTTGAGATCAATAAAATCATGATAAAGAACAAGTATCCCCTTCCATGAATAGATTACTTTTCAATCAGCTTTGTGGGTCTAGTTATTTCTCTAAGGTGGACCTTCGGTTGGGATATCACCAATTGAAGGTGAGAAAGGAATATATTCCCAAGACTGCCTTTCAAATGTGGTATAGACACTATGAGTTCATAGTGATTCCCTTCATACTCACTATTTATACAACCATTTTCATGTATTTAATGAATATATTCTTTAGATATTACCTCGAAAAATTTGTGGTAGTCTTTATTGGAAATATTTTGATATACTCTAAGAGCAAGGAGGAACACGAGGATAATTTGAATACTGTGCTAAATACTTTGAGAAGGGAGAATTTTTATGCAAATTATAGTAAATGTGAGTTCTGGATGGAGGAAGTATCATTCTTGGGGCATGTTATCACCAGTAGAGGGATATCTGCAGACCCTTCCATGACAAAGGCAATTGAAGAGTGGACCAAGACAACATATGTAATGGAGATCCGCAATGTTTTGGGTCTATCCAGGTATTATCGACAATTTGTGAAGAAATTTTCATGGTTTTCAAACCTAATGACCAAGCTAACATGGAAGGGAGTAAAGTTTTTCTAGACACATGAATGTGAATACTGTTTTAAGGAGTTGAAAAAGAGGCTAATCATTGTGCCAGTACTCACACTCCGAACAAGTGGAGAACTTTTTGTGGTCTAGAGTGATGCTTCAAAGAAGGTATTAGGGTGTGTGAGGATACAAAATAAAAAATTGATAGCATGATCCTTAAGGTATCTGAAAATCCATGAGCAAAACTATCCTACACATGATCTGGAGTAGGAAGTTTTGATCTTTTCATTACCAATATGGAGGCACTATCACTATGAGGAGAAGTGTGAGATATATACTGATCACAAGAGTCTCAAATATATATTCACACAAAAAGATCTTAATATGGATAGCGAATATGGATAGATCTCATTAAGTATTATGACTTCCCAATCCACTACCATCACAGTAAGGCAAATAAGGTGGAGGATGCTCTGAGTAGAAAGAATACTGCATCTTTATTAGTGATGAAAATTGAAAAGGATCTAATCTTATTAGATTTGTAGGGAATGGAAATGGGAATCATTAAGGGAGGAACATCATAAATCCTTTCTCAAATGATTTCTCAACCATCACTCATGGAGAAAATAAATGATGCTCAAAGAAAAGATGTGGAAATTCAAAAAAGGGTGGAAGCCATTAAAAATTGGAAATCCCTTGAGTTCATGATTGATGAGGAATGAGTTGTAAGATTTGGGTCGTGATTATGTGTACCATATAATCCAAAGATAAAGAAGGATATTTTGAATGATGCACATAGCTCAACCTTCTTTATTCACCCAGGGAGCACAAAGATGTATTGAGATATCCGAGAGAACTTTTGGTGGGACAATATGAAGAAGGATATTGCTGAGTATACACCAAAGTTCCTGGTATGTCAACAAGTGAAGGGTAAAAGACATAAGTCTAATGGGATGATGAAACCACTACCCATACCAACATGGAAGTTGGAGAACATCACCATGGGCTTTTTCACTTGACTTCTAAGGACATCTAGAGGAAACAATGCTATATGGGTCATTGTGGATCGTCTTACAAACACCACTCACTTTATCGCAATTTGAGAGGAATTCTTATTGGATCAAATTTCATAGATATATATCAAATATGTGGTAAGGATGCATGTAGTACCATTATCTATTGTATCCAATAGATCTGAGATTCACCTCGAAGTTTTGGAAAAGTCTTCAACATGCTCTAAGCATTGAACTAAACTTCAGTATGGTTATCATCCTTAAACTGATGGACAATCTAAGCAAACTATTTAGACACTAGAATATATGTTGAGAGCATGTTCTATAGACTTAAATGGAGGATGGGACTAACATCTTCCACTGGTCGAATTCTCCTGCAATAATAGTTTCCACTCAAGCATCTGAATGGCGCCATATGAAGCCCTTTATAGGAAAAGGTGAAGAACACCAGTGTATTGGGATGAAGTTGGTGAGTATAAGATGTTATGACCTAAAATGGTTGATGAAATGGTAGAGAAGTTGAAAACAATTCAACAGCACATCAAGGTAGCCCAAAGTTGACAGAAGAGTTATGCAGACAATAGTCAACGAGACCTTGAGTTCAAAGTTGGAGACATGGTATTTCTACTCATATCTCCATGGAAGAAGGTCATGAGGTTTGGGAAGAAAGAAAATTTAAGTCCCAGGTACATCAGTCCCTTTGAGATTCTTGATCATGTTAGGGTTGTGGCCTATAGACTAGCACTTCCACCTACCAAGTCCAAAGTACACAATGTCTTTCATTTATCCCTCTAAAGGAAATACATAACAGGCCCTTGAAATGTACTCTCTTCAAAGGTGGTACAGTTGGAGAATGATCTTTCTTATGAGGACAATCCAATGAAGATCTTGGATCATAGAGATAAATTTCTACATACCAAGACTAATCACTTGTTAAAAGTACTATGGTGGAACCATAAGTATAAAGAGGCAACATGGGAACTCGAGGAGGCAATGAAGGAAAACTACCCGCAGCTATTTATGGATTAGAATGTAAAATGAAATTTCGAGGGTAAAATTTTGTAAGAGGAGAATAATGTAACGAACCAATGTTTTATCAATGGAAATTACCTTGTTATAATTATGTCATATAATCACATGAAATCACAACACAATGAACTACTAATAACTATGTGACCTTTAAACATAATATTGTCACTTCTAAGATTTTAATTTTGAAAATATGACATACACAATTGCAATCAGTAAGATGTTTGGAGTCTGATAAGGAAAACTAATTTTTTGGTGAATAGTAACTGACCCTTATGAATAGTAATTTTACCCTTATGAATAGTAATATGGACCTTATGAATATTAAATCATCCAAGTAAATAGTAACCTTAGTAATGAAAATATAAATAAAATTTATCTATCTTATAAGTGACAAAATGATAGTGTTGGTATTTTTATAAGTCGTAAATATTTAATTAAAAATTTATAAATAATTTAATAATTAAAAAAGAAAATGTATTTTTATAAAATTTATTCATAAATTATTGTTTTTATTTATTATATTTTTAATATAATTTTATAAGAACTTATGTAATTTTTAAAAACAATATAAAATCAATTATAGTTTTAAAATTTTTATTTTTCAAGTAAATTATGATTTTAGTTAAAAATTAAATTAATCATATTTAGAAAATTATTCTAGAAAAATTGAGTTTAGTTTTTGATTCTACACATCAAAAAAATTAGGGTGAATTTTTGGGATTTTTCAAAAATACATGAATTTTTTATGAATAATGAAATACAATAATTTACAAAATAAGATAAATACATTACTTACTGAGTCAGGGGTGATGTTCTGCTGATTTAATCACCTTGGGTTTTAAATCACATGCACATATTACTATTTTTGTCATATAATCATTACTATTACTTGTCATTTTGAAAAATAATAAACTAATGATTAAAATGTTAAGAAAACCCTCCCCCCCTCCACTATAAAAACCACCCACACTCCCCTCTTCTATTCACTCCTTCAAGCCTTGTGTCTTCCCAAAATTATACCCAAAACTCTCCCTAGTATCCTACCCCATATATATTAGCCCTTGGTCTTCTCAAAAGACCAAATTCTCTCCCCTTAAGAGGCTCTCAAGGAAGATTAAATCAAGAGGTAAACTCCCCTTTTTGTTTCTTTCATTTTCTTTTCATATTCCATTGTTATCTTTTCTTTCCTAACCTCTCCTCATCCAAATGTTATAAAAACTCTAGTACCATGCTTGTACTAGAATTTTTTTATGCTAATGGGATACATAATTATCATTTCTCTTTTCTCCTCCTTTTTTATGAAAGAAATGAAAACACCGTCCGAGATGTGTTAATTTCTCACATTCAAGGACGATGGGTTATCAATTTCTATTACCATCTTCAATTATGGTCATGAAACCATTTTTATGGTTGAACCAGACTTTTAAATATTTATTTTATCTTATGTGATATTTTTTAATCCTTTTTATCACATGATTTAAAATAATAATACAAACAAGTTAATTTTGTGCAAAATCGCCAAATTAATCCAAGCATTTATCATTAATGTTTTATATAATGATTCACATTCACTCTAAATAACCAAATGAATTTCATAACCATTTAATATTCTATATGTTCACTAATTTCATATAACTTCAATTCTGTACAACCATTCTCATCATACATGTTTATCCAAACATGAATATAAGTGAGCTGATCATTAAAACCAAGGAAGCAAACTCTCCCAAACAATGAAATCGGACCTCTTAACTCATCAAAAAGGAAATGAATGAACATAATAGGGTTATATTAAATCAATAAAATTTAGTGGTGTTATTTAATTATTAATTAATGAACCTAATTTGATTATTCAGGTCATTAATATCAACCGAAGAATACCATCGGGCTTAAGGTAATGGATCCTCTCTTTCTCACATTTATTCAAGAATATCCTCTCTATGATTTCCTTTTATGTGTAATTAATAATGTTGGGGTATGCTTTATCACCTACCTCATACTTCTTATATGATTTATAAAATATTATAAACCCCTTTTCTTTCTCATTAATCCCTCATAAGTATGCCTGATACCGTGTCGATATTCTGTAAGGGATTCTACATGAACCTTCAGCAAGTTATTCTTACTCTCCTTTTTTACCCAAATGAAATCCTATATTATGTTATTTAAATATTATAATTTCTTTTTATGTGTCCAAAATAACGTATCAATATCCTTTATCCATTCTATTTCAGGGATATACATGCTTTTAAGTGATTCCCTCCTCAATACTTTCCGATAAGCAAACCTGTTTTAAGGGAACTTCCTGACTTCATACCCAATTTTGAGTGCACTAAACCATATGTTTTAAGACACCATTATTTTTATAAAACTAGTGTTTTTATTATTAAAACCATATTGGATCACTTCTAGTTTTATATAAAATATTATTCCCTTCTATATTTTAAATGCTTTTTAGTATTTTCCTTAAAATCGCACTAAAATGTTTTAATGCTAAAATTTCTTAAATATTCTTCTTACATGTTTTCAATTATGTTTGAAATAAATTAACATGATATATGATTATTTTACCTTATGAATTTCCTTGTATGTTTTAATGCCTTTCTTTCATGGACACTTTTATGATATGCCCATTCATTATGCTTTATGATAGATTATGATACTCATTTATTTCCATGGGTGCCCTTATGATTATGATTGTTTATGTATGATTATATATGTTGTAAGAATATTCATAAACATTTTAATATGGTTGATCCTAGATATTGATCCAATTAATTGGGTAAAGTTGACTCTCATGAGAGGTTATGTGCAACGGTCTTGGCGGTTAGCCTTGACTCGTGCAACCATGTGCAACGGTCTTGGTGGTTAACCTTGACTTATGCTATTCTATGTGCAAAGATCCTTGAATCATGATAAATTCATGATTTATATTATTTCCAAATTACAATGAATTCATGTTTATATGATCCCATGTTTATGTGTTATGATTCTGTGTGTTCCATGCCTTTTATTTTCATTATTCCATGCCTTCTAACCTTTGTATTAAAGATTTATTGCTATGATTTTTCCCTTAATGGGACTTTAGCGCATCCCTTTGTTCATGTGATCACCAGGGTTCCATTTTCAGATGTAAGGGCTCAAAGTAAGTTAGTATCTCTTTATGAATATTAAATAAAGAAGTGTTTTTTTAGTCCCATGTTTTCAATTTTATGTACCTAGTCTTCAAAGACACTAGACTTCGCGATCCTTGGCTTGTTTTCTAATGTATAATTATGCTTAAAATCGTGTAATGTTATATGTAAAATGATAGGGTCACTATAATATTGAATTTTGAAATTTATTAACTAACAGTGCGTCATTCTGAATTACGGTTTTGTCAGGATGGCCATAAACACGTTTTTAGTGTTTTAAAGCACTAAAATGTGTGTTGAACAGTTAAAACCATAGAAAATGAACTTATATTAAATTAAATCATGGTAAAACCAGAAATGAGTTATTTTTTATGTGTACGTGCAGAAGAAACACCAATCTGACGTGTGGTGTGGTCAGAATTACTCAGTAAACACATCTTAAAGGTACAAAGGCCTTTAAAAACAAGTTTTGAGGGATCAAAATCAAGAAAAACACATTAGATAGCCATAAAATTAGGTGAAAATTACCATATATTTAATTTTAAAATATAAAAAATGAAAAAGTATCATTTCAAATGTTGGTTTTCCTAAGATGGTCGTGAATGTGTTTTTAGTGTTTTAAGATGTTAAAACGTGCATGGAATGGTCCAAACCATAGAAAATGATCTCAGATTGACATGGAATATTGGGAAAACCACTGCTTAGTTGTTTTGAAATACAATACATGTCATAATATCAAAGTATTTAAAATTTGTGTATTAATTAAGCTTCAAGCACACCGCACGTCACATAAATTAGAATATTTACTTATCCCTTTTTAGTTTCAAGTGTAGAATCATATCTTAAATATTTAATTTTATATTTTCAAAGTTTTATTCATTATATATTTTTTATTTTAAAATTTATTCTATTTGATTAACAAAATAAAAAAATTTATGTGCAATATTGTGAATATATTTTGTGCCTTTTCTATTTTTCATTTCTTTTCTTAAATGTTTTGGTTTTAATTGTAGGTGGCAGATGTCAGCAGTAGGTAGAAGGTTGACCATTCTGATACATGAAATTCTTTAGAAGGCAGTCATGATGGTTCTTAGTTTCCATGGTATGATAAAATTTTATCAATTATTCTATAGTAATTCTGATTTATTATGTTTAGTTTTAATTTTTTTTCTTTTTTGTTACAGTTGATGAGATAATGTGGTTGGTTTCAGTTGATGAGATGATGTGGAGGTAGAAAGATGCAGTGGAGGTCATGACATAGATGTATATTGGTAACGATTTATTGTTGGACATAATATATATATATTGATAATTGAGGTATTAATTGAAAGATGTATGGGTTTACAGAGAATGAGGTTGTAATGATTGTGGATATTTGTATATATGATTATGGATTTAAAAATAATGTATGATGGGTTTATCATATATTCATGTTTTAGTTTATTACATGTCAGTTTTTTTATATTTACAGTTTTTTATTAAATATTTTAAAAAATATTATTTAGCGTTAGTTTTTAGTAACTGTCGTTAAATACATTAAACAAAATGTGTTTAATAGCAGTTACACTCAACAACCACTCATATGTTCAGTGTTGACTAGTTTCATTTTATTTATATTACCCCTATATATTTTTTTATAAAATATCCACTGCCAAATAAATAGGAAACCACTGTTAAATGATATAAAAATGACACCTAACAAAATTGTCATGAAATTAAAGAAATCGCCGCTAAATGACTTGTGACCGTGCAATATGTGGAAGTTTTAAAAATCACTGCTATACTATAAAGTGGTGGTTTAAACCACCACCGGTCCACAAAAAAACACCGCCAATTCTCTTTTTTTTGTATTGATAGATTCCAATTGAAACTTAAAGGTTGTTTCCAATGTAAATTGCAATTGATACTTTGTATAATGAGACTCTTGAATTATAGAAAGAGGACTTGATCTTGACCCGACCTTAGTAGTGGGTAGTAGTATCTCTTATGTTTTTATGATTTATGCATCACCCAAACCTGGATTTAGGATAAGTCAAAGTGGTGTGAATTTTATATAGAAAGGCTTGGTACCTATTCTATTTATATACCTACTTCTTATGTTGTTATCAAATATTTTTTGAGGCGTGTTCTTGGAATTAGTTGATCTATTCCACCACAACATCCTCGAGTCATGCACCAGGAGGCTGGTGACGACTATGCTCTAGAGGTGGTGGGCCCTGAGACTCCATTGTTACCTCCAATAGTGACTCCTATGGATCCTACTATTATACCTAATATGGGTGTAGATTCCTAGTTTTGTGAGGGTTTTCTTTGACAAATTCAGACTATTTAGGGAGCTTTGTGGCTTGCCCCTTCTATGGAAGAGATGATGTGAGAGTTTCAATAGTATAAGGATAGAATCCCTTAGGCTGCAGAGTAATTGTAGGAGGCTATTCTAACTATATTAGAGAACCTAGAGACACCTCCTAATAGGATAGTGAATCTCACTAAATATAATCTTTGAGATTATTCCAAGCTATGGTGGGATGTTATCACCTAGGCAGATCGTCATTAGGGTATGGCCTAGGATGGTTTTTAGACAGCCTTCTATGGATATTTCTTTCCTCAGATGTTGAGAGAGAACCAAGATAAGGAGTTTATGCATCTACAATAGTAAACTGGGTATATGATGGACTATTCTTCTTGTTTCACAAAGTTCCAGTGCTTTTCACCAACTCTTGTTAGTGACGTGTTGGAAACAATAATACATTTTGATAATGGGCTCATATACTCCATCAAATCTCATGTAAATGTATTTTAGTTGACCACCATTTCAGAAACTGTAAACTAGGACCTCATCACTAATCGGAACCTGAGTAAAGATGATGATGTGGGCCAGGATGGTTTAGAATAGAGATAGGTAAGTGGTTAGACTAGTATTCAGAAACATCACTTTGAGACTGCATGTAGGAGTAGTAGCATACATATGACACCCACCGATAGTTATGTGGTTTTTCATCAGTTTAGGAAGTTAGGTCATATGAGGCCCCAGTGTCCTAAATACCCTATTGAAATATGAGGTTGTGGTAGGTTGTGGAATCTTCATCACTTTTACAGGACCTTCCCGTATGTGGCTAGTGGGAGAGGATCCATATCATCTTTGACTTCAATAGAAATATCTGTAGAACTTCATCAGGTAGGTATATATATTACTACTGACCATTCAAGTTGAGGAGGAGGTTGTGGACAAGGCATTCAGGATTCATATGTACAATGCCAATATGGAGGGCATTCTCAAGGTAGTCATCTTATATCTCATGGTTGTAGATCAGGCCATATTTATTCAGTGCAGCCTATTCTTATGGAGTAGGGGGTGGAACCGTCCATAATTAGAGGTATAATCTTGGTATTGTTTACTCTAGTATCTACCCTTTTTTATACAGGTGCTTCACATTCTTTTATCTTTGTGACTACTTTGGAAAGTCTCAGACTTCAAATTCAGAATTTGGGTGGGGATGATGACACTTGATACTCCTTTGGGTATACGTTCTGAAATTGTATGCTAGTGTAAGAAGTTCCCCCTTAAGTTAGGTAGTTATCTGTTCTTAAGGGGCTTATTAATCCTTGAGATAAAGGGATTTTGATTTTATTCTTCATATGGACTGGTTGGTCCCCTATCATGCCTATATGGAATGAAATCACCATAGGGTATAGTTTACATCATCAGAGGGGGATAGTTATATTCATAAGGGTTAATGGGATGTCCAGACGTGTCGATCTAGAGCAGAGCATTAAGGACTGAGTGGAGTGATAGTTCATATTTCTATCCTTTTTATAGACAACCAGGGAGTATGTGAATTCGAGTTCCCTCTGATAGTATATTTTTTTAGGGATGTCATCCCTGATGACTTTTCCAGTTTACCAACATAGCAAGAGGTGTACTTCCTTATATATCTAGTTTAAAGAGCTTCACATGTATCCATTCCTCCTGATATGATGATTACTACTAAGTTGCAAGAGCTCAAGAGTTAGCTAGATGATTTAGAGACTAAGGGTTTTATAAGTAAAATGGTACCATCAAACTTTTCATGGATTATCATCGATTGAACCAGATTATGGTTAAGAACTGGTATCCACTACCTCATATTAATGACCAATTCAACCCGCTCTGAGGATAAAGGTTTTTATCCAAGATCAATTTAATTTTAGGCTATCATCATGTATGATTTAGACCTTCATAAATACCTTGTACAACATTCATAGAAGTTATAGTCTTTATGAGTGTCTTGTTATGTCATTTGTTCTTACGAATGTGATAGTTGTTTCCATGGATCTGATTAATTGGTTTTTTCGCCCGTATTAGGATTCATTTTTAGTAGTCTTCATGGATGATATCTTAGTGTATTATTGTACTCTACATGACCATAGTAAACATCTTGAGATCGTTTTGAATACAAAAATAGAGCACCAGCTATATTCTAATCTCATAAAATTCCACTTTTGGATCAATCAGTTGAACTTGTTGGGTCATATTATTTCAGAGGTCAGAGTGTATGTTGACCCAGATAAGGTGAGTCTCATAGTTACCTAGGAGTAGCCCAAGAACATATTTGACATACATAGTATCTTGGGGATGGCAAGATATTATAGGCACTTTATATAGTACTTTTCATGTCTAGAATCACCTATCACTGGTTTGACTAAGAAGGGTTTGAAGTTTTTATTTCTAGAAGCCTATGATATAGCC
This sequence comes from Viscum album, assembly GCA_963277665.1. Taxonomy (NCBI): domain Eukaryota; kingdom Viridiplantae; phylum Streptophyta; class Magnoliopsida; order Santalales; family Viscaceae; genus Viscum; species Viscum album. Next base: position 1,777,443,687 of record OY728143.1, on the reverse strand, counting down.
TTTAAGGATCTAAAAGGGAAATTTACTTTAGCACCGATCCTGATTATGCCAGAGTTAGGAAGAAGCTATATATTATATTATGATGTATCAGGTATTAGGATAGAAGTAGTTCTGATGTAGTATGATTGAGTCATGGCATACAGGTCTCATCAATTGAGACCACATGAGGGTAATTACCCGACGCACGGTCTTGAGTTGGAAGTTGTAGTTCATGCCTTACGTTGCTGGAGATATTATTTTCTTAGAGAGTTTTTTGTGGTGTTTATGGACCAAAAAATCCCAAAATATATTTTCATGAAATGTGACTTGAACCTTATGTAGATAAGGTGGGTTGAATATCTAAAATAATTTAATTTTGTTGAAGCATATACACTTTAAAAAGGCAATGTTGTAGTAGATGATCTAAGTTGAAGGACTCATACACAGGCAGTTCGAGTGGATAGTGATCAGGGGAAACTTATGGCCCTATTTTCTAAGATTCTCTTGGAGGTTCAGGACTATCATGAATAGTATTTAATTGAATCTTTATCATTAACCTCTTCAATTCTGGAGAGATTGAACATGAGGTAGTTATCGGGTCCCTAGGGCTTAGTCTTAAGGGAGAGTGTTTCAAGCGATAATCAGACTCCCAGTTGGGTTGTGAATGGGGATATGATCTTATGAATCCATGGACATGTCTGGGTTCCTAAAAACATCTGGTAGGATTTTATGCAAGTGTCTCATGCTTCTACTTGGGTGGTACACCCTGGTCTTACAAAGATGTATCATGATCTACATCACAAATATTGGAGTCCTTGTATGAAGAGGAATTTAGATGGTTTTGTTACTCATTATTCCACTTTTCATTAGTTGAAGGTAGATCACCAGCATCCAGTAGGGTTTTTACAGCCATTTCCCATTCCTGGGTGGAAATGGGGTGATTTCATAATTGATTTTTTGATTGGATTATCAAGATCCCCTCAAGGCAATTATGCAGTATGGGTGATTGTCGATAGGCTCACAAATTTCACTCATTTATTACCTATCAAAGAGACCTTCTTGGTGTATGAACTAGGAGACTATATATTTGTGATATTATATTCCAAAATGGGGTCCCTCACACTATTGTTTCATGTTGTGGTTCTAGTAGGGGTTACATAAAGTTTGGGTACACAGGTACTTTTGAGCACAACCTTTCACCCTCAGACCAACGGTCAGTCCGAATGGAAAATAAATGTATTAGAGGACTTTATCTGAGCATGCATACTTGATTTTTGAGGTTCTTGGGAGAAACATATACTTATTATTCATTTTACCTACAATAACATATTTTAATAAATGATACTAATGGATCCCTGTGAGGATTTATATGGTAGGCCATTTTGTTCACCTTTGTGCTACTTAGAGGTAGGTTATGTAGCCTTACTTGGATCCCATATAGTTTAGGAGACTTTAGATTAGGTTTACATGATCATAAAAAGAATGGATACAACACAGTCTATGTCGAAGTCATACATCGACCGTTGCCCTCAACTACTAGAGTTCGAGGTTGGGGATCGGGTATTCTTACATGTTTCGACTAGACTGGGCATCGACAATTTATATGGTAGGGGAAGTTTCAACTTGGTTTTTTGGACCTATTGATATTGTAAATAGATTATGGTTGGTATACTATGAGTTTCAGTTACCTCATAGGTATCGGGCTATGCATGACATCTTCTATGTTTACCAACTTTATTGGTATTATCCAGATTTATCTCATTTCTTTTGGCCTGATGAGGTTGAGTTAGAGGTATATGCATCCTTTGAGAAGAATATTATCAGCATTATAAACTAGATCATGAAGTATCTATGAGGAATATTAGTTCCTCTAGTATGGGTGCTATGGTAGTACGACCACGTACAACATGAGACTTGAGGGAGAGAGGCCGACATTCGTGCTTAGTAACCAAAGTTGTTACCAAATGAAGATTTAACACCCTTATAATGGAAAATAAAGGATGATTTGTTTTAAGGTGGGTGACTATAAGAACCTATTTTTTCATATCAGGTATGGATCCTTTAAATTTTGTTTAAACCCTTGTTGAAGTTTTCTTTTGTCTTAGACCCTAGTGATCAGGCCTTTAGGCCTGACAGTTTTCTTTTGGGAAGAAAGTGTCATGGGATATGGAACTTGGTTGCACATCTAGTTCACAATGTGTAAGAAATATATGAAATGTACTTAATTCATGTTGTGTATTCAATACATGACATGAATTATTCAGTCCATACCCATTTAAAATGTGTGTTGGTTTTTCCCAGAGGAGGGAAAACTCGAGAATTATATGATGTGTAAAATATACACACCATGTAAATGTCGTGGGTTTTCTTAAGGGTAAGAATACCTTTATTTTTCCTCACTCCTCCCCTCTATTTTCTCCACACAAAAAAGCTCCTCCCATTTGAAATCCTCTCAGGCTAAATCTAGGATTTTTTATTCCTTCTCCATCTGACCTCTAAATCAAGATCTATTTTTCATGTTGGATCACCTTCAGTAATCTATTCATTCCTTTAGCTCATTTCATCATTTATCTTCCTTTCAACGACACTATTTTGTTGTGATCTCATATTCCCTGTTTTTAGAGTGTTTTTTGTTTTGTTGTTTTATTCTGATCTAGACTAAACTAAAGGCTGATAATGGATGATTGTTCCTCCAACCGTCATAAGGTAGCTGTTATAGTAATTATCCCTCAAGTATGGTTTCCTTATATTATGCATTGTGATGTCACACACCAGATCTTCCATGAGTTTCCTTAAAAATACACTTAACCCTCATTTAAATTGATAGCCTTTATAGAAATGACCTAGTGTCCCCATATTCATATTGGGATAGGTCATAGTTGATTATTTCCACCCCTTTAAGTGTTCTTGTAGAACTTCCCCTTGGTATTATAACTATTTATATGACCAAACCATCCTATATATGGTTTTGGATTGACTCCTAAATGTAATAACTATAAGGAATTGACTGAGAAGTGAGTGGTATGATGACATGACATTTTTAAATAGATACAATGGTTAAGCCCTTGTCAAAGTGAATTTTTAATAGTTTATAAAGCCTATTTGACCCCTTATACTTGTGACAAATGGGCATGGGATCCCTTATACTTATGATACATGGGCATGAAATCCCTTATAATTGTGATATCGGACATGGTGTCCCTTATACTTATGATACCCTTCATGGCGTCCCTTATACTGATACTCGAGCATGACATACCATATACTTGTGATACTCAGGCATGGAGTCTCTTACATATGTGATGATTGGGAATGACAACCCTTATGATCTATGATACTCAGGAATGGTATCCCCTAGTGCCTTGTGAGACTCTGGTGATTAGATATAGACACATGATTTACACCTCGAGTCCTAGCTAACACTGCATATGTATAAATTTGGTAATAAACATTACTACATATATAGAGAATATATGTGAATGCATGCATATAAAATTGTATGTATATATTTTTGGTGATATTTGTTCATAGGTTATCCCGAAACAGGATGAAGTAGGTAGTGTCAACCTAGTGTTCTTTCAGAACCAAATCCGACCCTTTACAGTTTACTTACTACTTTACCATTATTATATCTTCACAATACTCATATTATATGCAATGGCTGGATACTAATAGATATCATTGGTGGTGACATAGTGAGTATAATTCAAATCATATTTGTTCTTCCATTTGTTACCCAGATAGACTTTATGGATGCAGGTATGGATAGGGGAAAGTACCTAGTTATCCATGATTAATTTGAATGTACCATGGGATCAGGGGACCATAGGACTGAGCTATGTCTTGTGATTTTATCTGGAGATAGTATTTAGGTCTTTCAGGTTTTTTGATATACCTATATGTATGTGTTCCTATAACAATGTTTTTCTATTACTTTTTATTATAGGCATGACATTACATCATTTTGTATATGGTACTGGATACTACTATTGATGACTGTTATTTTATCTAGATGGTTTACTTTCTTTTGTTGGTTGATATTATGATACCTCTATTTATTAATTTATTACTCCATTATGCTACTCTGATTATGATGGTATAGTCTCCCCTCTATATCATCATGGACCCTCGCTACTAGTCGGTAGCCTCTAGCCTATGGGGAGGCATGCTTGCGGCCATGTGACCAACAGGATCAGGACACCTCTTAGTGTCTTCCAGGTTGGGACATTACAGGGGTAGTATATGAAATCACAAAATTTACAGGATATAATATAGCTCACAACCACACTATGGACATAACCTAGACCTAATCTCAATTGTAGCTATCGTTTATCGGACACCTGACTGCCACTGATAGGGACTAGATATCCTATAAACACACAAACATTTTTAAGAGCTACATTAATTACTTAATTCCATTTTATCATTTACTTTCATTAATTAATTTATTATCCATTAATTAACCATTAAAATTATTCCAGATTATATTAAATTAATCAAAAAATTCAAGTCCATTCCCTCCAAGTATAATCCAAATTGAGTTCACAATTCCTCAAGATCATCTCCTTGAATTATAGTGACACCAACCCCATGAGTTAATTTATTTATTATACATTATTAAACTTTACATAATTTCAGGTACTCTAGGAGAACATCCTAACCTGTCACAAGAGATGCAATCAAGAACATCCATCTATCTCAAGCTGTGGGGAAATGAATAGAGATAAACAACTAACTTGGTAATTAGCCATTAAATAGATTCATTCAAAGAAAGAATCTATATTTCATCAAAACAACGGGTAATCCAAGATTCAACTCATTCCAACCATCCTTGTGTCATCATTGACACCATCATTCATATCTCAATGCATCTCATTATCATAGGCATCAACTTCTACAGCATCATCTGGTCCTCCCTACCCACATCTCATCAGTTATCCCAGAATTGGCCATTGAAAACTCATATCAAATCACATAACAAGCTCACATCTTGAGCACATTATAAAGAAACAAGTAAAAAATCATAATCAATAGGGAAACTTGGACCTAAAACAAGGAATTCATCCTTCGCATAAAAATTATATCTCACGGCTCCCAACACAAGGCATTAAACCTTTATAAGAAAACATGTGATCTCATCCCCAAAGAGTTATCATTATCAGAAAACCGGTTCTTATTACATCTTGAATTAACCAATTCATTATTCATAGGTTCCAACTATGGGAAACCTAAGGCATCATCTATAACAATCTATCAAACTATTAAACATGCTCTCAATCATCAAAAAAAATTCATCAAATTGTGAGAAGAAAAAATATCATTTAACATGCCTTTTATTATTATCATCAACAAGAATTTACATGATTCACATTCTTTATCAATTCCATTAACACATGAAGGATCATATTCAGTTAAACATGTGAATTGCATCATTTTAATTATCATAAAATTACAAGGAACAAAGGATTACAAACATGCCTCTATAATTATTTATCCAACTAATTTAATTATTTTTGGATTTACATTCTTTATCTAATTTCATAAACAACATGCTAAACCACAACATCACAACATGCTGAATAGGAATAACGTAGATAGCACACTAGGAAAATTTTTATCATAGTATAAAACATCGAAAACATGTTATTGTTATCTAGTTACTTTATTAATCCAGTTCAAATCATTATTAGTTTAATTACATTTCCTTATAAATGGATAAACCATGATCAATTTATGATTTCACAAAAAATAAAGTGAAGTAATGAATCATATACCTTGAAATCATCAAAATTATTCGCATAAGAATAGATCAATGTTGTAGATCTCTAATCACCTCTCTCAAACGAACTATGGTCTACCATGGACATCCTACCATGATCACACCAAAAATTCTAAGAAAAATACATTTGAACAGTGTATATTGACACGTGTCTAGCAGGGGGTGTGACAAAAACAAATATTTCCTAAGTTAAAATGTAATAAAGTGGTTAACCTAGGTTGTATCCAGAGAGTAGCACACAACAATCATGTTTCTCACTTGAAATTAGAGAAATAAGTGAAAGTTGTTTTATAAAATTGTTTGATATTAAAATAAATAAAGCAATTAAAATGAAGTTTGAACACAAATTAATGAATAGATTGATGAGGTCAAGGTAGGATAAACTTTTTCAATGTCATCATGGTTATAAAAAGAATTCCCCCTCTATTCCTATTGAATGATAAATAAAATACTCCTTGATAGATTAGTCAATCACCCATGGTTGAAGGAAGTAATGGAAACCACTCCTTTGTGCATGAAAATTTGTTAGCCATTCCCAAAAAAACTAAGGTAAATACTGATTGGGAATTTTTTCTCCTTAGAAATATATAAACAATTCACCAATTCTACACATGTGCTAATGAGTTCTAGACACTCTCCACCTAACACAATTTGTTCGATCGAGAAAAACTGCACTAGGTGGATGCACTATAAAAAAAGTGACATTACCAACAGAAAATTACCAACAAATAATATATATGTTAGTAAAAATGATTAATTCCAACAGATATTAAATTATGTTGATATTAACTATAGGTACCAATAATTATTTTCTACAAATAGATATATCAATTTATATTAATAGTTCGATACCCCCAAATCTTTTACTAACATTTAAATCTATTATCTTATCATAATAATACCAACAATTGATTCAATGATAAATGAATCTATTGTTATTAGTCATTGTTACCAACAAATATTTTACCATTAAAAAAATATATTACTAATAAATTATTCAATAATATCAAATATTTTACCAAAAATTGAATGTATATATATATATATATATTACCCCTTATAAGCATGGCATTTTAATAATAAAAATATATAATTAATTAAAATATCCATAACTTAGTAATATTTATTTATAATATATATATATATACATATATATATTAATACATACATACATAATCCTCATACAATATAATGTTTTATATAAATTCATAACTTTTTTCATTATATATATAAATAAATAAATATACATGCACAAAAAAACCCTAATGTTCCCCAAAACACCCCCCCCCCCACATTGTCATTCCATGTGACCTTACTCCCCCAACCCTACCTCTTTATTCCCCACAATTGGAATTCTCTATGGATAAAATTCCTCATGAACCTCCTCATAGGAGCCCCTTTACTATTCCCTTCTGGTGTTCATCGTTGAAAAATTTGCAAGAATGACCCTCCCTATTCCCAGTTGACATCACCCTCAGACATCATCACGTGAACCCCATCCCTATTCCCGAACGGCTTCCTCATGTAAAATCCCCTTGTTTGAATCACCCTCAGGTAGGATACCCAATATCCCCAGGTTGACATTGGTTATTCATTGGTTATTTCTTGCATCATACTTCTTCACATTAGTTCCCCGATCACCTTCCAGTAGCAATTTCAATATCTGATTTCATTTTTGTTCTTAATGTTTATAAATTTATATTGTGTTCGTGTTAGGAATACATTCTACATTGATCTGGTGTTTTTCATCCATGCCATGTTTTTTCTGCATTTTGGTACTCTATCCTGGGAATGGCTGCTTAGGTTTATTTATTTTGATGCTTCAATTTTTCATAGTTGCACTTTAGGTGTTCACTGTATTACCTATAGTAGAGTTACCATAATTTTTTCAATTCCTAGTGTTTTAATGTTTGGGTCTGTTTTATAGTTTATAGTTAAAATCTATCTTAGATCCATATATCATGTTCATGTTAGGAATAAATTCTATAAATATATATTGTATGCCTCTACCAGTACGGATACATTCTATGAAGTCCTGAAATTATAGTATGCATAAAACTTCAACAGATTAAAACAGCAACAAATTTACATACACTTGTACAACTTGCAGATGAAATATTGGAAGACCAATGATTAATGCACTACATGCATTACATTGATAATTATAGAGCATGTACCTATTAAAGATACATTTTTCTTTTTACCTACACCAGTATATTATACAACATCAAGTTACAAAAAAATTCACTTCAAAATAGTTGATTCATAATCTATTAAATATTATGTCATCACAACTATATCTAATTTCCATGATGTATAACATGATTTTGTATAGGAAATAGATAAAGTAATAAATTCATTCACTCTCATAATCTATAGGATCAACAAATCAATATGTGCATAGAACTCGTAAATATCTACATACTTTCCTTTCTTCTTAAGGTTTGGTTGCATCTTTTGTTTGAACTTTTATTGCTTTTTTTACCATCCCCTACAAAATCATTAGTGTGGTTTTTTTACCAAGAATCCCAATCTAGAATTAGTGGAGAAAACCCAATGGGTTTTATTCTCCCACAACCACTCCATTTTGATTTGTTTCTTGCATGTTTTTTTGAACGCTCGAGCCCTAGATTGATTCTTTGTTCTCAAGTGATCAAAGAGTGGTGGATCGGCATCAAAGGTTCATGGTATAACTAAAAAAAATCTAACAATGTTATAAATGTTATTCACTCATCTCTTCAAAATTATACTAATTAAAATACTCATTAAAAATGTTTTACTTAAAAATTCATGTGGAATTCCAAAATTGATCAGAAAAAATCATTTCTTTTCTTTTCCAAAAAAAATAAAATTTTGTACAACATGTGTTTTTTTGGCTTGCAGGCTTGTGATACAATATGGCACAATGAAGAACCTATTATTATTGAGACATAGGTATTTTATTTTATTATTATTATTATTTGGATTTTTTTCATTCTCCATATTCATTTTTTCACCTGTTAAGCATATAATATTTTTTACATTTTTAACTGATGTTTTTTCTATTTCTAGTGATAGATGTATCACTTTGGTAGTCAATTTTTTCCATTTTTCATTCTAGTTTCTTGAACCTATTAAGTATGGAATACATTTTAAATTTTCAAACCCATTTTTTTATATTGTTTGTAGAAGTAGGTTTATCACATGGGCATGTTTTTATTGAGCATTATAATTAAAGATCGACGAGATATGCTTACAAGGTAATGATATATTTCTTTAATTAACCTTGAAATATTAGGTTTTTCTATTCATTATGATTTCTAGATGGTCTTGAATAAGTGCCTTAATGCAAGGTATTTTTTGGTGTTAATTTATATGGACTACCAACACCATGTTGTATTTTTTTCATTGATTGAATGTTTGTTTATTATTTTATGGTTGTTGAAATTTTAGGGCACAATAAAGTATATGGTGAAAAATTTAACAAGTCCATTGTATGGATAATTTAAAAATATAATTATAGTTTTATTTTTATACACACCATGTTTAATGTATGGGTAATGCCATTATTTGGATTCTATTTCATTGCCTTTGAAGTTATTATTTAGAAAAAGGTTCTTAAATAAGATTTAATAGGTATTGTTATAATTATTTTTGATTTATTTAATTTATGTGTGATTATTTTCATATTGTTATATCTATATATTTATTTATTTATTTATTTATTTTTCATTTATTAAAAGTTTTTAATGTTCTTATTTCATTAATTATGTTTATGGAATAAGTTAAACATTAAATAATTACCGATTATTATGTCTTTTATTGTATTTGATGCTCAGTGATATAATTGTATGTGATAAAAAATATATATATAATTATGTACTATCAACACAAATGCAGATTGTCACTTTGAATTTATATATAGTTTCAGCATGCATTCAATTTGCATGCAGTTTCAACATGTATTCAATCTTCATTATTCTTTATGCTGATCACTTGTTGAAAAAATGAACAAGTTAAGAGATAGAGGGTCCCCCTAATATAGACCTCAAATGGATTTATGGAATCTATATGATCAACCAATAAGGGGAATTGAAAATTAGGTCAATGAGATGTATCAAAAATATCAATCCAAAAATCCTTTAACAAATCACATCCTCCTCAGATAATCAAGAATTAACCCCTACTCAACCTTTTAATATGAAATTTATATATCAATATTACCCATAAAATTTCTACTGAGTACCTTGTAATAGATTTTTATCAATATCTCTTATGATAAAACTACTATCCCATGAATACTCCCCTTGGAAAAAATTACTTAGAATCAAATTAAGAAATCCACAATTTGAAGGAGATTAGATTAATCGAGAGATCACTTCATGGATACTTCACATGAATGGGGGAGAGGGAAGGCCTCAAATTGGGTTTTAAGACCACATTGGTACATTAGGAAAATAACTTTTTAAAACAATTTATAGGCTCACTACGGCATGCTCACCCACACCACGACATGGAGCACATCCAGGCAGCCCAACATGTTGTCCACCACGATGAGGTCTTATCCTTGTATGCCATTTTTTGAAAGGGAATTCAGACACCTTTTCATGACTTTATCATTGAGACCAAGAATCATTCTTTCTAATTACAATTTAGAACATTCCTCTGATGCTATCTTGATCCTAACATTCAGAGCTTTGATACATCATTCACTTAAGGCCTTGATGAAGATGTTGAAGTCATATTTTATCATTGCAGAAAAATGTGGAGATAATAAGCCACCACCTAGATCTTTTCCTTTTGTACAACTAGCCTCATCTTTTGATATTTTAACTGGGTAAAACATAGGCTCCTTGGACACCACATCTAAATCATTTTCTATAATATATATCTCTATCTAAATTGAATCAAGTTCTCAATCCAAAGAGACAATGACATTATCCTTTTTAACAATAACTGAATCCACTCCACCCTTAAATAATTCATTTTCCTCATCATTATGAACTATAGTTGTCAAATATTGTGAACTCTTTCTTGTTTATTTCATAGATACAAACTTAGGTAGCAACGACTAGTATTTACAAGCATAGGACTTCTTCTCCTTGACTATGAACCCTCATTATCCACCAACAAAAACATCCCTTTTCTAGTAAATAATTTGGACATATACATCATACCATAAACCCAGTTTCTTTTCCTGCATGATTTCCCATTATGAATTCATAACCTTAATTCATATATTTAAAGAAGCCCATATTTAATCTCTCCTCTGTCAAGATAGGATGTTCGTGTTGTTTTTCCTTTGTCCATTACCTTCCAGTGACTTGGAAAGTAGTATCCATAAGACTGTTGTAGTTTTTATCAGTAGTTTTCCCTTGGATGTAGAGAGTCTTGGTCTTGGTATTCTTTGGGTGAATATTTCTTTTGGATGAACCATCTATAGGACACCCTTCTAGGTGATTAAAAATCTAAGACATTCCAAAAACCTGAGGCAAGCAGTCTTCCACCAACACTGAGGACCCAAGCTTCATGGAATAAAATCCCAGTTATCTTCCTCTACACTATATATATATTAGGATGCATCCTCACATAAGTTAAACAACCAATATCTTCATCCTGCACTTCCACAGTAGCCTCCTGTGACATCTCATAGGATGGGTGTTCTTTAGGCATTTCCAGTGAAGGATCACCTTAATAAAGTCCTATTGTTGATGGAAAAAATGTGAATTGAAACCCTGGCTATAGAAGGTTGAAAAATAATGTGTCCAAGATTCAATGATAACTAGTTTCTTAAAGCGGTATTCATCTTCAATTTTATGCCATAAAAAATTTGAGGGTGGATCAAAGAGATTCACTTCGAAATATTGTTCCTTTGAGATAATAGGGTGATTGAGATAAATTGTCTTATAATTGTTCAGTTTAATAATGATTTTATATGAGACGTTACATGGATTATTATGATGAAATAGTTGGGTATTATTGGTAACAAATACAAGAGATGTTACTATTGTAATTATCGGTATAATCCCACCACTAAAGAAAATAGGCGTTGATTAAATTAGATAATTTTTTATTTTATCCCATTATTCAACATTAAAATATCATATAAAATCATCCATGCATGTTCACATTAGAGTTATAGAATCTATACATATTCCAATATTACTACTTCATCAAAAATATTAACCATAAATGCATTATGTTGTTTAGTAGCTTCCATCCCACTCTTCAAAGCTACATGGATGATAATAATTTTTACCCTACACACCATGTGTTCAATGATAAATCTAGAGGTTTGGGCATCACTTTACCCCTTTAGAGATGATCTTAAAGGCCACTATTGAAGACTTCCGAGAGATAGTAATTTTCAGTACTTGATGCATTCAATTATGGGAAAAATGTGATTTTTTTGTTTTAATATTAGTTATTATGAGCTTCCACTTGTTTGGTTTCTTGTTTCATTGAAAAAAATTCAATATATATATCCAATTCCCTATTTGAGTATTAATTTTTGAAAGTTATATCCTTTTCTCAAATCCTTGGTATGAAAAATGATCACTAAGAAAATCATTTTTTTGTACTTCTATTTATTTCTATTTTGGTTTCAATTCATGAAAATATTTTTCACTGATTTGTGGGTATGATTTTTGGTTGATTGTGATGTAGATATTGGAGTTGTAGGGTGTGACATAATACTAACTTGAGTTTTCTCACTGGTATTGGAGATGGATTGATTTGTTTCTCACTATTACTGGAGTTGGCTCATTTTTTGTATGGTCTTTGGTTGTGTGTTGTGGAGATCTTAGAGCTGAAGGATATGGTATAGAAGCTACTTGAGGTTTCTTGTTGGATCTGGATCACTGGTCTTGGGTCATGGATGGTTTACTGGTCATGGTGTTCTGAAGGCTCTGGTATATATATAGTGGGATCGCTGGTCCTAGTGTTGAAGTTGGGTCACTCTTGCTTTGGGGGGATCTTGGGGTGTTGTGTGATAGAACCTATTGGGGGTGTGGGGGTGGGATGGATCCTATTTGGGGATGGATCCTGCATTTTTTATTGATTAAATTTGTATTAAATATCATTATTAATGTAATTAATTAATTTTGATCATTCGTGTAAATCATGTTCTGTTTAATAATTAAAATAGATGAATTATATATGATAAATTAATAAATATAATATGAAATTTTACTATCTATAAAAATTTATAATTTTAATTAAAATGTAATTTATAAAGAGATATTATATGTTGGTAATATTATTACCAATAGAAAAAAATCATAAGAATCTATTGCTAATAACTTTATCCAACATATATATTATTTGTTGGTATTATTATAATTGTAAAAAACTATTTTATCTATGGTAAAAACATTTAGTGATAGAGTTTTTATTGAAAATTTAGTGATAGTAACATATGTTTTGGTAAAATGTTTTACCAACAGATATGTCCCTATTGGAAAAAGTTAAATATTTTGTAGTGAGGGAGTATAAAAATATTCAACCAAATCTATTAATAATGAAATACACCAAACCCTAAATAATATTGCATTCATAGAATCAGGAACCACTGAAAATAGAAGTCCTTCAATAGAAAAAGAGATTTTAAAATTAAAGCACAAGACTCTGACATTACAAAAGGAAAACTATTCCTTCCCTCACCACTCAAAAGTTTTACCCCTCTATGTGAATGGTAAGAGAGATGAAGACAGAAGAAGAGATAATTATGAAATAAATAAAATAAAAAGTAGAAAATCCATAGCACTTCAAGATTCCAATCCTCCAGCACAGTGCCTCCTTCTCCTTCTTCAACCCCCATTAATGGAAGTGGACACACATATTTATAGGGTTGAGGGGTGGAAAATTTTCCTTCCAGATTATGTCTTCATAAATTTTGAGATTATTTTGCATTGTAAATGGCCAAATATTAGGAGTATTTCTTCATAAAAATTGTTACTAACTCTCTTATTCATGCTCCCTCCAAATCTCAGCTTGTTTGGACAATTTTAGAAAATTTTATTCCCAAATTACTGAAGAAAACTTTTTATGGATGAGGCGACTCCTCAACTCTCTCTACTTTGGAATAATAAATGGATGCCTTAATGACTGAAATTCTCTATGAAATTTAATTTTAACATGATACTCAGAGTTATCTTTCCAATCCATTAGGAATCTTTATATTTAGATATCTTTAGGATGAGTTATGCCTCAATTTCTGAGGTAGGGTCCATTCTGTCGGCCAAAAATATTTTTCCACTTTATGGATTTTTTTGGGCCTGTGTGTTTCGAATTGGATCTATGTCCAAAAGAAAAATTGAAGCTAACTAAAAAATTAAGACTAAACAAATAATCACTTGAATCGGATCAAAATTCTAAAATTTATACTTGAAATAAAGAAGTTCTAGAAAACTGTTAAATTTATAAAATTAAGTAATTTTAACAATTACACCCAAAATTCACCAAAAATACCAAAATGATGTAAGTCAGCTCAAATTGATTAATTGGAAGGGATTAAATCATTGAAAAATAAATGAAAATTTATAAAAAAAATTGTCTCTATCAATTCCCCCACACTTATCACTTGGACTCCTATACAGCATCAAAATCAAATCAAAGCAAATTCAAAACACATATAAATGAGATCTACCAATTCCAAGTTGAAATAATGGGTGCCCTAGACCCAACTATGCAGTACATTTGATTACCATATTGTGTACACAGTTAGATATACATGATGTTTTCTTACCATTATAGTGTAGATATTTCTGCATCCACTATTTAATGGTAATTTCCTAGATTAATTATCATATAAAAAGGTTATAGCAGATCTCATGCTACAATGAGGACCTCAAGATACTATGACATAAATCTTAAACAAATGTCATATGGTATAGATGCATCATAATGACTGGACACAATTTATATTTGACTATCAGGTGATGGGGGGTCATAATCATTGATACTTCTTCTCATGAAGTTTGCACATGGGGATCTCTAGTGGTGAGATCATGAGGACAGACCCACCAATAGGAACACCAAATGTTTTGGGTGTCATTGGTCATTCTTATCAATAGACATGTGTATTGGTCTCCTAACTTGAGACTATTACCAATGTGTATCATTTGATTGACTACTTTGATGTAAGGAAAAAACCATGATATTGAAATCATGGTGAGGTAGCTTGTGTTGGATGCATCATTGGTGGTATGATATTGGTTGAATGATCAAGAAAGGATTTGTCGCTTTCAAGTTAAGTAAGTTTTATATCTCAGGCCCGGTTGATTGGGATAGTGATACCTTTATAAGTCTTTGGTCAAAGCATATGAAAGGTAAATCCATCCAGATAGATCAACAAATAATAAAACAAGAAAAAGATGAGGACACAAGTGTGCGTCCTACTTTATGTTATATTTAAAGACAAAGAGATTATAGTACACAGTTAGTATTCAAAGGTTGGTAGTCATTGTTATGACTATCCTTATCTATTTAGGGGCCTTGATGGGTTGCAAGACTCCACTCTTTGTTTATGGATTTTATTCACTACTATCGAGATAAGGTCCTAAAGGGTCACACACAATAGTGTATTCAAGAATTTTCCCTATTTAGTTGAATAACTATATTGGACATGGTGAGCCCCGTCACAGGGACCGAGTATTGTTCAAGGTATCAAACACCAAATAAATAAATTCATTATTATTCAAGTTATGAATAATTGAGATTGAATTTATTTAAAGTATTTACAAGTTTAGTAAATATGATAAGATATTATTCGAACAAATATTATTTTAAAATTCAAGGTTTGTTTAATATTAAGCGATAATGACGAGTCGAGTTAAATGGCTCTATTTTATCACGTAATATATATTATATATATTATAAGTATGTGATAAATTTTTAATAATATTTATGGAATAGTTTAGTTCATCATAATTATTATTTAGTGGATGTTTTAATAAACAGGGGTCAAGGAACCCAACCGGGTATTTTAGAAACTCCACTATAAATAGAGAGAGAGGCTCTTTCCCAACTGACCATTCATTCATTTAGGAATGAGAGTGTAAACCCCGAGATTTTATGAGATATATTCTTTTTAATTTAATTGATGTCTTCTATTGTACACTACACCAAGATTACCTTGTACTATATGCAACACCATATTAGCTTGCAGTATACACAACACTATTCTTGGCTCGTGTTACACACAATTTCAAGTTCGTTTTGTGAAAATTATTCTACGAAACATTAAGTATAGATTTTGTTTAATGTATAAATGAAATAAGTTTTGATTCAGTAATACGCAACACCAAAGGGAGATTACACTACACGCAGCCCTGACTTTGCTTTCATTACAAGCAATCATGACCTTCCTCGATAGCATGTGTAGTACGCAATACTGGGTTTCACTAAACAACGATATGTTATTAAAATATTATATAAACTAGTCGTTATGAATAGTAATACCCACTTTTTGAAATTTTATAAATTTTATCTTTCAAAATGGACTTTATTTTTGGATTTGGAATATCAAAATTTTCATATGGTGAATTTTTGGTATTTTTCTGAAAACTTTCAATTTTTGATGAATAGTGAAAACACTAAGTTATTGGTTAAAACTGACTTTTTATTTAAATAATAATTTATTTTATTTAAATTTATTTTAGGTAAAAATAGAAAAATAATACCTATATAAGTTCTATGTAATTCATTGGATTCATTTTATAATAATTTTAGATATATAAAAATTTTATTGAACTTTTTACCGTCTTTTACCCACCTCCTAAGAAAATTTTCAAATTTACATAAAACTTAACTTTACCGCTTCTATGAGTGGAATTTCAAAAATCCGAGACACACGGTTGATATTAGTAGGTAAAATTTGATTCAAAAAGATAAAAATAATTTTTGTGAATAGTAACTTTTTACTTTTATTTACCACGGTTAAAAGTAAGTAGGGTAATTAAGGGTAAAAATGATATTATTATTACCCTAACACATGTCCTAATTCTATTAGATAAGTGGAATTCGACCAAAAACAACCTTAGTAATAAAATATTACTATTTATGTCCACTTGGATTAGATTAGAATATTTATTATTATTTTATTTAAAGAAGAGTTAAAATAGTTAGAATCAAAGTTTAATAACTAAAAAAAATTTAATATAGAGTTATACATAAGATAAATTTGAATATAAATATTCATTAGAAAGATAAAAATATTTCCTACATAATGGTATTTTATTTATAATTTTTAGACATTAAATAATTTAATTTATTTATGACACAATAATGATGCAGTAATTACCTTATTAATAAAATATTAACATAATTGATATTATAAATACCCAAATAAATGTAATTTGAGACTTTTTATGAATTCCACTAATTTTCTAGGTTAATATAACATATTAGGGTTTCTTATATGAATTTTTTTAGAATTAATAACACTGTTATGAATTTAGAAAAAAAAACAAAATACCAAATAGTGTCAAAATTGACATAAAAGAGTTTTTAAAACAAATATTATATTATTAATTGATATAACAGGCCTAAAAATCTAAGGATCGGCCAAAAGTCTTATATTATAATATATATGACATTAATTAACCAATTGGGGTTCGATTGGCAGTTTATAGTAAGTTTATTAACCATATAGTGTAAGAATACAAGAAGACACTGTAAAAGTTAAATTATTTAACTTAGAGTTAAATCTAAATGATAAGGTTAAAATGGTAACTTAACTTGTATAAAACCTATTGGTTGAGAGGATTTAGACCCATACCCACCCTAGCCACAAAATAAGTCACTTTGGAGCCATTATAAACTGAATATGAATTTATTATAAAATAATATTTTAAGTTTTTCCTAAAGTGCCCCTCACCCCTCTTATAAAAGGGCACTCCCCCTTCTCTCTAATTCACACCTCCAAATCCATTTGTCTCAGACAAACCCTACCCAAATACTCTCTAAACTTTTTTCCCTTAATCCTATAGGCCTTCATTTATTCATAAAGTCAACCTAAGGAGCCCTTTTGATCAAATCAAAAGGAAGAACCCGAAGAAGAGGTAAATATCTCAGCACCTATTTCAAGTTCCTTTCTTCTTCCACTTCCTCCTTATTTTTTGTTTCCATTATAAAATAATAACTCCATTATCTTCTATATACTGTGATGTTATTATAAAAATTGTACAGCCATATTAGTTATTTTATCCATCATGTGAATGAAAAAGTCACCACACGTGTGTGCGTCCGGCTTACCGTCTCCATGTCGTGGTGTAGTTTGTTATTCAAACATTTAATCATTTGGATGGGTATAATAATGAGTATAAATGATATAAATAATAAATATAACATTATGATGATTTTGTATATATGATATACCATCCAATTATATACGGTTTTAATTTCAAAAGAATGATATTGTCGCTCGTGCGTACGTACAGACTACCGTCTCCACGAACGCGATGAGATTCATTTTCCATGATTAACCATCCAAGTATGATTATAAAGTATATGTCATAAATAATAATGAAATATATTACATAATAATTATACTGAATTTATGTACATATATTTTTCATTTACTTAATTCCATTCAATTCAATAAGGAAACGAAAACAGCGTTCATGCGTACGTATGACCTACCGTCTCCATGAACGGTGTATTTAATTTCATTTATCGATCTATCATATATATTTATATTCTGAATATATATTTTATATAAATCATGTTTTACATTCTGGAATTATGTAAATCAGGATATAAGTAATAATATCAAGAAAAACAAGTCGAAACACGTACGATAAATGAAACGATTTTACCCAAAATGCTGCTTTAACATGGAATTTACAAAAGAACGGGTAATATAAAGTTATAAGTGAATCATATATGATATTATAAATATTATTATGGTTATGTTACAAGTTAATAATATGTTTAAACCCACTATACAGGAATCTCGGACACATACGGAAGAAATTGGACATAAGGTAAGGGATAATTATTCCAATCTCGTACTTATCCGAGATTGTTTATTCGTAAGTATTTACTGGGGTTATGTTTATCATCCATGCCCATGTTTTCTCAAAAAAAATTCATAAAATTTTTATTATTCTTCCATGTACGTTTAAAGTCATTTTTAACCGTGTATGACTTTTACCACAAGGTATGGAAAGAATCTTTCTTTTGTTACCATACAAGGTACTTTTTGACTTTTCCGGCAAAAGTATGAGGAGAATGTTTTTTTTAACTTATACGGCATGAATGGTTTTTTACGGTTTCATAATTCTTTATTTTTATGAAGGTTCATCTACAATATTTCATAATTATTTTCAAAAAAATCCTTTTCTTTTAAAATTGCATGGCATTTTTTGAAAAAATATGATTTTGAAGAAGAAAGGATATTTTCCTCAAGAATTTATTTCAAGTGTTTTGTCAAAACTATTTTCCATCTAAGATGACATTATTTAGTATGATTATGTTTCAAGTATAATTTCTCAATTATTTACATGGTTTGATTTTTCTTATTATGAAATGATATCCATTTCTTTTATATGGATTATGTTATGATGTGATGATGTTTATGAAACCCATTTTATTTGTTGGGTTATTATGAATGATGTAAGTTTATTTTATGGCACACGAAAGAATGATTTCATTATGAGATGGGTGGGACCTATATCTCCCTCCAATTCATTGGGTAAAGATTTATATCTCATTAGATAGACATGGCTAGAATGGTAAGTTAATCTGGTTCAGTGATACAGGAGTGGAACGTGGAGTGAACTTGATTCAGAAAGGGACTTTGTCCACTATGATGGTCTTGGCAGCAATGCCTTGGCTACTATAGAAATCATAATATGTGCTAAATGGTTACCAAAATTACATGTTTTATTCCCATGATATTTTATCCTGATTAATGTTCCTTTATGATCTATGCTTTATGTACTGTCAAGATTATGTCATTGCTTATGTTCATGTTTTTACGTTCAAATGTTATGGGTTGTTTTTATGTTCTCCATGTTTACCCTTACTGAGCATTTGAGCTCACCCTTTTTATTTTTTCTTTTCCCCATGATATCAATAAATGTTTTAGGTAAGAAAACAAAAGGGGAAGATATTTATGGGAGATGTTGAAGATCTTTCACCATGATTAGAAGATTATGTTCCGAGTTTCCAAAGACACTAAACTATTACGGTCCTTGGGTGTCATTTTTTTTATGTACTAATTATTCCGCAAAAGTAATGTAATGTCCATTTACGTCAAGCTTGGGTCTCTATAGTTGGTATTATAGGAAATTTTTAGTTAACTTTGGAATGTAGGATGCAAAAACTTTAGTGAAATCCCTAGATATATTGCTAAGGTATGCCTAGGGATGTATCTAAGGTTAAGTATAAGTATAGGTTATAGTCCTAGAATTACGGTAATGATCATATAATTAAACCTAATATGTTATATATTGAAGGTACTCCTCCTTTATTATGTTGTTTTCCTAGCATGATTTTTGCCTCTCACACTATTCTTTTTGGGTTTTAGACGATGGCTGGAACCCGAAGGAATCATGTTGATCAATGTAATGGATAATTCAATGATTGTCCTCCTGAACAAACCAATTTTATGGTAGATAGAGTGCAAAATCTTATTACTATACTTACACAAGCTATGAATCATTCTGGACTTCCAAATGAGCAGAAAAAAAGGAACAATATTCTATTGAGTCCTTCATGAGGCAAGGTCCATCTTCTTTCAGTGGGTCTTCTGATCCACATGTTGCTGAACAATGGATTAGTACCAATGAAAATATATTTTCGATACTTTGTTGTTCAGAGCATGAAAAAGTCATTTTGGTTGTTTACCAGTTAGAAGGTGAAGCAGACCAGTGGTAGACTCTAGTTAAAAATACAAGGCCCCAAGATGAAATTGAATCCATGGAATGGGACGAGTTCAAGCACTTGTTTTTCAATAAGTAATTCCCTCATATTATTTAAAAAAAGATGGAAAAGGAGTTCCTTGAGCTTAAGAAAAAGTATGATGAATCTGTTGGTATATACAAGGCAAATTTTACAAGGCTTTAAAGGTATGAATCTGACTTTATCATTTAACCTGAAAGTAAATTTGATCAATTCTTCAGAGGCTTAAAACCAAGTCTTCAAAGGGAATTAGCTAGAAGAGACTTCAATAGATATTAAGAAATTGTGTTTTGTGCTATAAAGGTAGAACTGGAAGTTGGTGTAACATATCCATCTCATGGTTTTGACAAGAAATTAAAGATGGAGTTCAATGAAAAATCTCTAAACAATGGTAAAAAGAATATAAATGTTTCGTTATGCTCAAAGTGTGGAAAGAAGCATGGTGGAGATTGTCTTAAAGGGACTAAAAAATGTTTTAATTGTGGAAAATAAGTTCATATATCAGATGAGTGTCGAAGTAATGGGAAAAATGTAGCTAATGATGAGAATAGAGAAAAGACTATTGATCGTACCACGATTCACTGTTTTATTCCACCCTTACACCGCAGTTTTAAACTAGTTTTGTAATGAATATTCCAAATATAATAATAAATTGATCTTTATGTTTGAATCAATAAATTAATTTTAATCAATATTATAATGGGAAATGTTACTTGTTTATATTGTTTCAATGTAGGTGGAGGTGATTTGGAGGGCCCTTGATGAAGTGAAAGAAAAATGGGCCAAAATTGCATGGATCCATGGACATCTGTCCACTGTTTTTCATATTAGACGAAATCCATGCATCCAAATGGGCTGAAAGTTTGTGTTCCTGTCTAAAATTTAATATTATACATTTCATATTAAGTAACTCAATCCTGATTCGGCTTTTATGGGGCCCATCCGAACTAATCTGTCCAAGCCACCGAATTTGGACCAAGTCAAATGCGGTGTTCTGTATTTTATCAATATCTTGAGCTGTAGTTATCCAAACGGTGCCAAACTTTCGGTGGAGACATTAAAAAGGTAGTGATACAACTTTTCTATTTTTTTCAAAGCGAGATAATACTGTATAAAGGCCTAAACACGTCGTGCAAGTGGATTGATGAAATCTGTGTGCCTAAAACCACCTTCCAATTTTCCTATAAAAGGGAACCAAGGGAACCTCATTTGAAAGTTCGGCCAAGGAGTGAAGTTCTGCCAATTTGGAGTCCTAGAGGAGTCTCCTAATCACCTTGGAGGTTATGGAGGCCCCTATCCTCATAGGTAGATCAACAATTAAGAAGGAGTTCAACCCGAGCTTTCTCCTCCTCCCGATGTCGAGCTAAAAGTTGGGTGTTCGTTGTGAGGGAGATACACACATGTCAAGGGAGTTCCGATGCATACACTAGATACTGGTTTGGATTAATTTGGGTGTTTAAACATTTCATTCCATGTATCTTATTTTATTTCAGTTTTGAATGCTTGATTTGATACATGTGAGTGTTATGCTCTTAATTTCTAACCGATCGGTGTGAGGTTTTAAGTGCGTGACTTCTGTTGTTCCGATTGGACATCATAAGAATCCTTTTCATACCCAAATTATTGATATTTAAATATGATTTGTAAGCTCTTATTCCATGCATAAGTACTGGACCTTGACAATATGATTGTTACGTCAAGGTTTGGTCCTTAAAGCATTGAAATAAAAGCTTAGGAATTAATCGGGATTCCAATTAATTCCAACCAAAGAATTACTCTAAACCTAAGATGAATCTCTATGAACAATGAACTTGATATGTGTGTAGTGAAATCACATCGACCCTTTTATCTAATATTTCTCAAAATCCACTTGGTCACTCATCTTTTAAGCTATTTCAACTAAGTCATTGTTTTAAACTGTTTTCAAAACCACCCCCTCTCTTAGTCATTTTTATTAAAAATATACACTCTAAACCTACCAACGCTCCTTGAGAGACGACCTAGGGTTTACCCTATACTATAAATCAAACTTAAAAATATAATTAATTTGACGTGTCATGACAACGCGGTCAAATTTTGGCTCCGTTGTCGGGGAGCGCTTTGGTTTTTTGTGCGTGTTTTTGATAAAATTTTTGTAATTTTTGTGAATATTTGTTTGTTTTATCTTCTATGTTTGCATTTATTTTTTTATTCTAATTTATTTATTGTGTAGGTTCTGTGTATGATTCGTTCTACTCCAGGAGACCTACAAACTTTTGAACCCGAACCGGAGAGGGTCCTACATCAGCGAAACCGAGACACACAAGACCACATTTTGAAGGAGGAGACATCAAATCTTAAAATTCTTCTTGATCCTTCTTCTTCTTATGAAACCAAAGTTAAAATTGAACATAACTTGTATAACATGGCTGAAAATAATAGAACACTAAAAGAACTAACCTCACCTGATGTTGATATCCGACCAACTTACATTCAATTACAAGGAGAGGCACCCAATTTTGAACTAAAATCTGGTTTAATTCATTTATTACCAAGATTTCATGGACTGCCTGGAGAAGATACACATAAGCATTTAAAAGAATTTCATACTGTGTTTTCAACATTAAAACATGCTAATGTGGATGAAGAATAAGTAAAACTTAGGTCATTTCCATTTTCATTAGAAGACACGGCTAAAGATTGGTTGTATTATGTTAATTCACCTATTAGGGGTTGGGCGGACATGAAACGGATTTTTATTGAAAAATACTTCCCAGCCTCTTGAACTACAACAATAAGGAAAGAAATATTTGGGATAAGACAATCTCAAGGAGAAACCCTTCATGAATATTGGGAACGATTTAAAAGATTGTGTTCAAGTTGTCCACATCACCAAATAAGTGATCAACTTTTAATTCAGTATTTTTATGAAGGTTTAATCCCTATTGATCAAAACATGATTGATGCTGTTGCAGGTGGTGCACTAGTGAATAAAACCCCAATCGCTACAAGGACCCTAATTGAGACCATGGAATAGAACACTCAACAATTCAGTTCAAGGTCCAGTGTACTCATTCGAGGTGTCCATGAGGTGCAAAGTACTGAATTCGAGAAGAAGGTGGACACAAAGTTTTAAGAGGTGAGTAACCTTCTACGACAAATTGCTCTTTCCCAAGGGAAATTCCAATCTCCTCCTCCCATACATTGTGGTATATGCTCTTCTGATACCCACTATTCTGACCAATGCCCCCAATTGAGAGAAACTTCTGAGAGTTGTGAGGCAATATTTCCAGGACGCCCCTTTAACCAACCCTTTATTCAAGAACCATACTATCCATCCAACCAAGGGTGGAAGGACAACCAAGCCTATAGGCAAGGGGGTATTCAAACCAACCTCAACAGAAATGGAACTAACAGGGTCAGAGTAGTCATCTACCACCACCCATAAATCCTCAACCACCCCAAAGGCCATTCCAACCACCCCCTCCAAAAACCGAGCCTAGCCTAGAAGATATGATGAAGCAAATGGCTGCCAATAATATCCAATTCCAACAAACCACACAAGAATCCATACAAGACCTAAAGACCCAACTAGGCCAACTTGTCAACTCAGTGGGGGAAATCCAAAGTCATAGGTCGGGTACACTACCATCTCAACCAGTAGTAAACCCTAGGGATAAAGGAAATGTTAGTGCCATCACCCTTAGGATTGGGACACAACTCAAAATCCAAATGACCCCTCCATTAGAGTCCTCCCATCCAAAGGAAACCACCATCCCAACTGCTGAAAATGGTCCAAGAGAAGAAAACTCTTTTCCTGAGAGAAGCCCTTCCAAAGGAAAGATTGTGGCTGTTAATGAGCCACCTATCCCAATCATTCCTCTTCCATTTCCTCAAAGGGCTGCCCAACCTAGGAAACAAAAAGAAACCAAACTTTATAAAGAAATCTTGGAAACTTTGAAGAAAGTATAGGTTAACATTCCTTTGATTGATGTTGTGAAGCAAATTCCAAGATATGCCAAGTTTCTGAAGGAGATGTGTACACACTGAAGGAGGCTTTGTGGTGATGAGAAGGTGAGCCTGGGGAGGAATGTTTCAGCATTGATAGAGCCATCACTTCCTACTAAGTGCAATGATCGTGGGACATTCTCGATTCCGTGCACCATAGGGGAGTATTCATGTTCCAACGCTATTCTTGATTTGGGTGCTTCTATTAATGTGATTCCTCACTCTATTTACTCTTCATTGCAGGTCGGTGAACTGAATCCCACTGGTATTGTCGTTCAGCTAGAAAATCGGAGTATAGCACACCCCTCTGGTGTGTTAGAGGATGTTCTTATGAGGGTGCAAAATTTAATTTTTCCTGCTGATTTTTATGTGCTTAAAATGGAAGATGATAGGATGAATAGACATGCCCCAATTATATTGGGGAGACCTTTCTTGAAAACTGAAAAAACCATAATTAATGTCCATAATGGTACATTATCTATGGATTTTGGTGGTAATACTTTCCACTTCAATATCCTTGATGCCATGAAGTACCCCTCAGAAGAACACTCCTCTCTCTCTATCAATTCAATTGATGTTCTCCCTTCCCCTGAAACAACTTATTTTCATTCACCTAATCCATTTTCTGAGTTTTCTTCATTGATTGAAATGTTAGGTAATGAATCATGCATTGATTTTTGTAGTGGTCTAGAGAAATGTCATGCATGTTTGTTAATTGATGATTTCTTGAACACAGAGGATCACATGACCATCGATGATACTGCTAAGCTTGTAAAATCTCATTCCTCATTTGAGGATGTTACCATTGAGCAGTTAGATGAGATCAGTGACTTCTCACTTTCACACACACTCCCATCAATCCAAAATCCACCTTAATTGAAACTAAAGCAACTGCCTCAAGATTTAAAATATTCATATCTTGAGAATGGAAAAAATTTGCCCGTCATTATTGCTAGTTCACTCCCTCCTCAGCATGAATTGTGACTGATTGACCTTTTGAGGGAGCATAAACAAGCATTGGGATGGACACTTTCAGACATTCCTGGTATTATCCCATCAATTTGTACACATCATGTTTTATTAACTAATGAGGCTAAACCAGTGAGGCAGGCACAACGTCGACTGAACCCAAACCTCTTAGAAGTAGTTAAAAAGGAAGTAACAAAATTGTTGGCTGCTGGAATCATTTACCCCATCTCTGATAGCCAATGGGTCAGTCCCGTTCAAGTAGTTCCTAAACAAACTGTCCTAATGATAATTAAAAATGAAAACAATGAATTGGTTCCAACTCATGTGCAGAATAGTTGGCGTGTCTGTATAGACTATCGCCGACTAAACCAACACACTAGGAAGGACCATTTCCCCTTTTCATTCATTGACCAAATGCTAGAGAGGCTAGTGGGAAAGTCCCATTACTGTTTTCTTGATGGGTATTCTGGATACTTTCAGATCCATATTGCCCCCGAGGATCAGGAAAAGACAACCTTCACTTGCCCCTTTGGCACATTTGCCTATAGAAGGATGCCATTTAGCATGTGCAATGCTCCGGGTACTTTCCAGCAATGTATGGTTTGTATTTTTTTCGGATTACCTAGAGGATTGCATGGAAGTTTTCATGGATGATTTTACTATTTATGGATCCTCTTTTGATGAATGTTTAAGTAGTCTTGGTTCAGTCCTACGTCGCTGTATTGAAAAGAATCTTGTATTAAATTATGAGAAATGTCATTTCATGGTGCGACAAGGTTTAGTTTTGGGACATGTCATTTCTGGGGATGGTATCCAATTAGATAAATCGAAAGTGGATGTCATTTCTTCCCTACCATTCCCTAAAAATGTACGTGATGTGCAGTCTTTCCTAGGTCATGCTGGATTTTACCGTCGTTTCATTCGTGATTTTAGTAAGATTGCACTTCCCCTCTCCCGCTTACTCCAAAAAGAAAAAGATTTTGTTTTTGATAAAGAATGTGAAGAAGCTTTCAATAAATTAAAATGGAGTCTCACATCACCCCCGGTAATCCAACCACCTCGGTGGGATTTACCATTTGAGCTCATGTGTGACGCCTCTAACTATGCAGTTGGGGCAGTCTTGTCACAAAGGGTCGAACGAGCTCCACATGTCATAGCCTATGCCTCACGTACTTTGGACCCTTCCCAAGCAAACTACACCACTGCTGAAAAATAATTTCTTTCCATTGTGTTTGCCTTGGATAAATTTAGGTCATACCTTTTAGGGTCCAAAGTCATTGTGTTCTCAGACCATGCAGCCCTCCGGTATCTCCTAAAGAAACCGGAAGCCAAACCACATCTCATTCGTTGGATGCTCCTCCTTCAGGAATTAAATCTATAAATTAGAGATAAAAAGTGTAACACCCCAAGCTTCCACGATACGCTTCTCATTCAATAATGCAATAGCTTGCATTGTACGCAAGTTCGAGTTCTAACACACCGCAACTAATCAAAGTAGCCGTTATGAATAGTAATAACCACCTTTTAAATTTATAGAAATTTTATATTTCAAAATGGACTTCATTTTTGTATTCCTAATATTGAAATTAGCCTATGTTGAATTTTTTGTAATTTTCTGAGAACTTCCAAATTTTTATGAATAGTGAAAAATACTTAAAACAACTTTTTTAATAAAAATAATTAATAGTGATAAATTATACTATTTAGTGGTTTTAAAGTATAATTGGAATATATTTTTATCATTTTATCCAATGGTGGTCATTAGAATTAATTTGACATTGAAATTGGACATAAACAATTGCCAATCTTTTGATATAAATTGTTTCTTAAAAACACGCTATTTGTTGTGACAGCGGGAATTAATTATAAAATTAATTAATGCAACTTATATTTTTGGAATTTTGTAAAATAGACATCATTTTTGAATTTGGAATATCAATTATAGCTTAGGGTGAAATTTTGGCATTGTTCTGAAAAACTTCAATTTTTGATGAATAATGAAACCACTAAGTGGTAGTTAAATAATTGATTTTTCGTTTAAATGAAATATTACCACTTCTGTGATTTGATTTTCAAAAATCCGACATACATGGTTGTCATTAAGAAGTAAAATGTGGTTCAATGAGATCAAAATAATTTTTTGGTGAATAGTAACTTTTAAGTTCTTAACCGCGATTAGTAGTAATTAGTGTAGTTTAAGGTATAAATAATGATTTAATAATATGAAATGACCTAGACACATGTCCTACCCTCATTGGTTGTGTCATGGCCGACCAAGACAAGCCATGGGTCAACTTGGGGACCCCATGGAGACAATTTGGTTGGGAAATGACATAAATAACTTTTTATTTAATGTAAAAGTAAAAATGACACAAACATGAGTTGTTTTACTAAAACAATTTTTAAGTGGGGTTAAACAAGTCCAAATTTTGATTATAGATATTCATTAGAAAGCTAAAAAGATTTCCTACATCATAGTATTTTGTTTATAATTTTTAGACATTAAATAAATTAAATTATTTATGACATCATGATGATGAAGTGATGACCTCATTATTTAACGATTTAAATAAAATGGGAAGATAATGCAAAATCCAAGGCTTACACTTGTCCAAAGCCTATTGGATGAAGATATTTCGAAACCTTATCACCTTAGCCTCTAATTATATAAGTGTGGGACCTTTAGAATCCGAAAAGCATTGTGAAATAATGTAACATTTCAATCTTTCCAAAAGTGCCCCTCCTCTCCACTTATAAAAGGCCCCCACCTCTCCCACCTCATTTACACTTTCAAGCCATTTGGCTCGGCCAACCTCTGCCCAAATACTCTCCCAACATTCCTCCCTTACTCATAGAAGCCTCACTTTGGGCAGAACTCTTCCCAAGGAAGCCTTTGGCTCAAATCAAAAAGAGTTACCCGATTTTGAGGTAATGTCTTTTCTAATGTTGTTTTGTTTTATTTTTCTTCTCCAACACCCTAAACTCTTTTTATTCATTTCTTTTGTAACAACACCAGTATCCTCAATATACTATGATGTTGTTATAAGAAGGATTAGAGCTACACTTACACACACCTATATCTAATGGTTAAAGAACATACGGTTTCTGTGGATGGCGAATTTCTGCCTCACGAAACGATGATTGTTCAACACTCATATAACACCTTCAAAGGTGTCCATTAAGATGTCACTATTTTTATATATGATATATAATATGTTTATGTTTTACTTATGCTTCTGTATTTCTCATTTATGGCATACTTTATGATTTCCATTATGGGTAAAACGGGATAATTTCATTTTAGGAAGTGCGGACTACCGCCCCCTCAAAGTGATTTGAATCGTTAATGCCATATGTGGGATGTATAAAGGATGGAGTAAATGGTATTATACACTATATTATACTGTAATTATATTATAAATTTATATCATTATGATTTCATCCCATTAAATATGAAATAGAAATGAAAGTAGCGTTCATGCGTACGTACGGCTTACCGTCTCCATGAACGGTGCATTTCATTTCTTACCTCTAAATGTTACGTGGCATTATGAATGAATGTATATACTGTATATATATGATATATATGATATCTACATCATGAATAGAATTCTGGATATAATGGATATTTCACCACATGAACAACTTGTAATTATAAGAAGTTTATTTTTGACTCAAGTACCAAAGATCGACAAAACGACGGTTATTAACTTAAATAATTACATAATGTTCATATCATTGTAATAAGTGATATAATAAGGATAATGAAATTGAAAATGGTTCTTAATAAGGTATATATTAACTCTAGTTTATTATTCAGGAGGTTAAAGAATGGTTGAGTCAAGTCAGACACGAGGTAAGGGAACTTCTTAACCCAATTTCCATTCTTTGGGTTAATCTCCTACTTTCAAATTATGTCATGATATTATTATGTCCTATCTTGTATTTTTACTTTATTCATGTGTACCTATAGTGAATACACATAATAGATCTATTTTATTTTAAAAATGATCTTTTTAAGGACTTCGTCTCAATCCCCTTTCATTGAGGAATATTTGGTTTTATACACAATTTTCTTTTATACGGTGTATAAACCCCTTTGACTTTTACGGTTATTCAAAAGGAATCTTTTTATACAAAGCGTTTTGCTAAACGACAAAAGGGAATGTTTTTCTTTCCGTACTTATGCAGCGACAACGACTTCTCCGCCGTTGTGACCATTATTTGAGTTTCGGCTTCCTCTACAAGCCAACATTTTTTTTAATGAAAAATAAATACAAAGTTTTAACTTTCTTTTATTTTGGTATTGAAAATGGTTTTGAAATCGTTTTTATTATATCAATGTGTTGTATTTATATCTTGTGATTGAAATGTGGAAATGTTATGTTTCCTTTATGCATGTTTTATGTGATACGATTATGTTATGTTTTATGATATGTTTAAGCCTATTCATATGAGGAATGCATTGGACTTAATAAGTGACGGGTGGAGCCCGCTATAGCTCCTCGATGCATCGGCAGGTCTCATGAGACAAACTAGTGTCTTGGCACAAGGCCTTGACAAAATCTTATTTGTGGTCTTGGCACGAGGCCTTGACTACGTGGTTATGATAGTCTGGCATTATGCATTCCATCATTATGAAAGTGGTTATTGATATTGCATGTGATTATTCGACCAGTAGAATATCCATGTGAAGAAGTAAATGGCATTATCTCATTTTACTTTTGCCATATTATGTTGATGTTCAAGTTTAAAAGGCTTTTGTTTTAGTTATACATTGCCTTAAATGTTTATGTTTATTTACGAAAGCTTCCGCAATATTGTTATCCTTACTGAGCATCTGAGCTCACCCCTTTCAATGTTTTAATATTTTCCAGGATGTGAAGAAGTATTTTATGAATGACCTGCAGGGATAGTCAGAAGAGGATATGAGTGTGGACTATGGAGACTTTGTTATTGTAGTTTTCACTTTATGATGTAATGTAACGTTTACGAATGTATCTAGTGTTTCCAAGGCTACTAAACTAATCGGTCTTTCGAGACTTGATCTTTTGTGATCATGCCAATGTTACGAAGTAATGCACCGACTCTGGGTAGCTGGGGTCGGGGCGTTACAGTTGGTATCAGAGGCAGTTTAGTACTAACCTTGGAAGCTAGATTTAGATAAACTCTGATTAGAGCACATAGCCCAAAGATAGACTTTTAGGATTAGTATAGAAGAACTTCCTAGAATTTTGGTATTATAGAGATGTTATGAGTTTTCCGAGCAATACATCCCTGTCTGGATACGAGAAGGTAGAGGCGGCTCTGGCACAGATGTACCTAGGGGTAAAATCCGAAAACACCGCTTTGAGCTAGACTCGAACGGGAACTGGTGCACGACAACGGGCCTTGCTGCACTCTTGGTTACGACACTCCCGGGGGATATGCTTAGGATAATTCTCATTTTCTTTACAAACCACTATGAAGGGTTATGAGTATATACTTCCTCAAAGAAAACATTTCTTTTTATGATTATGGATTATATCCATAAATAGTTCAATTTATGTAAAGTGTTTTACAAGTATGGAATTATGTATTTTGATTCATAAACTAATCTAGTTTATGCCATTGTTTAGAAATGGCGCCTAGTAGAAGGAATGGAAACCGTATCAATGCACGAACTCCGTGTAGGGATTGCCCTCCTGATCAAGATAATTATTGTGGATTTGGAGATACAACTGGTGCTGATCAACTTATTACCATACTTGGACAACTCACTCAGGTTATGAATAATAACCTTACTCGTATGGAGCACCCTGATCCGCAACGTGGAGGATCAATGTTAGACCGCTTCATGAGGCAACAACCACCAACCTTTAATGGGAGTACAAATCCTATAGTAGCTGAGCAATGGATAAATTCCTTAGAGAAAATATTCCATGCCTTGGGGAGTAGTGAAAGGGAGAAGGTTGTCATGGCAGTTTACCGCCTCACTGGAGATGCCGATCAATGGTGGTCACTAATTCAAAACACAAAGGAAGATGATGACGTATCGAATATGGAATGGAGGGAGTTCAAAGATCTTTTCTTAGAAAAATACTTTCCTCGTGACCATCGAGCAGATATGGAAAGGCAATTTCTGAGTCTGAGGCAGAAGGAGGATGAGAATGTCGCAAAGTATGAGGCTAACTTTACAAGGTTAGCGAGGCATGCTGCCGATTATATACATAACCCAAGGAGTAAGATTGATCGTTTCTTTGATGGGTTAAAACCATTTCTCCGTCGAGCTTTGGTATCACAATCCTTCTCATCATACGAAGATATTGTCTCGTGTGCTATCAAGACAGAAAAGGAATTCTCTAAGTCTTATGACAACAAAGTAAAGCAAGAGAAGAAGAGAACGGTGGAACAAGAGACAGATAAAGGGAAAAAGGGAAAGAAGGATTTTCCATTATGTGATAATTGTGGGAAGAATCACCCTGGTACTTGCCTAAAAGGAATGGGAGTTTGTTATAAATGTGGAGAAAAGGGTCACCAGGCTCGTGATTGCAAGGGAAAGAAAGAGGCTGTCAAAGTTGAATGCTACAATTGTAGAGAAATGGGTCATTATGCAAATGAATGTCCTAAGGGTCAGGGAAACTTACCTCAGAAAAGGCCAAGGGATCAAGGACAATCTTATGCTGTTACTACAGTTGAAGCAGAATAACTAATGTATTGGTGCTTTTGGACTCAAGGATTATATTCTGGTTATAAGAATAATGTAATATATATATATGGATTGTATTGCAGTACTTTTTGATTTCAGTAAGGTTTTAATATGATTAAGGTAATCATATTTTTAGTATGTGACAATAAGAGAAACTTTTCTTTGTTTGGGGAATCTGATGTTACAATTGATTTTGGAATTTAGAGACCTTTTAGAGAAAGTCTGGATGAAGGTATTTTGGATAACTATAAAGGTTGGAGTGGATTAAGTTGAACTTTGGATAGTATTGTTTACGGTTAAAACATTTATGAAGATTATTTTTGGAATAGTATAGTACTATATTTTTAGGAAAAGGACAACCTGCAGGGTGGGGAATAACCCGTCGCGTCGGACACAGCTGCAGGAATCGAACCCACAACCATAGTGCGACAGGCCTTTATTTCCTACCACTAGCCTACAGGAAGTCCCTGGTTATTACAAAATAGTTTTACTAATCTAAATGGTATGTGTTAACATTTTGAACCTTATACAATTAGGATAAATAGAATATTTTTGAGTTCCGTTACCATTTGGAGTAAAAGT
This sequence comes from Viscum album, assembly GCA_963277665.1. Classification (NCBI taxonomy): domain Eukaryota; kingdom Viridiplantae; phylum Streptophyta; class Magnoliopsida; order Santalales; family Viscaceae; genus Viscum; species Viscum album. The sequence continues at coordinate 1,777,410,817 of OY728143.1, read as the reverse complement.
TGGGTTTGTGGTAAAAATTTATTAACGAATGAAAGTATACATAACATGTATGTATATTCCCTTACGTTCTTAGTAAATCTCATAAATAAATTCCTCAAAATTATAAAAGGTAACTTAAAACAAAAATGTTGTCGGTTAACTTTTCCAACTGGGGATTCAATGACCGTTTAACCAATCACAAGTTTGTGATTTTCTTGTGGTTAAACTTTCTCCTAATCCTGTTTTCTATAACTCTCCATCAGACCTTGATGGTTTGTTTTTCTTCCATATCCATATTTTCATAGAATCCTAGAATGGGCTATATCGGGTGACCTTTGTACTTATCCTGCTTTCTTTTAATTTATATATTTATTAACCTTATTTCCGATGTGGGTTTTCCACAAAGGTATTTTCTATTTTCAACCTTTTATTATCAAAGAAAAATTTCAAATTGCGAGGACGCAATTTATTGAAGGAGGGGAGAATGTAACACCCCAAGCTTCCACGATACGCTTCTCATTCAATAATGCAATAGCTTGCATTGTACGCAAGTTCGAGTTCTAACACACCGCAACTAATCAAAGTAGCCGTTATGAATAGTAATAACCACCTTTTAAATTTATAGAAATTTTATATTTCAAAATGGACTTCATTTTTGTATTCCTAATATTGAAATTAGCCTATGTTGAATTTTTTGTAATTTTCTGAGAACTTCCAAATTTTTATGAATAGTGAAAAATACTTAAAACAACTTTTTTAATAAAAATAATTAATAGTGATAAATTATACTATTTATTGGTTTTAAAGTATAATTGGAATATATTTTTATCATTTTATCCAATGGTGGTCATTAGAATTAATTTGACATTGAAATTGGACATAAACAATTGCCAATCTTTTGATATAAATTGTTTCTTAAAAACACGCTATTTGTTGTGACAGCGGGAATTAATCATAAAATTAATTAATGCAACTTATATGTTTGGAATTTTGTAAAATATACATCATTTTTGAATTTGGAATATCAATTATAGCTTAGGGTGAAATTTTGGCATTGTTCTGAAAAACTTCAATTTTTGATGAATAATGAAACCACTAAGTGGTAGTTAAATAACTGATTTTTCGTTTAAATGAAATATTACCACTTCTGTGATTTGATTTTCAAAAATCCGACATACATGGTTGTCATTAAGAAGTAAAATGTGGTTCAATGAGATCAAAATAATTTTTTGGTGAATAGTAACTTTTAAGTTCTTAACCGCGATTAGTAGTAATTAGTGTAGTTTAAGGTATAAATAATGCTTTAATAATATGAAATGACCTAGACACATGTCCTACCCTCATTGGTTGTGTCATGGCCGACCAAGACAAGCCATGGGTCAACTTGGGGACCCCATGGAGACAATTTGGTTGGGAAATGACATAAATAACTTTTTATTTAATGTAAAAGTAAAAATGACACAAACATGAGTTGTTTTACTAAAACAATTTTTAAGTGGGGTTAAACAAGTCCAAATTTTGATTATAGATATTCATTAGAAAGTTAAAAAGATTTCCTACATCATAATATTTTGTTTATAATTTTTAGACATTAAATAAATTAAATTATTTATGACATCATGATGATGCAGTGATGACCTCATTATTTAACGATTTAAATAAAATGGGAAGATAATGCAAAATCCAAGGCTTACACTTGTCCAAAGCCTATTGGATGAAGATATTTAGAAACCTTATCACCTTAGCCTCTAATTATATAAGTTTGGGACCTTTAGAATCCGAAAAGCATTGTGAAATAATGTAACATTTCAATCTTTCCAAAAGTGCCCCTCCTCTCCACTTATAAAAGGCCCCCACCTCTCCCACCTCATTTACACTTTCAAGCCATTTGGCTCGGCCAACCTCTGCCCAAATACTCTCCCAACATTCCTCCCTTACTCATAGAAGCCTCACTTTGGGCAGAACTCTTCCCAAGGAAGCCTTTGGCTCAAATCAAAAAGAGTTACCCGATTTTGAGGTAATGTCTTTTCTAATGTTGTTTTGTTTTATTTTTCTTCTCCAACACCCTAAACTCTTTTTATTCATTTCTTTTGTAACAACACCAGTATCCTCAATATACTAGGATGTTGTTATAAGAAGGATTCGAGCTACACTTACACACACCTATATCTAATGGTTAAAGAACATACGGTTTCTGTGGATGGCGAATTTCTGCCTCACGAAACGATGATTGTTCAACACTCATATAACACCTTCAAAGGTGTCCATTAAGATGTCACTATTTTTATATATGATATATAATATGTTTATGTTTTACTTATGCTTCTGTATTTCTCATTTATGGCATACTTTATGATTTCCATTATGGGTAAAACGGGATAATTTCATTTTAGGAAGTGCGGACTACCGCCCCCTCAAAGTGATTTGAATCGTTAATGCCATATGTGGGATGTATAAAGGATGGAGTAAATGGTATTATACACTATATTATACTGTAATTATATTATAAATTTATATCATTATGATTTCATCCCATTAAATACGAAATAGAAATGAAAGTAGCGTTCATGCGTACGTACGGCTTACCGTCTCCATGAACGGTGCATTTCATTTCTTACCTCTAAATGTTACGTGGCATTATGAATGAATGTATATACTGTATATATATGATATATATGATATCTACATCATGAATAGAATTCTGGATATAATGGATATTTCACCACATGAACAACTTGTAATTATAAGAAGTTTATTTTTGACTCAAGTACCAAAGATCGACAAAACGACGGTTATTAACTTAAATAATTACATAATGTTCATATCATTGTAATAAGTGATATAATAAGGATAATGAAATTGAAAATGGTTCTTAATAAGGTATATATTAACTCTAGTTTATTATTCAGGAGGTTAAAGAACGGTTGAGTCAAGTCAGACACGAGGTAAGGGAACTTCTTAACCCAATTTCCATTCTTTGGGTTAATCTCCTACTTTCAAATTATGTCATGATATTATTATGTCCTATCTTGTATTTTTACTTTCTTCATGTGTACCTATAGTGAATACACATAATAGATCTATTTTATTTTAAAAATGATCTTTTTAAGGACTTCGTCTCAATCCCCTTTCATTGAGGCATATTTGGTTTTATACACAATTTTCTTTTATACGGTGTATAAACCCCTTTGACTTTTACGGTTATTCAAAAGGAATCTTTTTATACAAAGCGTTTTGCTAAACGACAAAAGGGAATGTTTTTCTTTCCGTACTTATGCGGCGACAACGACTTCTCCGCCGTTGTGACCATTATTTGAGTTTCGGCTTCCTCTACAAGCCATCATTTTTTTTAATGAAAAATAAATACAAAGTTTTAACTTTCTTTTATTTTGGTATTGAAAATGGTTTTGAAAGCGTTTTTATTATATCAATGTGTTGTATTTATATCTTGTGATTGAAATGTGGAAATGTTATGTTTCCTTTATGCATGTTTTATGTGATACGATTATGTTATGGTTTATGATATGTTTAAGCCTATTCATATGAGGAATGCATTGGACTTAATAAGTGACGGGTGGAGCCCGCTATAGCTCCTCGATGCATCAGCAGGTCTCATGAGACAAACTAGTGTCTTGGCACAAGGCCTTGACAAAATATTATTTGTGGTCTTGGCACGAGGCCTTGACTACGTGGTTATGATAGTCTGGCATTATGCATTCCATCATTATGAAAGTGGTTATTGATATTGCATGTGATTATTCGACCAGTAGAATATCCATGTGAAGAAGTAAATGGCATTATCTCATTTTACTTTTGTCATATTATGTTGATGTTCAAGTTTAAAAGGCTTTTGTTTTAGTTATACATTGCCTTAAATGTTTATGTTTATTTACGAAAGCTTCCGCAATATTGTTATCCTTACTGAGCATCTGAGCTCACCCCTTTCAATGTTTTAATATTTTCCAGGATGTGAAGAAGTATTTTATGAATGACCTGCAGGGATAGTCAGAAGAGGATATGAGTGTGGACTATGGAGACTTTGTTATTGTAGTTTTCACTTTATGATGTAATGTAACGTTTACGAATGTATCTAGTGTTTCCAAGGCTACTAAACTAATCGGTCTTTCGAGACTTGATATTTTGTGATCATGACAATGTTACGAAGTAATGCACCGACTCTGGGTAGCTGGGGTCGGGGCGTTACAAAAAGGGAGCAGAGAATGTGGTGGCAGACCATATCAGTAGGATCCCCCCATCCTCAGACATTTTCTCATCCCCCTGTATTCCCATTAATGACATGTTACCTGATGAGCAATTGTACAAAGTGAAAGATGATATTCCCTGGTATGCTGAAATTGTAAATTATTTGGTAGCATCTTGCATTCCTACTGATTTCAACAAAAACCAAGCCAGTTGTCTAAATCATGAGTCTCGTTGGTATATTTGGGATGACCCCTACCTTTGGCGCACATGTAGCGATCAGGTCCTTAGGCGTTGTGTTCCCAATAGCGAGTTTCAATCTGTCCTTAGATTCTGCCACACTCTTGCTTGTGGGGGCCACTTTGGTCCCCAACGGACTGCTCGCAAAGTTCTTGATTCTGCTCTCTTTTGGCCAACACTTTTTCGGGATTCCCGTGAATTTTTTAAATCTTGTCCTCATTGTCAAAGAATGGGGAATGTCTCTAAAAGGAATGAAATGCCACAACAACCCTTGCTCTTTCATGACATTTTTGATGTTTGGGGCATTGACTTTATGGGGCCATTTCCCAATTCTTTTGGCAACCTGTACATTCTTTTGGCCGTTGATTATGTATCAAAATGGGTAGAGGCACGGGCCACAAGGACAGATGATTCCAAAACAGTTTTAGAATTTTTGAGAACTCAGATCTTTTGTAGGTTTGGATTACCTTGGTTCATTATCAGTGACCAGGGTTCTCATTTCTGCAACCGAACAATGCAATCACTTTTGCGTCGGTATGGGGTCGGTCATCAAGTTTCTACTGCATATCATCCACAGACCAATGGTCAAGCTGAGGTGTCAAATAGAGAGGTAAAACAAATTCTTGAAAAAACGGTTCAACCCAATAGGAAAGATTGGAGTCTTAGACTTGATGATTCATTGTGGGCCTACCGTACTACTTTCAAAACTCCCATTGGAATGTCACCCTATCGTCTTGTGTTTGGAAAGAGTTGTCACCTCCCTGTTGAGATTGAGCACCGAGCCTACTGGGCCATCAAAAAATGCAATTCTAATCATTCTGGTGCAGGTGCTAAAAGGAAGTTGTAGATTCAGGAGCTAGAGGAAATGAGAAGAGATGCATATGAAAACTCCAGGATTTATAAGGAGAGAACCAAGGCTGCCCATGATCGTCTTATCCTTCATCGTCAGTTCCATATTGGGCAGAAGGTCCTCCTTTATAATGTAAGGCTGAAGTTGCATCCTGGTAATATTCGTTCCCACTAGTTTGGACCATACATTGTTACTAATGTCTCTCCATTTGGTGTTGTTCAGGTTCAAAATGAAGAAACCAAGCAAACCTTCACTGTCAATGGGCAGCGTCTGAAGCACTTTCATGAACCCGTTCTGGAGTCCCCGATGGAGGAACTCCAAGTTCAAGAAGCACACTATGAATGACATCCACCAGGTTTTATCCTTCCTTCCCACATTCTCTTTTACTTCAGTGAGGACACTGCATACTCTAGGTGTGGGGGGGTGGATACATTCCTGGTATAGTTAGGAATTTTCATTGTTTTCTCCTTTTGTTTTCTCTTTTTGGACTTCTTTATGGTATTTTCATTTTTCCCCATAAACAATTTTGAAGTTCCATGATTTGGTGACCATAATGTGGGGAAAGTAAAAATACCATAACGAAGGCTAAAAAGAGTATTTGTATGAATTTAACATCAGGGAGTGATTTTTAGTGAATTGGTTTTCTATCAATGATATAAATGGTTGTATCTATGTGAAACCTTTGAGATGATTGATACCCATTGTGTGAGTAGTTTTTGGGAAACCTGTGTCACTAATATCTCCAAAACAATTTTCACTAAACCACAAAGTGTGATTATTTCTTACTTAATATAAGGTAAATATATGTTGGGTTAATATTTTTCAACTTTAAATGATATTTCCATATGTTCGTTCCTTATCCGATCTGTTTCATTACTGTACCAGATTGACCTATGCGTGTGTACCTAATGTCCGACTGTTGTACGCCCTCAAAAAAAATTGTTGTGTCTTGGGCAGGTCAAAAACCACTCCTCCTCAACCTTTGATCTTGTTATAACTATTGCAATTAGTGTTGTGAGGAGATCAAACAAAGGGTTGAGAGATGAGTGTGAGATTTGTTCCAATTGCAACTTCAAAAAATATATATATAATAAATGAGGGGAGTGATGAAATGTGAAACATATGGGGATATCTAGGTCGTGAGCTTATGGTTTGACTTCTGGGAATGCTTAAATGAGTGGGTCTTGAAATATGATTACAAAGGATGTAGGACAGGTTCGGTGAAAATCATTTAAAGCTGAATAATGTTAAAATAACCTATATTTATTTGATAGAAAGTGAAAAGAATAGCATGGAATGGTTTTCACACATACACATGGAGATTTAGTGTAATGGTTGACCTTTGAATTCCTTTCTCATATTGGTGTCATAAATCTCTTTGAATTTTATTGTGATATGATTTATGAGACATCTTTTTTCATTTTCACTAGGAAGAACTCCTTGGTGTGGTTCGTGCATTGATCACTTTAGTTTAAATAAAATTTCCTCAAATGATAAGTCTTCAGGATGTTGGAAATATATATATATATATATATTCATCATTGTATTTGGATATGTGACTTTGCCCAGGAGTGCAAATGTTTAGGTGTGGGGGTGTGATCGTACCACGATTCACTGTTTTATTCCACCCTTACACCGCAGTTTTAAACTAGTTTTGTAATGAATATTCCAAATATAATAATAAATTGAACTTTATGTTTGAATCAATAAATTAATTTTAATCAATATTATAATGGGCAATGTTACTTTTTTATATTGTTTCAATGTAGGTGGAGGTGATTTGGAGGGCCCTTGATGAAGTGAAAGAAAAATGGGCCAAAATTGCATGGATTCATGGACATCTATCCACTGTTTTGCATAGTACACAAAATCAGTACATCCAAATTGGATTCAATTTTGTGGTCCTATCCAAAATTTAATATTATAAATTTCATATTAAGTAACCCAATCCTGATTCGGCTTGTATCGGGCCCATCCGAACTGATCTTTCCAAAACACCGAATTTGGACCAAGTCAAATGCGGTGTTCTGTATTTTATCAATATATTGAGTTTTAGTTGTCCAAACAGTTCCAAACTTTTGGTGGAGACAGTCAAGAGGTAGGGATACAACTTTTATATTTTCTCCAAAGCGAGATAAGACTGTATGAAGGCCGAAACGCGTCATGCAAGTGGATTGATGAAATCTGTGTGCCTAAAACCACCTTCCAATTTTCCTATAAAAGGGAACCAAGGGAACCTCATTTGCAAGTTCGGTCAAGGAGTGAAGTGCTGCCAATTTGGAGTCCTATAGGAGTCTCCTAATCACCTCGAAGGTTATGGAGGCCCCTATCCTCATAGAGAGATCAACAATGAAGAAGGATTTCAACCCGAGCTTCCTCCTCCTCCCGATGTCGAGCTAAAAGTTGGGTGTTCGTTGTGAGGGAGCTACACACATGTCAAGGGAGTTCTGATGCATACACTAGCTACTGGTTTGGAGTAATTTGGGTTTTTAAACATTTCATTCCATGTATCTTATTTTATTTCAGATTTGAATTCTTGATTTGATACATGTGAGTGTTATGCTCTTAATTTCTAACTGATCGGTGTGAGGTTTTGAGTGTGTGACTTGTGTTGTTCCGATTGGACATCACAAGAATACTTTTCATACCCAACTTATTGAGATTTCAATATGATTTGGAAGCTCTTATTATATGCATAAGTACTGGACCTTTACAATACGATTGTTACGTCAAGGTTTGGTCCTTAAAGCATTGAAATAAAAGCTTAGGAATTAATCGGGATTCCAATTAATTCCAACCAAAGAATTACTCTAAACCTAAGATGAATCTCTATGAACAATGAACTTGATATGTGTGTAGTGAAATCACATCGACCCTTTTATCTCATATTTCTCAAAATCCACTTGGTCACTCATCTTTTAAGTTATTTCAACTAAGTCATTGTTTTAAACTGTTTTCAAAACCACCCCCTCTCTTAGTCATTTTTATTAAAAATACACACTCTAAACCTACCAATGCTCCTTGAGAGACGACCTAGGGTTTACCCTAGACTATAAATCAACCTTAAAAATATAATCAATTTTACGTGTCACGACAACGCGGTCAACTATATAGAATGCACCACCAATACTTCAATGCTTCAAGTGCAAAGAAATGGGGAATTATGCTAACCAATGCCCTAATACAAGGTATAATGATGATCGACCACAACAACCTCTTAAGTTGAAGGAAAAAGGGAGGTCACATGCGATAACTATTGGCGATGTTGAGTATGACAATGATGTAGTGGAATTATTATGTGTTTATGTAATGGGATTCCAAAATAATGTTGTGGGATCTCATTTATAGTATTGTAGAATATTGTAATATCTATGTATTGGTTTATTGTGGTACCGGTAACCATGAAAAGTGATTGAAATATTTTTGGAAAGCAGATGACATGTGCATAATGAAGGTATAAGAAGAAAATATTATGTTTGATAGTATTCCTAATCTCATGATTGAGATAAGGACAAAGTGATATCATGGTTTGAGTATATAGAATTTTTGAGATTTTGGTATGTGGAAAGAGTTAACTTTTGATAGAATTCATGTTTTAACTAAGGTTCTATGGTAATACATGTTTCAAAAGAATACATGATTAAGGTAATCACATGTTTGGAATGTGATCAACAAGATAAATCTTGTGATATATGAGGGATAAATGATGGTATTCACGTGCTTGTTATATGAACTTTTTAGTAATCATTCTCTTTATACTATGAGTTTGGAAAGAAGTATTTTGGATAAGTCTTAAGGTTGGAATGGATTAAGTTGAACATAAGATAGTATTGTTTAAGGCTAGAACTTTTTTTCAATTTTATTTCTAGAATGTTATAATAGTATAGTTTAAGAAAAGGGACAACCTGTAGAATGGGCGAAAAGGATGCGGGAATCGAACCCACAACCAAAGTGCGACATGCCTTTATCGCCTACCACTGGCCTACAGGAAGTCCCTAGTTAGTATAAATTAGTTTTATTTGATTAAGCGGTATGATAGTTGGAGTCTAAGTCCATTTTTGGAATCATATACAATTAACCTCACCATAGATGGACTTATGTATATTTAATAACTTTTGCTAACCTTTTGATTGAGACAGATGGAATGACCTATCATTCTATCGCATGATCTGCTAACACTTCACGAATGAAAAATTCAACTTCATTTCTTTAAGAGATGAAGTGGAAATTGGTCAAGGAATGACCAACTGTGAGATTGTACCAAAATCAATTAAGTATTTCTTCTAATTCCAATTTTTTTTCATATTTAGGGAAATTATCTTGAAAACCAAAAACGTTGTCCTAGATGGTACCTTAGATCATCACAAATTTATGGATTTGTGATTGTTGTCTATTTTATAGCCATGTTCTCTACTACTCTCCATCAGAACTTGATGAATATATTTCTCTTCCATATCCATATTTTCACCTATGTTCTCTTCTGTGGAAACCCGGTGATGAGTTAATTTGGTTAACCGTTATGTTTCATACTTCACTTTTTAAAATTAAGTTTTATTATTCCTTTTTACGATGTGGTTTTCTATGAATGAAACTTTCAAGTAATAAACTATTTATAACCCTGACGAATTTTGAGGGTGAAATTCATTTTAAGGGGGGTAGAATGTATCACCCAGAGATTTTATGAGATATATTATTTTTAATTTCATTGATGTCTTCTATTTTACATTACACCAAGATTATCGTGTACTATACACAACACCGTATTAGTTTGTAGCATACGCAACACTATTCTTGTCTCGTGTTACACACAATTTCATGTTCGTTTTGTAGAATTTATTCTACGCAACATTAAGTATAGATTTTGTTTAATGTATAAATGAAATAAGTTTTGATTAATTTATATGTAACACCAAAGGGAGCTTGTACTACACGCATCCCTGACTTGGCTTGCATTCACATAGTCATGACCTTCCTTGATAGCGTGTGTAGCACGCAATACCGGGTTTCTCTAAACAATGATATGTTATTAAAATATTATATAAACTAACCATTATGAATAGTAATATCCACTTTTTGAAATTTTATAAATTTTATCTTTCAAAATGGACTTGATTTTTGGATTCTAAATATCGAAATTATTATAGGGTGAATTTTTGGTATTTTTCTGAAAACTTTCAATTTTTGATGAATAGTTAAAACACTGAGTTATTAGTTAAAACCGACTTTTTATTTAAATAATCATTTATTTTATTTAAATTTATTTTAGGTAAAAATAGATATATAATACCTATATTATTTCAATGTAATTAATTGGAGTCATTTTATAATAATTTTAGATATATAAAAATTTTATTGAACTTTTTACCGTCTTTTACACACCTCTTAGGAGAATTTGCAAATTTACATAAAACATAATTTTACTGCTTCTGTGAGTGGAATTTCAAAAAACCAAGAGACACAATTGATATCAGTAAGTAAATTTTAGTTCAATAAGATAAAAAAAAATTTGGTGAATAGTAACTTTTTACTTTTATTTACCACGGTTAAAATTAAATAGGGTAATTAACGGTAAAAATGATATTATTATTACCCTAACACATGTCCTAATTCCATTGGATAAGTGTAATTCGACCAAAAAAAACCTTAGGACTAAAATATTACCCTTTAGTTCCACTTGGATTAGATTAGGACATTTATTATTATTTTATTTAAAGAAGAGTTAAAATATTTAAAATCAAAGTTTAATAACTAAAAATTTTTTAATATAGGGTTATACATAAGATAAATTATAATATAAGTATTCATAAGAAATATAAAAATATTTCCTACATAATGGTATTTTATTTTTAATTTTTAGACATTAAATAATTTAATTTATTTATGGTACAATGATGATGCAGTAATTACCTTATTAATGAAATATTAACATAATTGATATTATAAATACCCAAATAAATGTAATTTGAGACTTTTTATGAATTAAAATAATTTTATAGGTTAATATAACATATTAGGGTTGGTTAGATGAATTTTTTTTGAAGTAATAATGCTGTTATGAATTTAGAGAAAAAAAATACCAATTAGTGTCAAAATTGACATAAAAGAGTTTTTAAAACAAATATTATATTATTAATTGATATAATGGTCCTAAAAATCTAAGGTTAGGTAAAAATACTTATATAATAATATATATTACATTAATGAACCAATTGGGGTTCGATTGGCAGTTTATAGTAAGTTTATTAACCATATAGTGTAAGAATACAAGAAGACACGGTAAAAGTTAAATTATTTAACTTAGAGTTAAATCTAAATGATAAGGTTAAAATGGTAACCTAAACTTGTCTAAAACCTATTGGTTGAGATTATTTAGACCCATACCCACCCTATCCTCTAAATAAGTCACTTTGGATCCATTATAAACCGAATATGAATTTATTATAAAATAATATTTTAAGTTTTTCCTAAGGTGCCCCTCACCCCTCTTATAAAAGGGCACTCCCCCTTCTCTCTAATTCAGACCTCAAAATCTATTTGTCTCAGCCAACCCCTGCCCAAATACTCTCTCAAATATCTTCCCTTCATTATAGAGTCCTTAATTTAGTCATAAAGTCAACCTAAGGATCCCTTTTGATCAAATCAAAAGGAAAAACCCAAAGAAATGGTAAATATATTACCACTTATTTCAAGTTCCTTTCTTCTTACACTTCCTCATTATTTTTTGTTTCCATTCTAAAATAATAAATCTAGTATATTATATATAATTTGATGTTATTATAAAAATTTTACAACCATATTTGTTATTTTATCTATCCTATGAATGAAAAAGTCATCACACGTGCGTATGTACGGCTTACCGTCTCCACGTCGTGGTGTAGTTTGTTATTAAAACATTTCATCATTTGGATGGGTATAATAATGAGTATAAATGAAATAAATAATAAATATAACATTATTATTATTCTTTAAATATGATATACCATCCAATTATATATGATTTTAATATCAAAATAATGATATTGTCACTCATGCGTACGTACGGACTACCGTCTCCACGAACTTGATGAGATTCATTTTACATGATTAACCATTCAAGTATGATTATAAAGTATATATAATAAATAATCATGAAATATATTACATAATAATTATACTGGATTTATGTACATATATTTTTCATTTACTTAATTCCATTCAATTCAATGAGGAAAAGAAAATAGCGTTCATGCGTACGTACGGCCTACCATCTCCATGAACGGTGTATTTTATTCCATTTATCGATCTATCATATATATCTATATGATGAATATATATTATAAATAAATCATGTTTTAAATTATGTAATTATGTGAATCAGGATATAAGTAATAATATCAAGAACAACAAGTCAAAACACGTATGATAAATGATACGATTTTACCCAAAACGCTGCTTTAACATGGACTTTACAAAAGAACAGGTAATGTAAAGTCATAAGTAAATCATATATAATATCATAAATATTATTATGGTTATGTTACAAGTTAATAATATTTTTAAACCCACTATATAGGAGTCTCAGACACATACGGAAGAAATTGGACATAAGGTAAGGGATAAGAATTCCAATCTCGTTCTTATCCGAGATTGTTTATTCGTAAGTATTTACTGAGGTTATGTATATCATTCATGTCCATGTTTTTTCAAAATGTTTTCATAAAATGTTTACTATTCTTACATGTAAGTTTAAAGTCATTTTTACCCTTTTATAACTTTTACCACAAGGTATGGAAGGAATCTTTCTTTTGTTTACCATACGAGGTACTTTTTGACTTTTCCGGAAAAAGTACGAGGAGAATGTTTTTTTAACTTATACGACATGAATGGATTTTTACAGTTTCATAACGCCTTATCTTCATGAAGTTACCTCTACAATATTTCATGATTATTTTCAACAAAATCCTTTTCTTTTAAAATTGCATGGCAGTTTGTGAAAATAAAATGATTTTGAAGAAGAAAGGATATTTTCCTCGAGAATTTATTTCAAGTGTTTTGTCAAAACTATTTTCCATCTAAGATGAAATTATTTAGTATGATTATGTTTAAAGTGTAATTTCTCTATTATTTACATGGTTTTATTCTTCTTATGATGAAATTATATCCATTTCTTTTATATAGATTATGTTATGATGGGATGATGTTTATGAAATCCATTTTATTCATTGGGTTATTATGAATGATGTATGTTTATTTTGTGGCACACGAAAGAATGATTTCATTATGATATGGGTGAGACCTATATCTCCCTCCAATGCACAGGATAAATATTTATATCTCATGAGATAGACCTGGCTGGAACAGCAAGTTAATCCAGTTCAGTGATACAGGACTGGAATGAGGAGTGAAATCGATTCAATAAGGGACTTTGTCCACTATGATGGTCTTGGAAGCAATGCCTTGGCTACTATAGAAATCATAACATGTGATTAATGGTTACCACAATTACATGTTTTATTCCCATGCTATTTTATCAAGATTAATGTTCCTTTATGATCTATGCTTTATATACTGCCAAGATTTATGTCATTGCTTATGTTCATGTTTTCACGTTCACATGTTTATGGATTATTTTTATGTTCTCCACGTTTACCCTTACTAAGCATTTGAGCTCACCCTTTTTATGTTTTCTTTTCCCCAAGATATAAATAAATGTTTTAGGTAAGAAAACAAAAGAGGAAGATATTTATGGGAGATGTTGAAGATCTTTCACCATGATTAGAAAATTATGTTTCGAGTTTCCAAAGACACTAAACTATTACAGTCCTTGGGTGTCATTTTTTGTTATGTATTAAGTATTCTGCAAAAGTAATGTAATTTCTATGTACTTCAAGCTTGGGTCTCTACATTTGGTATCAGAGGAAAGGTTTAGTTAACCTTTAGAAAGTAGGATGAAAAAACATTAGTGAAATCCCTAGAGATATTTCTAAGGTATGCCTAGGGATGTCTCTAAGGTTAAGTATAAGTATAGGTTATAGTCCTAGAATTACAGTAACGATCTTATAATTAAACCTAAGATGTTATATATTGAAGGTACTCCCCCTTTATTATGTTGTTTTCTTAGCATGATTTTTGCCTCTCACACTATTCTTTTTTGGTTTTTAGATGATGGTTGGAACCTGAAGGAATTGTGTTAATAAATGTAATGGACAATGAAATGATTGTCCTCCATAACAAACCAATGTTATGGGAGATGGAGTGAAAAAACTTATTGCTATACTTACCCAAGCTATGAATCATTCTGGACTTCCAAATGAGAAAAAAAAGGAACAATATTCTATTGAGTCCTTCATGATGCAATGTCCACCTTATTTCAGTGGGTCTTCTGATCCACTTATTGTTGAATAATGTATTAGTACCATTGAAAATATATTTTCTATACTTCACTGTTGAGAGAATGAAAAAGTCATTTTGGTTGTTTACCGGTTAGAAGGTGAAGCAGACCAGTGGTGGACTCTAGTTAAAAATACAAGGCCCCGAGATGAAATTGAATCCATGGAATGGGACGAGTTCAAGAACTTGTTTTTCAATAAGTAATTCCCTCATATTCTTCGAACAAAGATGGAAAATGAGATCCTTGAGGTTAAGAAAAAGGATGATGAATCTGTTGGTATATACGAGGCGAATTTTACAAGGCTTTCAAGGTATGCATCTAGCTTTATCATCCAACCTGAAAGTAAATTTGATCGATTCTTCAGTGGCTTAAAACCATGTCTTTGAAGGGAATTAGCTATAAGAGACTTCAGTAGGTATGAAGAAATTGTGCATTGTGCTATCAAGGTAGAACTGTAAGTTGGTGTAACATATCCATATCATGGTTTTGACAAGAAATGAAAGATGGAGTTCAATGAAAAATCTCTAAACAATGGTGAAAAGAAGATGAATGTTTCGTTATGCTCAAAGTGTGGAAAGAATCATGGTGGAGATTATATTAAAGGGACTAGAAAATGTTTTAAGTGTGGAAAAGAAGGTCATCGAGTAGTTGAGTGTCAAAGTAATGGGAAAAAGGTGGCTAATGATGAGAATAAATAAAAGACTATAGAGAATGCACCACCAACACTTCAATGCTTCAAGTGCAAGGAAATGGGGCATTATGCTAACCAATGCCCTAATACAAGGTATAATGATGATCGACCTCAAAAACCTCTTAAGGAAAAGGACAAAGGGAATTCACATGCGATCACTATTGGCGATGTTGAGTATGAAAAAGATGTAGTGGAATGATTATGTGTTTGTGTAACCGGATTCCAAAATAATGTTGTGAAATCTCATTTATAGTATTGTGGAATATTGGAATATCTATGTATTGGTTTATTGTGGTACCGGTAACCATGAAAAGTGATTGAAATATTTTTGGAAAGCAGATGATATGCGCATAATGAAGGGATAAGAAGAAAATATTTTGTTTGATAGTATTCATGAGCTCATGATTGAGATAAGGACAAAGTGATATCATAGTTTGAGTACATAGAATTTTTTGTATTTTGGTATGTGGAAAGAGTTAACTTTTGATAGAATTCATGTTTTCACTGAGGTTATATGGTAATACATCTTTCAGAAGAATACATGATTAGGGTAATCACATGTTTGAAATGTCACCAACAAGATAAATCTTGTGATATATGAGGGATAAATGATGGTATTCACGTGCTTGTTATATGATCTTTTTAGTAATCGTTATATTTATAATATGAGTTTGGAAAGAAGTATTTTGGATAAGTATTAAGGTGGGAATGGATTAAGTTGAACATCAGATAGTATTTTTTAAGGCTAGAACTTTTTTCCGATTTTATTTCCGGATTATTATAATAGTATAGTTTAAGAAAAGGGACAACCTGCAGAACGGGCGATAACCCATCGCGTCGGACAAGGATGCGGGAATCGAACCCACAACCAAAGTGAGACATGCCTTTATCGCCTACCATTGGCCTACAGGAAGTCCCTGGTTAGTAGAAATTATTTTTATTTTATTAAGCGGTATGATAGTTGGAGTCTAAGCCCATTTTTGGAATCATATACAATTAACCTCACCCTAGATAGACTTATGTATATTTAATAACTTTTTCTAACCTTTTGTTTGAGATAGATGGAATGGCCTATCATTCTATCGTATGATCTGTTAACACTTCACGAATGACAAATTCAACTCCATTTCTTTAAGAGATGAAGTGGAAACTGTTCAAGGAATGACCAACGGTGAGATTGTACCAAAATCAATTAAGTATTTCTTCTAATTCCAATATTTTTCATCTTTAGGGAAATAATCTTGAAAACCAAAAACGTTGTCCTAGATGGTACCTTAGATCATCACAAATTTATGGATTTTTTATTGTTGGCTATTTCATAGTCATGTTCTCTACCACTCTCCATCATAACTTTATGGTTAGATTTCTCTTCCATATCCATATTTTCACCTATGTTCTCCTCTGTGGAAACCCAATGATGAGTTAATTTGGGTAACCGTTATGTTTCATACTTCATTTTTTAAATTAAGTTTTAGTATTCCTTTTTACGATGTGGGTTTCTATGAATGAAACTTTCAAGTAATAAACGATCTATAACCCCGACGAATTTTGAGGGCGAAATTCATTTTAAGGGGGGTAGAATGTAACACCCCGAGATTTTATGAGATATATTCTTTTTAATTTCATTGATGCCTTCTATTGTACACTACACCAATATTAGCTTGTACTATATGCAGCACCGTATTAGCTTGCAGTATACGCAACACTTTTCTTGGCTCGTGTTACACACAATTTCAAGTTCGTTTTGTGGAAATTATTCTACGTAATATTAAGTATAGATTTTGTTTAATGTATAAATGAAATAAGTTTTGATTAAGTTATACGCAACACCAAAGGGAGATTTCACTACACGCATCCCTGACTTGGCTTACATTACACGCAATTACGACCTTCCTCAATAGTGTGTGTAGTACGCAATATCGGGTTTCACTAAACGACGATATACTATTAAAATATTATATAAACTAGCCGTTATGAATAGTAATACCCACTTTTTAAAATTTTATAAATTTTATCTTTCAAAATGGACTTTATTTTTGGATTCGGAATATCGAAATTAGCATAGGGTGAATT
The DNA here is from genome assembly GCA_963277665.1 of Viscum album. Lineage (NCBI taxonomy): Eukaryota > Viridiplantae > Streptophyta > Magnoliopsida > Santalales > Viscaceae > Viscum > Viscum album. The sequence goes on along the minus strand of OY728143.1, from coordinate 1,777,393,414 downwards.
TTTGGTATTTTTCTGAAAACTTTCAATTTTTGATGAATAGTGAAAACACTAAGTTATTGGTTAAAACCGACTTTTTATTTAAATAATCATTTATTTTATTTAAATTTATTTTAGGTAAAAATAGATACATAATACCTATATAAGTTCGATGTAATTCATTGGAGTCATTTTATAATAATTTTAGATATATAAAAATTTTATTGAACTTTTTACCGTCTTTTACCCACCTCCTAAGAAAATTTGCAAATTTACATAAAACTTAATTTTACCGCTTTTGTGAGTGGAATTTCAAAAATCCGAGAGACACGGTTGATATCAGTAGGTAAAATGTGGTTCAATAAGATAAAAATAATTTTTTTTTAATAGTAACTTTTTACTTTTATTTACCACAGTTAAAAGTAAGTAGGGTAATTAAGGGTAAAAATGATATTATTATTACCCTAACACATGTCCTAATTCTATTGGATAAGTGTAATTCGACCAAAAACAACCTTAGGAATAAAATATTTCCCTTTAGGTCCACTGGATTTGATTAGGATATTTGTTATTATTTTATTTAAAGAAGAGTTAAAATAGTTAAAATCAAAGTTTAATAACTAAAACATTTTAAATATATGGTTATACATAAGATAAATTCGACTATAAATATTCATTAGAAAGCTAAAAATATTTCCTACATAATGGTATTTTATTTATAAATTTTAGACATTAAATTATTTAATTTATTTATGACATAATGATGATATTGTAATTACCTTATTAATGAAATATTAACATAATTGATATTATAAATACCCAAATAAATGTAATTTGACACTTTTTAGGAATTACACTAATTTTCTAGGTTAATATAACATATTAGGGTTGGTTAGAAGACTTTTTTTCGAAGTAATAATGCGTTTATGAATTTAGAAAAAAAACAAAATACCAAATAGTGTCAAAATTGACATAAAAGAGTTTTTAAAACAGATATTATATTATTAATTGATATAATGGTTCTAAAAATCTAAGGTTCAGCCAAAAGACTTATATAATAATATATATGATATTAATGAACCAATTGGGGTTCCATTTGGCTTGGCCAAACCCTGCCTAAATACTCTCTAAACTGTCCTCCCTTCATCCTAGAGGCCTTACTTTAGTCAGAAATCCAACCTAAGGAGCCATTTTGATCAAATCAAAAGGAAGAATCCGAAGAAGAGGTAAATATCTCACCACCTATTTCAAGTTCCTTTCTTCTTCCAATTCCTCCTTTGTTGTTTTCATTCTAAAATAATAACTCCAGTATCTTCTATATATTGTGATGTTATTATAAAAATTGTACAACCATATTAGTTATTTTATCCATCCTATGAATGAAAAAGTCACCACACATGCGTACGTACGCCTTACCGTCTCCACGTCGTGGTGTAGTTTGTTATTCAAACATTTGATCATTTGGATGGGTATAATAATGAGTATAAATGATATAAATAATATATATAACATTATGATGATTATTTATATATGATATAACATCCAATTATATACGATTTTAATATCAAAAGAATGATATTGTCATTTGTGCGTACGTACGGACTACCGTCTCCACGAACGCGGTGAGATTCATTTTTCATGATTAACCATTCAAGTATGATTATAAAGTATATATAATAAATAATCATGAAAGATATTACATAATAATGATACTATATTTATGTACATATATTTTTCATTTACTTAATTCCATTCAATTCAATAAGGAAACGAAAACAGCGTTCATGCGTACGTACGGCCTACCGTCTCCATGAACGGTGTATTTCATTCCATTTATCGATCTATCATATATATTTATATGCTGAATATATATTATATATAAATCATGTTTTACATTCTGGAATTATGTAAATCAAGATATAAGTAATAATATCAAGAACAACAAGTCAAAACATGTACGATAAATGAAACGATTTTACCCAAAACGCTGCTTTAACATGGAATTTACAAAAGAATAGGTAATATAAAGTCATAAGTGAATCATATATGATATCATAAATATTATTATGGTTATGTTACAAGTTAATAATATGTTTAAACCCACTATACAGGAGTCTCAGACACATACAGAAGAAATTGGACATAAGGTAAGGGATAATTATTCCAATCTCATTCTTATCCGAGATTATTTATTCTTAAGTATTTACTAGGGTTATGTTAATCATCCATGTCCATGTTTTCTCAAAATGTTTTCATAAAATGTTTACTATTTTTCTATGTACATTTAAAGTCATTTTTACCCTTTTATGACTTTTACCACAAGGTATGGAAGGAATCTTTTTTTTTTACCATACGATGTACTTTTTGACTTTTCCGGCAAAAGTACGAGGAGAATGTTTTTTTTAACTTATACGGCATGAATGGATTTTTATGGTTTCATAAAGCCTTATTTTCATGAAGGTTCCTCTACAAGATTTCATGATTATTTTCAACAAAATCCTTTTCTTTTAAAATTACATGGCATTTTGTGAAAAGAAAACGATTTTGAAGAAGAAAGGATGTTTTTCTCAAGAATTTATTTCAAGTGTTTTGTCAAAACTATTTTCCATCTAAGATGACATTATTTAGTATGATTATGTTTCAAGTAGAATGTCTCTATTATTTACATGGTTTGATTCTTCTTATGATGAAATGATATCCATTTCTTTTATATGGATTATGTTATGATGGGATGATGTTTATGAAACCCATTTTATTCGTTGGGTTATTATGAATGATGTATGTTTATTTTGTGGCACATGAAAGAATGATTTCATTATGAGGTGGGTGGGACCTATATCTCCCTCCAATGCATTTGGTAAAGATTTATATCTCATGAGATAGACATGGCTGGAACGACAAGTTAATCCGGTTCAGTGATACAGGACTGGAACGAGGAGTGAACTTGATTCAGTAAGGGACTTTGTCCACTATGATGGTCTTGGCAGCAATGCATTGACTGCTATGGAAATCATAACATGTGCTTAATGGTTGCCACAATTACATGTTTTATTCCCATGCTATTTTATCATGATTAATGTTCCTTTATAATCTATGTCTTATGTACTGCCAAGATTTATGTCATTGCTTATGTTTATGTTTTTACGTTCAGATGTTTATGGATTGTTTTTATGTTCTTCATGTTTACCCTTACTGAGCATTTGAGCTCACCCTTTTTATGTTTCTTTTCTCCAGGATATAAATAAAGGTTTTAGGTAAGAAAACAAAAGGGTAAGATATTTATGGGAGATGTTGAAGATCTTTCACCCTGATTAGAAGATTATGTTCCGAGTTTCCAAAGACACTAAACTATTATGGTCTTTGGGTGTCATTTTTTGTTATTTATTAAGTATTTCGCAAAAGTAATGTAATGTCTATGTACGTCAAGCTTGGGTCTCTACAGAGAGCCTCTCTCTTCGCATGCTTTCTAGAGAGAGAGTCTCTCCATCTCAAGTGGAGATCCAAATTCCCCCTTCAAGCATCGAAGGTTGAGGATTGCGGTGATCGTCAGGACGTCGAAGATACCATCAGATTGCCGCACTAGCACTTGGATTTTGACGATCGGCGCTCCCGTAGTTTTTTGAAGCGCGTGTGGATGATCGAGAGGGATCCTGCTCTGGATCCTTCATGCGACAATCGCTAACGATGGGTTGAAGTCGACCGCACCTTCAGATCTGAACAAGTATGTTCTCAGTTTTATTTTTGTGCTCTTTTAATTTATGCGAGATCCTTGGACCTTACTGGGTCTCAGATCGTCAGCGGTGACAGGTTTCATCATCCTGACGATTAAAAGTTTTAAATTCCCTAGCTCATCAGCTTCCGTTGTGGGCCTCGGTTCCTTAAATTAGTATCAGAGGGATCGTGTAATTTTTTTGAGCCAAATAAAAAAAATTATAAAATTAAGTAGAGGGTTTGAAATCAGTTCCAACGGTTCAAACCGCACGCCGATCCAATTTCAAACGGCCAAGTTATGGCCACTTGAAATTTTAGATATGGATCAAATTTGTGGTTTGATATCGGGTTTTAAAATTTTATTCATTGTTTTCGATAATCCTGAAAAACCGGTCAAGTTACGATCGGTTTTAGTTCCTCGGAAATAATTCCAATCCTACACAAATTATATTTTTGAAATTTTATAATTTGAATAATAATTTTAATTATTATAATAATGTTTATTTTATTATTATAATAATATAATAATAATAAATTATTATTTTATTATAATAATTTTATTATTATTATATTGAAAGTCTATACAATAGACTTTTAAAAAATGTGTGTAGAAAATACAAATCAAAACAAAATTAAAAACTCAAGTGGGGTGAGGTGGGCTGGATATTAAAAGTAAAAAAAAAAAAAAAAAAAAAAAAAAAAAGGATGCCTTTTAAAATTTTCGGCTAAGGGTGGCCCCCCTGTCCCCTCGGCCTTCCGTGGCTGGTGGACCTAGCCGGCCCAGATCCGTGGCGCACCAGGAGCGACGGCCTCCTCGAGGTCGCCCTTCGTCGCCCCTCCGACCTGGCGCCGCCGCGGGCTGTCCCGCTGGCTCACCTAGCATCGTTGCCTCCCGCTCGAGCCAGCCGATTGCCCCATCCGTCGCCCCTCACTCTGTCGGCACAGCTCTGCACCGCCCGAACCCCGCGTTGTTGTCGCGACGCTCCAGCCCGGCAGCCGCCCTCCGTCGGACCTACACCAGCCCGCGGCAGCGCCGCGCCCTCCTTCACGAACGCCGGATCGGCACTTCGCCGCCCGCCGTGGCCACCGCCCGGAACCGGCCAGACCAAAGCCACGGCACCCTTCGGTCGAGCTCCGCCCGCAATTCCCTCCACGGTGTCGGCGACCGCTGCTCCCACATTTGGCGACTTAGATTTGGTTCGTGGCCCTCCTCTGTAGTGTGCCCCAGCTGCCACGGATGGTCATGGCCCTCTTTGACCTCGTCGGCACCCAGATCTGGAAGGCAGGCAAGTACGTCGCCGACTAGTGTGCTCCAGCGGACATCAAACCCTATGAGCTAACCCGCAATTGGGTTCCGCGGGACCCAAAACACCTGGGACCGGGCCCGGTCTTCCCAATCTAAAACGGGTTTGGTCTTGCCTGGTCTAGTTTAGGTTTTGGTTGGCCCATTTTGGATCTAGGCAGATTTAGCACGACCCGCAATGGGTCATAGCGAGTGTTTTGTAGCCCAAGTTATAATTAAATTAATTAATTTAATTAATTTAATTTTTGAATTAAATTAATTAATATATTAATTGTGGTTTAAAATAAAAAAAATTTAAAGCCGAATAAAATTAATTCAATTGGGTTACTAAATTGAATTAGATTAATTAATTTAATTTTTGATATTAAAACTAAATTAATTAGCAGATCAATAAATAATTAAATTAATTGAATTATTTAATTCATTTAATTCATTTAATTTAATTAAATAACCCTCGTACTTATTTAATGCATTTTACTTTTTATCGCGCATTATTTTACCCACATACTGGTCTTGAGTACCGACCCGTGTATGTTTGTATTTATTTATTTAATTAATTAACCGCGTGTGATGTTTGTAATTAATTAAATGGCGGTCTGCGCATCGTCTTTATTTTTAGTTAAAATGTATAAGGGCATGCGCACCCCATTTTACCTGATGTACATTTACACCCTTGTTCCCCTCTCCAATGCACGAGTATCATTGTACTTCACATGAGGCGGTGTACGTTGATTAAGACGATGCAAGACGTGATGTGGAGCTCGCCAAGACAAGATGATACTCCATATGAGAAGCGGACATACATAATGAGGGTGAGGTGCATCAAGAGTCAAGCTATGACTCAGGTATGATCCCCCTAGGTCGTTTATATGCTCAAGACTAGTCAGGTAGTAGTTTACCTTTATGCATTTATTTATTGTTTTATGCATTTTATAACAGCAAGAAAATACATAAAATAATAAATAATAAAATACATAAAGAAGCGACGTGTGTGTTTCTATTAATGTTTAGTTGTGAGTGCGACAACATAGATGAACAAGATTAATAGAAATGGATTACATTTGTCGAGAGAAAAACACAAAAACCCTCAAAGTAATATTAGGTCATTATCACCTTCCATCATTCAAGTTTGAACAAAACCAGATGTTCAGGGTTCTGATCATGCCAAAGCTGAGGAAGCCTCTTACTACCGAGGAGTTCTTATGAGGGTGGTGGGTTGAATTAATTAAAATTGCAGAAAATAAATAGCCAAAGCTAGCTTGTTGTAATTTTAGAGGCAAGCATTGAGTAAATCAAGTAATGGTTTTAGAAGCTGAGACTTCAATCAATGGATCAAGGAACCGTGAGTTAATACGGCTGACCAGTCAAAAGCATACCTTGAACCCTTCGAGTGGTGGCGTAACCAAAGTTTGTAGACTATGAGGGGTGGTTCAAGGATCATTTCCACTATAAAACTCAAGCGATAGTGTATTCTGATTCTAGTATAGAGGGTTCCTAGAATTTGATAAAATACTGAGAGACATTTAACGATTTAAATAATTAATTGGTAATGTCTAATTTGGTAATCAACATAAAAGTACTTATCTGTTAAAGTTTATTTTTGTAGATAAATGGCAAGCAATACCACAATAAAAAGTGCGATAAATATTGAACAAAGTTAATGTCCAAACTAGCACAAATTTCCAAGTGTAGTATAGGCGCACACACACATTACTACTATATCGAAAATTTAGGGTGCTAGTGTCCCTACCTGATATGTCACCTTAGGAAGCGAGGGTGTAAAATGCTTATAGGAGACTCATGAATCGAGCATATGCTGGTTCTGTCATAATACTATCATCAATGTCTGATGTTAGTTGTAGTCACTACATTGTGACATGGATGATAAGAACATGTAGTCTCATCTCTGAGAAGTTACCAAAGAGAAAGTTAAGGAAGATTTGAATGTGATGATTACATTGGCTTTGTGTAAACTTGAAAGGTGGACTATGATCTTTCATCACATCCCATTCTTATATATTTTCACCCAATTACTCTAGTTTTTTTTAAGGATACAAACGAACAATATGGAGTAAGCGCTTCATTTCCTTTTAGGTAAGGTTCACCAAGTAATAAGAATATAAAAGATAGATTAATCTTTAATTCTTATGGCGAACATTTTGAAAGAAAAGGCTAAAATTCCAATGAAAAGTTACACAATAGGGACCTTTGTAATGTCCTTCAAAGAATAGAGGTTGGTTATTTAACATGAGGTTATTTGCATCACTTATTATAAAATAAATTTATGGAAGTTTTAAATGCAAAAACTGAATTGAATAAGCAAGAACTCACTTCTTCTTCAGTGTATATTCATCAAATACAAATATTATTTCTGACATACTTCTTGGGTATTAAATACCATATTCTTTTCACATATGTGTATTGAAATATAGTAACCAAGTAAGTATATTAACATTACAAAAAGTAAGGTGTTTTCTCCAAGCAGCTGAGAAAGGGTGATTCCTAAGTCAGTGGTGAGAAACACATAACTTCTTATTTCCAAGTGAATGATACTAGTTGAACAAGTTGTTATCATTGAAACATTTATCTCACGTGCCCTTTGAACATAATGAGACATTATTCCAAGATTAGGAATGAATGTTTTTTGTGGTAACATACTCAACAAAATAGTTCAGTGGTACTTGAATCATAGGCAATAAGCGATGAATATAAAAAATGTAAGACTTTTACCCAATTGTGGCCAGATAATTCTCTGTCAAGTAAAACTAAAACTATATGTCAGGTATATACCCAGTATGGTATTTAGTCTCAGAATAGCTAAACACATCTGGTATAATCGACGTCTTTAGTTTGGACAAAGAAACCTTTATAAATAAAGGTATGCCACAAGACTTTTGGAATTAGTTCAACAGTTGAGTGTGAACTATTCAAAGGGGTAGCTAGTGGTAAAGATACTTTATAAGATTACATTAAGTTATTAAGGAATGTGATAGTGAAGTATATGCATGGTCAGAAGATATAAGGTGTTTTAGATCGGGATGCTGAAGAATATCTTGACCAAGCATTCATTGGTCATGATAATGTAGTGTGGAGTAATTCTTAAATGCACATTACCTTATCTACATCACGACATTGATGTTCATAAGGAGGATCGATGATGAGTCTTACATATGAACATTTTTCAACAAAATGTAGCATGTATAAATTCTTAAACGCACGTTTTATACATCAAAGTTATGATGTAAGTAGTATCAATGTTCAACCTACAGTAACTTCCATCATATTTCAAGATGTGCTTTGCAAATAACAGCAAAAACCCATAACTAATAATCCAAATAAAAATGACAAATAGATGTCATACGAGTCATAATATGATGAAAATCCATTATGTCATAGGATATGTGTTTATATGCAAAATTTTGTTAGGATTTAAACAAACATGCATCAAGCTAAACACATTGCACAACTAAGGTTATTATCCTAACAGTTGCTTAGGATACTATATAAATCCCTAATATAGATTAGTGGTAGTCAAGTGATAGAATACATTTCTATATAAGGGTTCACATCTCTATTAGAGATAGTGGGAGATGGATTGACTTGGATTTAGTCAATTCTATAGATGCATAAGTAGTTGGCATAGGAACAAGATCCACAAGTACATGTGGAATATGAATGTTCTAGAGACACATACTGTGTAGGAAGGTTAAAACCATGGTGATGCTTTTATATTCACCACAGTCAGTGACACATTATTCATTGAGAATAATATTTCCTAAAATTAAGCAGTATATGTCAATTAGTTAAGATTGAAGAGACCAATTAAAATTCAATAATGGATTCCATGTATCAAAGTGAAAAGGGTATTATAAATTGAATACTACGGTGGTTATTCAAGTGAGTTGATACATGGATGATATAAGAACGATACCAATAAGTCTTCATTGGTAATACCAAGTCAGTATGTATAAATCCATTAGATTTTACTTTTCATAGATAACTTCTAAGATCATTTGATTAGACATTGGATGTCAAGATCAACTTTTGTGGAAGGTGTCTATACGACGCAACCAGAAAGAGATGATGACATCATTAAATTCTTATAAAGGTTGCAAGTTACTGAAATCTAATTCAGGATTAAATTAAGCAACAAGATCTTAGAGCATTAATTTGGAATGAATCTTTGCCATGTTTCTACCAAAGGTTAGTGGGAGCACCATAGTTTTCCAAGAGAAATATGTTCGGAAACATATGGATAACAAATATTGGTCTTATAGTTAGTTAAGACCAAGATGAAAGTAATAATCTAGTGATTGACTTAAAGTAGAAACCTAAGTTCTAGGGAACAAGATCTACTGAGGTAGATCTAATGGTTTATTGGACCTAGTCAATCGTGCATATGTTGACATTGTATTGAAAGAATACAAGTTGGAACAATTCAAGTTAAGAATTGTTTCCAATGTCACATGAAATAATCTCTCTAGGTTGACATGTTTGGAGCATGGGAAGAGATTAAAGTTATGATTTGAGTTCCATATGCTTCGTCGATGGATCAATCATGTATGCCATGATAGGTAAAAGAATTGATATTGACAGGATATAATTTATAGTAGGAAGATATCAATAATAGCTAGGGGCACTGCAAGTGATGCAGTCAGAACTATCATCTTGTACTTCGATAAGTGCAAATGATATGTACCTAGAATATGCAGAAGAAGGATACTATTTTTTGTGGGACACAAACTAGTCTTCCTTAGATCAATTTGATATAGTATCGTAGTTAGGCTAAGGTGATGACCAAGTCAATCTCATAAAGCCAGTGGTATCCATATCTATAAATACCGAGTATGTTGTAGCTTCTAAAGCAGCTAAGAAGCAATTATTAAATGAAAATATTTGTTCTAGTTCTTGGAATCGAACCTAGTAAGTAAGTATTATCATAATGTAAATTATAATATTCTTACTAGCCAATATGTCAAGTTGTGATAGTGGATAAAAAGTAATATACTCAGGTAAAACAATATCTTGAGAAGTTTTTCTCAAGTATATGAGGTCACATATAGTAGAATAGACACATGACAAAAACGTGGCAGACCCAGAAGCTAAAGTCGTTACTTAGTAGAAACGTGATCTTTATCATGTGAGTAGCTAACAAGTATGGTTAGAAAGTTGTCTCTAGTGAAAGTGGGAGTTTTGAAATAGTAGGTTCCCTAGGCCCAATTATGCATTACTTTTGATTACCATATCATGTATACAGTTATATATACATGATGTTTTCTTACCATTATAGAGTAGATATTTCTACATCCACTATTTAATGGTAATTTCCTAGATTAATTATCATATGAAAAGGTTATAGTAGATCCTATTCTATAACAAGGACCTAGAGATACTATGACATGAATCTTAAACAAAGGTCCTATGGTCTAGATGCATCATACTGATTGGACAGAGTTGATGTTTAACTATCAGGTGTTGGGGGCTCATAAGCATTAAGACTTCTTCTCATGAATTTCACACTTTGTGATATCTGGTAGTGAGATCATGCAGACAGACCCTCCAATAGGAACACTGCATGTTTTGGGTGTCATTTTTTGTTTCTATCTATGGACATTTGTATTGGTCTCCCAACTTGAGACCATTATCGATGTGTGCCATTTGGTTGCGTACTTTGATGCAAGGAAAAAAACATTATATTGAAATTGTGGCGAGGTAGCTTGTGTTGGGTGTGTCGTTGGTGGTATGATATTGTTTGAATGGTCAAGAAAGGATTTGTCACTTCTAAATTAAGGAAGTTGTATATCTCATGCCTGGTTGATCATGATGGTGCTACCTTTATATTTCTTTTTCCAAAGAAGTCGAAAGTTAAATCCATCCAAATAGATCAAAAAATAATTAAGTAAGAAAAATATGATGACACAAGTGTGCATCCTGCTTTATAAGATATTTAAATATAAAGAGATTATAGTACACAGTCAATGTTTGTAGGTTAGTATTCATTGTTATGACTATACTTATCTCTTTACGGGCCTTGATGGGTTGCTATACTCCCCTCTTGGTCTATGGATTTTATTCACTACTATCGAGATAAGGGCCTAGAGTGTCACACACAATAATGTATTCAATAATCTTTCCTATTCAATTGAATAGGTATATTGGAAATGGTGGGCCCCATCAAAAGGTCCGAGTATTGTCCAAGGTATCAATCAACAAATAAATAAATAAATTAATTGTTATTAAAGTTATGAATAATTAATATTGAATTTATTTAAATTATTTACAAGTTTAATAAATAAGAGAAAATATTATTTGGATGAATATTATTTTAATATTCAAGGTTCATTTAATATTAAGCAGGAATGACAAGTCGAGTAAAATGTCTTGGTTTTATCACATAATATATTTCATATATATTACAAGTATGTGATAAATTATTAATAATATTTATGGTTCAGTTTAGTTCGTCATAATTATTATTTAGTGGAAGTTTTAATAAACGAGGGTCAGGGAACCCAATCGGGTATTTTAGGAACTCCACTATAAATAAATAGAGAGGCTCTCTCCCAACTAACTATTCATTCATTTATGAATGAGAGCCTCTCTATCCTCTCTCTTTCTAGAGAGAGAGAGAGTCTCACCCTCTCAAGTAGTGATCCAAGTTCCTCCTTCAAGCATCGAAGTCAGAGGATTGTGGTGATCATCGAGATGCTGAAGATATCATTGGATTTCCGCACTAGCACCCAGAATTCGACAATTTAAACTCCCACAGTTTTTTGAAGCACGTGTAGATGATCTATAGGGATCCTGCTATGGATCCTTCAAGAAAAGATTACCAATGATGAGTTTCAATAAACTGCGCCTTCAGATCTGAACAGGTATGTTCTCAATTTTATTTTTTTTCTCTTTTAATTTACATGAGATCCTCAAACCTTACCAGGGCTTGGATTGTCAGTGGTGACAAGTTCTATCATCCTGACGATTAAAAGTTTTAAATTCCCTAGCCCATCGGCTTCCACTATGGGCCCTAGTTCCTTCATTCCACACCAAGAAACAAAAGATATCATGCCTCATAAAAAAAACCATTATTTTAAGTTCTCCATTTAGATCATTCAATATATTTCCACTTCATTTTTCCTCTCATGCACATAAAACATATACCTCACGTGAATTTTCACTTATCTAAAAATTTTCAAATTTCAATAAGGCTTTTCTCATCTAAACTCATACAAGAGTTGTCATAGGCTTGATAAATTTCTAATTCTCCACCTGATGTGATTCAAATAAATGTTTTTATCATGAATAATTTTCAAGGTTGTTCTGTGGATTCCGGTTGATAGGATTTAGATGTTAAAAAAATTGAGGCCGAATGAGGAGGGTTTGGCTCTTTTTGAAGAAAAATTAAAAAATTCTAATTTTTACTCAAGTATGGTCTCCTTCTCACTCCCCATAGTAGAAAATCTACTCCATAATCATGAAAAAATAAGGAAATTTCACACCATTCAGAATTTCAGCATAAAAAATGTCAATATTCTCGAAAAAAATCTTGAAATCTCAAAAAGGCACAACTTTCTTTCTCTGTTGGAAGCTCCGGAAAGGTACAACTTCTCTTATCATGAAAGCTCTAGAAGGGAACAGGTTTCAACAAAATGAATATTTTTTAGAAATAAAAACATCTCTTCTTCATTTGATTTTCAACCCAAAGTATCACTAAATGAGGTAGCACAACACAAGATAGCTTCCCCCCACACTTAAGTTCAACTTGATCATGCAATTTCACTTCAAGATCAGGTTGGATAGAGAAAAATGACTTGTAATGTGGCTAACCTAATAAGTTGTTCTTGGATTATAATGGATACAAGGATTAAATGTACAAGTAATTCTAGAATAAAAAAGATTATTTTTTAAAATGGGGCTTTAAACCAAAGAAATGCCTCGATCATTTAAAACATAAGTATCTCAACCCCTCAAATTTTGGTTAAATAAAGTGTGGTTTGGTTCTATTAAGAAGTGAGGTTAATGTGGATAATATGAAAACAATGGTTTATAAGCCTCATGGTAAAGTGATTTCAAAGATAAAGACAGTGAGATATGGCATGTGATTAAAAAATTAGAGGAATTTTCATGAAATTCCCAAAGATTTGAACATGAAACAAAGTCATTTTTACCATTCATTTAAGCTCTGTTTCATGGGATAAATTGTTTCACTCATAGACATGGGTTTCAAAAAAAAATAAAGATAATCATTTGAGCTCACAAGTTTTAAAAACACACAAAAAATGACAAAGAAACACACAAAAATTTTAAAAAAACAATTTTTTTTTAGAAAATAGAAAAACAAAAATTTGAAAATCCTAAACTACAATTGTTCCCTCCCTCACACTTAAATGATGCAGTGTCTGCAATGCATTCAAATGGATTTAACAAGTATGAATATTTTTAAATGAACCACTACAATAATAGAAGTGTAAAGGAGAGGTACGACCTAGGGGATTTTATTGATAAACAGGTAGGAGGAGTGTCATCTCCTCCACTGGATCTGATGGAATGGTCCCATGAAATTTATTTAGCCTATGTCCATTAACAATGAATGGATCCCACTCTCCATCCTTCACAAAATACACAACACTGAAATGATATACATGAGTAACTATAAATGGAAATTCTCATCTCGAACAAAGTTTACCTGTAAACAGCTTGAGTCTTGAGTTGAATAATAGCACTTTTCCTCCAAGATAAAAGTATTTCGGTTGAATTAGCTTGTCATGAGCCACTATTGTTCTCTCTTTTTAAATCCTAAAATTTTCAGATACTTCCCTTCTATTTTCCTCCATATCTTACAACTAAAATATTCTCTCATTCCCGGTGCTTTCAAGATCTAAATTCATCTTCCTCACAGCCCAATATTCCTTATGTTCCAATTATATAGGTAGGTGAAAGCTTTTACCATAAATCAACCTATATGGACTCATTATAATTGGGGGTTTTTAGGCATTCCTATAATCCCATAATGTGTATTCTATCCTTTTTCTCCAATCCTTCCTTTTTTTTGATTAATAGTCTTTTCCAAGATTCCTTTGATGATAGAGAGTTGATGTTTTATTATACACTCCATACTTATTTAGAAAATCCTCTATTATCCTACTTAAAAAGTGAGTCCCTTGATCACTGATGATGGATTTGGTCACTCCAAACCTACAAAATATGTTAGCACTAAAAAAAATCACAAACAAATTTATCATCGTCAGTACTGGTGGCTTTTTCTTTCACCCATTTTGAAACATAATCAACTGAAAGTGAGATATAAGAATTTCAAATGACATTGGGAAATGGCCCATAAAATCTATCCCCTATACTTCAAATATTTTAAAAAAATTAAGTGTATTTTGGGTCATTTATTACCTCTTTGAAATATTTCAAGAAAATTGACATTTTAACCCCCTTTTCAAAATTCATGAGCATCTTTAAAAAGGATGGGCCAATAAATTCCAGATTCTAAGACTATCCTTTTCATCCTTTAAGGTCCAAAGTGGCCCCCATAAGCTAAAGTGTGACAAAAATCAAAGACAGAACCAATTTCACTCTTAGGAAAAAATCTTCTTATCACTTGGTCATTATAAATCTTCCAAATAAATGGATCATCCCAAATGTATTATATAGATTCAGATTTCTATTTTTTAATTTTCTAGGAATTGAAATGATATGGGACCTGAGATGTTATAATATAATTGATCATGTCATCATAAAAATGAACTTCTCCTTCAATCAAATAAAACTACTCTCCTGGGAGGTTATCATTCAGTGGTTCTTTGTTTAGAATTCTATCTTCAATAGTTTTAGGTAATCTACTTAAATGATCATCCACTTAGTTCTCATCTCCATTCTTGTCCTTGATTTATATGTTGAACTCTTGTAGTAGTAACATTCACCTCACTAGCCTCAGTTTATCTTCATCCTTCTTCATCAAGTACTTAAGAGCTGCATGATCATAAAACACAGTGACTTTAGTTCTAGGAAGATATTATTTAAACCTTTCTAAATAAAAGACAACTATTACAAACTCTTTTTCTGTGGTTGTGTAATTGAATTGATCTGCATCTAAGATTCTCAAGGAATATTTAATGACTTATGGACTACCCTCAATTCACTAATAAAGGATTGCACCAACTACTTGGTTGGAAGCATAAAAAATTATCTCAAATGGTTCTTCCAAGATCAGTGGCCACATCACTAGCGGTGTAATGAATATCCTCTTCAACTCATCAAAGGCTTCCCTACATGCACCATTAAAATCAAAATCAACATCTTTTAGAAGTATTATAGATATAGGGAGATAAATCTTACTGAAATATTTTATAAACCTCCTATAGAATTCTTCATGTCATAAAAATGATCTAAAATGTGTCACGCAAGTTGGGTAAGGCAATGAATTTATCACTTAAATTTTTTATTTATCCACTTAAATTCTTTTTTTTTGAAATTACATGCCCAAGTAAAAGTCATATCTCAACCATGAAATGATACTTTTAAAAATTTAAAATAATACATTTTCAATTAAGGTTTTCTAAACTTTTCCCAAAATTTTCAAACAATGGTCAAAAGAATTTCCAAAAACTATGAAATCATCCAAGAAAACCTCCAAAAAATATTCAATGTTATTAGAAAAAATACTTACCATACACCTCTAAAATTTACCTATAGCATTACATAATCCAAATGGAATCCTTTTGTATAAAAAAACTACTAAAAGGACAAGTAAAGGTATCCTTCTCTTAATCCCCAGGAGTAATAGGTACATAAAAATAACATGAAAATCCATCCAAAAAGAAATAATGAGTTCTCCTTTCCAATATCTTTATCATCTAGTCAATGAGGGGGATGGGGAAATGATCTTTCTAAGTGACCTGATTCAACTTCCTAAGACCTATACACACTCTCCATATATTTTGAATTCTCATAGGGATTAATTCATTCTTTTCATTCCCCATAGTGGTTAGGCCAATTTTTTTTGGAACTACATGAATTGAGCTAACCCATTGTGAATATAAAATGGGATAGATAATCCCAAAATCCAAGATCTTCTCAATCTCCTTCTTCACAACCTCCATCAATGTGGGATTTATCCACCTTTGGGGTTTTCTGATAGGTTTGGAATCTCCCTGAAGAAGAATTCTATGTGAGAATATTTTTGGGTTTATTCCTGGCATGTCAACTAAGGTCCACCCTTTTTCTTGTAAGTTATCTCTAAAATTCTCAATCAATGATTTTATTAGGTTTTAGATAGATTATTATAAATTATCCCTCATAATTTATATCCCTCCCTAAGGTACACAAATTTCAAATCAATGGGGATTGGTTTTCATTCTAGTTAAGGGGGATTCTCAAGGGATGAAATTAAACCATGGTTCCCCACTTCCAAAGGTTGGACCTCCTTCACACAATAAATCATATCATCTTCTTCATCTCTTGACAAATCATCAATGAAATTAGGATTACCACTTCTTCCCATATGAAATTAAAATCTACAACGTTTTGGGTTTTCACAAGTTCTGGGATATTTTAAAGGGAAAAATTCTCTCCTAAGGATGATAATTCATGGAAAATACCGGATTATTCAGTGGGTTCAGTACCAAATTTATGGGAGAGTGAAAAGAGTGAGTGATAATCTGATGGATGCCTCATGGATTCAAAAATATTGAAGTGGACAGTGTTGTCTCCAAACTCCATGGGAGAGTGTCCCTTCATGGATATTGATGATGGTTTTGGACATCTTCAAGAAATATATCCCTAAAATGATGGGTGAGTGTGATGGGTTCCTATATTATTCTATATTCATAACATAGATGTCAGCTGAGAATAAGATATCTTTGAATTTCACCAGGACATCCTAAGAAACTCCTTCTAGGAAAATTGTGAACTTGTTTGCAAGCTGGACCACCACTCTTGCGGTATTCAAGCCTACCAAATGCAAATAAGTGTATACTGAGTGAGAAAATAAATTAATTAAAGAACCTAGATCACAAAAAATAATTATAAAAACTTAAATAACCAATGTTGCATGGAATGGAAAACGTCCCTAGATCTTGGAATTTGGTTGGAAATTGTGGTGTGATAAGGGTTGAGATGCTTCTTCCTAAGTTGATCATATCATTACCTTTAAGTATCATCTTCTTGGTGAAAATATCCTTTATAATTTTAGAAAACTTTGGATTTTTTTTGAGTGCTTCAGGTAGGGGTATTAATTTATACTTTCTGGAAGGTGTCCAGAATTTCTTTTTGAAGTGCTTCCTGCAATCTCTTTGATTCAATCATAATTTATGGAAATGGTGGGGGTAAGTCTTTTTTATCATTTTTTTTAATTTTTAATGGTGTTTTTTTATTCCTCATAATCCAACCCTTCTCCTCCTCATATTTTATTTCTTTTTCTTGGTTCATTTTTCATAGAATTTTCAGAATTTATAACTTCATTGTCCCTCAGCTCAGGTGGTCTTGTTTTAGGTTCATGGGTTGTTTGTGGTGAGAGTTATTTTACAATTATTTTTTATCATGATTAAATTCTTATTTGGGTTTTTGATTATTTATTAATGTATTTTTTCTAGGTTTTTTATAGTATTTCAACAAGACTTCCCACAGTGTTTTCCAACCTATAAAACTTATCCTCTAGGCCCTCAACCTTGTATTTTAGCTATTGCACATGAGGTTGTTTACTAGTTTATGGTTACTTATAGGGTATTTGGAAAGTGGTTTTTAGTGGTATGAAGTTTGGTTATAAGATTTTTTTTTAAATGGTGATGGGTTTTGGAATTGTTGTTGGAATGAGGGTTGGTTTTGGAACTAGCTTTAGTATGGGGGTCTATGTTGATTTTCTTGATTTCCAAATCCATATTGGACTTTTTTTATCTATATATATCATTTATTTTGTTGTAATTTCCTCTAATGAAATTATTCCACCCAATTTTCCATTCCCTGTATTTCAACACATTGGTTAATGAAATGATCAAGTGATGAACATAAACTACATACCTTAGTCGGTGCTTGTGGGTCACCAAATTGTTTCCAGGCCTTCTGTCTCCCCAAACTGGTTAGATATTAAATCCTTGTTTCTATTAAGGGTGATGGATGATAAGTTCTTACATCATGTATACCTCTTATTCCATTAACCCTTATACCAAACTATTATGAGTTCTGGGAAATCTTCTCTATCAAGCCCTTGGATTCTTCTGGTGACTTGTCAATCAGTGCACCTTCAGATGATGCATCAAGAATGTTTCTATAATTATCTAGTAAACCTTGGTAAAATAATACAATAAAGTTATTCTCTTAAATTTCTTGATGTGGGAAGCTGGCACATAGTTTTTTTAAATCTTTCTCAGTACTCATAAAGGGTTTCTCCATATGACTATCTAATGGCATAGATTTCCTTTCTCACAGTTTTTCTTATGGAGGTGGGGAATAATATTTTCATGAATTATCTCACCAAGTTATTATAATAATGAAAATATCTTGGTTTTATACCATACAAACATTCTTTGGTAGCTCCTTCTAATGAAAATGAGAATTCCTTTCACTTTACCTACTCCTCAGCTACTCTTCGGGGTCTGAAAGTATAGCATACATATGTGAACTCTTTAATATATATTTTTGGGTCTTCACCTTCCAAGCCATTAAATTTTTAAATAAATGGTATCATGTTATGTTTCACCTCAAAATCATTTTGTAACTATGAAATGACAAGTTTATTGTTTTCTTTAAGGAATTGTTGTGTACAAAGGTATCTAAGGGTTTGGTTCTGGTTTCTAGCCACAATGACAGGCTCAGAGTGGACACATAAAGTTTTACTCTAATATGCAAGATAAATTTACTCAAATTAAGATTAAAATTTAAGGTTTATAATTCTATTCAATAGTTTTATTTCAATTTCAGGATCTAGGAGAAAAGGGTTGGTGTTTGAGGTTCTGGTCATTCAATTTTAAAGAGAAAATAAAGAACGGAAAAAAGATTATTGGCCCCACCTAACATGAAACAACATGAAGTTTTGATGTATTCCCGTTATGGGGTGAGAAAAAAACAAATATTTCACAAGTTAAAATGTTTTAAATCATTTAACCTATGCTTTCTCAAGATAGGAGCACACAACAATTATTTTTGTCACTTGAAAGTAGAGAAAGAAGTGAAGTTTTTTTTAAATTGTTTGATTTTAAAATGAAGGAAAGAAATTAAAATTAATTTAACACATATTTATTAAGATAGTTATAGGGACAGGGTAGGATAACCTTTTTCAATGTCATCGTGTTCATAAAAATCATTCTCCCTCTCTTCCAATTGAATGATAAATGAAAGACTCATCGATTGAGTTGTTAATCACCCTTGGTTGGAGGAAGCAATAGAAACCACTCCTGTGTGCATGAAAATTCATAAACCATTCCAAAAAAACTAATACAAGTAACAATAATGAAATTTTTATCCTTATAAATCTTGAAACAATTCACTAATTCTACACACATTCCAACGATCTCTAAATACTCACCACCTAATACAACCTGCTCGATCGAGACAAGCTGTACTAGGTGGAGGGAGTTTAAAAATATTAAACCAAAGCTATTAATAATGAAATACACCAAACCCTAAATATGATCTAATTAATATAATTTGGCATCACTTAAAATATAAATCATTAGATATAATAATATAGTTTTAAATTAAATCATAAGACTCCAACAGTATAAAAGGAAACCCCCCCCCTTCCCCGATCACTCAAAAGTTTTACCCCTCCATTTGAAGGGTAAGAGAGTTAAATGGGGAAGAATAGAGAATTATGAAACTAATAAAAGAAAAAGTATAAAATTCATAGTAATTTAAGATTAAAATCCTCCATTGGAGAAACTCCTTCTTTTTCTTCAACCCCTTTAATAGAAGTGGACACACATATTTATAGGGTTGAGGGGTGGAAATATTTCCCTCCAGATTATCTCCTATGAAAGTTTAAGATTATTTATCATAGTAAATTTATGAATATTGGGAAGGTTTATTCCTATTTTTTTATCTTCTCTTATTCACGCTCCTTCAAAATATCATCTTTTTTGGACAAGTGTATAAAATGTTATGCCTAAATTACTGAAGAAAACTTTTTCTGGATGAGGAGATTCCTTAACTCCCTGCACTTTGGAGCCTTAAATGGATACCTTAATGATATAAATTCTACATGAAATTTAATTTCAACATGATTATAGGATTTATATTTCCAATATATATGGAATCACCATATTTTAATATCTTTAGGCTGATATATGCCTCAATTACTGAGGCAGGGTCTATTCTGTCATCCAGAAATATTTCTCCATATTATTTATTTTTATAGGACAATGTGTTTTGAATTATATTTGGGCCCAGAAGAAAAATTTGAATCTGACGAAAAAAGAATCATAAAAAAAATAATCACTTTGATTGTATCAAAATTGTAAAATTTATACTCTATATATAGAATCTCCAAAAAAACTGTTAAATTTTCAAAATTAAGCAATTTTCATGATTAAGCACAAAATTCACCAAAAATAATAAAATGAAGAAAATCAAATCAAATTGATAAATTTTAATGTATTAAATAATTTAAAAACACATGAAATTTATGAAAACATTATCTCTATCCTAGATCAAATGAAAAATCATGGTAAGAATAAATGGGAGGAAATGAGATCAAGCAGAGAGAAACCTCTAGAAAAATGAGGTATAACTCACCTTGGATTACCATGAATTGATAACTATGATCCAGGGATCAATACACATATAAATGGTATTAAAATACTTCAAAAACCACTCTCAGGTGCCTAGGGTATGAGGGGAAGAAGTGGTAGAGAATCCAGGTTTGGGGTATCTGGGTATTTATAGACCCATTGAAAAATTGATGACCATAGCACAACCCCTGGGACTACGCCACAACACTATCTGACACAAGGAATTCTACGGAATGGGATAAGGGACCACAATAAAACTAACCTTGATAAAATGTGATTCCAATAATCTAGTTAAGATCCTATAAAAGTGGATCAAGGGGCTATGACACAACCTTAGATACCATGCCATAAAACCCCCTTCGCTAAGAAAGCTTCCACACCACAACTTACTGGCCATGGCATAACTACCCCTAAAAAGGTAGTATCCTTGAAATAAGCCATGAGATCCAAAATTACATAGAATTAATCCACTAAACCATATCCACCATCACTATGGTGCAACACACACCTCCACATCACATCCATACCACTTTTGGTAGTGGCTCCCCCAAAACAATTCAAACACCCTCCAAACCACCCCAAAACCTCATCTGGGTTCCTTTAACACCCAAAAATCAAAAAGTAAAGGACTTTTGGGATTTATGACCTTAAATTATATACATATTAAACCATTATCATCCTTGATAATTCAAAACTCAACCTGGATAGAAGATAAATCAAAATGGGGTCGTCTGAATAGCCACCCCATGAGATATCTCTCAAGGATCCTGCCATCACAGGAGATCAATCACCTCAATTATTGGAAAAAAGTATAAAACCACATAATATAAATAATAATATCTTTAACACTCTCCCATGGGATATACCTCTCAAATAATATCAAGGATACCAGTAAACAGATAACAAGAGGAAACCATCTGAAAACTAGGAAAACTATACAACCACAACGAGAGTTGCAACAAAAGAAGTGCTAAAAAAAATATATTAGGGTAATGAGAATGTATCTATGAATCATGTTACCAGGTACTCTCCTACACACCAATATTCCACCAAAGGACACAAACCAAGGGAATAACACACCTATGCAACTCCTTCTCCTAGAATTCCTAGATCTCCACAGGCCGCTCGCCAAAGGTCGCATCATCATCAACATCGATCTTGACCCAATCGATGATATGAGAGTCATCATGAAGATAATGATGAAGATTTTACACATTAAAAAAATAATGCATCTAGATCATTTTTTTGGGAAGCACTATTTGATATGCTACGACACCAACATGATCTAATGCATGAAAAGACCGAATAAATCAGGGAGAAATATTACTCTCACGTCCAAAACTTTGTTTCCCATGGTGAGGAGTTACCATTAGAAACATGTTATATCCAAAATATAACTACATAGGCCTCATACTATGATCATCATAGGATTTATGACAATTTTGTGTTGCTTTAAATCTTTCACAAATTACCAAAACCATCTCTATCATGTTCTTCACTACCTCTGACCCAAGAATTGTTGACTCTATGAACCCAGTCCATCACAATAGAGAACAACAAAGTTGGATGTACAAAGCTTCAAATGGAACCATGAAAATGGTGTAGTGGAAGCTATTATTGTAAAAAAATAAACCAAATTAAGGTGCCTCATCCATGAAACTCCAAAATCCATGACACAAGAACACAACATGCCTTAAATATTCTAGATGGAATGCTCTCTCTGACTATCCATCTACGGATGAAATGAAATTATAAGGCATAATTGAGATCCAAAAAAACATTGGAGACCTATCTACACCCTAAAGGTAAAATTAGGTTCATGATCCAAGATAATAATCCCTGGGAGTTCGTGGAATCTCACAATCACGTCTAGATACTTCCTCGATAAAACCATCACTGAGACCCACTCCATGATCACTATAAAGTGGACTGATTTTTTTAAAAAAACCACTATCACCAATTTAAAAATAGAGACTCTTTTTTATCAAGGCAAATTGGTAACAAATTCTATCGATACGTCCTTAAACTTTCATCAGGTAACATCTAACAGCTGAAGAAAACTATCAGAAACACAGTGATTAGCCTTTACCTTATGTCAAACCAAACATTGATAAATAAACTCTGATACTGAATGCTTCAACCTAGGCCACCAAAAAAAAATCTCAAATATTGGTACATATTTTGGGACTAGAAAAAAGTGTCTAGGAATAGAGAAAATTATTAGGACCTTGATAAAAAAGTGTATCATGATTTGTAGGCTTTGATTTGACTAGTCATACAGACTGAAAGGAGTTACGGATCAAAAGTTGTGGATGTTTGAAGTCAGACTACTGAAAATGGTTCACAGAGATCTCACTTATGAAGATATAGTTTGGTAGGTCCCATTCGTGGAAGTTCAATCATGGTGGTACCGTTTATAGAGGTCTAGTCATGGAGGTCCCACTCATAAATATCCCAGTTTATGGAGCTCCTTCATGAGCACGCAAAGGCATCATAGTAAACTCCACACAACATCAATATAGAGTCATAGATTGCTTCGTGACCACGTGAAGGGTTGATGGTAACCTTCATGACATTTCATTTGGACTCACAGAGCCCCATCACTCATGAATCTTATAAATATTTTTGAAAAACTCCAATCATCTTGAAACCCACAACCTATAAATACCCCTGTCATGCTTTCACTAAAAGGGGATAGGGGATGCCGATCTGCGACTTCGCGCTCTCAATTCAAGAAGCTCCATATCTTTACAAATTTGAATCACTCATTACCTATAGTATTCACAAGACACTGAGCTCTGTGAAGCCCCAACCTTTTCGAAACCTTGAGGTACACGAAGCCCCAAACTTTGTGAGACCCTAAGCTCCACGAAGCCCCATATTCCACAAAGATCCTACCTTTGTGCCCACTAACATTGGGGTTGCACCCCCACACCCTTTCTTGAGATCCATGTTAAGCTATGGTCTTGGGACTCCAACCCAATCTTTTTGCTCCAGTCATTGACCCATATGAAAAATGCAGATTCATACCATGAATTTTTTTGGTCAAGTACATTTTGAGTTGTGCATTATATGGCACCAACATCCACCCCATTCAATATCATGATTCAATATACTCCACTACATTCCCTGAAATACCTTAATTTGACCCACTCCCCTTGGTCCATTTTCCATGTGATTTGTTGAGATTCTCATCTTTGATTCCATAAGTACCTTGAGTCTAAACACTCCACAAGAAACTCCTGAAATCGTTTTCACCTGAATCACATTCTAGGTTGAACTTGAAAGGTCTTATCTTGCATAAGTCCCACACCCCAACCATTTCTAGGAATCTTCATCCTAGTAGTCCTCACTACATGACATTAAACTATTGCACACCCTATATGATAAACATAGGATTCCTCCTGGGAAAAACATGATATGAATTATGTATCAAGTTTAAGATGCCTCATGACATGATCATGAGAGGACCCCCTTAGTCCCCACTACATGAATTTAAACTTTATCATGCCCTATGTAATTAGAATATGATGACTCTTGTGAAAATAAAGATATGCCTTATATGTCAAGCATAATATGTCTTGTGTAATAATCAAGATATGACTGCCAAATACCAGCCATGGGACTCCTACTAAGGTGTAAGACCCAATCATACCCATTGGCCCATCAAAAAGTTAGGATGCCCTCATGACCTGACATAAGGAAGAAAGGACAGAAAACTCAATGCATAAGCCCCGCACACCACGTCCTTCTAGAAGAAGTTAAAATGTAATCTCACTCCATAAAATGGACATGGGATTCCCTCATGACCTAACATGAGGAAGAAAGGATGGGTAAATCAATCCATAAGCCCCATGCACCACGTCCTTTCAGATGATGTTAAAATATAATCTTACCCCATGCAAGAACATGGGATACCCTCTTGACCTGACATGAGGATGGCATGGCATGAAGATTACACACGTAATCCCCATACACACCATCACTAATCCCATCAATGCTTGAGAAGCTTCCATATGTAATCCCAATTCACATCATTGCTACTCTATATAATCACCTGGGTCGCTTCTATGCATAATCCCCAACCATATCACCTTTTCTCCTAGTAGCACATGAGAAGCTTCCATACATAAGCCCCACACACCACTACCTTCCACAGAATGTTAAACTGTATTCTTACTCTATGTAATAGACATGGGATTCCCTCATGGCCTGACATGAAAAATACAGAATGGGTTGCTTCCATGCATAAGCACCACACACCATATCCTTCTATACGACGTTAAAGTATAATCTTACTCCATGCAATGGTCATGGGATTCCCTCATGACCTAACATGAGGAAAAAAATATGGTCAGATCAATGAATACACCCCACACACCATGCCCTTTCACATGATGTTAAACTATAATCTTAACCCATGCAATGAATATGGGTTTCCATCTTAACCTGACGTGAGGTGGAAATGACAGGTCACTTCCATGCATAAGCCCCATCTACACCATCGCTACTACTAGAAATTTATGGGAAACTTCCATGTGAAAGTCTCATTCACATCATTGCTACTCCATAGCATCACCTGGTAAACTTCCATGCATAGGCCCCAAGCACATCATCACTACCCCTAGCAACATATTGGCAACATCCATGCATAATACCCACACACCACGTCCTTCCATATGATGTTAAAATGTAATTTAATCCATGTAATGGACATGGGATTCCCTCATGACCTAACATGAGGAATACATAATGGGAAGCTTCCATGCATAAACCCCACACACCATGTCCTCCCACATGATGTTAAACTATAATATTACTCCATGAAATGAACATGTGATGCCCTCATGACCTGACATGAGGAAGATGGAATGGGAAGCTTCCATGCATAAGACCCACACACCATGTACTTACACATAATGTTAATAAAAAATCTTAATCCATGCAATGGACATGGGATTCCCTTATGACCTGACATGAGGAAGAAAAAATGGGTAGATTTCAGGCATAAGCCTAGTGCACCACATCCTTCCACATGAAGTTAAACTATAATATTACTCCATGAAATGGACATAGGATGAACTCATGACCGAACATAAGGAAGATAGAATGGGAAAATTCTATGAATAAGCCTCGCACACCACATCCTTGTCGCATGATGTTAAACTACACAGACCAGTCATGTCACATGACCTTAAATTGCAGCATCGAACTATGTGCATTTTTGTACTTGTCTCCTAAATATTGAATGCAGGATGACTCTCTAAGGTTCAATGACAAAATTAAAACTAGGGGTGATATCTTAACTCTAAGGGACACACCTCTTGGATCTTCCTCCAAAGGGCATACCTGATCCATCACTTTGGATCTGCCTCCAAAGGGCCTTCTGATTCGTCAATCTGGATCTGCCTCCAAAGGGTGTTATGATCCATTACTTCGGGTTTGCCTCCAAATAGTGTTCTGATTCATCACTTTGGGTCCATCTCAAAAGAGTGTTCTGATTTAAACTCAGGTATGACATCATCCCTCTTAGGGACACACCTATCAGATCCACCTCCAAAGGGAATATCATATATGTTACTCCATATCTTCCTCCAAATGGAATTCTAATCCATCACTCCAAATCCAACTCTAAAGGGTGTTTTGATCCATCACATTGAGTCTTCCTCTAAAGGGAATTATGATCCAAAATCAAGTGTGACATCTTCCCTTCTAGGGACACACCTCTCAAATCTACCTCCAAAGGGCATATCTGATCTGACACTCTAGATCCGCCTCCAAAGGGTGTTCTGATCTATCACTCCAGGTCCACCTCTAAAGGGCATTCTAATCCAAACTCAAGTTTGACATCTTCTATCCTAGGGACACGCCTCCTGGATCCACCTCTTAAGGGATTTATAATCTATCACCTCCTAGATCAACCTCCAAAGGGAATTCAGATCCATCACCTATCGAATTCTTCTACAAAGGGTGTTATGATCCATCACTTTCTAGATACTCCTACAAAAGGAATTTTGATCCATTTATTGGTAAAATCAAGCATGACATCTTCCCATCTAGGGACACACCTGCTTGATCTGCCTCAATATGGTGTTTTGATCTCCAAACCTATCCCAACAGGATATTAATACTATGAATGTCTCCACAGGACATAGAACTTGTGACCCAAACAAGAATACCTACCCCCATGCAATACACATCGGATGCCTGAGGTAAAATGACTTGGAAGAATTATTCCCTTGGCGCCAATTACCTCGTGATTGACATGGGATACCTTGGGTTATCCTCCTAAGATGCCTCATATGAGATGCACTTCAAAAGAAAAATATTTACAGGTTCCCCACACACCTAGTGTCCAGTGAGACCTAGATATGCTTGAAGTTATAATCTCCTCTAATGAAAGGTTACTTCCCTATTGAGATAGAAGTAGAATAATTTACTGGAATCCACATTGAGATGGCACCGAGAATGAGTTTGAGGAACATGACTCATATCCATGAGGGAGACCCGGACTAGGTGATGAACTCTAAGGAGGAATAAAAGGTATAAGGAACCGATATCCCATCAACCTATTTAGATAAAGGATCCAACATCACTAAAAATGGTGGTGGAGGATGCCTGCCTATGGAAGAAGAAATGTAGGGCAAGAAACACGTGTCGTAATGACGATGTGCACCATGGTTGTGAAAGCATTAGAAACAAAACCTTTGTCATGAAAAGATGTACTGAAAAGGGTGAGTTATGGAACTCTCAAAGAACCACCACACTCTTCACCAAAGAGACAAAAATCCTCCCCTAGAACAACACCCAATAATGTTTATCCTCATACCAACCATCAAGGGTATCACCAAAGACAACTCGGTCTCTCCAGACCTCCACCTCAGAATCCCACAACTGGGACTCCTCCACCTGCTACACCAAAGATGACTGCACTGTCAATTGAAAAAAAAAACATATGCCTCCAACCTCTCCTATATCTAGATTAATCACTAATATTTCTTCCATCACTCTCCTAGAATCTTCAGATTCATGCATGACATCACTATGTGACTTCCTGCTCAGCACATCATCCACAACATTTCCATTTCTTAGTATATATGAAATCATTGATTCATAATATAGTAATAATTTCATCCAACTTTATTGTCTAAAGTTCAAGTCACAATGGGAGAATACATATCTCAGTCTCTTATGATGAGTAAAAACCACAAAACATTCATCATTGTGGTAATTTCTCCACAACTTCA
This sequence comes from Viscum album, assembly GCA_963277665.1. Lineage (NCBI taxonomy): Eukaryota > Viridiplantae > Streptophyta > Magnoliopsida > Santalales > Viscaceae > Viscum > Viscum album. The sequence goes on along the minus strand of OY728143.1, from coordinate 1,777,365,449 downwards.
CAGAAAAAAAAACTTCCAACAACCTGAGATCATGGGTGGCATAGTTATGCTCATGGTTACATAACTAATGAGACCCATAAGACACAACTGACCTCTACTACATTAGAACACAGATCAAACTAATATGAGAATCATCATAAAAAACATCAAACTGAACTCCCTATGCTATAAAATAAAGGACCAGAGCACTAACCAAATTCTCCTTTAGGTACTCAAATGCCACCTAACACTGGTAAATCCACAATAACACCTGATAATTCCTAGTCAAGGATGTCAGAGGAGTCTCAACCTAGGATAAGTTAGCTATGAACCTCCTATAATAGAATTCAAGAATGAGGAAACATCACACCTCTACTATAGTCTTGGGGGATACCTAAGAAACCAATGCCTCTATATTTGAAGGATCCACCACCACTTCTTATTGGGATACCACATGACGAAATAAAAAAACTTTAAGATCCCATAACTCACACTTTGAAAACTTCCAAAATAGAATTTGACAACGAATAACTCCCAACAAGGCACACAGATACACTACATGCTCCTCCTTAGATGCGGAGTAAACAAGGATTTCATCGATGAAAACCACCATGAACTTATTTAGGAACTCTCTAAATATTTTATTCATTAAACCTGTGAACATGGCTGGAGTGGTTATCACACCAAATATCATCAAAACAAACTCTTAATTCCCATGGTGAATATAGAAATAATTCTTTGGAATATCCTCATTTTCACCTACATTTGATGATATCCTATCCACAAATCTATCTTTGAGAACCAACTTCCTCCCTTCAACTAATCAAATAAGTCATCAATCCATGGAAGAGGATAATAGTTCTTCACTATCACTTGGTTCAAATGATTATAATCAATACAAAGCTGCAAACAACCATTATCCTTCTTCATGAAAAAATGGTGCACCCCATGGTGACACGCTCGACTGAACAAAACCACATTACAATAGATCACCAAGCTATACTCTCAGCTCTTAAAACTCATAAGGTGCCATACTATAAAAAGAGATCAACATATGAGACATGCTTGGTTGTAGCTCAATCTAGAAATAAATATCTCATAGATGGGGTAATAAATACAACATCTTCAGGAAAGGCATTACGGTACTCTTCAACAACCTTGGTAAACACCATTGGATGAACCTCTGATGAACTTAGCATCAGCTCAGCCATAAAAAATGACAAGGATATAACACACCAACATCATGATTCCTCAATGATTCAAAGAATCCTTTACAAGTTTACAAGTTTATTTTCAAATAAAATGTTTTCATTTATAAGTCCGCAAATTAAAAAAAAGATAATTCAAAATGGAAAAGTTATTTTTCTCAAGAATTATTCCAAGTGAACTTTAAAAATAATTTTTAATCTAAGATGAAATCTTCTGATTTTACTTAATCTTTATAGGGGTATGATATAAGGATTTCATCCTTATTATTTCTCTAGATGGTTTATTTTTATAATGACAGGATGTTGGAGAAAATAATTCCCTTTTTCATGGTTATACTTTGATGAAATGTTTATGAAATTTGTTTCATTTCATGAGTTCTATGATGATGAATGTTTTATGATATTGTTACAAAAATATGTATGATTTTATATATGTGAGGGTTGGGACCTATATCTCCCTCCAATTTATTGATTAAAGCTTAATATCTTTTGAGATAAAATGGGAAACAAGTCGATGAACCTAATCATACTATGAGAAACAGGTGTGTTCTAATATACTATGGGAAGAAAGTGCATCCTGATCAACTATAGGAAATAGGTAAATCCTATTCCACTATAAGAAATAGATGTTTCTTGATCTACTAAGATAAATAGCTGTGTCCTGATCTATTATAAGAAACAGGTTTTTTCCAATCCACAATGGGAAATAGGTGATAAGTCCTGATATACTACATTGATGGTTTTTGTAGTTAAAATTGCAATATGATATGGTTTTCTATATTTATGATAGTTCCATACTTTTATAACATGATATTATGGTTCATGATTGATTTATGATGATTTCTCACTCTTATATCCCATGTTTTCTGAAATAATAATGTTTTATTCCATGAATCATGTTTATGATCTATGACAGGTTGGGTATGAACATTGTAAGTTATGTTCATGATCACATATAGTTATTATTATCTTATTATTACATATGATCATAGATTTTTATCTCCTATGTTTACCCTTATTGTTCATATAAGATCACCCTTTCTTATTTTTCCTTCCCTAGGTTATGAAGAAAGGTTTAGGTAGGGTATGACTAAGAGGAGTACTATGTGATAAGATCATTGTGGGAGATGCTGAAAATATTTCATTAAATAAGAATATTGTGTTTCTAGTCTCCAAATACATTAAACTAATATAGTCATCAGGTGTGTTTTTATTAAATGTATTGAATATCCATCTAAAAATATATGATATTTATGAATGAAAATACTGGGTCATTATAGGACCAATGTGGTGAATCTATCATAGATGGGCAAGGAGGTGTTTTCCTCTGAGGTTGTTGAGAAGAGATGCGTTTTCCCCCAGGGCATTGGTTTAGTTTGTGTATTCTGCATTCCTTGGAAAAATATGACATTTAGGGTTATCCTTGGTATATTCAAGTGAGGTTATGTCGAGGTCATGTTAGGTAGTGAATTTGTATCCCCCTAGCTAGTTTCTTCTTGCTTGATTGAGTTGATCAGTTGTACGGTTCAACCCCTTGGTTGTGTGCTCACTTGCAACCCTTTTACCCTTTTGTTTTTGAGGTTCCCTGTTATGTATCTTTATATTCACCTTTGTATGAGATTTGTGCCCACACATGTCATTTTTTTATAGACCGCATATGATAATTCATTGATTAACCATTTCATAATATCCTCATTTTTGGTTTTTAGTAACAAATTTTTTTGACTAATCTCACATGTCATTTCAGATTACATGGATTCCATACTGGGATTTATTAGACCAGTTTTCTACACACTGCACTACTAAACTTCATAATTCTATAGATTTAGTGTCTCTCATTCACTTTCATATTATTGAGTGGCACCAGCCTGATAGAGTCATGCACAGGTTTGTATGTGTTCAAAAAATTCCATTTCCATTGAGATAGTCACCAGAGCTTCATTCCATAAAGCTGATGGGGAGGAAAGATGTCAACTTGAACTAAAAACATGCTGATTATCTCGACCTCTGGGGAAGATGGGCATCGTTTCATATTGAGGGTGTACGTACAATGTGATTCCATCTTTCATAGTAGCTCGAGTATGCGCCATGGTATAGACTAAAGTTTATACTGTATCTTACACCACATGGTATAGGGATTTAGGATTTGATAATTCAATAAATTTTTATTAGTTTTTTATTGTAAATTATTTTAATTCATTTTAAATAAATTTACCTCATACTCGACTATGGAAGATTATCTGCATGTCTGGTCCTAAGGAGGCGGAGGTTTCTATCCTAGCAGTGATCCATGCTATGATTCAAGGGACGATAATAGCTTATAGTGTGGTTCATGATAGTATCTTCAATCATCCACCCTAGGGAAATGATGTTCCCACCTATGGAGTGGAGGTTCCTACTCAAAAACCTCATCCAACAGCTGCTAATGCTGAGGTGCCATGAAAAAGATGACATAGACTGCATTATGTTTTATGTGATGCCTTACCTATTCCATAGGCAGAGGTCAGACCTCTAGTAGTCTAGCCTAATCCAATTGAGGATTTTCATCAAGAGTCAAGATATCCATTTGTATTTTTAGGATATCCATAGTTTTTCCCAGGTACAGCTTATTTGAGATTCTATTAGGATTCATTTCCCATGCCTCCCCCTTTCATGCTAGAGCCTTCACATTCTATATAGTTCCATCAGGAGATGATGTAAGGTCCTTCTACTCATGTAGTGGGAGAAGGATCAGGTGTGTATGATGACATCCAACAGACACCTCCTCCCATTGAGACACAGATAGAGCATCTGTAAATCGAGGTTCCTGCGGCTGAGGATCATCCCTCTCCGGGTCATCATACTCCACCCCAGTATAGTGGTTAATGATATAGATACAGGCATCTCATTTTTACATCATAATGTGGGATGGGACCTCACCATAGAGAGTTACTGTACTCATTCATGTATATGTTTTCTATTGACTTAAAAGATTTGAAACAACAATGTGTTCTATTCTCTATATGATTTTTTGTCTAGTAAAATGATGAAATTATTTTTACTATCAATGATTTTTACATGTTTTTACACTATTTCAATATTCATTTATATTTTATTTACATTTTAAATTTTATAAGTTTCCAAATTCGACTACTTGAAATATATGAAAACTTATTAAATTTCAAGTAGGTAACTTTGAAATCTTACAAAATATAAACTATAAAAAATCTAAATAAAACATAAAACATATCCTGAACATCTAAAACATTTTTAAATAAAAATAATTTCATAAATATAATAAACAATTGAAAATTTCAATATTGTAAAAAAATATTATAAATAAAAATGTAATGGTTTAAAACAATAATATATTATACAACTAAAATTACTTTTCGTAAACTATTTTTAGGAAATGTTTGTTATTTTGATTTATTTTTTATATGTTCAATGAGTGTGTCATGTTTTATTTAGAATGAATTTCTACTTTATTATTTATAGACTTTCAAATCCACCAACTTCAAAAATTATTATGTTTCATGTAGGTGACTTTGAAACCATATAAATTATAAAATATAAATACAATATAAATGATATTTTACAAAGTGACTCAATATATAAAACATAATTGAAAATAAACAAAATCATAAATATAATAAGTAAAACCTATTATACATTTCCAAAAATTTATTGTTTAAAAAAGTCAACATTTTCACTTTCAAATATTAATGTAAATAATTGTAAAAAATAAAACAAACACAATATTTAGGTGTTGGAGGACATCTTGAGGGCTTGTGTCCTAGATTTCGGTGGTTCATGGGAGAAACTCTTGTCCCTTGTTGAGTTTTCCTACAAAAATAGTGTCCAGACTACAATTCAGATGGAAAATTTTGAGGCACTCTATGGGATACCTTATAGATCTTTGTTGTGTTGGTTTTAAGTTGGTGAGTCTGGATGTTGGGACTAAGTCTCATGCAGGAGACATCAGAAAAGGTTCAATTGATTTAGAAATGCATGGAAACAGCTCAGAGTAGGCAGAAGTTATTTGCATATCATTATTATAGACTTATTTAGTTTATGGGGGGGGGGGGTGATAGTGTGTTACTTCAGGTGTCTCCAAGGTTAGGTCACCATTAAATTTGGAAACAGGGAAACTTGGTGCCCAGGTATGTGGGGCCATTTGAGATTGTGGAGAGGATCAGACCAGTGGCATACCAATTGGATCTTCCATAATGGTATAGTATAATTCATGATTTTATTCATGTTTCACAGCTTTATAATTATCACCCTGATCCATCTCATGTGATTAATGTCGAGGGTGTAGAGTTTGAGGTTGATGTGTCCTTTAAGAAGAATCTGGTTTGTATCGTGGATCATAGTGAGAATGTCTTGTGAGGGAAGATTGTTCCCTTAGTTTGAGTTTTATGGAAACATGGAAATGTTCAGGAAGAAACATGGGAAATGGAGTCAGATGTGTAGTCCTATTTTCCCAATATTTTTCTTTGGAAACTCAATGATGCTTAGAGAGTGCGACTCAAGGATGATCCGTTATAAGGTGGGGAGGTTGTAAGATCTTGGACTTCATAGAGGTATGTCCTTATTTAAATTTTGGTTTCAATATCATGTTTTTGGTTAATGAAATGATTCCTAGGTGTATGAGGGGACTTAGGGGTGTTCTTGGGGTTCAGGACATGAAAAGAAGGAAAATTGGGCCAACTTGTGTAAGGAGCACAGTTAAGTAAATTGTGCGGCCATCCCAGGAAAACCGTGCAACCTTGGACAATTGAATATCGCACAGTTCATGCACAGTTTTCCAAACTATGTGGCCTACCCATGTAATTGTGTGACTCAACTCCCCATTTATAGTGGATTTCATACATTTTGTGCATGATTTATCAAATCTTGTGGGTAAATCATGCACCCCATTAAAAGTTGTAAATATTACAATTTTTTCACCTTGGGATTTTTAAGTTCCATTCAATTTTCTCCCTCTTTATCCTCCCTCCAAACCTAGTGATGAACTATAACCCTCAAGATCTTCCAAGGATCTATATTCCTCATTTTCTTGGTCATTTGAAGTGTCATTGGTTGCAAATTGAAGCACTAGGTAAGTCTAATCTCCCTCTTTCTTCTCTTTTCTAGATTAAGGCTTGTATCTTGGGAAATATTCTTCTGAAGCCCTAAAACCCTATTTTTCTGATAGAATCTAGGTTAGGGATTAAAAGGGTGTTTGGATCAGGTTCTAAGGGTATTATTAAGATTGTTTTCATCTATGGATTCAAGTTAGGCGGTCTACAATTATATCCCATATTTTTTAAGTGGATTTGTGCATATGAGATTGTGTTCTTATTCTCCCCTTGTTATGCTTTTGGTATCATTAGTGAGATTTGGTAAAATGGGTGTCTAATTGAAAAATTGAACCACTCATGATCCTAGTGGGATGCATTGAGGATGATTTGACCAACATGGGTCCATCCATGGGGTGTGTCGACCTTCCTAAACATGGAAAACGAAGAGTTTAGGTATGAAATTTACTTGTAATTAAGTAGATCCATGAAGAACATGTTGATTGGTTAATATAATGATTAAGAAGGTAATGTTGGTGGTTGTGTCTAAATATGGATAATGGTATAAAGGGGTGTTTGTATTTACATGAAAATGGATTTAAAGGGATTAATTTGAATGTGCCAAATGGATTGTGATTTGTACTTGAAATGCATAAGGGGTTAATACATGGGAAATGATGAATGGGTTAGATGAGTTAACATATGGTAATTATTGAATATGTTAAATGAGTTGATGTATGGAAATAAGTTAATATGATTAATGGTCTTAGGAATAAGAAATAGGAATTGGGCTAAATGAAATTGTAATGTAAATGGAAAAGTGTTAATGGGTTATGGGATAATTGTTATGGATTATGATTTCTATTTATGTTGGTTGTGTTTGGTTGTGATATGATACATGTTTGGTGATTTGGATAATAAGCATGTGCACATTGCTTGGTAGTTTGGGGGTATTGATTGAGGTTTTACACCCATAGTTCAAGTTAGACTGATACTCTAAACTCCACCCTACAATGCATAGGTTAGGGAAGGGGACAAATCTCAATTCCCCTAACAGTTACATTCCACCAAACCAAGGCTTCAAGGTGAGGAAAATGTGTTTGTTGTGATGTATTTATCCCTAGTAATACAGGGACTTGAATTATTCCCTTATGAATAGTTATTAATGCCTTAAACCCTTGTTTGAATGACCTAAATTCCCAACACATTGAACATATTTTGATAATGAATTAAGTAATGAAGAAGATGAAAATAATGAATTTGGTACTAAGGTTAAGAATGGTTAAAGTAAATATTGTTAACTAATGGAACCTGAACTATCTTTTATTTAATTTTCATTTATTTATTACTTTCATAAACTATCTATTTAGATTGGATATTTTATAGACACCGTTGGTGGTGGCTTACTGAGTTGTACTCACACACTGTTCAGGCTTCCGTTGGGTGCTCAAGTATATTTCATGCTTGCAGGTCAGGATAAAATAAAAGCCCTCGTTCTTGGGAGTTGAGTTAGGCTTGGTATGTACATGGATGAGGTTTTGGACTTGGATTCAGGACTATTTTGGGGATTATGTTGTTTTTATTTATTTTGGGGTTTTCCACTTGGAATTGTTAGCATGTCATGACATATTTATTGTTGGATATGGTTTGTACCCAGTTTTGGGAGAAAGTTGTTTATGCGTATTAATTGGTTATTACATGTTGTTTCCACTATTATATTTATTTTCTTTTATGGATTACTCTGTAAAATAGTGCATAGTATCCCTACATGTCCTTTTAGACCCTCCCTACTAGTCGGAAACCTTTGGAATATGGGGAGGCACGCTTGAGGTCATGTGGTGAACTGGATCGGGGAACTAGCTTAGTGGATCCTAAGTCAGGGATGTCACAAAGTGGTATCAGATCTTTTCTTTTCTATGACTTACTATTTGGGGATGATAGATATGAGTTTAGGAAAGTGTCAGGCCTTGGTAATGAGCTAGTGCTTTAGAGTAGCTAACCCATGTATTTGAAAAAACCCAAGTCACATGGAGTGGTAATTTTTGCTCTTATTGTGAGTTATTACATTTGATGATATTCCACAATTGGGTGATGCACTTGCTGTATGATGTGACGGTTTTATGATATTTTTCTCATAGTTGGAATGGAAAGAGTTTGTACATTCATGCATCATTTTAGGCACTTAAGTATATAAGTGACATGCATCAGGGTAGGCACACACATTGGATGGGTGTATGAGACATAAAGGGTAGAGTGAATTTGAGTTTCTTGAAATTGAAGAAAATGGTGTCTAATGAAATGATGAAAATGGGTAAAAATGGAAATAAAATGTTAAGAATGGTTAAAGAATTATGCATAAATAAGGTTGAAACTGGGTCAAAATGATAGTTATAGAAAGTTTCTAAATATAAAATGTGCCTAGGAGGAAAGAATTGCATGGTTGGTATGGAAATAGTTTTGAGATAGTTTCCAATGTAATATTTTTAATTGTTTAAGTTGTTTTACCTGTTTTAACCATGTCCTTTATTAAGTATGGTTGAGGGTAGTGTTTGCGATGTAAAGATGACTTTGGGATAGTGTATGCAATGGGTTTTTATGACCACTAGAGAGACTTATTTTATATTAATTATAGAATCTTTATGTTATGAGTTATAAAGATAGTATTTGAAATTGTAGAGAAATTACACCACAAATACATGTGTCGGTAGGGTGATAAGAGGATGTTACCAAGAATGATCCCCCGGTAGTAAAGATATAAGACCTAGTGATTTAGGGACATAGAGAAGATAAGTTCTATGAGAACTTTGCTCGTTTCATGAAGATGATCGAATGGGAACTGGGGTGGGTTGTACTGAGTATGTTTGAGTTGACTAGGGAGTTTCAGCTACAACACCCTCCAACCTTTACTGAAGAGGGCGGTCCAAAGGCATCCAAGTTCTGAATAGAGTTCATCCAGATGATTCCTAATCATTTGGATACTCCTTCTGAGAAGTGATTAAAGTTAGTGGCCTATATGTTGTGAGGGAAGACAAAGAGTTTTTGGGACCTCATGGTTCCAACTGAGCAGGAAAAAGGAATGAAATGGAAAGATTTTCAGGAAAAAATTCTAGAAAACTTCTACCTAGAGACCTTGAGGTAGGAGAAGACTATGGAATTTATGAGTTTGACCTATGGGGTTACTTCAGTGATGAATTATGCTATTTGTTTCACTGACTTATACCAATTTATCCTAAAGTTGGTAGGATATGAGGATACCATGGTGAAACATTTCGAGGATGGTCTTAGATATGAGATCAAGTCCCAGGTGAATATCTTCCATTTGAAGAGGTTTATAGAGGTAGTAGAGAAGACCCTTATCTCAAAAGGGAAGCTAAAGAGAGATTTAGGTAGTGAACTTTGTGTGCCAGTTAGGTGGTCAAGTGGTGTGGATTTTGAGGTAAGGAAGTATCTTTTTTGTAATTTCCATCAGGGAGAAAGTGTGAAGAGTAGTCAGGAGAGAGGGCCAGTCTCTTGGTGGTGATCAGGTGTTCTGTTTCTAGTGTATCAGGTCGGGGCACATGTGTGGCCAGTATCCTTGACCATCAGTTGATTTTTAATCATGCAACCTGTTGGGACATATACAGAGGTTCTATAGGATCCCTAAATAACTTGGCATGGATATAGGTTAGAGGAAGATGCCAAGTGTAGGTAGGGGGTCAATTACCCCATATCAAGCAGGTAGTTGGAGCTCTATGGGATGTACCGGTAGGGGTAGTAGATGTGGAATTCTAGGGAAATACCATCCATACCAGTAGGGTAGTGCGGTTCAAGGTACTCAGTCTAGAGCCCAGGGTAGAGGGGAAGGTCATCTTCATGTAGTTTAGTCTACACCTAGAGGTGGAGAGGCTGGACCATATACCATTCGAGGTATGATTCTTATATCTTCCATGATTTCTAATGCTTTATTTGACACAAGTTCCACACATTATTCTATTTCTTCATAATTTTTGGTTGTGTTTCACCTAGACATGAAACGTGTGTGTGCGGTTATGTCAATTGATATTCTGTTGGGTGTACGAGATGAGGATATTAGACAATGTAAGGGTTGTTCTTTGTAGGTTGGTGGGTACCATTTTCTATGGAACTTGTTTATCCTCAAGATGTCAGGTTTTGAATTTATTTTGGGTATAGATTGGATGGTGTTGTAAAAATCCCATATCGACTGTTACTAACATTGGGTAATGTTCACGTCTCTCGATAGAGACACTTATGTCCTTCGTGGTGAGTGAGATGTTCGATAAGGCCATGTAGGGCTAGTTATCCAACAATTGGTTGAAATCACTATCCAATTATCCTATCATGTTCAAGATGAAGTAATAATGGAGAAACCAGTTTTCCCTTCCATTGTGGATCAATTCCAGGATGTGTTTCCTAAGGACTTCTTGTGGCTACCACCCGAGAGAGGTTTCGAGTTTATGATCGAGTTTTTTTCAGGGACAGAACCAATTTCCATTCCTCTATATCAAATGGTGCTAGAAAAAATCTAGGAACATAAGTTTCGGATAGAAGAGTTGGAGTTTAAGGGTTTCAACTATCCTAGTACATCGACTTGTGAATCTCCTGTGTTGTTTTCCAAGAAGGATGAAGGATCGTTGTGGATATGTGTTGACTATAATAAGTTGAATCAGATGATGGTTAAGAAGAGATACATGATTCCTAGAATCAATGAATTTTATGGATGGATAAGGGGTGATTCGGTGTTCTCCAAGATCGATTTGAGATCGGGATACCATCATTTGAGGGTGAGACCTTTTAATGTACCACATACATCTTTTAGAATCCGGTACAGGTTGTATGAGTTTGTAGTGATGTTGTTTGGGTTGACCAATTCACTGGTTGTGTTCATGTATTTAACAAACTAAATATTTCATTCATACCTAGATTATTTAGTGGTTTTATTCATTTATGACATCTTGGTGTACTATAGAACTCATGATGATCATTCCAAACATCTTAAAATTATACTGGGTACACTAAGAGAGCATAATATTTAAACCAATCTATCAAAATTTCATTTCTAGATTGATAAGGTGCATTTATTGGGTCACATAATTTCTAAGGAAGTTGTGTTGGTTGATCTAGATAAAGTGAAATCTATGGTGTCTTGGGATAATCCCAATAATGTTTATGATGTTCGGATTTTTCTAGAATTTTCCGGTTATTTCTGAAGGTTCATTAAAGATTTATCCCATTTTGAAGCACCACTCATAGTCTTAACCAAGAAGGGAGTTTAGTTTGAGTGGTATGAGGCATGCAAGAATTAATTTCAAGAGTTGAAGAAGTGTTTGAGGACCACATGAGTCATGATCTTAACCAAACTAGGTAAGAGGCACACCTTGTTCTGTGATGCGTTCAATGTTGGACTTGGGGAAGTGTTGATGTGGGATGATCAGATTGTAGCATATGGGTCATGATAGTTGAGGACTCATGAATAAATTACCCTACTCGTGATCTTGAGTTGACTGATGTGGTTTATGCCTTAAATTTTTGAAGGAATTACTTGTTGGGAGAGTGGTTCACGGTGTTTACTGATCATAAAAGTCTTATGTACATTTTCTATCAGCATGATTTGAATCTTCAGCAGCAAATATGAGTTGGATACATGTAGTCTTTTTACTTTGAGTTGGTTTATACACTAGGAAAATGGAATAGTTTTTCAGAATCTTTGAGCTAGAAGACTCAGAATCAGGTGGTTCAGGAATCCAACTCCGAGTGGATAATGATGGACTTGTTTTCTGAGATGCACCTAGAGGTGCAGGATGGGTATAGGCATATAACCATTACATCCATAGAAGTTGAGTATGCACTTTTGAGTCAGGTCAAAGAGTTTTGTCTTGAGGATCCTTAGTGTTTGTCAATGAAGTAAATTATTAAAGGTGGGGAGTGACCTTCTAGTTGGGTTGTTGGTGATGATGGGATTTTTGGTGTTTGTGGTTGTGTGGTTGTTTTAGTGTGTATGCGGGAAGATTTGATGCATGAGTTACATACATAAAATTGGAAAGTGAATCCTGGTTTGACTAAGATGCATCATGATATTCATAGGCATTATTAGTGGCTATGAATGAAGAAAGTGGTTGCAGGTTTTGGGCGTGATGCCTTAATTGTCAGCAGGTGAAGGTCAAGCACCAGCAGTCCGGAGGTTTGTTGAAACCACTACTCATTTTAGAGTGGAATTATGATTATGTAATAGTGGACTTCATAGTAGGTCTTCTGAGGATGCCTTGGAAGAATTATGCAATCTGGGTAGTTGTGTATCAGTTAGCTATGGTGGCCCATTTCTTGTTGATCTAGGAGACCTTCACGGTGGACCAGTTGGGTGAGTTATATGTTTGGGGGATAGTACAGTTGAATGGTTTATCATGGACTATAATTTCAGATCATAATATGAATTTCACATCGTGCTTCTAGAAGGTATTACAAAAGTCACTTGGTAACCAGGTGTTTTTGAGTAAGTATTTTCTCCTGTAGAATGACGGGCAGTCAGAGCGTACAATTTAGGTACTAGATGACATGTTGAGGGCCTGTGTCCTTAATTTCAGTGGTTCATAGGAAAAAAAACTTTCCACTTGTTGAGTTTTCCTACAACAACAGTTTCTATACTATGATTCATATGGAACATTTTGTGAAACTCTATGGGAGACCGTGTAGATCTCTGTTGTGTTGGTTATACGTTGTGGAGTCTAAGATTTTGGGACCTAGTCTTGTGCATGAAACATAGGAAAAGGTTTAATTGATTCAAAAACTCGTGGAAATGGATTAGAGTAGGAAAAAGTTGTATGAATATTTTCATCATATACCTCTTGAGTTTATGGTGGGTGATAGTGTGTTTCTTCGGGTGTCACAAAGATTGGGTCACCATCGAATTTGGAAACAATTCAAGTTGGCGCCCAAGTATGTGGGGATGTTTGAGATTGTGGAGAGGATCAGACTGGTGGATTATTGGTTGGATCTTATATAATGGTATAGTGGAATTCATGATGTTTTTCATGTTTCAAAACTTTGACAGTATCACCCTGATCCATATCATGTGATTAGTGTCAAGGATGTAGAGCTTGAGGCTAATGCATCCTTTGAGGAGAATCTGATTTGTATTGTGGATTGTAGTGAGAAAGTTTTGCAAGGAAATAATGTGCCCTTATTTCAAGTTTTGTGGAAACATGGAAACTTTTTGGAAGAAACATGGGAAAGGATTCGAATTTGTGGGCCCAGTGGCCCGATCTATTTTCTTTAGAAACTCAACAATACTTGGGGAGCACGGATCAAGGACAAGTTGTTATAAGGTGGGGAGGTTGTAAGATTCCATAAATTGTGGAGGTATGTACTTGTTTAAAATTTGGTTTCAATATCTTGTTTTTTAGTTAATGAAATGATTCATGGGTGTATAAGGGGACTTGGGGGTGTTCCAGGGGTTTGGGTCATGAAAGCAAGGAAAACTAGGCCAACCTATGCAAGGCACACAGTTGGCTCATGGTTAAGTAAATTGTGTGTTCTTCCCAGGATAACTATACAACCTTATACAGTGGCATACCACATGGTTGGAACACAATTTTCTAAACTATATGGCCTACCCAGGTAACCATGCAACCCAAATCCCTATGTATAGTGGCTTGTGCATGGTTTGGAAAACTGTGTAGGTAAACTGTGCACCCCTTTAAAAGTTAGAAAAATTACAAATTTTCAACCTTGGGATTTTTAAGTTCCACCCAATTTTCTCCCCCTTTCTCCTACCTTCAACCCTAGTGATGAACTAGAACCCTCAAGAGATTCCAAGGATAAATATCCCTCATTTATTGGCCATTTGGAGCACCATTTGTTGCATATCAAAGCTCCATGTAAGTCTAATCTCCCTTTTTATTATCTTTTCTGGATTATGGTTTGTATCTTGGGAGATATTATTCCAAAGCCCGAAAACCCTATTTTTCTAGTGGAATATAGGTTAGTGATTAAAAGTTTGTTTGTATTGGGGTCTAAGGATATTATTAAGAGTGTGTTCATCAAAATATTCTAGGTAGGTGGTCTATAATCATATCCCATAGTTTTAAAGTGGATTTGTGCATATGAGATTGTGTTCTTATTCTCCCCTTGTTATGATTCTGGTGTCATTAGAGAATTTTTATAAAATGGGTGTCTAATTGATGAATTTAACCCCTAATGATCCCCATGGGATTCATTGAAGATGATTTGACCGATATGGGGCCATCTATGGGGTGCACCGACCTTCTCGAACATGGACAACATAGAGGTTAAGTATGAAATTTACTTGTAATTAAGTAGATCCATGATGAACATGTTGATTGGTAAATCTAATGATTAATAATGGACTTTTTGTGGTTGTGTATAAATATATATAATGGCATAATTTGGTGTTTTTCTTAACATTAAAATGGGTTTAAAGGGATTAATGTGAATGTGACAAATAGATTTTGATTCGTACTTGAAATGCATAAGGGGGTTAACACATGGGAAATGATGAATGGGTTAAGTGAGTTAACATATGGAAATTGTTGAATATGTTAAATGGTTTGATGTATGGAAACTAGTGAATATTATTAATGATTTTAGGTATAAGAAATGAGAATTGGGCTAAATGACATTGTAATGTAAATGGAAAAGTGTTAATGGGTTATGGCCTAATTGTTATGGATTATGATTGTTATTTGTGTTGGTTGTGTTTGGTTGTGATATGATATTTTTGTGGTTATTTGGATAATATGCATGTGAACATGTCTTGGTAGTGTGGGGTATTGAATTAGTTTCTACACCCATGGGTCGAGTTAGATTGATGCTCTAAAATCCACCCCATAATTCACAGGTTAGGGTAGGGGATGAAGCTATATTCCACTAACGGTTGCATTCCACCCTGGACTAAGGCTTCGAGGCAAGGAAAATGTGCTTGTTGTGATGTGTTTATACCTAGTGAGATAGGGACTTGACTTATTCTCTTATGCAAGATGATGAATTCCTTGAACCCTTGTGTGAATGATGTAAATTCATAACCCATGGAACACATGTTGATAATGAATTAAGTAAATATGAAAATGAAAATAATGAATTTGGTACTAAGTTTAGTAATGGTTAAAGTAAATATTTTTAACTAATAACACCCAAACTATATTTTATTTACTTTTCATTTATTTAGTACTTTAATGAACAATCTTTTTAGACTGGATATTTTGTATACACTATTAGTGGTGGCCTACTGAGTTGTACTCACACACTTCTCAAGCCATCGTTGGGTACCTGAGTAGATTTCATGCTTGCAAGTTGGGATAAGGGAAAAGGACCCATGCTTGGGAGTTGAGTCAGGATTGGGATGTACATGTATGAGGTTCCGAACTTAGAGTTGGAACCATTTTGGGGATTCTATTGTTTGTGTTTATTTTGGTTTTTTCCACTTGGCATTATTCGCATAACATGGCATATTTACTATTGGATATGGTTTGTACCAAGTTTTGGGTTATAGTAGTTTGTGCATGTTAATTGGTTATTACATGTTGTTTCTGATATTCTATTTATCTTTTGGTGTGTATTAGTCTAGAAAAGAGGGTATAGTATCCCTACATGTCCTTTTAAATCCTCACTTCTAGTCGGTAACCTCTAGCATATAGGGAGGTGCGCTTGAGGTCATGTGGTAACCCAGATCGGGGTACCAACTTAGTGGCTCCCAGGTTGGGGATGTTACATTGATATACTTTCAGGATTTTGTTAACATATTACGTTTCATGTAATCCCTATCACATCTCTAAGTGACCATCTGATAAAACACCCCCACAAAACTCTTTAGTGGAAAACATATATGAAGTTAGAAAAATTTTAATAATGGTGAGACATAGGAATCATATTTATAATTTTTCGCTTCTTGAACATATTCAAACTTCTTAAAATTATAAAATTAAATTTTATGATATAAACTTCTATTGTCTACTTACAATTCTTTTTAAGTTTTTCATCTTCATCCTTGAAACTCTATTCCATCAAACTTTTTCCCTCAAATAATGTAACAAATAACATTATTATTTACTAGTCCTACAAAAATATTTGAGGATAAAGTAAAAACCATTTTGTTATGATAAGTAATGTAACTCTATACATTTTTCTTAATTTACATATCCTAAACTCTTTTAGGATATCAATTATAATTCACTTTTCATTTTGACTGGTAAAATCCATCAAGAAACAGTGTCTTTCATTTTCATGCAAAATAAATGCAACTCTTTACATTTCTATTTATTGTTACATATCCTAAAATATTTTAGGATATTGAGTGAAAAAAACTTTGATATTAGACTAGTATAATAATGATATCCACTTTCAAAAGTGGTAACTAAATGTAACACTTCACATTTTTCTTTACCATCACATAACCTAAACATTTTAGGATATTAAGTGGAAAACAATTTAACTAAATATTGGAATTATCCTTTATTTGTTAATTTTGAGATTTTATTAATCTAAAAATAATCCCACTTTACTATAAGACACTATTATTTTCATAATATATTTCTAAGATACACAAAGCCTTTTGTGTTTTAGGAAATAACTTTTATTTCCTTTTAGTAGGAATATTTAACAAATAAACTATGGTTTACATATTATATGTCATATTCTATGTGTTTGGAACATTTTCATTTTGAATAAAATACTTCATTAAAATATACCATCGATGGGTTGCAAGAACAAAATCCAATATATTTTAACTAATATCTGCATATGATGGTTTCGGGCGCAGTGGAAGTACCTTTGGTGGGTGTAATATTAAAATTTATTTTAATATAAAGTTTTCTGAAACTCTAAGAGAGTATATTTATCAATAAATTTATAATTAATTCATTTAGATTGGAAGAAATGATTAACTCATCTTAAGATCCTTTATTCATTGATGATGTTGATCTTCCAAAAACTATTTCGGATTACCTTTGTTTCACTATAAGGATTCAAGTGTAGAATCACTCTAGTGGTGATTCATATGTGCTCCTTTGATACCCGAGCATGGACAATTGATTTCTAGGTGCTAGCATAATGAATCAATTGCCTTTCATTGTTCGTCTTAATCACTCTAAGATCCTTCGATCCTAAATGTGTTTTTTCTCATTCTTGATAGGAAGAGGGGGGGGGATAATCGATAGGGAGAATTCTGTTGTGCGCAACGGTTCTCCATTCTCAATTTTCAAATAATTTACTCAAAAGATATAACTATCTATTTATAGGGTTAGGGTTTAGGTTAAAATATTTATTTAATTTCTTTTAGACCCTTAAATAACATTATAACCTTTAATAAACCCCATGACACATAATAATAATATTATTATTATTATTTTATAGCATGTGCAAACCTGTACAACAATAAGTAATATTTATCATCTTGTCAATAAATATTTATCAGCGGATGTGGTCTTGGTCCATTCAACCTCCTTGACATTTATTTAATACACGAATAAATATTTAATTTTAATATTTCATTCATCAATAAATATTTTTTATCAATAAAAATGTGAATAAAATTATTCATTGTTCTTAAGAATAATATTTATTCTATTAATTAAATTAGAATAGAATTTAATTGAGATCAACGGAAACACTCAGCGTATGACCCTATAGGATTATTTATCATTAGCTTTAGGAAAACTTGTCTAAAATCCAATATTATTGTCTAGTAATGGGTTAAGACCCCCAAGATAAATAACTTAATGTCATAATGAAAAAACCACATATGAATGCTCACTGTGTAATATAATCAATTTTTATAATATATCTTCAAGCATGTTGCACATTTATGTCACCAACCTATATGATCAATATTTCTTTTTTTGGACTCTCTGAAATAAACATGTAGTTACATCATGACCATGGATGATTCTATTCTAATCAAAAGGCTAATATATTAGCTTCCATTAAGATGTAATGGGAAAATATTTTCTTGACTTGTTCATTAATAACACATCACCCATGGCACACCCAACATATATAACTTCACCATAAACTATTATCATTATTGTTAATGAAATAAATCTAAATGTGTGAGGTGTAATATGCATGA
Organism: Viscum album; assembly: GCA_963277665.1. NCBI lineage: Eukaryota > Viridiplantae > Streptophyta > Magnoliopsida > Santalales > Viscaceae > Viscum > Viscum album. The sequence goes on along the minus strand of OY728143.1, from coordinate 1,777,347,144 downwards.
ATAATAATCTTACAATCTAAGGACCATCATATACACTCGCATATAGGAATATATGATGACACCAAAACATGAAGAATTCATACCGGTGGGTATGTTCCCATAATCTCTCGTCTTGGAGATTACCAAGTGTAGACTTCATGAGAAGAAGAGTCATCCAGTTATGAGTAATCGCACCTGATAGTCACATTCTATGTGTCCCATCATAGAACATTATCTGATTGTAGAACAATATTAAGAATATCATCACTTCACTTCAAGGTTCTCATCATAGCGGAAAACTATTATGACCTTATTTTGTGACAGCAACTCTTAGAAATTATTACATTAGATTCATCCAGAACAATGAGAAATATATAGTAAGATTTTTTTATTAATATTCAATACATAAAATATAAATGTAATCATAGTACAAACAATTAGTATTAGGACACCAACTTCAACAAAATCCCACTTGTACTAGAGCCGACTACCTATGAATTTCAGTCCGCTAAAGATCGAATGATAATCATGTTTCTATTGAGTCAATTATTTAGTCAAGGGGTATGTTAAGTTTTCTTCCATACATATACTTCTTGTTTCAACCTCAAATATTTGAGAAAAATCCTAAGATATGATACTTATGAATTATGTGCTTTGTTTGCTAATGTGACCTTGTCTATTTTGCGAGAGATACTACTACAGTATTATCATAATAGAGTGTGATAGGATATTTACTACTAGGTACCATTTCAAACTCTTGGACAAATATATGAATCAATAATAATTCTTTAGGTTCCTCTAAAACTGCAATATGCTCAAACTTTATTGTAGAATTTGTGACCACAGTCTTCTTTGATCTCTTCCAGTAAACAACACCTCCATTCAAAATGAAGATATATCCTATTTGTGATTTCATATCATCTTGATCTATTTGGAAACTAGTATCTACATATCCTATGAGTACTCATTCCTCATATCCTTCATATACTAGAAACATATCCTTAATACACCTCAAATAATTAAAGATAGTCTTGACTTCCATCCAATGGAGATCACCCGAGTCTTCTTGATATCTATCTACCACACTTAATGCATAAGAGAAATCAATACTAGTATTGAATCCTCATCCTTATTTATATTTCCTCATCTATCTAAGGACAAATTTTCTTGTAAATATGAATTCCATGTGACTATGGAAACAATATCCTATTGGATCGTTCCATACTAAATCTCTTTAGTACCTTGTTGATATATTCACTTTAACTTAGTTCGAACAACCTATTAGATCTATCGTGATGGATCTTAATTCCAATAATATATACTTCATCTCCTAATTACTTCACGGAGAATAATTTATTCAACTAGTCCTTAAAAAATTGTAAGTCTGGTATCTCTTTTCCAATAAGTAATATTTCATTAACATATACTATTAAGAAAATGACTGCACTCCCACTAAACTGTTTATAGACACAAGGCTCACATTCATTATTTATGAAACCATGAAACCAAATTTCATTATGGATTTATAAAATTGAATGTTCCGTGACCGAGATGTTTGATATATTTTGGAGTCAAAAATCCTTTTGGTTATGTCATATAAACATCTTCTCGATGGTTTTAATTAAGGAAGACTATTTTGACATCCATTTGTCACATCTCATAGTCATGGAAGGATACAATAAAAAGTGTAATTTTGTTGGATTTTATCATTTCAACTGGTGAAAATGTTTCATCTTAGTCAATGTGCTAACATTGTTTGAAACCTTTTGCAGTTAGTCATGCCTTATAGGTACTGGCATGTCCTTCCATGTACAGTTTTTTCTTAAATTCCAATTTACAACCAATATGATTTACATCCACTAGAGGATATACCAAAATCCAAACATGGTTTTGAAACAAGGAATCCATTTTATAATTGATGTCTTCTTTCCACTTGGAAACATTTGTTCCACTTACTACTTCCTTATAGGTTATAGAATCATTATTATAAACTAATAATGAGTCACCATCCTCATTGACTATAAAACTATAATGTTGTAGTTCTCTAACCTCTCTAGTACTCCTACACAATACTCATATATTTGGAACAACTTATTATTCCATAGGGTTTTTTGGAATCTATTCATGTTCCAACTCTTGTGTATCTTAATCCTAGACTTCATCGAAGTCTATCTCGGTCTCACTATCTCTTTTAGACATAAGATACTTCTCAAGAAAATTGGGATGTCTTTCAACCAAATTTTTTTATTTGAATGATTTTATAGGTAGTATCCCTTTGTTTCTTTGGTATATCCTATAAAGATACACTTTGTGACTTGGGGTTCCAGTTTGTTATCTAAAGAGGCCATAGAAAATGCTTTGAAACCCCTCACTTGTAACTATAAAAATGCAGGATTATTTCCATTTCATAAATTAGTATGGTTTACCATCTATCTCTTTAGTTGTCACTTTAATTATCATGCATACTATTTTTTGTAATTTATATCCCCAAAAGGATAATGGAAGATTCGTATGAATCATCATTGATCTCACCATGTCTAATAAGGCGCAGTTCCTCCTTTCTCTTACACTATTCCATTAAGGTCTATAAGGAAGAGTGAGTTGAGATAAAATTCCAAACTCCTACAAATAATCAATTAAATATTGATTAAGATATTCTCCACCACATTCTGAGTGAATTTTCTTAATCTTCTCATCAAGATGGTTCTCAAAATAATTCTTGTATTCTTTAAATCATTCAAAGGAATCTGACTTCTACCTCAACAAGTATATATATCCATATATACTAAAATCATTAGTAAAAATTATGAAGTATGAGTACCCACCCCTTTCTTCAATAAGAAACAGTCCACACACATCAGTATGAACTAATTTAATAAGATATTAGGCCTTTAACCTTTTCTACTAAATAGTTATTTGTTTTTTTTTTTGACTTTTAAACATGTGTGGCATACACCAAGTGGTTTTAGTTCAAAATAATCCAAATATCCATCCTTTTGTAATTTAGTCAAATGGTTTTTATTTATATGTTGTAGCTAGTGATCCCATAGTTGGGTTTAGTATGAGTCATGTGAAATAGTTTCAATATCGATTTCCATTACCTGGTTTATGTAATCCAACATAGAAATACTACTATTTAAATGTGACTTACCATAACAAATTTTGTCTTTATAAAAGTAGAAACATTTATTTCCAAACTTGAAAATAAAACCATCTGTATCAATTTTGGATATAGAAATAATTTTTTTGATAATGGATGACACGTGATAACAACCTTTCAAAACTAAGATCATTCTAGGTGAAAACATGAGGTGGTAGTGCCCGGTAGCTACAACAGCATGTTTAGCTCCTTTGGCTACTTGTAGATCTACAACCTCTTGATTAATATTTCTAAATCTACTTAGTTCATGTTTTGGAATAAATATTTGAGCACCACAGGCTATATCTAATACCCAATTTATATAAATAGATAAATTTCACTTGATAAAAAAAACACCTAAAGTTTCCTATTGCTTCTTTGGATGAGGGAATTTTTTCTTCTAGTGACCCCTCTTGCGGCATAAAAAACAAACATCATCTTATTTCTTTGATTTTCCCTTTATCTTACTCTACTTGTAAGGGTGTAGAGAAGCTTTCGAATTAAATATCTTCACTTACCCCTTATATTTATTCACTATAAGGACAAAAGGTTCTTTACACTTTGTTTCCTTATCCAATTGGAGAAGAAGAGTGGGTATATATGGCAGAGATTTCTCAATGTTGTTCATATTAAAATTAACAACAAAACTTGAGAGGTTTTGAGGGAGTGATGAGAGAATGATATCAATGTGCAGTTCATTGGGGAGTTTAAACCCTATAACCCCTAGGAGATCAATGTAGCTCATAATTATGGCTACGTGAGGCCCAACTAGTGCACCCTTCGAAATCTTACTCTGAAATAGTTCCTTGGAGTTCTCAAGTTGTTCATGTCCTACTATCTCCTGGTAAAGACCATGGAGGTGCTCAAGTATGCTACATGCATCCATGTTTTCATGAGACTTCAAAAGTTCACTAAACTTGGATGAAATCATCAAACATTGAATATCGACCATCCCATTTACATGTTTTCATAGATAGAAAACTCTTCATCACTCACCTCTTTAGCAGGCGAACCAGGAAGTGAGGATTCTAGGATGCAAGATTTCTGTTCTTGGCACAACACAACCCAAAGGCGTTTGAACAATTCCTGTAAGTTACTTCTATTGAGGAGATGGTATTTCTCTAATATTTATCTCAAGTATAGTGTATATTTATAAATTTCAATTTTATTCTACAATTAAAAAGAGCAGATTATTAGTTTTTTGTTTGATTATAAATTATGCGAGAAATAATAAATTAATTGATTTTATTAAAACCCACACTATTTTATCAAATACCAATAGCCTTCAACATTAAACTTATAATGTCTAGTTTTCAAGAAATTATAGTGGAAATGATCTATATTACATTTCTTAATGATCTAGACTTTGAACATGAAACTATAATAAGGTATTTAGGTAGGTGTTCTTTCCAACTGTGGGCTTACATCTCCTTGATCCATTAAATGTACTCCCTAATCCTAAAATAGTGACTTGGATTTCCTTAACTCTTTCCTCCAAATTTGTATTGAACAAACTTCGGATATTAAATTAAATACAAGTTCAGTTAAGTTAACCCAAAACCCTCATGAGAACTCCCAGATAAAAGTAAGTGTTCAAAATTTGGCCATGTAAATACTTAGTTCTATGGTTACATTCCTAATCAAGTTAAGAAATACTAAGTATGAATTAATATTAAGTTGAGAGATTTTAATTTATTAAGCATAAATTTTATCTCATTTTATTATTTACATGACTTGTTAATATAAAGTGGATTTTACTTAATTAATTAACCATGTTGGATAAAAAAAATTCGTATAATCCATTTATTTTAATTTCATCATTGCACATTAATTCATTTATTTATGTGATCACGGTCTTGCATCCATAAATTAAATAATGCATAGATAGAAATAACTAAATAAATAAATAACCCGATTATGGGCTTATCTAATGGAAGATTTATTGATCATACAATAAATCAACCTATGACCTAGGGGAATAACTCATTTTGTCAGTCATGACATGAGTTGTAGAATTCCACCTGTCCACATGTGTATTACTTAGGTTGAAATCATTATGGTTTCGACTTGAACAACCTTCACATGCCTTGGAATGTTCCATTAATTACAAGTATTTTTAACTCACATGCAGGTGAGGGGAACCAAATTTTTGATTAGGGGGAATTGAATAAATATCCTTCGACACACAGGTCCTACATAATAATTGAGATAGAGATGACTCACAATCCATCAATTTAATTTAATAAATAATAATTGAAAACTCATGAAATAAATTAAATTAAATTAATGTCAACACATACATAGGTCTTGGTTAAGGTCATGATCAGTCATACATGCAATAAATACACAAAAGTAATTGGTTAAAATTCATTTTTTATCCATTATTTATTATTAATATAAATGTATTTGCATTAACTAATTAATAAATAGATTAATTAATTAATTAATTAATTCTATTTCATCTTAATTTATATCTGAATTCATTTGGAGATACCCATATTTAATGGCACTAATAACATATAAACGTTATAACCAATAATTACATATTTATTACAATAAATTAATTGAGAATTTAAAATTCTTTAAAACTATTATTAAATTATCAAATACAACCTATGTCATTCAATAAAATAAGGTTTTAATGTTTAAATTATCAATTTAATGTGATTTAATTCTACCACTAATTGGGAAACTACACGGTGTGTATTGTCTAGCTACGCGTCGTGTACCTCGGTTGTCATGTATCTAGGGTACATGCCTAGGGCATCAGCATGTACCTTGTACAGACTACATGGTGTGTACTAACTAGATACACATCATGTGTTCCACTTTTCATGTGTACAAGATACATGCCCAAGTCTTCGGCGTGCATCTCAGTGGATTACACGGTGCCTATAGGCCAACTACATGTCATATGGTCCGAATTCCATGTGTTTGCATAAGTCACTGAATGATTTGATGTGTATTTTGGACATGGGAAATGATGAAATACACTCCCTGTACACCACATACATGTCATGTATATTGTTAATTCTCTAAGATATCAGTCTTGCATGATTCGACCATGTATAATGACCACACTGATTGTGTGAATTTCATTGTTGACCTGTGTAGACAACACGACATGTATGCTAGCTGCACATTGTGTAATCTGACATATCATGTTCTAGGTTGGATGGGTCAACACATGGTGTAAAATTAATGCACAACATGTAATTTACTACTCAAAGTTTCGTGTATCCCATACTACAACCAGCTGTAGTGTACCTGGGTACATAACGTGTACTCCAGCTACATGTCATGTAGTCCCATGTTATCCGGATATATTTCTCAACACTTCCTAATGACACATCTAGTCATTCTTTATCTATTCTTAATCCTTTAAGAAAATGAAACACTAAATGAACATGATTAATATATCAATAACATGTTAATTTAAATCAGATTAAAGAATGAATAATATGAAATAAAAATCTAACCACTATTGCACATAGATCAACATTCAAGTAAATAATTATAAATTTAAAAAATGACCCATTAGACACCACTTGATGGTTCAGGGTGGAGAAAAAGAACATTTGGTGACCATAATATTAAAATTTATTTTAATATAGAGTTCCCTGAAACCCTAAGAGAGTTTCTTTCATGTTAAATCTATAATTCATTCATTTAAGTCTTGAAGAAATTATTACCTTAGCTTTAGATCTATTTTTTTATGATTTTGATCCTCCGAAAACCCATTTAGATTACCTTCATTTCATTATAAGGATTTAAGTGTAGAATCTCTCTAGTGGTGACCCACATGTGCTCATTTGATCTCTGAGTAATTTGAATCGGTTTTCGGGAGCTACCGCAGTGAATCTATTGTCTTGTGTTGTTTGTCTTTATCTCTACAAGATAATTTGGGCTTAAAGGTGTTCTTCTAATTCTTGAGAAGAAGGGGGATGAATAATCAGGAGGGGGTATTCTGTTGTGCACAACGATTCACAATTCTCAATTTTTGGGAAATCTACTCAATAGACATAACTCTATATTTAAATATCTAGGGTTTAGGTTAAAAATAATTATTTAATTTCATATCAGACCTTAAATAATATTATAATCTTTAATAAAACCCATGCCACATAAATAATTAATATTCTAATTTCTATCCTGTAAACATTTTACTTAATCTAAATATCATATACTTAATTATTATTTACACCTTGGTCATATTAATCATCAAATCACCTTTTTATGTGCCTTAAATAATATACAAATAACACCTATTCAATTTGAACAATTTCAAATTAATTAATTATAATATTTCATAATTTAATTATAAACATTTTATATTGTGGAATTATTTCATAATTTATAACCTGTTATAAATGATCATTTATTATTTCTAAATAAAAACTTATTTCTATTTCATAAGTCATGTCATATAATTTTTTTAAAAGGAATTTAAATATTATGAATTAATTTTTGGAAATAAAATGCTTCATAAAAAATTAATTAATTGTAAAAAAATTATAATTTATTAATTTATAAACCTTTTAGAAATTATTATATCCCAAAATACCTTTTATAATGCTTCATAAACATTATAAATCATTAAAATCGTTTAATATTTAAAAAAAATAACAAAATTTAAAACAATTATGTTTACCCTTATGTAGGAACTCATTCCTGCATAAAGGTATCCTCCCTTTACCCTTACATAAAAAATATACATGAGGGTATAAAGTCCCTTGCCATTATGCAGACACTTTTTATTGGGGTAATCCATTTCTTGATCCCTCACATAAATATAACCTTTTGGTTATCTTTATACAGTCATTTTTCTCATAAGGGTAATGATTGGTTACCTTTATATGGAAATATACCACACCACAATCGGCTACATCAACCAGACAAGTGGTGGTAAAATGCCTCTCAACTTGTCATTGATAGGTATTTTCCCCTTCCATTTAAGGTTTTATTCACTTGTGTTTGCATCTCTCTCCAGTGATTGATTTCCTAGAAGAATCACTAATTTGTGGGGATAGTTTTAGTGATATGAAGATAGAAAGTTGAAATGTACTTGAATAACACTTTATTGATAATGATCATAGGATTTGAATTAGAATGTAGGAGTAAGGAGACAAGGAAAAAGAAAATGATGGAGGGAAAAGAGAAATATCTCATCTAGAAAGACCACTTATAAAGGTGCCTACCTGAACCTCCCTAGGATTTCCTCACACTTACCCATCAGCTGAAATGAATCCTAATAAAATTGTATCCTCTCACAGTTATCCTCTCCCTTATTTAATATTCCAACAACCCCCTCTTACCCTCTAATAACATTGGAGTTAGTTCCCTATAACAAACTTCTGTGTACTTTATGATACCTCATATTCATATTTTTTGAATACTAATAAACTCTTTATCACATCATGATTATTCTTCTGTGTAACATAGTGTGTGATAATGTTCTAAGAGTAGTTTTCTCACAGAAAGGTCGTAACAGTTCTCCCTTATGATGAGAACCCACAAGTGCCATGACAATATTCTTTAATATATGTTTTATGTCTGGATTAAATCATTTGAAGGATACAAATTATTCAGGCTATTAGGGGTGGATACTTATAGGACTTTGAGACATGTTATCATGGTGTATGCCCTTGGTAATATCCAATGCAGGATATTATGAAAATGAGACCCACCAGTAGAAAATACACATTTATATGTGTCATTGGATGTTCCTATCTATAGATGTTTGAATTGATCCTTGGACTTTAATATTATTATTAATGAGCATTTAAAGTTGCGTACTTTGATGTATTGATGAAAACTGTGATGAAATATGTTTGTAGCGAGGCAGGATATGTTGTGTACGTCATAATTAATATTGCATTAATTAATAATGTGAAAAAGGATTTGTTCCTTCTGTTATTTGATGGAAGTTGATATCTTAGTCCCTTTTATGTAAATGATATATTCTAAATAAATCCATGCCCATGGTGTTATTTAGGAAATTTTGATTTATGAAAATTCAAAGAAATAGACATCAAACACATAGGTCGATGACACCAACATGCAACCTGCTTGATTAGGGATATTGTGATATATAGATTATATTAAAAAGTAATTTTATGTATGAGGTATGATGTCATTAAAGAATTAACTTCCTTCTATATGGGTGGCTTAGCATGCTGCTAGATGCTAATCTTGGACTTTAGGTTTCTTCGCCTAATGCCACTGAGAAAGAGGCTTAGAGGGTCACACACTAAGTGTATCCAGAAGCTCAGTTAAATAATATATTATTATTTATTATTCAACAAGTTGAATAAATATTATTCTCACGCATGGTTTAATAATTATTCATGTTTTCTTGATCACATATATTATGTCACCAGTTATTTGAGAGAATATTATGTGAGCGGAATATTTAATAAATATTTATTTTCTATTTAGTGAATATGTTATTTATTTATTTAATAGAGAATAATGAAGTGGTATTTATTTATTAAATAAATATTCATTATTCAATCCCTGATAAATATTGTGGAGGAATGACGTATTATTTTATAGGTCCAGTGATAAATAATATACATTGAATATTATTTGAATAAGAAATATTTAATTTTAATTCGTGAGTTTAGCACATGTCAAGAAGTAACCATATTATTATTATTATTGACATGCGATTATAAAAGGATTAAATAATTATTAAATTAACTTTTACAATTATATATTTTTAACCCTAGTGGTATATAAACCCAATTATATTATTTTTCAAGATAGCCAATTCATTTGTTTTGTTGCGCACAAGGAATCAGAATAATCCTCTCAAAGCACTAGAGAGCTCCCTTATCTAAGAATGATCCCAAGAACAGAGTGTGATCTTTCTCCATAATCCACTCCCAGGTCTAGAGAGATCAAAGAGAATTCTTTGTATGTGATTATCATGGTGATAAAAGGTGAATAATGAAAATGATAGGATCTTCCGTGCTACCACCCATAGATTCATATGGGGACATTCAAATATTTTTGGAACACATGTGGATTACTGATAGAGAGTATCTTATCTTGATTCCTACAATGCAATGATGGTACAACATATATCAATTATCAGATCCATTAATTAAGAAATAATTTCTCAGAAGGTAATTCTTTAAATTGCTTAAATTTATTATAAATAATATGTGATGATCAGGAGCTCTGGTTCCGGTGTTTTATCCATTGTCTGTATTATTTGATTTAATTCCATTGTTTATGGAATTTCTCATCGTGTAAATCTCATATTGATCATCGATTGTGAAAAAAAGAAATGTTGGGCACAACCCATCACACACTTCCATTATGCTCGAAACCTTCAAGTGATATCAAAGGGGTCAAATAACTATTTATAATTATTTAATTATCGTTGATTGATTTTTTCATAAGTAATTGGTTTTCAATTCAACTATAATCATTCTTTACTATAAATTGAGAGATCTTATTCTTCCTCTTAATTTATTATAAATATAATCAAATTGATTAATTTTAGGTACAAAAAAATTCAAAGATCCCATCTAGAGGAGCCAAAGAGTCTAGATGGATAACACAATAGTACAAGCCATGTAACCAAGAGGTACACGATGTGTACTAGTGTTCAATTCACCAAGAATTAATTCAAAATTAATTCAAGGAATGTGAATTTATTACACAAAGTGCATTTAATTATACACTGCATGTTGACGGATCCATCTTGCCACATGGTCATCCGGAGTACACGTCGTGTAACTTCCGTACACGATGCGTAGTCCTTTAGTCATAGACAGACTATGTATCTTCTTACATGGCCTACCTGACTGGGGACTATGTAACTCAGAGACCACATGATGTGTATCCCATGTAAATTCCATGTACTCCAACTTTTTTCATGTCATGGTTACATGTCGAATATCTAGGTGTGTGCCATGGATAGACATTGAGAAAACCCACACACCGTGTAACTCCAATGTACACAGTGTGTACTTTTACCAAATTATGTAGAATTAAAATTAATTTATTATACTATGAAAACCTTATCAACATGTAATTGCGTGTGGTCATTAAGTTGGTAGTTCATGTCATATGATGAGTTTTAATATATATATATGTTTGTGTGTGTGTGTGTGTGTGATTAATTAATTTCTATGTAATATTCATATTTTCATATCATGTATGAGTCGTTTTACGGTTATTTCTCTACATGCATTAAAGAAAACATGTGATAGAAAAATCATGTAATTCGTGTAATCATTAATTTGATATGACACATCATGAAGGTACGTGATAAGTCGTGTATTCCACGTGTCATAAGAGTAAAAAATATACTAATATAATACATGTTGGGTATTTCAGATGGGTACTCATCGTGTTCCCTCTAAGGTACATTTATGTACACAATTAATTTTAAATAAATTTATTTAATTTATTTAAAATTATGATGGATTAGAATCTTAAGGAAATTTGGATGAGAATTAAGTTAAAATAATTTATTAATTAAAGAAGATAATTAATTGATTCGAGCACGGTTTATCTTAAATAAGAACAATTGATAATTGAATACCAATTTTATTAGACACGTAATTCATTGTGGATGATCCTGAGAATAGACCATACCTTTGTATGTGATTGGTTTTTTTTAATTTATTATTAAATTAAATTGTTGGTCTGTGTTCCATTTATCCTCTTATTATTATCTAAGGGTATTTTCCCCCATGGTTTCTTTTATTTAAACCCTTTACATGTGAGTAAAAGCATGTATAATGGATGGAGCTGCCAATCCAGTTAAAGCAATTCAAGTTTGGAGCAAAGAAAAACCAATCTAAGAGAGATCCATAGGTGGACAAGTGGAAAACTACAACATGAATAATAAATGGTTCAAGGTGTTTTTCCCCTAGGTCGATGGTTAGTTGATCATCTGCTAGATAAAATAATCATTAGTAAAATCTCATGATCATGCCATTTTATTATTTTATTTCTATCAAGTTGCATGGTTATTTCATTATGGATGTTTTGTCGTGATCATATGAATTGATGAATTAACAAGCATGTAATAAAGATAATAATTGGAAATTTATGCATAAAAGATAAATTCTATCAATTTTAAATATTTATTTGGTATAATATTCCACTAATTAAATTAAAATCGGACCATGGTTCAAAGTGCTTGACCAGCCAAAGTTGGGGTGCTTTCAATATCGGTGAATTCTAACATTATGTTTTGGGTTGACTTAACTTTGTTTACATCAAGGGTTGAGTGTCAAAGAAGGACATAGTGTAACTGAGAGGTAAGAGTTGAGGAAATTAAATTTTAGGATTTTAAGATTGGGGATTCCACTCAATAGACCAAGGAACTATGAGTTAATGTAGTTGGAATTTGGAATGCCTACCTAAAACCCTTAAAATTTCTTGACCAGCCAAAGTTGGGGTAATGAGAAGGGGAATATGAATCATTTCCATTATAATGACAAAAAAATGGGATATTATGAAGCCTATGGTAAGGAATTTTGTTTTGATAAAATAGTGGAGGATTAATAACTATAGTATTTATTATTTTGTCTAAATTTTATTAGATAAAGTACAAAATCTATTATCATATTATTTGTAGAAACAACAATAAAATGACTTCAAAAATATCACTATGATCCCTAAATCATAAGGATAACATTATCACTGGCACAAATTTTCAAGAGTGACAAAGGCACTTGCGTGTTATACTACACCGTGAAAGGAAATTATAAGTGCTAGAAGAACCTATTCTAGATGCTCTAGGTAATGAGACTAGTGAGGAAGAGTTGTCTCTCTATGAGAAAAATTAAAATGATTCTACAGATGTTAAATATTTCATGTTATGATTAATGACCAATGAACCTTTGAAAAAACATGAGGACATGGATGCACATAGCATGATATCTCACATTTAGGATTTCTAATAAGAGAAGGTGGGACAAGAGAGATATGAGATCTTCAATGCTTTGTTTACAACTAAGCTTGGAGAGTCGGTGTTAACTGGGCCTCATGTTTTCAAACTGATTGGCTATATTGAATGCTTTGAAATCTTATGTATTGTTGGGTCTTAAAAATTCCACATAAGACAAGAGGAAAATTCCATTAATTTGGTAAAGGGTAGAAACAAACCTAGAAGAATAATTTGAATAAAAATGTTCAAAATGGGCAAGCCGCAATGGATGAGTTGATCGCAAGAAGTGAAAATGCTTCACAAACTACCGCTCTTCATGGAGTTACATCGCTTCACGAAGCACCACACAAAGTAAATAGTTCATAGGATGATACGGACCACTGATTCCCATGAAAGAAATCAAATAATTTGCAGGGTTGGATGGCGATTTCAGCCCCTACGAATGACATCACCCTACAAACAAAATAGTTTACAGGATGAGATGGGTCACCGACACCCACGAACAAAACCAAATTGTTTGTGGGTTAGGATTGTGATTTCCTCCCCCATGAATGAAATAGTTCATGGGATGAGACAGACCATTGGTGCCCATGAACAAAACTAAATAATTTTCTAGGTCGGATGATGATTTCTACCCCCATGAACAACTTCCCCCATGAAATAAATCATTCTCAGACTGGGGCGTCTTCCTTGGGATCCCACAAAAGACGCCCCATGGACCACCGTGGATGACCGACCCTTTCGGTATTTTATATCTTCAATTTTCTATAAAAAGAACCTGAGGGGACCAAAAAGGTTTATAGAGAGATGGAGAAAAGTAGGGCTGAAGGATACCAGTGAGGAGGAAATGAAAAAGTGAAGCCTCCAAGACGAATCAATGGAAATTCATCAATTCTCATCCGGTAAAACCACTCCATAACATTAAGGAGGAAATAAAAATCAATCATCTGACCATGAATATAAATCCCTCAAATGAATACCCTTCCACGGGGTACAAAAAGATTACCCCTATGCGTCCCAACACCCCACATAACAAAACACTATACAAGTGAAACCCTACCTCACATAGAAAAATGCTATGTGGGTAGAGCCCTACCCCACATAGAAAAATACTACACTGAAGTAATTTCACCCTATATAGAAAAATGCTACACTGACAGAACCTAGCCCTGCGTAGAAACATGATACGTAGGAAAACCTCAGGTTCGCGTAGCACCATGCTAGATGGATGGTACCCCCACCCATGTAGCAACATGATATATGGAGGGAACCCTATCCTGCATAAGAACATGCTATGAAGAATGAGGCCTCTTAGGGTTTCCTACACTCTAGCTCCAATCACTCCCTTCTATTATATCATTGGGGCCCATTATGGGCCCTCCATGAACCAATCTAATGGGATCAATCCAAGGAATATTCCAAAGCCACCTGACATGTATGATCAGATCATCGAGCACATCAGTGTTCCTCTTGTGTCTACATAATTGCAGTAAGCAGAGTCACGTGTGTAACCCTCTAAACGTGGAAGACCCTTGGAATGTCTTCAAGTATACATTCACATGGTAACGACAGTTTTGACCATAGAGTTTCTCATGTTAACCTCCCAGTTCTAAAGACTGAGGGTAACCACTAGCCTTTCCTTTTGGTGAGGGCTAGTGCTGTTCACTCCTCTCTTCCCCAAGGACTAGTAAGAAATCCCTCATGGAGTAATCCCCTATCCTTTCTTGTAGGATGTGATCCTCTTTCTCCTCTTTGACAGCCGGAACATAGCTAGATGGATCAACATATGTGACTTTCCTAGATACCAAAATAAAATAGAATATAGGCACACTAAAATATCTCCCTCTCTCCCTTTGGGCTCCAGTATTCATCCACTAGTAGAAAAAAGTGGATTGTGTGATCTTCAAATTTACAGCTTTCTCTTGTTTCTCACATTGAGTACAAATCACGTGGTCTTAGAGGTTAGTAACGATCATGAAATGTGCACAATCCCAAACCACCAATGGTCCTCCTATATGGTATAATCTCCAATCATGCTCAACGGGCCTCCTATTTGGTATAATCCCCAAACTCACACCTCCAATTAAAAGGGCCATATTCCCAATGAAGAAGAAAATGCACGGGCATTCCTTGAGTGTAAGCCCCAATCATGTTCCCTCAAGTGGTCCCTCCTATATAGTTGTAAGCCCCAAAATTTCTAAACTATGTGGTCTTTGATTCCCAACTAACTAGGATACATATGAAGCCTCCCTGTGGTCCAAAACCAATACCCAAATTCACCCTAATGTTCTCTGGTCCACATTCCTGGTAGGGTTATATCTACCAGGGAGACCACATATCTTACAGGTTCCATGGGCTGTCTCGGCATAAGCCCCACACCATCCTTGACCAAACACATTTTTCCTAGACATCTTTTCCCCATGAAGTTAAATTTTATGGTCCAGTCCTTGTTGTAAAACCTTAAAAGGTGATGTGTCCCATTAAGTGGCACCGAACTGTGTGGGTTCTAATTCCTCTCATGAGGATACCTAGGAATCCCATCTTATGGGTTCGATCCCTATTTCAAAATAACTTACATCCCCCTAGATGACGGTAAACTCTAGATCAACTCACTACGCATCTTAAAACTAACATAATCCTAATAAGAGGCCAAAGAATCTCTAATCCATCCATAACAGTCTCCGTTGATGGAGAACCTTGGATATATAAAGATGACTCTAGACCCATGCATGTTCATAATTGATCATTAACTCATAGAAATATGTCCATAAAAGGGATCCATTGATATTCATAGTATAATTGATTCCATACTTATGCATACTGGTAAGTGAAGGCTTGAAACCCACGAAAGGTGAAAGCCCAATCTGGAATCGTGTGTCCTCCTAAGTGAACATCAGCCAGAGCTGTTGAGTTATCATTAAGTGTTTCTCTTGGAATGCACTATTGATGGTTAGAGGGAACCTCATTTGAACACATTTGAATTAAATTGAAAATTTGTAGGTTGTGTACCCCTCTCATATAAGTTCCCCGTCAATCCTGAAAACCAATATTCCTTCTCTCAAAGAAATAAGATACCCCTATCTGATATGATTCCTAGAGGCATCATTTACCAAATTACCAGTAGGAGGGGAATACAAAGCATAGGTGAAACAGTCATGATAATTGAGTTGATCCATCATTTCTTTTTCACTCCTATTTGATGTGTTTACCCCATATATGCTTTAAATATATGGTCAGAAATTAGCCCCTGGGATCTGTTGAGGGTTGATTTATTTGTATCCTCACATATGGTATCTCACCCAGCCCTAGATAACTTGGATGGGACCCACCAACTGGTTTGGTAGCCTCCCCTCACTGATCTATCCCAAAAAATGATAAATTGTTTCCAATGCTGGGATGATAAGGTTAATACACCTATTTAGTGGCCAATTGAGAAACCATTATAAAGGTCATGACTTTGAACCTTATACCAAAGTCACATACTGAAAGTAACCAGCCATTGAGAAATGTGACAAGAAAGGATGTCAGTCAAAAAATTCGGTCGACACTGGGGGGATGATTGTCCAACCCCACTCGTTAAACCGACCTTCCTCAAGCGTGGTTCAATAGGTACCCATACGCCTTCAGTTCTCTAGAGTTGGGAAATTACTCGGCCTCCTCGCATAAGGCTCATGGATGCTTAATATAGAAAATGCATTGATCCAATAAGAAAATGGGATGTTTTTCTTTGGATGGGGGTCACCCTTCAAAATATACTTCTCTATATCAATAAGTTTCTTGGAAAGAGGAGGATTCCTATATACATCATCCTAATATGAAGTTTGTGGTAGAAACTAGTCATACACGTCACCCATTATGGGTGCCCCTGAAATAAATTGGATGTACCAAAGCCTGATCCTGACCTCCCCATGCACCAAGTGGAAAGTGTTGGTGTCTAGGATCCACCTTCTAAGTAGCTATTAGATAATCTTTTGTTTTTTGTGAGAGTAGGTCTATGATACCCAGACCACCTCATATATACCCATGTTCTTCAGCTCAGTCTTAAATTCCTCACAAATCTGGAGAACCAAAAAAGGACACCCCTAGTCCAAGATGAATGAGCCACTGGGGAAAAGGTCCCATTTTGATGACCACCATATTTTCTTGCTTGTTGTGGACTTCTATGAGATGTTGTGATAGCAATGGATTTTATCATCTAGTGCATGCACGGTTTTCTCTAGTGACCAAGGAGTGTAGTTCAAAAGAGACTCATCAGCATGGGTTTCTCATATGAATTCCCCACTCGCTGAGATTTTGGCTTGGGGAATATTGATATTTTAAATTATTCAAGACAAAGATTGATTTTTTGTGTCTAGTTCTAGAATTGAATAATTGCACAAAAAATCAACATACAGTCTAGATTATTGAAAATAACAATATTCCCTGATCCAACATCCCAGCGAAGTGGGCATTCATCTATGAAACTAATGTTATCTGGTATCTTTTTAACTACACTACCTGGTCACTTGAGGAAACCATGTGGGATTGGGATGATAAAATCCATTGCTATTACAACATCGCATGAAATGTCATGACAAGAAAGCAACTAGGGTGGTCATTGAAATGGGACCTTTTCCCCAGGGTCTCATTTAGCTTGGATTGGGGGTGGATTTTTTGGTTTTTCCAAACTTGTGAGGAATTTAAGACTGAGATGAAGGAAGTGGGTATAAATGAGGTGTTATGGGTATCACATACCTAATCTCACTGAAACCAATAGATTGTCCTGTAATTACTTAGCAGGTGGATCCTAGACACCAACACTTTCCACTTGGTACATGGGGAGGTTGGGATCAGTCTTTGGGATGTCCAGTTGATTTTGGGGTAACCCATAATGGGTATCATGTATGATGAGTTTCTACCACCCCCTTCATCTTGGGATGACTTATAGAGGAATCCCCCTCTTGCCAAGAACTTATTAACAAGGTGAAGGATATTTCAAAGGGTGAACCTCATCCCAAGTAGTATGTCCCATTTTATGATTGCATCAATCCATTTCTATAAAAGAGACTAGGATCCTTATGTGAGGAGGTTGGGGACTTTTTCCAAATCTCAATACCCAAAGGCATATGGGTTTCTATTGGACCACACTTGAGGAGGGTCGGTTTAACAAGCAGGGATGTACAATCATCCCCGACGTCAACCGATTGTTTTGACTAGTAGCCTTTCTTTCCATGTTTCTCAGTGGATGGTTACTGTTGATACATGACTTTGGTAATGGGTTCATAGTAATGATATTTATAATGGAACCTCAATTGGCCACCGGTAGGTGTATTAACCTTTTTATCCCAATTCTAGTTAATATTTATCATTTTTGGGATGAATTAGTGAGGGGAGGCCATCATGCTAGTTGGTGGGTCCCTTCTAAGTTATCTGGGGTTGGGTAGGAGCCCATATGGGCGACTATAGATACATTAACCCTCAACAGATCCCAGGGGATAATTTTTACCATATATTCAAATCATAAGTGGGGTAAAACCATCGGACTAGTTGGTGGGTCCTTTCCAAGTTATATGGGGTTGTGTAGGATCCCATATGTGAGGTTATAGATACATTAACCCTTAACAGATCTCGGAGGATAATTTTTAACCATATCTTCAAAGAATAAGTGGGGTAAACCTGTAAAACTTGTGTAAAAACGAAATTATGGATCAAATAAATTATCATGATAGTTTCACCTATGATTTGTATTCCCCTCCCACTAGTACTTTGGTAAATGATGCCTCTAAGGATCATGAAAGCCAAGGGTATCTTATTTCTTTGAGAGAAGGCATATTAGTTGCCAACATTGATGGGGAACATATAAGTAATGGGTAAACACCCTGCATATTTTCATGTCAGTTCAATTATGTTCAGATGATGTGTCCTTTGACAATAAAAATTGCATGCTATGAGAAACACTTAATGATAGCTCGACAGCTCTGGTTGATGTTCACTCGGGAGGACACACAATGCATGATTAGGATTATGTCTTTAATGGGTTTCAAGACCGCACTTACCAGATCTTATTTTCAAGTATGTAATTGATCATACCTTGAAAATCAATTGGAAAACCCAATTCCCATTGTCAAAGGTCCTTGAACACTCAAGACTGAGGGGAATAAAATGCAGACTGTCGGACATTTGAGGCATGGGAAGTAGCTGAGAAAAACTCTTGTTTTTGAACCTTTAAGGAAGATATTGAGAGCCTAGGGTTCAAATCCCAAGTTTATGACACTAATTCTCAAGTTCAATCATACATCCCTCTTGATGACACTTTTCTGACATCTTGGATACAATTATATTCATTGAGAAGTGCCCATTCGGCTCACGATATGTGGTGCTTTTTGCAGGAGAAGGAGGTTACATTGAACAAATATGGATATGTGTCAATGTCTAATGCTATCTAATATGACAATGACCCTGAGATTGTGTAATCCTATCTTTTAAATCTCTACACCTATGTTATTTCACTTCATAACCATCATAGATATACCAATCGAGTGCTCTCAATGGTGAGACCTGAGGCCAACGAAAGTGAAGGGGATGATAGTCACACTTCTAAGGGGGGAGATTAAGGAAACCCCCATGTCATGATTGGTACTAGGGAAATTAATCATTCCCATATGAGGTCATGCAAGTGCCTAACCCTAGAGAGTTCTAGGGCAGTTTAGGTGCCCATAAAAAAATGGCGGCTATCAAAACCCACCTCACTTCCTAGGGAAAATCTTCCTACATTAACCATTATCATCACTTCAGCCTTCTAGGAGGCTTGGAAAGTATGGGATACTCTGAGATAAGGTTCATCTATTGAATATATTTGGGAAACACTCCAATAAAATCTCCTTGAGTTTATGGGATTTGGATTTATTACTGATCCTGTGTGGATCTATTCTCGGGAAGATCCTTATGAAGTAGATATATATTTAGAATAAATGAACACCTACAACCACTCATACAAGGACATACCTTACTGGTCTGACTGATTAGGTGATATAGTGGTGATTATGATAGGGAAGTATGACACCAACTAATAGGTAATAATTTTTTTGTACCAACTATTCTTCTTCTTCTTACTATCGTGACCTTGAACTCTTACTCCTAGTTCTTATAGGATCCCATGGAGATTTGAGATCCTCTTTCTTCCCCGGAGTACACCCCAAGGGAACCGCTACTGGAGAGAATATAACTTTAGACATGGGAGTCGCTGAAGAGGGATCCCATGGGGTAATGGAGCATATGGATGTGGTTCTTGCGGATCCTATTGAATCATTCCACCTATGGCCCCACCCATTGTGCTTTTAAGGGGATCATCTTTGTGGCACACCATGAAGCATCAGAAGGCATTACAATTGGAGATACATCTAAAGTCATGGAAAACATGTGACTATTTCATTTCTTTATTTATTTGTCATGTTATGTGTCTTCATGTTCTAACTAATCATTTTTTGTATGAATTGGTGCAGGTCTGGTGAGTAATCAGGTAGCAATCACCCTGGGGATTTTAGACTTTGTTTCTCCAGAGATACATGTGATACCACCATTGGTTTTTCCTGAATCGGATAGGGAACCCATGCCAATTGAGGCCATCATGGAAATCCAAAGTCCCAAGGGGGTCAACCCTTCTACCCCTTTGGGAAGAATAGCCATGAAAGAGATAGATATTAATGCTCAAGGAGAATTATAATCAGCTGCCACCCCTAGTTTCGTGATGGTTATTCCTAAAAGTATAGTTTTCATGAGTGATCTTTGGAGACCACTGACATGGAAAAACATGATCCTCCACCATGGGTGTCTATGGAATAACATGAATTCAACCTGTAGATAGAGGATGTAACACCCATTTGGATAGGTGATGATGAAACAATGGTGGTCAGGAATGCCGATGTTCCTGAGAGTGGATGTAGTTATCCATTCTTCAATCCATTCCCTTTATTTTCTGGGTTTAGATGTTAATTGTTTTGATATTCTTATTCTAAAATTACAAACACAATTTTCTGTAGTTGTGACTGATTCTTCAACCCTCCCACATGATAATATTTCAAGGGATATAGTTGCTACAGAATCGATCCATACCATGGTTTTCAATTCAAAACCCTCTCTATTAGTGCTTATTCTGGAATATATTATGTCATCTGAGACTGATTCTAAGGTATAACAAGGGAATATGGATGAACTATGAATTTCCCATTGGAAAATATGAAAATATATGTGGAATATGATTTATCAGACTGCCATCACAAACATGTTAGTGAAACTGCACAAATTAGATCATCTGTTTTCATTTATTGGGTATGGGAAGTTTGATTATCATGCCTGATAGGAACCAGGTTGAGGTTCCCCATGTAGAGGGCTAGTTGGTATCTACTAGGGGTGGTGTTGTACATTCTTTGAGAGTGGGCAAGAAGATGTAGTAGGAGCTAGTTTTCAAGTGGTTATCTAAGTGTTAAGAAGTTAGGTGGTTCCAGGTGTTGTCAAGTGGTTAGCCAACTGTTAAGTAGTTAGGTGGTTACACTTATTAAAAAGTATATTTCTGGAAGGTTCTATCTATTACAATGATAGGGAATCATTCCTATAAAAGTGGGTTGGGGGATGATATCAAGGAGGAAAAATTATTTTGGAATTTGCTTCATGTGGAATCTATCATGGTGGGTTAGGTCGTGACCTCCAAGTGCAGAACCTCTAGAGGAGTATTTTTATTTCTTATTCTATTTCTTATTCTTCCCCTAAATTCTAATTCTACTATTATTTCTTAAAATTTCATTACATTGTCTTAAATGAATATAATTGAATTAAGCACATGAGACTTAACCCGGTTGGTAAGGACTCTGCAAGTGCATCTAGGAGACCCGGGATCAAATCCAAGCGGAGACATTATTTCTGGTACTGTAGCAGTACTGGAGAAATACTGTAGCAGGAATATAGCAGGAACTTGTAGTACTGTAGTGGGAACTGTAGCAGGAACTGTGTAGTACTGTAGCATGTACTGTAGTGGGAACTGTAGTAGGTATTGTTTGGCACTGTAGCAGCCGGGAATATGCCCATGTTTGGGCCTTCGGGCCACCGATTTGGTCCCTGAGTCCTTTAAGGCCTTTGGGCCACCCATTCCTTCGGGTCAGTAAGGCATTCGGGCCACCTCAAGGCCTTTGAGCCACATTAAGTGAAGATGCAAACCAGATGACCTACAAGGAACAAGCTCTAAAAGGAGGATGAGCAAGGAGATTTCACCAGAGCAGAAGCTAAATGGATTGCAAGAATGAGAGGGTATGGAACCTTCCATTGGGACAATCCTGTACATGCACGAGAATTCCTAGCCGAACAGTCATGCGAAGGTGGAGAGCTTATTTCATGATGAAGATGCTGGGGAGGAGCAGTTCCAAGTAGTTAGTCTAGGTTGTATGTAATGTTTGAAGCCTAAAGAAAAATGAATTCATCTAAGGCCTAAAGTCCATGTAATACTTATGCCTATGGGCCTTGTAAGGGTTCCACCTCACCCCTTGAAAGGTGGATTATCAAAAATCAATAAAAAAATGAAGTCCTTCAGGCCATTGGAGGAGGAATATAATTGAATTACTCTATTTTTTCACTCTCTCATGCCTTGATACATATAAATTGGTGATTTCATTGAGAGATAATCTGGAGAGAGACAGTTTCTTGAGAGAAAAATCTTGATAAAAGAGGTTCTTGGTCCGTTGTATCTACAACGAAAGTTTTGAAGTTGATGAAGAATTTTTTTTAAACTGAGTGAATTAGATTATAGTTCATACAGTGTCAAACTCGATTCTTAATGGATTTTGATGTTGTAGTGGAATATGACATGCAACAAAAGATTAAGACCGACAACAAAATGAGAAGGAATCATAGTAGAACTTGAGGCGGCAATGGCTAAACTTACTAGGAGCATAGAGTAGTGGCATTGGACTCCCAAGCCAGTCATGATGCTTGTTTTTACTAGAGAAGATATCGAGTCTTGGATCACCAAATTTGAGTATTATTTTACATACCACCAAAAATAGTAAGACTTAAAGATTTGGGAGGCACGACTGAGTATGCCAGGTACTTTTGGAGTTTGTTTTATGTCATTGAAAGCATCTACACCGGATCTCACATGGCCACAACTCAAGGAGGAGATACTCTAGAAATATAGAGTTATGGTAGGGACTGTTACTCTAGCTATGAAAATTTTCTTAGAATAGTAAGTGAACCAGATGGAAAATGAAACTGAGGAAATAGACCAAATTTTAGCTGAATTTACTAACCATCATTATATAACTGGAATTTCGAGTCATAAACAAGAAGCATCTAATTTGAATCCCCAACACGACTTCTGTAAAACAAAGCATGAGAACACGACGGTCTCAACTACCATGTTAGAACATTAGGCGAGTCTTGAGTAGATGTATTCTAAGTACAAAACTGTCACAATAGACCAGAAAAAATTCTAAACTGAACTAGAAAGAATTGTCTAAGAGCAGCAAATATATTTTTTGAAGCAACCAAAAAAAGTGGAAGCAAACAAATGAGATGAAAATCTGGGATCAATAAGACTTTTTTTGTTCGATACGGTACGTCTTTACCTTCTATTATAGATTATCAATTTATAGAAACTGTTAGTATAGGTATTACCAACCACTAGGAGTAATTACAATCCATTTCTAGTCGCTACCATTCTCAACTATCTTGGGTTGAATAGAAGATCAAACATCTTACTCAAAGTGTTGTTGTGGCTGCAACTAATCCCTTGAAGTTTCTAAATGATATTAGACAACCTGGAATGAAAAAGTTCTCTTATCACCTGCTATAATGGGAAAATTATAGATATAGTTTTCAATAGGGAGAAATTTCTCATGGAAACAAAAGTGAATCCAGAGGACACGAGCTGTTCAGAGGTGCACTATTGCCAAAGATTTCATTAGGTCCATAACCATGGGCCCGTTTCCAGTGGAATCCAAAATAAGCCTTGAAATCAAAAAATATTACTAGAGAAAATTATTTTTTACTTTTTTTCTCTTGAGAATCATCCGTAGTTACTACTTTGGATAGAAAAACTTTCTATTTTACTTCAAATGTGTGAGGGATACAAATAAAGTAAAGGAACCTCTGAACCATAAGGAGTATTGTTGTATTATTAATACTATTTATAAGGGAGGATTGGAGTCTCTTTCAATGGAATATTTTAAATTAGAAACATTAATAGTTGGTGTTCTATCAAGCTCTATTGTAACACTCATTGAAATTTTGAGT
Organism: Viscum album; assembly: GCA_963277665.1. Taxonomy (NCBI): domain Eukaryota; kingdom Viridiplantae; phylum Streptophyta; class Magnoliopsida; order Santalales; family Viscaceae; genus Viscum; species Viscum album. The sequence goes on along the minus strand of OY728143.1, from coordinate 1,777,322,851 downwards.
TTGTTCAATGAAGACAGTTGCAGTAGGTCTGTAGTGATATTGGTGAGTGATACTGGTGGGAATTACACTAAAATGATTATTCTAGATGGAAAAATTGTAGAATAGGTGAGGATTCCTAAACCTAAGTAAGAAACAACTTGTGTACAAGAACACCCATACCCTCATTCTTGTATTTTCAAGGATGATATTCCAATAGAGAAGGATAGTGGGGCTGCTAAGTTGCTTAAAAATAATAGTTTGGTTGTGAAAAAAGTGGAATAATCTATTTTTAAAGGAGAGGCCTCTCCTAGTTTCCATTTTAAAGGGGGTTTGTGGGAGTTTTTACCTTGAAATTATAAACCTGGAAACTATTATAGTCAGAAGAGTGGTGGTTGATGTTGAGCTGGCTAGTGGGACCGATTTCTTCACCTTGAGGATAAGGTGGTTTTTCAAGGAAGAGGAAATTATAGGAACCAGACTGAGGGGCCCCTATTTAGGGTGTTGGTTGGTATCTACTAGGGGTAGTGTTGTAAATTCTTTGATATTAGTCTAGTAGATATAGTAGGAGGTGGTTGTCAAGTGGTTAGTTGGTTGTTAAGTAGTTAGGTGGTTCTAGTTTTTTTCAAGTGTTTAGCCGTCTGTTAAGAAGTTAGGTGGTTTTAGCTGTTAAAATGTATTTTTTTGGAAGGTTCTAGTTGTTACAAGGATATGAAATATTTCATATAAAATTGGGTTTGGGGAAGATAGTAGTGGTGTATTAGTTTGGAATTTTATTCCCATGGAAGCTATCGTGGTGGGTTAGGCCATGACTACCAGGTGTGGCACCTCCGGAGAAGACTTTTTCTTCCTTTATTCTTCTATTTATTCTTCTTCCCCCATATTATATGTCTACTAATATTTATTTAAATTCTTGTACGTTTTCTTGGACGAATATAATATAATTACTATGTTTTTTCTCTCTATTACACCTTGATACATATCAATGCCATCCATGAAATAGTGAAACAAGTGATTTCTTCTCAGGAGAGAACTTAGCATTCTCCACTCTCGTCTTTCAACTAGAGATTTCATGGTCTATCCAGACACTTACAGGAATATCCTTATTAATTAATCTACTAAGCATGTTGGGATGGACATGAGGTGATAGTGAAAAGAATAAGAGTAGAGGACCTCATCAGAGAGACTTTATCAAGAGGTGGAGTGTCTTAGTTAGGAACTGGAGCGGCTCAATCAAGAATTTTTGTCACTGAGGTAGGGGTTGATGAAGGGAAATGGTTGGTGGAGGAGGAGTAAAAGGTAGGATTTGGTATATATGAGAAGGTGGAGACATTGTCTCCCAGTGTGAATGTTAAGACTGCAACCTTGTATGAGATATGCTAATCCATAGAGAACTTGGACTAGGAACTTCTTCAACTTTTTGAATCTAATGAGAAGGCTCTATAATCAAAATTTTATACTCATATGGTAAGCCTCCAGGTTGTAGATGTCCCTCCTTTGTTTCCATTCAATAAATAAATGAAAACATTATTTCCCTCCCATGATTATCTTTTATTTTATCCTGATATGTCAGTCAATCATATTTGGTCATATTTTGAAAGATAATCTCCACTAGATATCAATTATAATTTCAACCTGTAATAATCAAATTGACATGATCATGTAATTATATAATTTTTTTCTGAGCCAAGGGACTCAGCAAGTATAGTTTTGACTATTTTTAGGGTTACATGAAAAACTCCATGAAATTTTTGTCTTTACTATTATCACCCTATTTTTTACTTAAGTCCACTGTGGTATAGGATTAATAGGTGTAACTTGAATTTTTCTTAGGATGCCCTTTGTCGGTTTTTGACCTAACAAGTTTTGTTTCTTTTCTTTTCGATTGCTTTATTATTTCCAAAACTATGAAAATCATAGGTTTAGCGAGCTAGAACCCAACTTTTTTTCAAGGTTACCTTTGGGGGTTTTCCACCTAGTGAGTTTTGTGTCTCTTTTCGTGTGTAGTTTAGAGTCTTGAAAACTGGAATAATTGCAACTAATGTTTTAGGTTGAACGACTTTGGACATGAATTATGGGGTGAGAACCCCAATAGGGCTTACTGTCTGAGAATTTCTCAATATTTTTTAGACATGAATGAGAGATTTTTAGACCCTGGTTTTGTGATATCTAAATATGAGACATGATATGGGGAAAAGTATGTGAGGGGTTACCATAATAATGATTTCTAGTATGATTTTGTTAGGGCATACAGAGATAAAATAAACATCTCATGGGGATGGATTTTCCTTTGATTGAAAGGCCTATTTTTTGGGAAACTTATAAATAACCAACTGGGGAATATTGTTCATAGTCAAGAAAAGGTATAATCTAGATATTGAACCTCTATTTATGATGACCAAGAAATTTGTGAAAAATCAGATTTCTAAATACTACAAAGGGTGTATTATTAAGGGAATGATGTCTAAAAATTAAGAGGAGATCTGTATCAGCACTGGTCATGAATGAGAAACCACTCCGACTTGAATTTGGATTGTGTAAAGGAGGGCTGAAGTATAGTGCAGTTTAACAGCATGCATCTAGGATATGGACCATGCAGTTTTAATGTCTTTTGGTAAGGACTTTCTAGGTATAAGATTTAAGGTCACTTATCTTTGACTGAGAGATAAATTATTTTCCCTTTTCATGGTAGTCTTTCCAAGAATGTTCCATCATCCTTAAGAATGAAGGGGAAAGGTTTTAAGATTTAATCCAGGAGTTTCCAAATATGATGAGTGATATGAGATGAAAATGTCATTAGGGTGTATAGAAATAGGAAAATCCTCTCCTAGGGATGAATTTTCCTTTGATTGACAGGACTTTTTGGTGGTTAGATTATGCAAAGACAACTGGGGTATATTGTGTATAGTCAAACAAAGGTTTCCTTCGGACACTGAACCTCCATTTTTTATGTCCAGGGAGGTTTATGGAGATTCATAATTCCCCAAAAATAGAGTTTGGTTTGTGAAAAGCGAGTACCTGAACATGAAAGGAACATTTTATATCAAAAATTTTGGGAATGGGTGAAAATGTTTCCCTTATGCATGTCTAACCCATACATAGGAAGGATTTTTTTGTGATGGTTGGGCCTGTGATATATGGTTTGTATGTCACTATGTATATGATCAAAAACGAGAATCAAGCCATATGTAGTTTTGGGAAGGTTTCACCACACGTCGATCAAACTCTTATGTGGGAAAGGATCATTTTACTTTGAATATGAGCTCATGAATGGGGTAACACACATATCCCCCCATACAGATCTAGATCATGTATAGAAGAGTGGGGGATTTTTGTTATTATGGCAAGGCTAAGATATAAGATCCAAGTTTTGTTACGTATCCTATAAAAATGAGAATCAGGCCATACATAGTTCTTATAAGGTTCCCAATATAGGTCTGGCTCGTGCATAGGGAAAGGGTATTTTTAAATTTTGTTGTATTTGAACCCGTGATAGGATTTTTAGGTGTCATTATATATCCTATAGTGGTAGGAATCAATCCACATCTAGTTATAGACATCGTGCAGTTTAATATCATGCCGTTAGGACATGAGCCATGTAGTTTAATTTCATGCGGTGAGGATGGCATGGGGTCTTATAGTTTTAGTTCATACATCTAGGACCATATTTCATGGAAATAATGAGTAGCAGGTGGTTCATTGGGGCAGGATATTCTAACATGCCTCTGACGTGATGGGTAAAGAAAGTGTAAACTTTGATTCCAAGGATTCTTGGATAATGAGAAATGATATGGGGTATAAATTCCATTGGGCTTACATAGATAGAATATGACTCTCCTGGGGATGAATTTTCCTTTTATTGATTGACCTTTTTTTGGGAAACTTATGTAGATCCAATTGGGGCATATTGTGCATAGTAAAACAAATGTTTCCTTAGGATACTAACCCCCCCCCCATTTTTGATGGCCAGAGGAAGGTTGTGGAGATCCAAAGTTTCTTGGAGAACAAGATATGATGGATGGAAGGAATGTGTCTGGGTACTTAAGAAACATTTAGACTGTGATTGACCATGGAGTGTGAAATTCCCTACATAAATCTGACTCATATGTAGGGGTTTATTTTTGTTTCCTTGATAGATCCCTGATGGAGGAACCCAAACTTGAGATCTGATGTATAGATATTTGTTTGTGTTAGACCTGGTTAAGTGTATTTCTGAGTCCTGCATTAGTTACCTCCTGCTTGTATTTATTTTCCTCTATTTATAAATGAAAGTTTCCAAATCTCTTTGAGGTAGGGAATTATACCTGACTACATGTCATCAGAGGGATACATCTAATAAATTTTCCCTTATTGTGCCCCACCCCATTTTTTTCCGTCCTCCTCTTCTACTACTCATCGTCGGCCGCTACCTATGAAAATGGAGGTAGATCATAGGACCCTTCATTGGTCAACTTGTGTGGAAAATCATATACTTCATCTTCATCCCACTTTTGTGGTGGCTCCTGTGTTTCGTCGCCAGACACACCCTACATGGGGGATCCTTCCAACCCCCCCCCCTGCGTGACAAATTTCCCTATGCTATTGTTCTCTTATATATAGATAGTCCCCTATGGAACACCCCCATCCTAATCTACCTAACCCCATCGGTTGCGACCACCCTATATGAGCGTCGTCCTCCATGAGTGTCGCCCCTACACACTGATCCACTTCCACCTAAGGCCCTTCACGAGAACCTCTCCTTCACGAGCACCTTACTGCTCCTCCACCTCAGGAAACTACTCCTTATCTATCCTCCCTATGTTCATCTTCCTCCTGTGCTCCCAACCACCCATGTGGGTCCCCTAGTGACTGCACCTCCACCAACCACCATTGATGGTGTTATACTACCTAGGCGCGCCCCGACGCCCCTACCGATGACGGTCCATCCTTCACAAATCCTCTGGCAGTCACTACACTCTCCTATCACACAATTACACTTTAGATATGTGGTCTCTATTGTGCATACCTATATGCCAAGTGTGACCAGTGCCCCTAGGCGGCACCTCTAGATCTAATGTTGAATCTGAATATTGTGTGATGGACATGGTCACTACTGAAATTCAATATCTTTTTCATCTTCTTCAGGAAATTGGTTTCCCACCATAAAATGTTTCTCATATTTTGTGTGACAATCAGGCGTCCATGAAGATTACTTCTAATTTAATCTTCCATGAACGCATGAAGCATATCCATATTGACTACCACTTTCTTCGTCATCACCTTGAGCAAAACCATATCATTTTTATCTACATTCCAATATCTCATCATCTTGCTGATAAATTCACCAAAGGCTTTTCGGGAGCTCTATTAGACTCTATATGTACCAAGCTGGGCATCCACAGCATCAGCGACCCAACTTGAGGGGGAGTTTGTGCAGTCTTGTTTTTTGGGGTCGTCTTACTTTCTTTTTTGTGGGAGTCTTCTTCCATGTTATACCTATTCTAGATTTAGGGGGAGTGTTAGAACCGGTTAAGTGTATTTATGAGTCACACATCAATTTCCTCCTACTTGTATTTATTTTCCTCTATTTATAAATAAAAGTCTCCACCTCTATTTGTGGTATGGAATTGTTCCTGACTACAGTTTTTATATAGGATATGGGGGAATTTTTTTACCAATAGATAAGACTAGGACACGAGGTATAGGGGTCACTATGTATCTCATCAAAATGAGAATCAAGCTGCACATAGTTCTTGATGAATCATGCAGTTTAATTTTGTGTGGGGAGGACAATCTCCATGTTGCTTAATGTCATGTGGTAAGGACATAGGTTCCCCAATGTGACAATGAAATATTGTAACTGGACCCAGGATTTAAAGATTTGGGTGTCACTGCATATCCTTCGATGGTATGAATCAAGCCATACATAGTTCTCTAACTGTCTTTGACCACGTTGTTTAATGTCGTACAATAAGGACATATGGTGTACCTTTTAAGGTAAAGCTTAAAAGACTATGGAAACCCTAATACTGATTGATATGACTTAAACATGCATCTAATTTCCTATGGAAAATCCTAGGCCCATGTGAGTTTTTCTCTATGTGAGAAACAAGGGGCAGAAAAGGTTTGTTTCACCACACATAGGTGATAAAATGAAGGATATGGTAATTTTTAATTTTTGGTGGCTAGACCTGGATGTAAAATCGAGGCATCGCTACATATCTCATTATAGTGAGAATCAAGTAGTATGTAGTTCTTGAACTATCTCCCTATGCAGGTCTGAATTGTACACTGAGAGGGGGTATTTTCCCTTTGATTGTTTTGATTGTTGTGACTAGACCTAAGATTGGAGACCAAGGCGTCATTGTGTATCCTGTGTGAAAAAGAATCAAGCCACACATAGTTCTAGGACCCTGTGCAGTTTAACTTCATATGGTGAGGATGAAGGTAACTCAATATGAAAGAGAGGAAAAGTTTTAGTTGGGCCCAATAATGGAAATTTGGGCATCACTACATATCATGTGATGGAAAGAATCAAGCCACATGTAATTCTAGATGGGAACTCCTTCTACGCAGGTCTGATTCATATGAAGAGGGAGATCATTTTTTTATATTTTTTTGTTGTACCTAGTACATAGGTTTTGGACATCACTATATATCTCATTTGAATGAGAATAAAACCACACATAATTCTTAGAAAACTCCCTATGCAGATCAGACCCATACATAGGGAGGAGGGAATTTTTCTGAAATGGAATAGTTTATAGGACCTGCTTTGGAGTCCCCTGCATTGATTTATTTTGTATCCAGGGGAGGGTAATTTTCTATATTTCATGGCTAGGCCCCTGACATGAGGTCTGGGAATCACTACATATCCCATAGAATGAGAATCAATCCACATGTAGTTCTTGATTAACCATCCATTTTAACGTTTTGCGGTAAGGATGGGGGTCACTTGACGTGAAATAAGTATCATTGCATCTGGTCTCATGAATAGATATGTAGGCATCACTGCGTATCCTGCAAGGGTAGGAATCAAGACATGTGTAGTTCTTGATGGAAATATACCTGCATAGGTCTGAACCATACACAGGGAGGGGGAATCTTTTTACTTTTGGGGTGGTTGAATCAGGATTTAAAATCTAGGTGTCGCTATGTATCCTATGTGTACATGAATCAAGCCATGTGTAGTTCTTGAATATGGCATGGTAGGTGACCGATGTTGAGGGAGATGTACTATTAGGTGAGAATGTTATGGTGTTGTGTAGTTTAATGTTATACAACGAGGACATTGATGTCATGCGGTTTATTATCTGATGACATGGATGATGTACCATACAGTTTAACATCATATGATCAAGGAAATTGTGTCTTTTGGTTATCGGAAGGATGATTTTTTGGACTAGTAAGAAACATAATCTCTATATGAAAAGATTCATTAAGGAAAAAGGTTGGTAATAAAATCATCTAATGAATAGAGGGGAATTTTTGGTTAGGCCTCACACAAGAGGTATAGGTGTGACTACGTATCCTATGGTAATAAGAATCAATCCACACATAGTTCTTGAGAAAGAGACTCCCTACATGGATTTGACTCTCGCATAGGGATATGGGCATTTTATCTTTCTCCTGTATAGATCTAGCTCATGTGTGGTGAATCGTTGATCTAATCAATGATTCTAATGTATTTTAACATCATGTATAGTGAGGATGTTGATGTTGTGTAGTTTATTGTCTTGTAACATGGATAAAGATTTCGTTCTTTTTAAGGTCATCTGATAAAGACCGATGATGCAGTTTAATGTCATGTAGCTGGGACAATCTACCATGCAGTTTAACATCATGAAATCAGAACGATTGTGTCATGTGATTACACAAAATATTTTTTCAAGAACCATGTGTTGGTGGGAGCCTTGGTGATATGTTCGTCCATTGAATTCAGAGAATAAGATCCATTAGAGTAGACCTTATGTATGTCTTAATGTCCCTCCTATTTTGGTTCCAACTTTGGATGTTTATTTCTAAGTATCATTAGAGTCTTTAGGAATAAAAAAATATCTCCTTCGAGGAAATATCAAATGAAAATTTTTTTGTTAAAGGCTCACATGATCTAGTTTTAGTGGAATTAAAAATGTTGCAAGGTATGCAATATTTTCTCATTCAATCACTCCAATTCATCCATCCATATTAGGGATTTCTCATCCATGGATAATTGATCGCAGATGGAAATGAAGAGTGAGGTAAATTGAACTTAGATGGGAATGACCACCTTTGTTCCATATACTAATGAGTATGGGGTTTCCTACATGGCAATATGAGTCATGGTCCAATAAGCCCACAAATCATGTAGTATCTTGTCTAGCCAATATCTTTTTTCCTTATCTATCATCTTCTCTGGGTTATATTTGATAGGGTCTTGTTAAAGGCCTCTATCTATCCATTAGATATTGTATGGTAGTAGGATGAATGATTGGATTTGATTTCATACTCCTGATACAACTTCTTAAATTAAATAGAATAGAAATTAGTGCCATTGTCCATCATTATTGTATGAGTAACACCAAATATGGAGATGATGTTGGCTTTCACGAATCTGACAATTTTCCTTTCCTTGAATTCTTTGAGGGGTGTATCTTCGGCCCACTTGGAGAAAAATTCAATTGAAATAAGAATGTACTTGAACATATTAGTCATAGTGTGATGATATGGTCCCATAAAAATGACAAGAATGACACTTTTTGGTGAATTTAGTGTAGTCATGTATTATGGTAGGCCAGTAGTACCCAATCTTTCAGATTTTGTGAAAAAAATTGAGTCCTGACTAGTGAGATCCACAGGCTCTAGTGTACACTTCCTTCATGATAGTAGTGGTCTCTTCTCCATCAAGGCACCTGATAAGGACACCATTAATGATCCATTTATAGAGTACCTTTTTTTGATTCATGTCATCATATAGAATAAAGTTAATTTCTTATCTTTGGATTTTCTCTTTCCATCTTTGTTCGATGGGAGCTTTCTTTTTTGATGGTAGTCTAGAATGGGGGTCATCCAGCCGATGTTAGGACCGTATGGTTCAAGGAAGGGACTAACTTTGTTTGTCTCTTCCATATAGGGTTGAACAAATGGTGAGGTCATCCAATGGTGTGCAATGCTGATGATTATTTCATCCTGCTCTGGATTTTCTAGAGTTGTGGCTGCATTCTCCAGTGTATCAGCTTGGCCATTTTGTGACCATGGGACATGATTCAATGTTATATCCAAATGGAATTACAACATTAGTCCCAAAATGTGGTTTAGAATAGGGATTATCTCTCCTGTTTTTATAGAATAATTGTCGTTAACATGTTTAATGACCAGTTCAGAATCAACTTTTATCTTCAAGTGATTTACCTGTACTTGAAGTGCTAGCTCTAACCCTGTAATTAGAGTCTAATATTCTACTTCATTGTTCATGCATCCTTCCGACAGTGGGATGGAGTAAAGTAGGATTTCCTTTCCTAGAGAAATGAGGATGACTCACAACCCTACTTTGTTGAGCCTGAGGTCTTCCATCATGTTCCATCAAACTTCTGGATGCACTATCGAAATACATCTATCAAACCCAGGGCCCCTCTTGAACAAATAAAACCTCTTCATCAGGTAGTTCATCATCCAATGAATTCATTTCTATGGTGATATCAGTTCATCAAGAAATCTTGTAAAGGACAAATGAGTCGGGGCCCTATTTATAAGTGTGGTCCCTTCTTGTGGGTCCACCCATGAACCACAACCCCATTTAAAATAGGACCACTTTCTGTTTCTGAACTACCTCTTATTCATCCCAATTGGTTCCCATTATGATGGGGGGATTTTTTGGGTTCTTAAAATTACACATATGAGAATAATAAATTTTTATTAATTTTTAAAATGGTAGAAACAAACCCAGAAGAATAATTTGAATAAAAATGTTCAAAATGGGTGACCCGCAAAGTATGGGTTGATCCCACAAAGTGAAAATGCTTTGTGGACCACCGTTCCACATGGAATTCCACCATTCTTAAAAGAAACCTATAAAATAAATAGTTTGCAGGATGAGGTGGACTGCCAATGAACATGAACAAAACCAAATCATTTGTGAGGCCAGACGGTGATTTCCTCCCCCATGAACAACTGCACCCACAAAAGAAACCAAATCATTTACGAGGCCAGACAGTGATTAACACCACCACAAATGACAACACCCTATGAAAAAAATAGTTTTCAGGATTAAATGGACCTCCAGAGCCTGCAAATGATACCAAATCATTTGCAGGGATAGATGGTGATTTCTACCCCTAAAAAATAAATCATTAAAGGGCTAGGGAATCCTACTTAGGATCCCGCAAAAGAATCCCAACACCCACCTTGGACGACTGACCATGCTGATATCAGGTCACTCTGTTATTCTATAAAAAACCCTAAGGGGGGCCGAAAAGGGATACAAAGAGATGGAGAAGAGGAGGTCTTAAGGAGAAGAGTGAGAAGAAAATGAAAAAAAGTGGAGCCTCCAAGACAAATTGAGAGAGATTTGTCACTTCCCAGCAGGTAAACCCACCAAATAGCATTAAGGAGAAATAAAAACCATCTAGGTGACCAAAAAATTAAATACCTTAAATGTATACCCTTCCATGAGGCACAAATGGATTCCCCCTATGCGGCCCAGAATTCTGCATAGAAAAACTCTATACGGGTGGAACCCTTCCCCACATAGAAAATTGCTATGTGGGCAGATCCCTGCCCCACATAGTGAACATGTTGTCATGCCACGTAAAATTTACTAAGTTTTTAAATGGTATTTATAGTCTAGGGAAGAACATAGGTTGTCTATCAAGGAACATTGATAGGTTTATAGTATGTTTTTTTAATAAAAAGTCCTAAAAATGTGGTGGTTTAGAAAACAGTTTTAAGAAAATAACTTGATTTAAATAGTTTAATAATTGATAGATTAAGGTGGTTTTTTAAGAATCATGAGAGAAGGAGGTCATTTAAAGTTCACTACACATCTTGGATAGTTCATTGTTCTGAAAAATACACATGTTTTTTTAACTCTTTCATTGAGGGTTGTCAAGATCTTGATTCCCCTCTTACCTCTTAAACTGTTGCACAAAGTACCAGCCCTTAACACAACAATCATGTTATCAAGGATTGGATTTCAATAATAGAACAAGGGATACAAAATAATATTTAAATATCATAATTTTTTGTGAGAAAAAAGGATTCTTATGTTGTCCAATCAGAATAACCCAAGATCCCCACTTGAAATCCCAACCCAATCGGTGTTGAGATAAAAAGTGTTTCACTGGATTATAAAAAAAATAAATGCATTAAGAGGAGAAGAACATAAATATTAATCATAAGTGAAATATTTAATAAAAAAATTACCCAAAACTAGTATAAGAAAAAGTGTCATAACTCCCTCCCAAGTATGTGTATCTCCCTCAAAATGATCGCCCACCATTTAGTTTTCCATCGAGATGAGGAGAAGGGTCGGGTGGAACTTCTCCTTCATACTTGACCCCCCCTATGAGGATAGGGGCCTCTATAACTTCTAGGATGATGAGAGGATTCCTATATAACTACAAATTGTCATCACTTAACTCCTTGGATGAACTTACAAATGAGTTTCCCAAGGTATCATTTTATAGGAAAAGTGGAAGGTGGTTTTGGGCACACATATTTTTGTAAAACCACTTGTCCCATTGTTTTTGGTGGGTATAAAGCATTATATCACTTTAGAAAAAACTAAAAAGTTGTATACCAACATAATTAATATCTCAAAATAATTTTTTTCTTCATTTGGACACCTACAGCTTGAGATATGGACAGATCAATGCACACCACTTTTGAATTCGGGCAGATTTAGTGTGCTAGACAGATTGGTTCAGATGTGGATCTTAGTGGAAAAATTTGGCTTAGATTCCTTAAGATGAAATTTATAGAAATGAATTTTTGACCATTAAAAAAATTTTCATCCCATTTTGATTCATGGTGAAGTATAATTATGCGGTTGAGTCCACTGATGTGCATGGATCCTGTGCAGTTTGTCCCATTTTTCCTTGACATCATCATGGGCCCTCCAGATCACCTCCACCAATAATGTAATTATCAAAACAAGTAACATTGACCTTTATAATAGTAATAAACACAAAATAATTGAATAAAACATGAAGTGATTTTTTTTTATAATTTTCAATACAAAACTTGTTTAGTACAGTGGTGTAAGGGTGAAAATAAAATAGTGAATCATGGTGCGATCACACCCCCACACCTATACATTTTCAATCCTGGGAAAAGTCATATTTACAAAAATTATGCATGTAGATATTTCCAACTTCATAAAGATTTAACATTAAAATAAAATTTAATTCTTGATAAAAATGTGATCAAAGCAAAAATCACACCGAGGAGTTATTCTCAGTGAGCATGGAAAAAAGATGTCTCAAAAATTGTATCAGAACAAAATTCCAAGAGATGCATGATACTGTAATGGCCCAGACCTCTCCAGTCCATTAATTTGTGAAAATTAGGTGTTAGAGGTGTTATGGAAGGTCGAGGTGACTTTGGGGTGTGTTTGGGTGGACTTTTAAGGAAGACTAAAGGGCAGTAGCTTTCGCACGGGCTGCGCACAGTTTGTCTAAACCGTGTGGCCAAACCGTGTGAGGTTGGTGTTAGAGGCAGTGGATAACACATGGTTAGTGCACCGTTTGGATAACCATGCGGACTAACCGTGCAAGGAGTGTTGACAAGGAAGAAGCTAACACACGGTTAGCGCACGGTTTGGCTAACCATGCGGACTAACCGTGTGGGCACTTAATCTTAGATCCTAAAATTGTGGATCTAACTCGTTTTGCCTCTAAATGGTTTGTTTAAGCCCCTAAGTGGCCATAACTTGGGATTACCCTTCCTTTAGGATAGTAGAACCTCTCCCAAGTGTTTTGAAAGCGATTTGAAGGCTTCTATTGGCGAATCAAAGTCGGTTTCTTGAGGTATGTGATCGTTCTTGTTTGGTTTCTTAGATCTACTTAGATCTACTCCTCCTCTTCTCTCAGTTTCATAGATATACACCCTTTATGGGTATATCTAAGTGTGTGGATGTCTAATATGGTGATTCTTGGTCTTGATCTTTCTAGGAGGAGAGATCTAAGGCGGGTTTTTGTAGAATCGACCAGGGTTTCTTGAGCGTTCTTCGACCATCGTGGTTTCGTCAAAAACCTTTGAGGTAGGGATCTTACCTTCATCTCTCTCTCTTTTGTGCATCATGTGGGGTGGGTATCCTATTTTTTTGTGAGATATGGTTGAACCAGGTAAATAAAGATAATAACTGGTTAAATAACGGTTTTGGGGAATTTTTTTTGATATAGTTGTTTTATTTCCATCAATGTTTATCCTTTGATTATTTTGGGAATCGAATGGGATTATTCCTACTGAAAATCACGGTCGTTGGGGGCCTTTTCTTGTGCAATTAAATGTTTCCCTATTTTTCTGGATTTTTTCATGGATGGAATTCATAGAATGTGTAAATTGGTTAATCATGTAAAGTTTAATGATTAAATGAATACCTGGAACCCTTGTATGATAACCCCGATTAAACTAAATGAAAGAATGAATTTTGTTGGTGTTGGTTGGGGTCTAATTATGTGAAGGGTTTTTTCATGGGTTGTTGTGGAACGGGTGAGCAGTGGGGCTGCGATTGGCTTGGTTGTGGGTTGGCATGTATGATATGGTTGTGATGGGAAGCGGGGCTGTGGGAAATGGTGTCGAAGGGATGATGATGCAGTACGGGTATTGTTTCCGATGTGTTTGCAGTTATGGTGGTCGGTAGTAGAGCTGAAGGGATGGTTGTGCATACAAATAAAAAGTGGAAGAGTTAGCTAATGAATTGTGGGACATGGTAGTTGATTAAATGCGGAAAATCAATGGAATTGTTTGGATGATAAAAGAAAATGGTGTTGTATTGTTTGTGTTTTCCCTAACATTATTTGTGGTTGGCAAGGATATGTTTTATGAACATTTGATCTATTTTGGTTGTTGTTAGTTTCTCGGTAGTTAAGGAACTGATAAACTAAAACTGTTGAAACATGGAAAGCTTAATGGGGTTGTGGCTGTTTATTGTGTGCATACTTCCGTGGTAGCAGTGTCGAGGCATGTGCTCAGATCTTTGTGTAGAAGCCTTAGGATAGGCTAAGTGGTTGATATAATTATATAAATCTGTACGTTTTATGTTTCTTTACACACCCCACCCATGTTGAGCACTATGTACCGAACACCCGTGGGACGGGGGGTGAGATTCCCAACATCCAAAGGATGGTTGGTTACTGTTCTTCCATGTGCTCCCTCTTCCAGGTTCTATAGCCCAAGATCCTTTGGACAGGTTGTGACAGATATTTCCCAAGAGTCTTTGGGATGAGGATGTGATGTGTTCCCAAGAGTCTTCGGGATGAGGATGTGATGTGGTTCCCAAGTGTCTTCGGGATAAGATGTGGTTATGGTTGAGGATTGAGTGTCGGCGAGATACGGTATGAGATGTGGTTATGGACGAGGATTGAGTGTCGGTGGGATACTATGAGATTCGTATGGATAGGTTGCGGCACTAGCTCGAGCTTCATATGGATAGGTTACGGCACTAGCTTAGGAAGAGGGGGAAGAATCAGAGCATTAGGCGTGAGGGCTTGAGCAGTAATCAGTGGGAAGGTGGTGCGGGGTACCCATACTTTGATAATATTACTATACTAATCTATTGACTTGTGATATTTGGTGAGTGTGGCTTGTAAGGTTGGGTGGATAGATTCCTTTCTAGGCTCTGGTTCCTTCTGTTTTCTCACGGGGCATTAGGATGTCTCCCCACCTGTGCACGAGAGTTTTAGGTCTTCCTACTGAGTATACTTGTATTCTCACCCTACGTTTACTTTCAGGTTTTCAGGAGGACTTCAGGGATCGTGCGGGACCTTGCTAGTTGGGCGTTGGAGTTTTTTTGGTTGCAGTTTTTGCTTTCTTTTTGGTATCGTACTTGGGATATTTTCTTATACCTGTACTTCTGTTTCAGTTTTGTATAAAACATGCGTATGGGTTGGTTTTGGGTTTATTTTAATTTACTTGTTCCTTTTTCTTTTGGTGTTTGACTCATCCTATTTCTTTATCTTAATTAATAAAAAGGTTAATGCATCCCATATTTGTGGAAACTCATACCCTTGGTGCTAGTATCCACTCTGGGGCCTATTGGAGGCGGGACTCAGGGGTCATTATCTCCCTTTCACCATTACCAGCTCAGGAGGGGCATCTTTGGTGGGAGGGGGTCATGACAGAATGGTATCAGAGCTAGAGGTTGAGAGATAGGATGGAGTCTGAAGTTAGGCACAGTGAGGATTTCATGGGATGGTAGGGAAACAGTGTTGGAAAATCTTGGTGCATGAAATAGACCAGGGAATACCGGCTAAGACACGGGATTTTAAGTCCCCTTGTGATTCGATGCAAGGACTCTGGGCCTACCGAACGACCAAGTGAGGCTACACTGATTGCAGGGTAGAGACCCTAGGGAAGGTACATGAATAACGATGACTTGTGTTCTTGTGTTTCATGGGTATTTTGTGGATTTAAAATGAATAATAAGTGTAAGAAAATTTAATAAAAATATTCTACACTACTCGGGCTTAGGCATTCCTTGTTTACCTTGTAGCTATGGAACCTGGGAGATGACCATGAGTAGTGCGGACGATCAAGGCCCAGGAGGTTGACTTGAAACCTGGCGCCCATCCGATTTCGATGGCCCCCTGTCGTATGGAACCTTCGGAGCTACGGGAGTTGCTGATTCAGATTGACAATCTGATGAAGAATGGTTTTGTTCGACCGAGTGCGTCACCATGGGGTGATCCAGTCTTATTCGCAAAGAAGGCAGATGGTGGTCTCAGGCTATGTGTAGACTACCGGAGACTGAACCAGGTAACCATCAAGAACCGTTACCCCCTCCTGAGGATATACGATCTCTTTGACCAGCTGAGGGGAGCAGGTTGGTTCTCTAAGATCGATCTACGGTTTGGATATCACTAGTTGAGGGTGAAGGAGGGTGACATCTTGAAGACTACCTTCAGGTGCAGATATGGGCACTTTGAGTTTGTGGTCATGTCTTTCAGCATTACAAATGCATCGGCCGTGTTCATGGGACTCATGAACTCCGTCTTTCGAGAACACCTAGACCAGTTCGTAGTCGTCTTCATCGACGACATCCTGATCTACTCAAGATCATAGGAGGATCATGCTGGACACCTGAGAATGGTTTTAGAGGTCCTCCGACAGAACCAACTTTATGGGAAGTTTTCCAAATGAAAGTTTTTTACTCGATAAGTACGCTTCCTTGGACACGTGGTGTCCGAGCAGGGAGTAGCGGTGGACCCATCAAAGGCCTAGGCGGTTGTTTCTTGGGCAGCGCCCAAGAACGTGGCAGAATTTCATAGTTTCCTTGGACTAGTAGGAAACTACCGGAGGTTCATGCCCAACTTCTCTCGAGTTGCAGCACCTTTGACAACCTTGACAAAGAAGGATCGAGCTTTCGTGTGGGATGAGCAGTGTGAGGAAGCCTTCTGTTATCTAAAGGGAAAGTTGGTTAGTGCCCCAGTGCTGAGATTACCAGTGGAGGGAGTAACATTTGAGGTATTCTGTGATGCCTCAGGACAAGGCTTGGGGTGCGTACTGATGCAACAGTAAGGGGTGATCTCCTATGGGTCTAGGAAGTTACGTCCTCATGAACATAACTATTCCACCCACGATTTAGAGCTTGCAGCGGTTTTGTTCGCACTGAAGTTGTGGCGGCATTAACTCATCGGGGAGCGCTTCGTGGTCTTCACAGATCACAAGAGTTTGAAGTACATCTTCTCCCATCCGAACCTGAATTTGCAGTAGCGAAGGTAGATGGAGTTCCTTCAGGACTAAGACTTCGAAATCTCCTACACTGAAGGAAAGGGAAATGTGGTGGCTGACGCTTTGAGTAGGAGGAAGTACGTGGTTCGAGAGTCAGCAGATGTCTAGAAGGTGATGGAAGAATTGGTTGCACTACACCTCGATGTATGGGAAGATGGTGGTAGAGGTTGTCTGTTTCAGATGACAGTGCAGTCCTCCCTACTACGGAAGGTGGAGGAGTCTCAGTGGGGATACATAGAGATTGAAGTAATGCGTGATCAGGCTAGCTTGGGAAATGCTCTGGAGGGATGGTCGGCGGATGGTCTGAATCAAATGCTTTTCCGGGGGAAGTTGTTTTTTCCAGAGGAAATGCGCGAGATATTTCTTGGTGAGTTTCACAAATCACCCCTGGAAGTATACCTAGGAACTTCCAAGATGTACCAGGGCTTGAGAGGGCATTTCTGGTGGCCCAGGGTGAAACGGGCAGTAGCAGAGTTCGTTGCAAAGTACCTCGTGTGTCAGCAAGTGAAGGCTGAACACCGCGTACCAGGAGGTCTGTTACAACCTTTAGATATCCCCGAGTGGAAGTGGGATGAAATCTCGATGGATTTTGTCACAGGGCTACCCAAGGTTCAAGGAGGCTACGACGCTATCTGGGTAGTGGTGGACCGGTTGATGAAATTGGATCACTTCCTAGCAATCAAGGAGTCAAGTACGGTTGAGGCCCTAGCTCAGAGGTACGTGAATGAGGTGGTGTAGTTGCATGGAATTCCGAGATCTATAATCTCTGACCGGGATACCTGGTTTACCTCATAGGTCTGGAGAGGATTGCAACATGCTTTTGTCACCCGGCTATGCCTCAGCACTGCTTTCCACCCCCAGACAGATGGGCAGACAGAGCACACCATCCAAACTTTGGAAGATATGCTACGAGCATGTGTTTTGGGCCTTGGAGGATCATGGGTACAACACTTGCCTCTGATAGTGTTCTCTTACAACAACAGCTATCACTCTACCATTGGCATGGATCCTTTCGAAGCTTTTTACGGGAGGTCATGTCGCTCACCCGTGTGCTGGACAGAGGTCAGAGAAGTAGGTGTTCTTGGCCCGGAGGTGGTGCAGAGCATGAAGAAGAAGGTTCAGCTTATACGAGAGAGGATGAAGGAAAATTTGGACCTTAATAATTCATACGCCGATAATATTAGGATACCCTTGGAGTTTGAGGTCGGGGACCACGTGTTCTTGAAGTTCTCTCCTCGGCACGGGCAGCGAAGATTCGAAAAGGGAAGCAAGCTTTCTCCCAGGTTCGTCGGGCCCTTCGAGGTGTTGCAGCAGGTCGGTGAGGTGGCTTATCAACTGGAGTTGCCACCACCACTACAAAGGGTGCACGAAGTCTTCCATGTGTCTCATCTCCATCGATACCTGCACGACGATTCACACGTCCTCGACTGAGGAGAGCTAGATATCGGAAACGATACAACGTTCGTGGAGCGACCCGTGATGATCAAAGGTCATGAAGAGAAGGTGCTTCATGAATGAACTATTCCTTTGGTTCGTGTGCTATGGAGTCATGGTGGGATTGAGGAGAGTACCTGGGAATGGGAAGCATAGATGCGTACCCAGTACCCTTAGTTGTTTTGAGTTTTATCATGTTTTGTTTCGTACCTGTTTACGATGTAATGCTTGACCTGGTTAACTATGAAATGTGTTTCAAGTGCTTAAGAAGTGTCCTGAAATGTGGGGAGGGGAGGACCTGATCCCTAGTTAATATGCATTAAATTGGATGTGCCTAAACCCATGCGGGCGAGTCAGTGCCGCCCAAAGCGGATAGTATCTTAACGTGGAGGAAGGAAAACCCCTCACCCACATGACCAGATGGTTTAATCTTTTTCCTTTCATGGTTGCATGGGGGAGAGGAGTGGTATGTTTGTGATTGTTCAGGATATAGGTGAAGAAGTGGGAGCTCCTTGTTAGTAAGGAGGTTTGCTCCTGAGAGGTATCTTTTGAGGGGGAGTTGTTCGGACCCCTCTCCTTTCTTTAGGTGGGTTTGGATTCTCGAGGACGAGAATGTTTTGAGATGTATATGATGTAATGGCCCGGACCTCTCCAGTCCATTACTTTGTGAAAATATAGTGTTAGAGGTGTTATGGAAGGTTGAGGTGACTTTGGGGTGCGTTTGGGTGGACTTTTAAGGAAGACTAAAGGGAAGTAGCTTTCGCACGGGCTGCGCACGGTTTGTCTAAACCGTGCGAGGTTAGTGTTAGAGGTAGTGGATAATGCACGATTAGCGCATGGTTTGGCTAACTGTGTGGACTAACCGTGCGAGGAGTTTTGAAAAGGCAGAATCTAATGCACGGTTAGCACATGGTTTGGCTAACCGTGTGGACTAACCGTGCAGGCACTTAATCTTAGATCCTAAAATTTTGGATCTAACTCGTTTT
This sequence comes from Viscum album, assembly GCA_963277665.1. Lineage (NCBI taxonomy): Eukaryota > Viridiplantae > Streptophyta > Magnoliopsida > Santalales > Viscaceae > Viscum > Viscum album. Next base: position 1,777,303,547 of record OY728143.1, on the reverse strand, counting down.
GCCTCTAAGTGGTTCGTTTAAGCCCCTGAGTGGCCATAAATCAGGATTACCCTTCCTTGAGGATAAGAGAACCTCTCCCAAGAGTTTTAGAAGTTATCTGAAGGCTTCTCTTGGTGAATCAAAGTTGATTTCTTGAGATATGTGATCGTTCTTGTTTGGTTTCTTAGATCTACTTAGATCCACTCCTCCTCTTCTCTCGGTTTCTTAGATCTACACCCGTTATGGGTAGATCTAAGTGTGTTGATGTCTAATATGGTGATTCTTGGTCTTGATATTTCTAGGAAGAGAGATCTAAGGTGGGTTTTTGGAGAATCGAATTGGGTTTCTTGAGCATTCTTTGACCGTCGTGGTTTCGTCAAAAACCTTTGAGGTAGGGATCTTACCTTCGTCTCTCTCTATTTTTTGCATCATGCAGGGTGAGTATCCTCTTGTTTTCATGAGATATGGTTGAACCAGGTAAATAAAGATAATAATCAGTTAAAGAACGGGTTTGGGGAAATTTTGTTGATATTGTTGTTTTATTTCCATCAATGATTATCCTTTGATTATGTTGTGAATTGAATGGGCTTATGCCTACTGAAAATCATGGTCGTTGGGGGCCTTTTCTTATACAATTAAATGTTTCTTTGTTTTTCTAGATTGTTTCATGGATGGAATTCATAGAATGTGGAAATTGGTTAATCATGTAAAGTTGGATGATTAAATGAATACCTGGAACCCTTGTATGATCACCCCGATTAAACTAAATGAAAGAATGGATTTTGTGGGTGCTGGTTGGGGTCTAATTATATAAAGGGGTGTTTTGTGGGTTGTTGTGGAATGGGTGAGCAGTGGGGCTACGGTTGGCTTGGTTGTGGGTTGGCGTGTATGATATGGTTGTGATGGGCAGCGGGGCTACGGGAAATGGTATCGAAGGGATGATGATGCGGTACGGGTATTGTTTCTGATGTGTTTGTGGTTGTGGTGGTTGGAAGCAGGGTTGTAGAGATGGTTTTGCATATGAATAAAAAGTGGAAGAGTTAGCTAATGAATTATGGGACATGGTAGTTGATTAAATGCGGAAAATAAATGGAATTGTTTGGATGATAAAAGAAAACAGTGTTGTGTTTCTTGTGTTTTCCCTAACATTATTTGTGGTTGGCAGGGATATGTTTTATGAACATTTGATCTGGTTTGGTTGTTGTTAGTTACTCGGTAGTTAAGGAACTAATAAACTAAAACTGTTGAAACATGAAAAGCTTGATGGGGTTGTGGCTATTTATTGTGTGCATACTTTCATGGTAGCAGTGTCGAGTCATGTGCTCAGATCTTTGTGTAGAAGCCTTAGGATGGGCTGAGTGATTGATATAATTATATAAATCCGTATGTTTTATGTTTCTTTACGCACCCCACCCATGTTGATCACTACACGATGAACACCTGTGGGACGGGGGGTGAGATTCCCAACATCCAAAGGATGGATGGTTACTATTCTTCCATGTGCTCCCTCTTCCAGGTTCTATATCCCAAGATCCTTCGGGCAGGTTGTGACAGATATTTCCCAAGAGTCTTCAGGATGAGGATGTGATGTGTTCCCAAGAGTCTTTGGGATGAGGATGTGATGTGGTTCCCAGGTGTCTTCGAGATGATATGTGGTTATGGCTGAGGATTGAGTGTCGGCAGGATACGGGATGAGATGTGGTAATAGCCAAGGATTGAGTGTCGGCGGGATACTATGAGCTTCGTATGGCCAGGTTGCAGCACTAGCTCGAGCTTCGTATGTCCAGGTTGCGACACTAGCTCAGTATGATGGGGAAGCATCAGAGCGTTAGGTGTGAGGGCTTGAGTAGTAATCAGTGTGAAGGTGATGCAGGGTACCCATACTTTGATAATATTACTATACTACTCTATTGACTTGCGATATTTGGTGAGTGTGGCTTGTAAGGTTGGGTGGATAGATTCCTTTCTAGGCTTTGGTTTCTTCTATTTTCTCACGGGGAATTAGGATGTCTCCCCACCTGTACACGAGATATGTAGGTCTTCCTACTGAGTATACTTGTATGCTCACCCTATGTTTAATTTCAGGTTTTCAGGAGGACTTCAGGGACTGTGCGGAACCTTTCTAGTTGGGCGTTGGAGTTTTTTTGGTTACATTTTTGCTTTCTTTTTGGTATCATACTTGGGAGCTTTTCTTGTACCTGTACTTTTGTTTCAGTTTTGTATAAAACATGCATATTGGTTGGTTTTGGGTTTATTTTCATTTACTTGTTCCTTTTTCTTTTAGTGTTTGACTCATCCTATTTCCCGATCTTAATTAATAAAAAGGGTAATGCCTCCCATATTTGTCGAAACTCATACCCTTGGTGCTAGTCGCCACTCCGGGGCCTACTGGAGGCGGGACTCGGGGGTCATTATCTCCCTTTCACCATTACCAGCTCAGAAGGGGCATCTTTGGTGGGAGGGGGTCGTGACAGATACCAATAGAAGAAAATAATTCAATTGTTAATCATGTCATTAATTCTCCACATGTGTGTGTGACAACCATTTAATGCTATTATTTCAACTTTTTATCGAGTGAATATAAGTTATTTTAAAAAATTCCTACTTACATGATCCTTTCCACCGAACCTAACCCACATCCTTTGAAATCAAATTTCAAGACCCACTCACTTTAGCATTCCTAGAAGTCAAACCATAATCTCTCGACCTAGATATCCCCATATGTTTTACATTTCATCACTCCCCTCATTTATTATTTCTTTTTCAAAATTTTCACTTGGAACAAATCTTACACTCTTCTCTCAACCCACATTTAATCTCCTCACGACACTAATTGTAATAGTTATAACAAGATCAAAAGTAGTGGAAGGGTGGTTTTTGACCTGGCAATGATACAACCCTTTTTTTAGGGCATACAATAGTCAAATAATAGGTACACGCGCATAGGTAAATCTGGTAAAATAATGAAATAGATCAGATAAGGAATGAATGTATGGAAAAATTATTTTTTAAGGTAGAGAAAAATTAACCTAAATTATATTTACCTTCCATTAATTAATAAATTTTCACACTTCATGGTTGGGTGAAAATATGTGTTGAGAGATTAAGTGAAACAATTTTCCCTTAAACTATTCACACAAGGGTACCACTCTTCTTAAAGGATTGAAAATGAAACATCCATTTATATCATTGACAAAGAACCAAATTTCAAGACAAATTCACACCATATTATTAAATTCTTGCTAAAATTTACATTTCATCAAAAAAATTAATGTTAAAACAACATGAAATAAAAAAATTACTCGTGAATTTTCAAAAACTTCCATGATTAAGTAGGAATTATTTTCCATGATAAAATGGGCATCAAAAATTAACATTTTGGCACAAAAGTGAGAGGAAATGGGGAAATCAAGTGACAATACAATACAACAAACCAAAAAGAGAAAAAGAAGAAAGATGATGAAAATTCCTAACTAACCCAGGAATATACCCATCCCCCACACCTAGAGTGTGTAGTTTCCTCGCTGTAATAAAATAGAATGTGGGAAGGAAGAATAAAACCTAGTGGGTGTCATTAGTAGGTTTCTTCTTGAACTTGGAGTTCCTCCATAGGAGACTCTGGAATGGATTCATGGATGTGATTCAGCCTCTGCCTATTGATAGTGAAGGTTTGCTTGGTTTCTTCATTTTTAACCTGAACAACACCAAATGGAGAGACATTGGTAACAATGTATGGTCCAAACCAGCGGGAATGAAGATTACCTAGATGAAAATTCATCCTTGCATTGTAGAAGAGGACCTTCTTCCCAATGTGGAACCGATGATGAAGGATGAGATAGTCATGGGAAGTCTTGGTTCGCTCCTTATAAATCCGGGATTTATCACATGAATCTCTTCACATTTCCTCCAGCTCCTGAATCTATAACTTCCTTTGAGAACCTACACTAGAATTAGTAGAATTTCATTGTTTAATGGACCAGTAGGCCCTGTGCTTAATATAAATAGGGAGGTGACAACTCTTTCCAAACATAATCTGATAGGGTGACATTCCAATGGGAGTTTTAAAGGAAGTACAATAATCACATAATGAATCATTGAGTCTAAGACTCCAATATTTTTTGTTGGTTTGAACCATTTTTTCAAGAATTTGTTTAACCTCTGTATTCAAAACCTCAGTTTGACTATTGGTTTGTAGGTGATAAGCAGTAGAAACTTGATGTTTGGCCCCATACCGATGCAAAAGAGATTGCATTGTTTAGTTGCATAAATGAGAACCTCGATCACTGATGATGAACCTAGGTAATTCAAACCTACAAAAGATTTGGGTTCTCAAAAATTCTACAACTACCTTAGCATCATTAGTCCTTGTAGCTCATGCCTCTACCCATTTTGAAACATAATACACTACCAGAATAATGTAAACGTTCCCAAATGAATTGGGGAATACTCTCATAAATTCAATGCCCCAAACGACAAAAATTTCATGGAAGATCAAGGGTTGTTGTGGAATTTCATTTCTTTTAGATACATTCCCCATTCTTTGATAGTGAGTACAAGATTTATAGAAATCATGGGCATCCCAAAATAATGTTATCCAAAAGAGACCAGAATCAATGACCTTGTGAGCAACCCCTTGGGGACCAAAGTGGACCCCACAAGCAAGAGTGTGACAGAACTTAAGGACAGACTAAAAATTTCTATCGAGAACACAAATCCTGAAGAATTTATCACTACATGTATACTAAAGGTAGGGGTTATCCCAAATATACCAACGAGACTCATGTTTTAGAAGGTCGGCCTAGTTTTTATTGAAATTAGTAGGAATGAAAGATTCTACCAAATAATTTTTAATTTCAGTATACCAAGGAATATCATCTTTCATTCGATACAATTTATCATCTGGAAATATGTCATTTATGGGAATACAGGGGGATGAGTCAATTTTCAAGGATGGGTGGATCCTAATGATATGGTCAGCCACCACATTCTTGGTTCCCTTTTTATCTCTAATTTCTAAATTGAATTCCTAAAGGAGAAGCATCCAACGAATGAGACGTGGTTTGGCTTTTGGTTTCCTGAGGAGATACCAGAGGACTACATAGTCTTAGAACACAATGAATTTAGATCCTAAAAGATATGACCATATTTTATCCAAGACAAACACAATGGAAATAAATTCATTTTCAGTTGTGGTGTAGTTTTCTTGGGTATGGTCCAAAGTATGTGAGGCATAGGCAATGACATGTGGAGCTCGGTCAACCCTTTGTGATAAGACTGCCCCAACTGTATAGTTATAGGAATCACACATGAGCTAAAATGATAAATCCCACCGAGGTGGTTGGATTACCAGGGGAGATGTGAGACTCTATTTTAACTTATTAAAAGATTCCTCACATTCTTTATCAAAAACAAATTCCTTCTGTTTTTGGAGTAATCGAGAGAGGGGGTGAAATTTTATTAAAGTTACGAATGAAATGACGGTAAAATCCAACATAACCTAGAAAATATTGCACATCCAAAACATTTTTTGGGAATGGTAGGGAAGAAATGACATCCAAATTTAATTTATCAATTTGAATACCATCCCCAGAAATGGAATGCCTCAAAACTATACCTTGTCACACCATGAAATGGAATTTTTCATAATTTAATACGAGATTCTTTTCAATACAACAATGTAGTACGGAACTTAGACTACTCAAACATTAATCAAAATAGGATCTATAAACATTGAAATCATCCATGAATACTTTCATGAAATTTTCCTGGTAATATGAAAAAATAATAACCATGCATCGCAAGAAAGTAACTAAATCATTTCACAGACCAAATGGAATCCTTCTATATGAAAATGTTCCAAAGAGGCAATTAAAGGTTGTCTTTTCCTGATCCTCAGGGGAAATATGGATCTAAAAGTATCCAGAATACCCATCAAGTAAACAGCAATGGGACTTCCTTTCTAGCCTCTCTAGCATTTGGTCAATAAATGGAAATGGTAAATAGTCATTCCTAGTCTATTGGTTTAATCAGCGATAGTATATATAGACTTTCCAACTATTCTGCACACAAGTTGGAACCAATTTATTGTTTTCATTTTTTATTACTGTTAGACCGGTTTTTTTAGGAACCACTTGTACTGGACTGACCCATTGGCTGTCAGATTTGGGGTAAATGATTCCAGTAGCCAATAATTTTGTTACCTCCATTTTAAAAACATCTAAGAGGTTTGGTTTTAGTTGAAGTTGTGACTGCCTTACTGGTTTAGCCTCATCATCTAACAATATATGATGTGTGCAAATTGACGGGATAATTCCAGGAATGTCTGTAAGTGTCCATCCCAATGCTTGTTTATACTCCCTCAAAATTTCAAATAGTCACAATTCATGCTTAGGATGGAGTGAACTAGAAATGATGGCAGACATCTTTTTTCCATTCTCAATATAGGAATATTTTAAATCTTGAGGTAGTTGTTTTAGTTTCGATTTTGGTGGATTTTGGATTGATGGGAGTGTTTGTGAAAGTGATAGGTCACTAATCTCATCTAACTACTCAATGTAATCAACCTAAGATGAGGAATGAGATTTTACAAGCTTAGTAGTACCATCAATGGTCATGTGATCCTTAGTGATCAAGAAATCATCAATTAATAAACATTCATGACATTTTTCTAGATAGGTGCAACATTCTATGCATGATTCATTTCCCAGCATTTTAATCAATGATGAAAACTCATAAATGGGATCAGAGTAATGAAAATAAGTGTTTTTAAGGTAAGTTAGTACATCAATTGAATTAAAATAAAGTGAGGAATGTTCTTTTGAGGGTTGATTCATGGAATCAAGGATGTTGAAGTGGAAAATGTCACCACCAAACTCCATAGATAATGTACCATTGTGGACATTAATTATGGTTTTGGTAATTTTCAGGAAAGGTATCCCCAATATAATTGGGTAATATCCATTCATCCTATAATTTTTCATTTTTAGCACATAAAAATCAACAAAAAAATTAAATTTTGAACCCCCACAAGAACATCCTCTAACACACCAGAGGGGTGTGCAGAACTCTGGTTTTCTAGTTACACAAAAATTCTAGTGGGATTCAGTTACCCGACCTGCAATTAAGAGTAAATAGAGTTAGGAATCACATTTATAGAAGAACTCAAATCAAGCATAGCATTGGAAAAGGAATAATCCCCTATGGTGCACATAATTGAGAATGTTCCCAGATCATTACATTTTGTGGGAAGTGATGGCTCTATTAATACTGAGACATTCCTCCCCAATTTCACCTTCTCATCACCTCAAAGTCACCTTCAGTGTGTACACATCTCCTTCAAAAACTTGGCGTATCTTGGAATTTGATTCACGACATCAATCAAAGGAATGTTAAACTGTAATTTTTTTAAATTTTCCAATATTTCCTTATCAAGTTCAATTTCCTTTTGTTTTATTGGTTGGGTTATCCTTTGGGTAAATAGAAGAGGAATGGTTGGGGCAGGTGACTCATCAACATACACACTCTTTCCTTTGGAAGGGATTCTCTCAAGATAAGGATTTTCTTCTCTTGTTCCATTTTTAGCAGTTGGGATGGTAGTTTCCTCAGGATGTTATGACTCTAATGGAGGGTTAATTTGGGTTTTAAGTTGTTTCTCACTCCTAAGGGTGATGTCACTAACATTTCTCTTATCCCTATGGTTAAATACTGGTGGAGAGGGTAGTTTACCCAACCCATGACTTTGAATTTCCCCCCCACAGAGTTAGTGAGTTTGCCTAATTGGGTTTTTAGGTCTTGTATGGCTACTTGGGTGGTTTTTTTGAAATGAATATTTTTAGAATCCATTTGTTTCATCATGTCTTCTAGGATAGTCTAAAGTTTTGGAGGGGGTGGTTGGAAAGGCCTTTGTGGTGGTTGGGTATTTCAGGGTGGCGGTGATGGATGACTACTCTACCCCAGTTGGTTCCATTGTTATTGAGGTTGTTTTGAATACCCCCCTTTCATATAGGTTTGGTTTTCTTTCCACCCAGGGTTGGTGTCGCTGACGTAGGATCCTCTCTGGTTAGGGTTCAAAAGGTGGTAAGTCTATCGAAGTAGAATATTTCATGCACAAAACCTACATAGAAAATAAATCAAAAAACAAAAATACATTCAAATAAATAAGATAAAACAAATAAATATTCACAAAATTTACAAAAAATATTATAAAAAACAAGTACTAAAAACCAAAGCGCTCCCCGAAAATAGTGCCAAAATTTGAATGTGTTGTCAGGAAACATTAAATTTATTAAGTTTTTAAATGGTATTTATAGTCTAGGTAATACCCTTGGTAGTCTCTCAAATATCATTGATAGGTTTAGATTATGTGTTTTTAATAAAAAGTGCTAAAAAGGGGGGTGGTTTAGAAAACAGTTTTAAAAAAATAACTTGATTTAAATAGTTTAATAATTGATAGATTAAGGTGGTGTTTTAAGAATTATGAGAGAATTAGATCATTTAAATTTCACTACACATCTTGTATAGTTCATTTTTTTGAAAATTACACATGGTTTTGTTTAATTCTTTCATTGAGGGTTGTCAAGATCTTTATTCCCCTCTTGCCTCTTAAACCGTTGCACAAAGTACCAAACCTTGACTCAACAATCATGTTGTCAAGGATTGGACCTCAAGCATAGAACAAGGGATACCAAATAATACTGAAATATCATGATTGTGTGTGATAAAAAGGATTCTTGTGTTGTCCAATCAGATTAACCCAAGATCCCCACTTAAAATCTCAACCCAATCAGTGTTGAGATAAAAAGTGTTTCACTTAATTATAACAAAATAAATGCATTCAGAGGAGAAGAACATAAAGATTAATCATAATTGAATTATTTAACACACAAATTACACAAAACCAGTAGAAGAACAAGTTTTAGAACTCCCTCCCAAGTATGTGTAGCTCCCTCGAAATGATCACCCACTGTTTAGCATGCCATCGAGATGAGGAGAAGGCTTGGGTGGAACTTCATCTTCATCGTTGATCTCCCTATGAGGATAGAGGCCTCCAGAAATTCTAGTATGAGGAGAGGAATCCTTTGGAACTCCAAATTTTTATCACTTAACTCCTTTTCTTAACTTAAAAATGATGTGCCCAGGGTATCATTTTATAAGAAAAGTGGAAGGTGGTTTTGAGCACACAGATTGTGTAAAACCACTTGGCCCATTGTTTTAAGTGGGTAGACAAAATTATCTCACTTTGTTAAAAACTAAAAAGTTTTATCCCCACATCCTTAATATCTCTAAGGAAATTTTGGCATCATTTGGACACCTACATCTCGATATATGGACAGATCACATCACACCACTTTTGACTTCTTGCAGATTCGGTGTGCTGGACAGATTAGTTCAGATGGTCATCTTAGTGGACGAATTTGGTTTGGGTTCCTTCATATGAAATGTATAAAAGTGAATTTTGGACCATAATAAAAAAATTCATCCCATTTTTATGCACATTTCAATATAAATATGAGGTTGAGTCCACTGATGTGCATGGGTCCTGCACAGTTTGGCCCATTTTTCTTGGAAATCATCATGGGACCTTCAAATCACCTCCACCTACAATGTAATTATCAAAATAATTAAAATTTACCAATTTAACAGTAATAAAAAATTGAATCAAAAATGAATTTCAATTTTTTATTATTTTTATAATTTTTAATACAAAACTAGTTTAGCATAGTGGTGTAAGGGTGAAAATGAAATAGTGAATTGCGGTGTGATCACGTAGCAACAAGCTACGCTGGTAGACCTCTTGTACGCATAACACTATGCTACAAAGATGGTACCCTAACCTACATTGCAACATTATGCATGGAGGGAACCCCATGTCGCATAAGAACATGTTATGCGAAATTGGGCCTCCTAGGGTTTTCTGTGGTCCAACCCCAATCACTCACTTTCATCATATCATTGGGACCCATAATGGCCCCTCCACAAACCAATCTAACACAATCAGGTCAAGCCCTCTTACAAAGCCACCTAAAATGTATGATCAAATCATCAGGAACATCAGTGTTTCCTATTGAGTCTATATACCCCTGGTAAATGGAGTCACGTGTGTAACCACCCCAATGAGGCATACCCTTGAAATGTCAAGTCTACATTCATGTGGTAATGAGGGTTCTAAACTCATAGGTTCTCATGTGAACCTACCCATTATAAGGATTGAGGGGAACCACTAGCCTTTCCCTTCAATGAGGGTCAGTGCTGGTCACTCCTCGCTTCCCTGAGGACCAGTGGGGCATCCCACCTAGAGTAAACCCCTAGCCTTTCTTGTGGAAGGTGGAACTCTTGCTCCTCTTCATCGGCCCAAAACGTAGCTAGATGGATCACTATATGTGACTTTCCTAGATGAAAAAATAAAACTGGAGATAGGCACACTAAAATACCCCTATCTCTCCCTTTGGGATCCAACATCCATCCACCAGCAAACAAAATTGGATTGTGTGATCTTAATATTTACTATTTTATCTTATTTTTTACACAGAGAATGAATTTCTTAGACTTAAAAGTTAGTGTCGATCATGAAATAATCACAATCCCAAACAACTAATACGTCTTCTATATGGTATAATCCCAAATCATTCTCAATGGGCCTCCTATATGTATAATCCCCAATCATATTAAATGGAAATCCCGTAAGTGTAATCCCCAACCACATCCACTTAATTGGTCCTCCTATACAAGCCTTGAACTCATGCCTCCTCTTCAAAGGGTCATATTCCCAATGAAGAAGAAAATTCGCTGGCATCCCTTGAGTGTAATCCCCCATCATGTCCCCTTAAGTGGGCCTCCTCCATAGGTGTAAGACCTAAACTTTCTAAACTACATGGTCTTTGATTCCCAACAAACTAGGATACGTAGGAAGACTCCCTAAGGTCCAAACCCAATAAAAAATCCACTCTAATGTTCTTTAGACCACATTCTTGGTAGGTTTATATATACATGGGAGACCACATCTCTTCAAAGTTCCATGGGTTGCCTCGACATAATTCTCACACCATCCTTTACCAGACACCTTTTTCCTAGATGTCCTTGTCATATGATGTTAAACTACAAGGTTTGATCTTCATCACATGACCTTAAAAGGTGACGTGTCCTGTTAAATGGCACCAATCTATGTGGGAGGACACATCTATTCTAGTTTCCATAGACCTCCTCGACATAATCCCCACACCATCCTTGACCAAGATCCTTTTTCATGGATATCCTTATCACATGATGTTAAACTGCATGGTTCAGTCCTCATCGCACAACCTTAAAAGGTGATGTGTCTCGTTAAGTGGCACCAAACTATGTGGGTTTTGATTCCTCTCAAGAGGATACATTGGAATCCCATATTATGGGTTCAATCCCAATATAAAAACAAATTTCATCCCCTTTGGATGGAAATAAACTCTAGAGGACCTCACTGTACAACTTAAAACCAGTGTCATCCTAATGAGCGATCAAAGAATCTCTAATCCATCCATAAAATGGATCCATTGATAGAGAAACTCATATACATACAGATGATTCTGGACCCATTCATGTTCATAATTGATAATTACCTCAGGGTGATCCATATTATATACACTTGGTAATGAACAAAGGATTCCCGAAGGTATCTTAAATCTATAATAGAGTCCCTAAATAATCAACAGTTCCCCCAAAAGGGTGTGATGATCTCGAATTCCCATCCTCCCAACCAATGTGAATTCTTAAGTGTCATTTTCCATATTACCCAGTGAATGTATATATTTAGATTTTAGGTCCATGAGTCATATATATGAGAGTCATTGGAAATTTCTGGCTCCACAAACAAAACCTGTTGGAGACCATTCGAAGACGATGTACTCGATGTGAGTGATTGCACATAATTCAACCCCCTGAAATCAATCGTTGGGCACCACTGATCCATCGTCAAAAACAAGGATTAAATTTCCAAATGAGTTGCTCACAGATCTAATACTTTCCTCACTAACCATGACCTTATCTAATTTTTTTGTTAATTGTAACATGAGAAATAATGAGAAGAGTATTTTGAAACTTCTAACTTTGATTCTCCGAGTGGATAAGGACATGGGACATAACAAAATCACAGTTTTTATGGTGAATAAGAAAAGTAAGAACAATGATAAGGGGCCCAAGACTCATAAAAAGTCTAAATTTCCCAAGCACTATCCTTACCAGAAGAGAAAGATCTAGTGACAGGGAAATGAAAAGGAGGCAGTGTGTTTTTCATGTTGAAAGCAAGGCCGCTGGAAGAAGAACTGCACCCAAAAGCAAGGAAAATCTAAAGGTGTGTTTGTTATCAAGTGTAATATTTCAATATATACACATTGGATGTTAGATACATCTTTTGATTCTCACATATATATCCAAATGTAGGAAAAGTAGATTTTGAAAGATTGATAGAGGAGAGGTGGATTTGCGAGTTTTCAATGGTGCGATGGTGGTTTCTCTATCCATTGGTGAATACCATCTTTCATAACCAATGAGAATGATATTAGTTTTAAGGGATTTTTATTATGTACTAACTATTACCAAGAACATAATTTCTATGTATGCCTAGATGAATATGGTTTTATTTTCAAGTTTGGTAATAAAAGTTGTTTCTTTTATGAAGACAATATATATTATGATATGACGCATTTAAATAATGGTCTTTATGTATTAAATTAGGAAAACCAAGTATGAACAATAGATAATGAATCATGTTCACATTAATCATATAACACCCATCTATGCCATCACTATCTTGGTCATGTAAACAAGAAGTGTTTGATAAAGCTCAGTCAAGATGGTTATATAGAATCTTCTGATCTAAAACCACTTGAAATATCTCATGCTTTTTTACAAGGAAAAATGACCAAAACTACATTTGGTGGATAGGGTGAAAGTGCTATAGAGTTTCTAGGATTGGTACACGTTGATATATGTGGACCATTTCCAATAGAATCTAGAGGTGGGTATTATTACTTCATAACTTTTATAGATGACTTGAGTAGATATGGTTATGTCTACTTTATGAAGTATAAGTCTAATTCCTTTGATAAATTAAAAGAATTAAAGAATGAAGTAGAGAATAAACTTGGAAATAATATAAATAAGCTTTAATAAGATTGAGGTGGTGAATATATTAACCAAGATTTTATCGAATTTTTATGAGATTTTGGGATTCTATCTCAACTCACTCCACCTTATACAACATAGTGGAATGGTGTTAGTGAAAGGAGGAACCGTACCTTGGTAGACATGGTAGGGTCAATGATTATTCATATAGATCTTACATTATCCTTTGGGTATATTCATTACATATTATGGCATACACACTAAATCTAGTACCAACTAAAGTGGAAAACAGAATTCCCTTCAATTTATCGAATGAAAAGAGACCCATTTTGTCACACACACATGTATGGGGATGAAAAACGTTTATTAAGGCCTTTTTAGGCAACAAAGTAGCACCTTAGGGCGCAAAGTGTATCTTTATAGGATATCTTAAGGAAACAAAGGGATACTTCCTATACAACCCCTCAAAAAAGAAAGTGAATGTTTCCAGAAAAGCCATATTTCTTGAGATGGAGCACATCCTCAAAAAGGATAGTGTGAGAAATATTGAATTTGACTAAGTTGATTCTCAAGATACACAAGATTTGTTATAGAAATATATTCCATAGGTCTTTGTGGAAGTAGTTCATGAAACACAAGTACTGCATATGAGCACTAGAGAGGTAATAGAACTAGAATGATATGTTTTTCTAGTCACTAAATATGGTGACTCATTATTGGTGGAAAATGATTAACCTATCTCCTAAAAAGAGGTAGTAGAGGTCTCAGAAGCTTCCAGATGGAAAGAATACATGAATTCTGAAATGGATTACATGTATCATAGCCAACTTTGGGTTATGGTTGATATGCTAGTCGATGTAAAGCCCATATGGTGAAAATGGGTAATCAAGAGAAACATTTACATGGAAGGTAAAGTAAATACCTATAAATAAAGGCTAGCGACTAAAGGGTTTAAATAAAATTAATGAATTGACTATGATGAAACCTTTTCACCAGTTTCCATGTTTAAATCCATGATAATTCTATATCCTATAGAAGATTACCATGACTATAAAATTTAGCAGATGGATGTCACTTCTTTTATTAATGGGAACCTTCAGGAAGATGACTATATGACACATTTAGAAGGGTTTGTGACTCTATGTGATGTAAAAATGATTTTTAAGTTTTAGAGATCCATTTAAGGATTGAAGCAAGCATTTATGTCATGGAACATTTGATTCGATTAATCTATAAAATAATTTAGTTTTGTTAAGAATGAATGTGATCCATATGTTTATAAGAAGTTTAGTGGAAATGAAATCATTATCCTAGTAGCATATTTGATGAAATTTTACTTATTAGAAATTACATACCAGCCTTACAGTCTGTTAAGGAATGGATAAACAAGTGTTTCTCCAAGAAGGACATAGATGATTCACCCTATATTCTATGGATCAAGATCATTCATGATAGATTCAAGAGGTTTCTAAGACTAAGTCAAAGTACATACATTGAATAGATACTAAAAATATTTATTATAGAACAATCTAATAGGGGATTGGTTTCAGTGTCACATGGTATTCATATTTATAATAAAATTTGTCCTCAGAAACAATAGGAGAAATAAAGAATGAGACTGATCCCATATGCTTCAGTGAGATGATCAATCATGTGTGCCTTGTTGTATACTATACTTAATGTTGCTTATGCATTGATCATGGTAGTAAGATATCAAGAAGATACATGAGAATAACATTGGTCTATTGTTAAGTATATCCTAAAGTATTTGAGAAGAACTAAGGATATGTTCCTGGTGTATGGAGGAGACGACAAGCTAGTCATCATGGGTTATACTGATGCTAGTTTTTAAACAGATCAGAATGATCTAAAGTTGCATTCAGGATATGTTTTATGTCTCGACGGAGGATTTGTGAGCTAGAAGAGTTCAAAGAAACCATTTCTCACTGATTCTACAGTGGAGTCTAAGTATATAGTGGCTTCTAATGAATCCAATGAAGCCATTTGGATATGAAACTTTGTCTAGGATATTGATGTGGTACCCAGTTGTAAAGACCCTATCACATTGTATTTTGATAATACTGCAGTGGTGACTCTTGCAAAAGATCCAAGGGAACACCAACAGAAAAAGAACATACTTCAGAAATATCACCTCTTGAGGAATTTTTCTCAGAGGGGTGAAGTTGTAGTAAAAAAGTTCCCATAGAAGAAAACTTGGCAGACCCCATGACTAAAGGCCTATCTCAGCAGAAGCATGGGTATCATGTGAGAGCTAGAAGACTGAAGGTTGTTAGTAGTTGGATCTAGTGAAAGTGGGAGTCTATTGAAGTTGGGTGTGTCATGAGTAATATTGAATTAATAAATAATCCAATAAAGGATTTATTGTAACACCCTGAGATTCTGTTAATTTTTTTTAATTAATTTAACCTTTGAGATATTTTCCATTTCATATAACACTAAAAATAGTTTATTTTATATTAAATCACTATGTTTGGATTGCATTATACGAAACACTAAGTTAATCGTGCACTACACACAACATAAATTTTAGATTTATCTACAAGAAACACCAAGGTTAGCTTGCGACT
The DNA here is from genome assembly GCA_963277665.1 of Viscum album. Classification (NCBI taxonomy): domain Eukaryota; kingdom Viridiplantae; phylum Streptophyta; class Magnoliopsida; order Santalales; family Viscaceae; genus Viscum; species Viscum album. Next base: position 1,777,287,885 of record OY728143.1, on the reverse strand, counting down.
TGGAATACATTACACACAACACTGACTTGGTGTACGTAACACACAATACCTACTTGCTGAACGTTGCACTCAACACTGAGTTTCTACGAAATGTATTTTTACTGTTTTAATTATTTAAATGGTATAATTATAATATAATCATTAAACGTAGTAATATGAATAGTGATTCCTATTTTTCAAATATTTTTATAATGGTTTTATATAAATAAATCATATTGGTGATGAAAGATATAATTTTTGGTAAACTTCTTATATGTTTATTATTTTCTAAAATAAACTATTTTTCATGTCCTTATGTAAAAAATAAAAATTAATTTTAAAAACATTTAGAAATTTAATTTGATAAAATAAACTTCATTTTTGAATTTATAATGTCTAAATTAGTTTATGGTTTTTTTTGGGATTTTTCTGAGAATCTTCATTTTTTGATGAATAGTGAAAAATATCAGATTTTAATTCAAAACTTCCATTTCATCGAATTTATTTATAAGGTTAAATTACTTTTTAATTTGGTTTAAAAGTTTAATTACATCATATTATTATAAATTAATCCAATTTAGTTCATTGGAATCAATTTCACTTTGAAATTGGGTACACAAACTTAGCAAAATTTTGGACGTTTTTACTTAAAAAACTCGCAGTGTCGTCCCATCGGTGGGATTAATTTTAAATTAATTTCTACCAATTCTATGATTATAGTTTATAAACAGGGATTAAATATTTATAATAAGAATAATTTCTAATTTCTAATAATGTAAACTCTATTTTTGACCAAAAATATTAGTGAAAGTGATTAAAATTAATTACAATGGTTAAGCGAAAAATTAGGTTAATAAAGTACTGGACCTTAAATTTAAGACCCAAAACGACCTATAAACTTTTCCAAAACCCATTTTATGGACATTAATCATCAATTAACCTTCCATTATTGAGTTTTTTTGTTTTTTATGACTTTTTTTAGGTAAAAAAGTGGATACACCTAAATTATTTTCAAAAATGCTAAGTGTGTCCTTTCCTTTCCCTCTAAAAGGTCACCACCTATTCCTCTTATTCACACCTCTCAAACCAGTTATTTTCTTCCAATATCATCCCAATAAACTTAAAAATATCTATCTCTTACTCCTTTAATCCTCCATTTTTTCATAAATCAATCCAAGAAATCCTTTTAGTGAAAACTAAAAGGAGTTACCCAATTAAGAGGTGACGTCTTCTCTCAAAATCATTTATTTTATTTTATTTCTCCACCTCCTAAAATATCTTTGTTACATGATTGTATAAAAACCATTATAATAAATATACTATTATTTTTTTATTATAATGGTTTTACCTAGACTTACACACACCTCCATCTAATGGGTAACAAACATACAGTTTACGTGTAAAAGAAAACTACCGCCTCACAAAATGATGATTATTCATTTTTCCTTTATAACCTCTCACAGTGGAAATTATGATGGAAAATATGTATTTTATACATTGTATTTATTATTTATTTAATCTTATGTAATTATTTTACAACACATGTATTTTTACTTTCCATTTTGTGTTAATATGATAATTTCCTTTGAGGAAGTGTGGACTACCACCCCCTCAAAGCGATGTGATTCGTTTATACAGTACATGGAATGTATTAAGTATGGGTTTAGTGAATATATATGAAATATATATGATATAATAAATATACTATAATAATTATATATATATACATATATGTATTTTACTTTCTTTCTTTCAACGCGGCAATTAAACAGAAATAGCGTTCATGCGTACGTACGACTTACCGTCTCCATGAACAGTGTATTCCACTTCATAATTATATATTATATGAATTATTATAATAAAAATATAATGAATATAAATTATACTTAAATCATGTTTTACATTCTGGAAATCATAATATAGTTATAAGGACCAAAGATATAATAAATTAAGATACATGTGAAAAACAAAGTGGATATTACCCGAAGTGAAACCTTATCATAGAATTGTTAAAAAGTGGGTGATATAATTCCATAATCAAACCCTATATGATATTATAAGTAAGAATATGGATCTATGATAGATTTATAATAAATTTATATTTATTATACAGTAGTTTTGAACATGTACGACGAGAGTCAAGACACAAAGTAAGGGGACTTCATCTCACTTTTTATTTCTGTGAGATACATGCTTTATTCACCACTCATTAATTTTATGTGGTGTGTATACTGAACATGTATATATTAAGTTATTATTATAATTTAATTTATGGGTATTTACATATCCATTCTATGATCTTTATTTTATGGGGTTAATGTTTCAAAATCTACCAAATCGGTAAGATTATTTTTTCTCAATTTTTTTTCTTTGAGACACATGTTTTATTATGCACCTACATTATTTTTAAAGGTGCATATAAATCCATTTGATATATTATATCTTGAATATAATTAATTTCATGATATTATAATCTTAATTTAATTTCACTTTCTTACATGGGGTATGGTTCAAAGTTACTAAGTGATAATATTTTATTGAAATAATCTCATTTATTTTTGAGATTGTTTATGATTATGCTTCCTTTGTTGAAATATTTTAATAAATATCTCAAGAACATTCATGAATTTTCTTATCCTATAGTTATTCATGATATATTCATGTATTGGTGCCATTTTTCTACTGTTTGGTACATAAGATGGTTTAGAAAGTGTTTTTTCATAAATCCCAACTTTACCCTCCCTTCAGTCAGAAATCTGTATTCTTTTAAAATCATGTTTTCTAAAAAGGGTTTTGAATAATATTGTACTATTATCTTATAATATTTAAAATAAATTTTTCCCTTTTTTTCTTTTACCAATTTTTTCAAATGAATCATCTTATCACTTTCCAAACAATTCATTTTTTCTAACCTTTTATCCTGCAAAAGGAACGTTCTTCTTATCATGTACAACATGTAAAAATTTAACCACTGTTGTTTTTTTGAAGCTTACTTTGCATGTTTAAAAGATTAATTTTTAAGAAAATGTTTTTAAATATAATTTTCAAAGATTTTTTTTTCAATTTTTTTTCCTGATTTCTTTATAATTTTTCAAAGTATTATTCAAGGAAAGTTTTTTTCAAAAGGTTTTTAATATTATTTTATAATTTTTTAAGGAAAATGGTTTTAAAAATATTTTCAAGATTATTTTATATGTTTTCAAGGGAAATTGTTTTCAAAATGTTTTAAAGATTCTTTTGTAAGTTTTCAAAGAATTTTTTTTTCAAAATTACTTCAAGCCTTATTTATAAGTTTTCAAATTATTTTCAATGAAATGGTTTTCAAAATGTTTTCAATCTCTTTTTATAAGTTTTCAAGGAAAATGGTTTTAAAAATGGTTTCAAGATCTCTTTATATTTTTTCAAAGAAAAAGGGTTTACAAAAGGTTTTCAAAGCTTTATTTATAATATTTCAATTTTATTTTAAATAAAATGGTTTTTAAAAGGTATTTATGTTTTAAAGATATTTTTTCAAGGAAGAAAGGATATTTTCCTCAAGAAATATTTTCAAAATATATTTCCAGGTTATTTTCCATCCAAGATAACAAATGTTGATGTTACTCATTACCTTATAATAAATTATCCAAAGGTTATATTCATATTCTTTCTTGAATGGTTTATGTTTTGATGGAATGATGCTTGAGACACCCGTTTCTCTTCCACGGGTTATATGGTTTTGAAACCCGCTTCTTTTCATGGGTTATTTTTATGATGAAATGATTATGAAACCTATCTTTTTCCACAGGTTATGATATGATTACATGTTTATGACACCCATTTCATTTCATGGGTTATGATATGATTATTTATGATCTTGTGGAACATGTATGTATGATTTAACTATGAGATGGGTGGGACCTATATCTCCCCCCAATGCATTGGGTAAAGATTTATATCTCATGAGATAAACTAAGATGGTCTTGGGAGTAAACCTTGACTACTAAGATGGCCATGGGAGTGAACCATGACTACCAAAGTATAAGGAGTGAATTCATGCTGCTAATATGGCCATGGGAGTGAACCATGACTACCAAGATAGTATGGGGAGTGAACCTATACTACTAAGATGGTCTCAAAAGTGATTCCTTGGCTACTATGAAATTCATACTATATTCTTATGTGTTTTCCAAAATTCCATGCATTATTCCTATGTTATGTTTTCATGGATTATGTTCTTTATTTCCTTATGATTCATGTATTGTGAACTGCCAAGTTTTATGCCATGACTCATCTTTATGATCTTATAATATGCAGGGTATGATATTCTAATGTTATGATCATATTCTCATACCCTTATGCTCATGCTTATGATTACATGTCTGCCTTGTTTTCCCTTACTAAGCATCTGAGGTCGCCCCTTTTATTTTTCATTCCTCATGTTATGAAGATATGTATTAAGTACAATGTGTCTAATAAGGGTTATAGTCATGAAGAACATAGTGGGAGAGAATGTAGCTCACTGATATATTGATGTTTATATTTCCATGTTTCTAAAGGCACTAGACTAATATAGTCGTTGGGAATCTATTTGTATAATGTTTTAAGTATTCTGTAAATGTTATGAAATGTTAATGTATGAAAAGTGAGGGTCTCTATAGTTGGTATCATAGAAAAATTTTGGTTAAACTTTGGAAGCTAGGATAAGAAAACCTTATTGAGAACCCTAAGGAAATGTCTAGGGATAAGTATAAAGATAAGGAAAAGTATAATAAACTGTCTTGTAATTTTGGTAAAGGGTAGAGTGAGTGGTTTCCTAGCAATAAATCCATGTCTAGATAATATAAGTAGATGTGGCTCTATCACAGGTATACCTAGTGGTAAAAACTCTAACAAGATGTTTTGGGCCTGACTTGGGGTAATCTGGTACATAACAACGGGCCTTATTTCACACCTCGTTTGACACTCCTAGGGGATATGCTTTGTGAATTCACAAACTCTTCATGAACCATCATGAAGGATTTAAATATAATTTTTCTACGAATAACCAAGTATGAACCTAGGGTGTAATAGATTAAGGAAGGTGTCATGATTTAGACATTCTATAAGTAATTATTTTCATGAATATGTGGTTTTCTTATATAATAAGTAATTCTCACACTATGTTTCGGGTTTTAGTCAATGGCGGTAACTGGAAGGAATTGGATTAACATTGAATGTGATGGACGATTTGTTGATGAGCAGTCAAGTCATTTCAAATTACATGGATGCCATACTTGGCTTTATTAGACCAGTTTTTTGTATATTGAACTGCTGAACTTCATGATGTTATAGTTGCAGTGTCTCTCATTCACTTTCATATTATTGAGTGACACCGGACTGATAGAGTCATACACTGGTTTGGTTGTGTTCAACGCATTTTATTTCCACCAAGATAGTCACCAGCATTTCATTCTGTGAAGTTGATGGGGAGGCAAGATATCGACTGGCACTGACGACATGCTGAGTATCTCGACCTCTGGGGCAGACGAGCATCGTTTCATATTGAGAGTGTACGTATGTTGAAATTCCATCATTCAAAGTAGTTCGATTATGCGACATGATATAAATTGAAGTTTACATTGTATCTTACTTCACACAGCAGAAGCCTTCAGGATTTGATAAGTCAATAAATTTCAATTAGTTTGTTTATTGTGCAATTTTCTAATTCATTTTAAATCTCCTTACAACATACTCGACTACAACAGATTATTTGCATGTTTGATCCAGAAGAGGAGGAGGTTTCTAGCCTGACAGTGATCCGTGATGTGACGTAGGGGATGATGTTAGCTTATCGTGTGGTTCACAACAGTATCTTAGATCGTCTGCCCCAGGGAAATGACATTCATACCTAGAGAGTGGAGGTTCATGCTTAGGAACCTCCTCCAGTGGTTGCTGATGCTGAGGAGCCACGATGACGACAATGTAGACCGCGTCGTGCTACATGTGAGGCTTCACCTGTTCCATAGGCAGAGGTTGGCCCTCGAGTAGTCTTGCCTCAGCCGATTGAGGATGTGCATCGGGAGGCATGAGATCCATTTGTGTTGTTAGGATATCCATAGTTTTCCCTGGGTAAGTCTATCCAAACTTCAATCATGAGTCATTTCTCATGTCTCCACCTTTCGTGCCAGAGCCTTCACAAGTTGTATGGTTCCCCTAGATGATGATTTCAGGTCCTTCTACTCACATTGTGGGAGGAGGATCGGGTGCGCATGACGACATCCAACTGACACCTCCTTCCATTGGGACATAGACAGAGCATCTGACAGTCGAGGTTCCAGCGGTCGAGGATCAGCCCTCTCCAGGTCATCATACTCTACCTCAACACAATGGTCGACAATCTTGATTGGGCGTCTCATTCGCACACCAAAATGTGGGACGAGACCTCACCATAGAGAGTGATTGTACTTATTCATGTATATGTTTTCTGTTGACTTAAAGGATTTGAAACAGTGTATTATATTACCTATATGATTGTCTATCTATTAAAATGATGAAATTCTTTTTACTATCATCCATTTTTACATTTTTAGTCACTTTTTCAATATTCATTTATATTTTATAAGGTTTCAAAGTCAACTACTTGAAACATATGTAAACCTATTAAATTTTAAGTAGGTGACTTTGAAATATTATAAAATATAAAATATAAAAAATCTAAATAAAACTTTAGACATGGTCTGAACATCTAAAAAATTATTGAAATAAAAAGAATTTCATAAAAATAATAAACAATTGTAAATAACATTATTGTAAAAAAAAGATTATAAATACAAATGTAATGGTTTAAAACAACAATATATTGTGTACAATTATTTTTCAATAACTATTTTTATGAAATGTTTGTTATTTTGAATTATTTTTTGTATATTCAATGAGTGTGTCACATTTCCTTTAGATTGCATTTCTACTTTATTATTTATAAACTTTCAAAGTCACCAAATTCAAACATTATTATGTTTCACGTGGGAGACTTGGAAAACATATAACTTATAAAATATAAATATAATATAAAGGATATTTTACAAAGTGACTCAACATATAAAACATAATTGAAAATAAACAAAACCATAAATATAATAAGTAAAAGCTAATTTACATGTCAAATTTTTTTTACTTAAAATACAACATTTTTTAATTTTTAATATTAATGATATATTTGTAAACAAAATAAAATAAACACAATATGTATATCAAAATATACAAATATATTTATTTTTAAATATACAAACATATATCTTTAAAATCATCGGAGATGCACCATTTTGACTTAATCGAAATTTTATTTTTATTTTTTGACCTAGACTCGTTTTGAAAAGGGAGTAAATGTGCGTCATCGTCCGCCCACTCGTTTCATCTCTGTAACTGCACGCTACAATGGATAGGAAATGCTCCGGCAATCTCTGCCCGCCTTGGAAACGGTACGAGGACCAAGACCGCTCCTTTCCTACGGTAGCAACCTTGCTCACCCAATCTCTCCGTTCTTCGCTTCACTCTTGGTACTCCTCATGCCCCTTCCCTGAAATTTCATTCCCTATTTCGTGTTTTCCTCACTCCTTCCTTCCTTCCTTCCCAGTACATCTTCCCAATCCCCATTCATTTGTGGGTTCGTTGAATTTCAATCGTCGACATGAACCACTCCATTTCTCATTTTCGTGTGGGTTTCTATTGCGTGTCCGGGAATACCTGGCTTCCATGAATCCCTCCTACCCATATGGATTGGTTACATGTTCAGGGTGCTTATCATCATGAATCATTTATTGGGTTCGGATCTCGTCGCCCCTCCGGCACTGCTCGTGCAATGTCCTTCTATTTACGCCGGTTTTTATCCTGCAATTGAAGAGCTGAAAGGCAGCCTCTATAGAGTTTCATTTTTATTAAAATTTCGATGTCAATGGAAGGAGATCTTCCTTTAATATCAGCGCAAAAGACACGATAGATCTTTCAACCGATAAAAATTTTCACTCTTGGCCTGAAAATCATTAAGAGACGAAATTGTCATACTTTATTCATGTTCAAAATGCTTGATGGTTTACACTCGCACCCAAATGAACTGATGCGTGGATGCACATTGTTGGTTGAGTGAATCATTATTTTCATTGATTCTCGGTTGATGGTCAATGATTGGTATCTATTGCATAGCCATAAGCCTGTATGTCTGCAAATAAAAACCTTTAATAAACCTTTTTGATCCTGCAATTGAAAAGTTGAAAGGAAGCCTCTATAAAGTTTATGTTGGGTAAAAATCTCTCAAGGTAACATTGCATCATTTTTTGGTTGATTGTGTTTGTTGACAAATCAGGTTTCAATGGTAAATTATCGAGTTCCAGAGATATTGTTGACAATCAATGTTGACAAAGAACCATGACAAAAGAATGAATGATCTGAAGGCGGTACAAAAGAGCAGTACAAGGTGGCACCGTTTTCCAGTGTTTGCCAAATTTTTAGGGTTCAAAATTTGGAGGTTGGTGAGCATCTCAAAAAGTGGATATCCTTGAAGATCATATTTAAATATGGAAAAGGCATGAATTTTTCAATGAAAGACTTCATGGTTTGGAATTCGTGAAGACCAGAAGAATGATGACGGTGATTCTTCGCAATTACGTCAAGTTTCGCGAACGGCAGAGTTGAAGCGCATCGTGGCAGTGAAGGGTATTGCAAGGGAGCTTCGCAGAGGTGGCGCGAGGTAATTGATGGAATGCTCCACGATTACGATGAGCTCCGTGATCCGAGAATTGTCGAGGTGCTTCGCGATTTTGAGAGAATTTCGGTCGAAATTTTGGAGTTTCGCGATTGACGCTGACTTCGCGCGGAAGGGTCAAGGGTCGGTGGAATTTCCTATAAATAGAGGTCGACCCCCTCGAGATAAGTAGAGAGTTTTTCAAAGAAATTATTTTTTCTCTCGGTTCGCGAAGGTGATTCGCGAAGGTTGCGTGTTTCGCGAAAGAGAGGTGCTTCGCGGCAGCTAATCTAGCTCCGCGAAAGGAAGTGCGCTTCGTGCGGCCGTGTGCTCTTAGGAGTGTGCTTCACAAAGAGGCAGGAGTTTCGCGATGGCCTAAGCATTGTGAATTCTTGAGCTTCAAGAGAGTGCTTCATGAGGGTGCTTCACGAGAGTGCTTCATAAAAAGGCATGAGCTTCGCAAATTCTTGTTTGAGCTTCACGAAATTAGGAGCCTCGCGAAGTAGGATGCTTTGCGAAGGTTTTTTCCAAAGGAGTTGCTCAGTGTTCAGGGGAAAAGGGGTATTCATCAGTGAATGAAATTTTAACTTTAATAGAGCATCTATCAACAGTTGAGGATGCATTCTTTCATGAAAATAAAGAGACCTACAGGTCTATAAACTGTGAGTGGATCTTCTAAAGAAGCAGTGAGCTCACTTCGGTTGAGAGAGCAGTGAGTTCTCAAATTGTGAGTGGTTGTAAACCAGGAGGGACAGTGAGTCCGCTTCGAACTTGTAAACAGCAGTGCGCTTATAGTGGAATTGGTACATCGGCACACTGTCGGTGTATACTCCTTGGACATAGCCCAGTGAGGGTGAACCAAGTAAAAATCGTTGTATCATGTGCATGCTTTAAAGTTTGTTCATAATCTGCATCGGGAAAGAGAGAGAAGATATTTTTGTCTAACAGCAAAACAAGATCAAAAGGAGCAGTTGTTTTAATATGTCATACCCTGATTCACCCCCCCCCCCCCTCTCAGGGTATCTAGCCTAGTGGACCTAACAGTTTCATTATTATTAAAATTTTGATGCCAATGACAGGATCTCTTCCTTTACTATCAACGCAATAGACACGATAGATCTTTCAAATGCTCACCATCCAACCTAGTCATTACATGACCACCATCAATGAATTTTATAGAAGGACTTTATGAAAATCATCTTTCAATATGGACAATCTGGTTCAATCTGTTCCCATTTGAATCTACCTTGAATGGAGCAAGAAACCTCTCAAACCATGCTGATTTCTTCGACATCGAACTGGAACAGGGAGAAAGTGCTGCCATGTTTTAAGTGGCATAGCATTTGAAAGCACCAATCAACTCTAGAAAATCAACAATTCTTAAGCCAGCCAAAGGCTCAAGAGGATAAAGTGCTACCCTAAATGGAGCGTGCAACTCCCCCAACAATGTCAACCTCCTCAAATTCAAATAGGTACTGGAAGGCATTTCCATGATCATTGAGTCTGGACGCTTGTTGTGTGTGTTGTACGCAGATCCCGCAGTCCAGTTGCTTCAATGACCTTGTTTTTCCTCTTCTCTTGCATTTTTACTTCCATCTGCTGGTCAACCAAGTTTTTCATGGTTTGCACAACCAGTGGAGATAGTTGTAACATTGTCTCCCCTCTTGGCTTGAACAAGTGGATTACAACATTTCAATAATGTCATGCATCTACTGGCGAAGATTAATGGAAACTCCTCAAGAACTCTGTTGGTTTAGTTGTCGTTGATAAACATTTTTTCCCTTGGCCGGATGCATACCTTACCTCTGTATCATTGCCTTCCCCTTGAAAACTAGTACCATAATTTTATGAGTCTTCAACACATGGTCTAGGCTCCTGTAATGACTCAATACCAGACATAGGCCAAAGAGTTTTAATAGTTTAATAACAATTATTTGAACATGCAGAAGCAATTTAAAACCCTATTTCTAGGATCTCCAATCAAGAAATATGAAATCTACGGAAAAACTGAAATGAGGAAATACTATAAACCAGCGTACCTTACACCGAAGAAGCCACTGAATCATTATCATCTTCATATATGTTTGATAAAGATTACTTAGTGGAAAACATAAGCATCTCATCTTCGTCAGTATCCACAGGCTCTGAATTGCTCGACGTTCAAGCGGGATACATCTTTTCTTCATGAATCACATTGGGAAAAGATATACCTCAAACTCTTGTGATCTGTGAAGACTAAAAAGTGCTCCCCAGTGAGGAAATGCTGCCACAAATTCAGTGCAAACACAACTGCTTCTAGCTATAGATCATGGGTGGAATAGTCACACTTGTGGGTACATAACTTCCTAGACCCATAAGAGATCACTGCTCGCTACTGAATCAGCACACATCCCAGGCCTAGACGGGAAGCGTCACAAAATACCTCAAACATTACCCCTTCCTCAAGCAACTGAATCACTAGAGCACTAACCAACTGCCCTTTCAGGTAACTGAATACTACCTATCACTGATCAATCCACACAAAATCTTGGTCCTTCCTCATCAAAGATGTAAATGGGGTAGCAACTCGAGATAAATCAAGTACAAACCTCTGATAATAGCCTACAAGACTAGGAAAACTATGAACCTCTACCATGTTCTTGGGTGATTCCCAAGAAAAAACTACTTTGACCTTCGATGGTTCTACTACCACACCGTGTTGAGATGCCACATGCCCAAGGAAATGAACCTCTCATGTCCAAAACTTACACTTTGAAAAATTTCCATAGAGCTGGTGGCGTTGAAGAACCCACAAGACAGTTATGAGATTCTCGGCATGATCCTCCTCCTACTTCGAGTAAATCAAGATATCATCGATGAACAATATGAAGAACTAATCCAAGAACTCATAGAACCCAGAGTTCATAAGCACCATGAACACATTTGGCGCGTTCGTAACACCAAACGACATGACTACAAACTTGAAGTTCCCATACCTACATCTGAAGGCAGTCTTTAGGATATCTCCCTCCTTCAACCTCAACTGGTGATATCCAGACTGCATATCAATCTTAGAAAACCAAGTTTCCCTTCTCAATTAGTCGAAAAGATCGTCTATCCTTAAAAGAGGGAAATAGTTCTTGACTGTCACCTGATTCATCCTCTGGTAGTCTATGCACAACCTCAAATTATTGTTCGCCTTCTTTGCAAAAAACACTATAACACCCCATGACGACATAATGGGCCAGATAAAACCCTTCTACCTCAGATCATCTATTTGAATCCTCAACTCCCACAACTCAAAAGGAATCATTCAAAAAGCATCCATCGAAATTGGAGAATCATCGGGCTGCAAGTCTATCCTGAACTCAACATCACGTCGAGGGGGTAACTTCACAACCTCCGTAGGAAAAACATCTAGGAACTCCCCAATGACCCTAGGAACCTCTACCTTCCCAGTGTCCATGGATTCCACTAAAAACTCAGCCAATATGGAAAGAAGGGGCTCCACACGTCGAATACCCATATGACAACCCTGCTCGCCAAAAAACCACATGTTGGCCATCCACATATGAAAACATGACTCTCCTTTGGAAGTAGTCGATAAAAGAACATATGGAATACAACTAGTCGATGCGGAGGATGAAATTGTATGGCTACATCTATAGTAAGAAAAAATCACCATAGGACTAGTGCGACCCCATCATTAGTCTACACCCTCGGCACACATCAAACAAGTTGTTTTGGCCTCCGAATGGCATAGTAAACACCTTGGGAATGAGAATCGTCTCTATGTATAGTCCCAGAGCACGGGATAGAGTGGGTAAAACAAAGAGGTGTGAAACTCCTGAATCAAACAAGGCAGAAATAAGAGTACTAAACAAACTGATCGTACCTCTGACGACTTCTGGACCCTTTGGAACTACCGCCTCCACTATGTGCAACTGACCACGCTCAGATCCTCTACCTCTATGCTGATGACCACCTCCATATCCACGCTCGGGTCATAGTCCTTGAACATGAGGAAAATCTTGATGTCGACCTCTACCTGCTCCATCTCCCCTTATCGGAGTAAAAACTTGTTTCCCTTTCTGCTGAAATGGTCTCACTTGAAACTGCTGCTAAGGCTAGCACTGGACCTATCCACCTCCACCCAACTAAGCTCAGTGAAACACTAGGAACTGGTTTTATCCATGTCCATGAACCCCACAACCAAAAAACACTAGCAAAAATCTCCCAAGAAAAGAAAAGAAACCACTAGCCCTAGATGGCTAGAAAGGAAGTTGTTGAGGTCGACTCCCTTTCGGTTGAAATCTCGAAGGGCCTGGTTCCTGATACCTTCCACTGACAACACTTCTCCTTGAGGAACCATGTCGGTTCCCCTCTCATGAAAAACCTCCTCGCGAGTGCATCCACTCGATCACCTCTTCCTTCTTATGAACCTCAAGATACATCGAAAATATAAAAGGAGTAATTGCATACTAGATGGAAGGATGAAGTGCATCCTCAAGATCTCTTACACAAGACTCTTCATCCTGAAAAAGATCCAGGGAAATTTCAAAAGTCCCTTGATCTTGATTCCCAACTCCCACACTAACATGCTCCCTTACTAAAGAGAAAGAAGCTTATGCCTCTTTATTGCCTTCATGGTCGATGAAAGGATCTCTACCCAGAATTCCTTTTGGAATTTAACCCACAAAACATCTTCCTCTTTCCACTCTTCCAAATACAACATTCACCACTGATGCACAACTTGACGCATCTGACAGACTACCAAAAGGACCCAACACTCCGTCGGGGCCCAGATCAAACTAAAAGCGATCTCAATATCTTTTAGCTAGATCTCTATCTACAAGTTTGACACACTTCCCTCATACTTCTCCAAAGACTTCTGCTGGAAATCACACAACATCCTCTACCATTGATCATCCTCCTCAACTGGATCAACCCTACGACAATCAACCGTATCAGCATGTTGAACCTCAACTGCATGAGCCACATGCAAATGAAGAATATGAGCCATAACTGAAAGGAAAACAATGAACTTCCTAAGTTAGGTAGTGTGGGATTTTATTAAGATTCATTTTTTTAACTCATTTAATTCATATTTTTATCCATTTCAACTTTCCCAAAACAACCCAATTCAAACAAGAACACAAGTCATCAAGATGCATGTACCTCTCCTAGGTCTCTACCCTACATGAAATCCCATCTCACTTGGTCATTAAATAAGGTTAGAGTCTATGCACTGGATCATGGGGGGGCCTAAAATCCTATGTCCTAGCTGGTCTCCCTGGCTTATGTCATGCACCAAGGTCAACTGGAACTGTTTCCATACCAACCCACACATTCCTCACCATTCCTAACTCTAAACTCCACCCTATCTCTCAACCATAAGCTTTGATACCACTTTGTCATGACCACCTCCCTCCAAAGATACCACAAAGAGGGGAGAGAGATAATGACCCCCCGAATCCTGCCTCTAGTAGGCCCCAGGTTAGAGACTAGCACCGAGGGTATAAAAATCTCATGATATGTGAGGCATTTCCCTTTATAAGAAAATAAGATCAGGATATAGAATGAATTCACCATAACCAACTCCATAACATAATATAAAGGAAACACAAACCAACCTACAATGCATGTATAAATGAAACAGATAGAATGAAAGTCTCCAAAGTAAATACGCAAAATTAAATCTAAAGTAAGGAACCAAGCTAGTAATGTTGAGCATGGTCCATGTAATCCTCTTGGAAACCTGAACACAGTTTTATATACATAGGGTGAGCATACAAGTATACTCAGTAGTAAAACCAAATCCTCTCATGCACATGTTAAAGAAGCATACTAATGCACCTGTGAGAAACAATAGATCCAAACAACTCCTATAAAGCTATATTAACCATCCCAACCTCACAAAGGCACACTCACCAAATAATGAAAACCAAGTAATGTAATATGATATGAATCACATTGATAAGGGTAAGCTGCACCAATTTCCCACTAGTATGCCATTGTCACACACAACGTAGTACATCCCAGTGCTCCCATCTCTTCCATATATCACATTTCCTCATAATCACAGTCACAACACACCATGCTAGAAGACACTTGGGCTCACCTCACCATAAGCACGACCATGTTACACCTCACCCAAAGACACCTGGGCTATCACATATCGCCCGAAGATATGCAGGATATCACAACCACTATATAATGCACTAATATACCTCTGACCATCACAGGCTATGCAATACCTACCTCACCTAGAAGAGAGATCAGGAAAGAGTGGGTACCCAGTCATCTGTCCTCCTCATCGGATGTCGTAAAAAACACCTCCCGCATGACTATGTGGGTGTCATCACGTAGTTCTCAACATGCATGGGGTTCATATATATAGCATAAGAATATACAAGTATATATATATATAGTATCAAACACTCAAGACCAAACTATGGGTTCCCAAACAGACTAACCAACTCACAACACCGTCACTTTTGATGCCACCTCTAAATGCATAACATCACACATCAAGCCACAAACCCATTTCACATTTCCAACCAATTCTATTTGATCATCCCATTCTTTTAATTATTTTAGCATCAATAACGTTTAATCACGCAACCCATCATTTAATTATTCATTAACAATTCCATCCCTTTAACCAAGCCAATCCATGTCATTTCAAACATTATTATACAATTATTTATTTATTCCGTCAATAATCAGGCATCTAGCACAAAGCAACCACCACCTCATCGCCCCAATAGCACGGCAAAAAAACCATAATCTCTACATTCCCCAACCACACATCACTGCCCCATGAGCACGATCACACACCATAACACATCAATAATCATTTTACAAATTTACAAAGGGGGTTTTATCACATTCCACTTTATTTTAGGGGTGTTACCACACAAACCATAATCCTGGGGCAACCATTTTATTAGCCAAATATAAGTGGTTAAACAATTTCCATTTTAGGGTGATATCACAACAATCACAACAAAAGAAGAATTCACAATAAATATATATAGTGTAAACAAAGCCCCCAACAACTATAATTTTTAGCAGTGCCACAAACTCATACAATCCACAACATCACTAATAATTAATGCTGTAAAATCAAGCAAATCAAACCCCATTTACCCCTTTCAATTTCAATTTAACCAATTATTTATCTTTTATTAACCCATAAAAACCATAACCCATAGATAAACAAAAGAAAACCCCTATCGTATGATACATAATAAAGAGAAATGAGGAAATCTCTACCTCAAAAAATCTTTTCGACTCTCTGCGCACTGCAAGGCGAAGAAGAATGCCCTCAAACCACAACTACACCGTGAGAAAACATGGATCAACCTACACTGCAACCAAAGAACATAAAAATGCAACCCAACACACACCCCAAACCATAACAACATCACCACAGCGAATCCCCTAGAGAAGAATGAAAGAAAACCTGCTAATAAAAAGGAAGGGCTTACCACAGTTTTCTAACGAACAACCACTGGGACCAATAAATTAAAGAGGGAAAAAGATGGATTTAAGAACTCCTCGAGGATCCTAGGGTTTGACCAAAATGATAGGAAGAAGAATACATGGTCGAATGAAGGAAAATTTGGCTGGAATGAACTTTAAAACTACATTGTATTGGGGATTTACATGATGTGTAATCCTATTTCACATCGTATAATCTTCAAGGTCCAGTTTCATCGAAAAACATGTCGCCTTTTTATTTTTTAACCCCAAAAATCTACACATTGTGAACCAGACCTAAAAAAGCCTTGAAACCAA
Organism: Viscum album; assembly: GCA_963277665.1. Lineage (NCBI taxonomy): Eukaryota > Viridiplantae > Streptophyta > Magnoliopsida > Santalales > Viscaceae > Viscum > Viscum album. The sequence continues at coordinate 1,777,271,429 of OY728143.1, read as the reverse complement.
CTTTCACATCATGTAATACACTTACACAGTGTGTATTTCCTGCAATAGTTCTTTTTCACCTCCAACTTTCATCGAAAACTCCCGAAACATCCCCCAAACACCTCCAACTACCAAAACTGGAAAAGTAATGCAACAGGAGGACACAAACCGTTATAGTAATCCATTCTAAATCAAAAGAATATATATATATATATATATATATATATTAAGGTACTCTAATTTCACTTCCTCGCTTGTTTTTGTTCTCATGCCCTAATGCCACACATCCTATGCTCGTCCTTTCTATAAGTCATCTTGTATCTCATGTAATCGTTTCATAGCCATCATGCATCGCATGTTGCTTGACGCCTCATAATTATCATCCCTAGTAGTAACCATGTGTGTGCTGGAAAGACGCTATAAACTGTGTAAATGCATTATACCTCAATCCATCACAACCCATGCATGTACACCAGTGGGAAGCTATATCCACCACGACTGGATACACCTATGTGCTATACCTCAAGATTATACCATACATAAATGTATGGTAAAACCAAGAGAAATCATAACCTGGGTAGGAATGCACCCTATGCCATAATAAATTAGAGCCCGAGATATGCTTATAGATTACTACAACCAAAGGGATAGTGGGGGAGAGGGAGAAGTCAGCCATCCATTCCCTCACTATCTTGGATGTTGGAGAAAACAACCCCAAAACATTTGAGTTTTGGTATCCCTAATGATGTGATGGTGAACTGTATGAAATCAAAAAAATATAGATTATACCACACACAATAACACTAAGGGTAGTTACATATCCTTATACTCATCTGCTGCTATCATCACATAGGACAATTGACTGCCACCACTATGTATTAAATCTCAACAAGATTAAAAACATCAAAGTTCAACATTAATTATTCTTACATTATTTAATTATATTCCATTTTCATTTCCAAGATTAATACTTTAATATTCTAAACCAAATTCCATTGGCACCATAAATTCCTTGCTAAATTATATTCTCAAGTATTTCATCATCATCTGTGATCACCAAGGACCAAACTCATTCTTTAATTAATTTTTTATCAATTCGCTATCTGGGTACTCTAGGACTTCATCCTAAGCTACCAAAACCAAGATTCACTTTCAATTCATAGATTTAACTACTTTAAGCAGTTAGAAACCAATCATAAAATATCAATGAATTTGTCCATTTAAAAGCATCAAGCAAGAATATAAGTTGATGAACAAGACCCTCTCTGAATTCGTCTCGTCTACTTTGGTTTCATTCCCACACCATTGCACATAGTATAATCTCCCCCTCCATCATCGACAGGGACCATCACTATTGCTTGTTCTCCCATCCCATTGCTCATCATTGTTCCCAACCGTTCCGGGTTCACAAACTATCACACCAAGTCACAATAAGGCTCTAATCATCCTAGAACATACGCACATATCAAATGTATTCTCTACGTACAATTCAAAGGAAACTCAAGCCAGAGCATTGAGACATTCAAGACTCCCACAATAAAGATGATCCCATTCCACCCCAAATAGTTTATCTTTAGAAAACAAACATTTTAATTCTCATATTAAATTAATCAGTTTATTATGAATATGTTTTACACATTAAGAAACCTATAGACAGTGGATAACAAGAACTAGAAATCAATAAACATAAACATTCTTCAAGCATTATTTCTATAATTCTACAATTTCTAAGAAGAACAGTAATTAATTTATCATGCATTTTCCACAAGTTACTTAATATTACTAGGTTTACATTGCTTATCTAGTTTCAATAATTTTAACCATTTTAAACAGAAACAACAAAACATAACCAAACGTATATCACACTATTTAATAAATGACAAGGTGTAGCATCAAGAATAACATAAAACTCATGTGGTCACAATAGACCCAACCAGTTATCTAAAACTCTAGCTTATGCAATATTAATTATCTACACATGAAACATTTCAATTCATTACTATCCATACTTGAGAGAAAGTTAGTAGATCAAATGAGGGGACAAATCTCTCATTTTGGAATAAAGATATGATTCTACTAGGTATTTTTGAAAACCCAACCAACTTTTCTTTTGTTGAATTAGTGGGTGCCCTAGACTCAACTACGTAATACTTTTGATTACCATATCGTGTACACAGTTGGTTATACATGATGTATTCTTACCATTATAGTGTAGAATTTTTTGCATCCACTATTTAATGGTAATGTCCTAGATTAATTACCATATCAAATGGTTATAACAGATCTCAAGCTATAATGAGAACCTTGAGATGCAATGACATTAATCTTAAACTAAGGTCCTATGGTCAAGATGCATCATACTGATTGGACACAATTAATATTTGACTATCAGGTGTTGGGGGCTCATAAGCATTGAAACTTCTTCTCATGAAATTTGCACTTGGTGATCTCTAATAATGAGATCATGAGAATAGACCTGCCAATAGGAACACCACATGTTCTAGGTGTCATTGGTTGTTCCTATCTACAAACATGTGTATTGGTCTCTAGACTTGAGATCATTACTAGTGTGTACCATTTGATTGAGTACTTTGATGAAAGGTAAAAAACATGATATTAAAATTGTGGCGATGTAACTTGTGTTGGGTACGTCATTGGTGGTATGACATTGATTGAATGGTCAAGAAAGGATTTGCCGCTTTCAGGTTATAGAAGTTGTATATCTCAGGTCTGGTTGATCAGGATGATGCTACCTTCATAAGTCTCTAGCTAGAGCAGTTGAAAGGTAAATCCATTCAGATAAATCAACAAATAATAAAGCAAGAAAATGACAACGACACAAGTGTGTGTCCTGCTTTATAAGATATTTAAAGACAAAGAGATTATAGTACAATGTACGTGTTCATAGGATGACATTCGTTGCTATGACCATCCTTATCTCTTTAGAGGCCTTGATGAGTTGCTAGACTTTACTCTTGGTATGTGGATTCTATTCACAACTATTGAGATAAGGGCCTAGAGGGTCACACACAATATCATATTCAAGAATTCGTCCTATTCAGTTCAATAGGTATATTGGACATGACAGGACCCACCACGAGGTCCGAGTGTTGTCTAAGGTATTGATCACCAAAGAAATAAATAAATTCATTATTATTCAAATTATGAACAATTGGAATTGAATTTATTTAAAGTATTTACATGTTAATTAAATACGGGAAAATATTATTTGAACAAATATTATTTTAATATTCAAGGTTCGTTTAATATTTAATGGGAATGACGAGTCAAATTAAATGGCTCAGTTTTATCACATAATATATTTTATATATATTACAGGTATGTAATAAAATAGTAAATAATATTGATGCAGTTTAGTTCTTCATAATTATTTATTTAGTGAACGTTGAAATAAACAGGGCCCAGTGAACCCAACCGGGTATTTAGCAACTCCATTATAAATAAAGGGGAGGCTCTCTCACAATGTGACTATTTATTCATTTATGGAATGTAAACCAGAGACTCTCTCTTCTCTCGCTTCCTAGAGAGAGAATTAGTCAATCCAAGTGTTTAGATCGAGTTCTTCCTCAAGCATTGAAGCATCTCGATGCGGTGATTGTCAGGACAACGAAGGTGTTGTCAGATCTCTACGATGACATTCAAAATTCAATAATTGACATTCTAGCAGATTTTTGAAGCATGTGTGGAAAATCTAAAGGGTTCCTACTATGGATCCTTCAAGAAACAATTTCCATCGACAAGTTGCAGTTGAGCGCTGCTTCAGATCTGAATAGGTATGTTTTTAAGTTTTAATTTACAAACTCTTTTAATTTACGCGAGATCCTATGACCTTATCGGGGCTCAAATTGTCGGTGACGATATGTTTTGTCGTCCTTTAGATGAAAGTTTTAAAATCTCCGACCCATCGGCTTTCGCTACGGCACTCGGTACCTTCAATTGGTATCAGAGGGATCACGTAGGTTTTATGAGCCTAGAAAAATTAATGTGTATTAAAATTAAGTATAGGGTTTAAAATCAGTCACAACGGTTCAAACCACACATCGATTCAATTTCGAATGACGGAGTTATGACCATTTTAAATTTTCAGATTAGATCAAATTTGTGGTTTGATCTCGAATATTAAAATTTCACAGATTATTTCTGATCCCGGAGATCCAGCTATGATATGGCCGTTTTTTTTCTTCAATTTATTAGAAATGATAGATATTTTTTGCAAATTATAATTTTACATTTTTATAATTTGCATAATTATTTAATTATTAGTATAATATAATTATAAAAATAATAAATTATTATTGTATTATAATAATTTAATTTTTATTATAATTAAAGGCTAAATCTAGACTTTAGATTTTTTTTAAAGGGGTGTGGAAGTTTTGGTGGTGGACTTCACCTAGAAGATTAAGAAAAAAGGTGTGGGAAAATTAAAAAGGGGTGGCTACGGATTACTATCAATCATAACAAAAAAAAGTCCAACCAAATAGGGGGTCCACATGGACCCCCCTTATTTCCCTCCTCACTCGGACGTGAGCACACTAGGCCACCCGCACCGTCCACATCGTCTACCTCCTTCGGCGGCCTGTAGTCTGCCGCCCCCTACTTCGTCAGCTCCTCCGCCCGGCAATCTCTTGCAGTGGGTAAGACCCCCTGGCATCTCCCTGTAGACCGTGTCGTCGGCCTCCTCTACAGACCTCTACCGCCGCCTCGACCTCCAGCACCCTGCCTCGCACGGGCGGCCTCACCTCCGCATAGTTGGCTGCCCATGGTCCCACCTCGCATGCCTATCTCCATGGCTCGCGGAAGACCAGCACCTTCACCTGTTGAACCCGCAAGGCCGGATCCTCCTCCATGCCCTACGAAAAGCCCTAGGACGGCCTCCCAGGTCATGGATCCCCTCAGGCAGATCCCTCAGCAGCGCACCGGACCACCGACAGCCAGATCTGGTCACCCCTCTCGTTCCCCGACTGCCCAATCCGAAGTCGCTTCAGATCTGGGCGCTTCTTTGGTTGTCGCCCACACAGCTGACACCGGCGAGCCCCGACCGATGCCTCCCTGCCAGGCTTCTCTCGCCACGACGCCCTGGGTAGCCTCCGGTAGCCCCAGATCCGACGACCAGCCCCACCACCCGTCTTGGCCAACTATACTTTTCCCTCTAGGCTCCGTCCAGATCTGGTGGATCCTGTCTAGGGCCACCCAGATACCCTAGTAGCTCTTTTCAGGACCCGAAACGCCTCAGAAATGGACCGAGCCGGTCTTCCCAACCCCTAAAGAATCTGGGTGGACCTGCTTGACCCTGATAAGCCCAGCAACAGGTTAGAGTGGTGTGTCGGGGCCAACCAAATTTAAATCAATCAAAATCAATTAATTTAATCAATTAATTTTAGTATTTAAATTAATTAATTAAAATTAATTTTGGTGAATTATTCTAATACCTGAGGATAAAAAATTAATTTAATTTTGGAATTAAATTAAATTAATTAGTGGAACGATAAATAATTAAATTATTTGAATTATTTAATTCATTTAATTTAATTAAATAACCCACATACTTTATTTAATGCATTTTATTTTTTTATCGTGCTTTATTATACCTATGTACTGGTCTTGAGAACCGACCTTTTGTATGTCCGCATTTATTTAATTAATAAATTAATTATTTTAACTGCGTGCGGTGTTTGTAATTAATTAAATGACGATTTACGCATCGTCTTCATTTTTGGTCAATATATATAAGGGCCTGCACACCCAAATTAATCTGATTTACATTTACACCCCTAGTTCCCCTCGCCTATGTGTGAGTATTCTTGTACTTCAGACGAAGATGATATACGACATGGACTCCGCCAAGATGAGGTGGTGTAGGTTGACCAAGTCGAGGCGATACTTCAAGACATGATCTAAAGCTCGCCAAGACGAGGATGGTATAAAGCGCAGAGAACTCCAAGTCGAAGTGTTACTTCGAATGAGTAGCAGACATACAAGGCGGGGATGTGCTGTATCAAGAGTCAAGCGATGACTCAGGTATGATTCCTCTAGGTCGTATAGATGCTCAAGACTAGTAAGGTAGTAGTTTACCTTTATACATTTATTAATTATTTTATACATTTTATAATAGCGGGAAAATACATAAAATAATAAATAATAACAATGCATAAAGAAGCGACATGTGTTTTTCTATTAATGTTTAGTTGTGAGTGCGAAAACATAGATGAAAAAGATTAATAGAAATGAATTACATTCGTCAAGAGAAAAACACAAAAACCTTCAGAGTAATATTAAGTCATTATCGTCTTCCATCATTCAAATTTGAACAAAACCAGGTGTTTGGGGTGCCGATCATGCCATAGCTGAGGGTGCCTCTTACTACCGGAGAGTTCTTATGAGAGTGATGGGTCGACTTAACTAAAGTAATAGTGAGGATTAGCCATAGACAACTTGATATTATTTTAGAGGTAAGCGTTGAGTAAATTAGGTTATGATTTCTGAAGCTGAGACTTCACTCAACAGATCAAGGAACCACGAGTTAAAGTAGTTGGCTAGCCAAATGCCTACCTTGAACTCTCTGAGTAGTGGTGTATCCATAGCTTGTAGACTATAAGGGGAGATTCAAGGATCATTTCCACTTGAATACTCAACCGACAAAGTATTCTGATTATAGTACAAAAGAGTTCATAGAATTCGATAAAATAGTGGGAGACATTGAATTATTAATTGGTTATGTCTAATCTAGTAATAACATAAAAGTACTAATATGCTAAAGTTTATTTTTGTATAAAATGACAAGTAATACCACAATAAAACTACGATAAATATTGTACAAAGTTAATGTCCAAAGTAGAATGAATTTCTAAGTGTAGTACAGGAGCTTGTGCGCATTACTATAATATTAAAATTTAAGGTGTTGGTGTCCCTTTTTGTTAAGCCACCTCAGGAAGCGTGGGTGTAAAATTGCTTACAAGAGAATCATGAATACAATATATGATGGTTCTTTCATAATGCGATCATTCACATCTGATGTTAGTTGTAGTCATTACATCATGACATGGATGATATCGCATGTAGGCTCATCTTAGAGAAGTTTGTGAGGAGATAGTGAAGCAAGTTTTGAATGTGATGATTACATTGGATTTGTGTAAACATGAAAGGCATACTATGATATTTCATGACATCCCATTCTTACACCCAATTACTCAAGTTTCTTTTAAGAGTAAAAATGAATAGGACAGAGTAGACACTTCATTACATTTTAGGTAAAGTTCATCAAGTAATAAGAATATTAAATAAAGTATTGTCTTTAGTTATTATGGTGAATAAATTAGAAGACAATGCGAAATGGCCAATGACAACCTACGTCAAAAGCACCTTTGTACTGTAGCAGTTGAAAATATTAATCCATCTGGGCCTCTGGGCCACTGGTTTGGTCCTCAGGTCCTGTAAGGCTTTTGGGCCACCCAAGGCCTTCGGACCAGTTGCTTCTCAAGGCCTTCAGGTCATCTTAAGGCCTTAGGGCCACCCAAGGCCTTCGGGCCACATGAAATGCGGATGTACCGGTCAGACTACAAGAAAAAAAGGCTTCAAATGAGGATTCAAGGCAGACACATTCACTAGAGCAGAGCTAACCAGATTTGGATGAATGAGAGGGTATGACTTTGCCATCGGTACCGGGCCTGTGCAGCTTTGCATAGGATATCTAGCCGACCAGCCTTGCAAAGGTGGAGAGTTGATATCATGACATATGCTGGGGAGGAGCAGTTCTAAGTTGTCTTATCTGGGTGATTCCCTCTAAGACCTACGGGTCATGTAATTGTCTTTAAGCTATCAGGCCTTGTAAGGGTTCCACCTCACCCCATGAATGGTGGATTATCAAAATAAAAAAAAATGAAGGCCTTCAGGCCATTTTGACCAAATAAAATAACCAAGTAAGTATAAAAACATTACAAGAAGTAAGATGTCTTCTCCAAAAAGTTGAGAAAGGGTGATTCCTAAGTCAACGGTGAGAAACACATAACTTCTAATTTCCAAGTGAATAATTCTAGATGAACAAGTTGTTGAGTATAACCAAAACATTTATCTTACATGCCCTTTAGACATAATATGGCATTATTCCAAGTTTAGGAATGATTTTTTTTGTGGTAGCATACTCAACAAATAGTTCAGTGGTACTTTAATCATTAGAAATAAGTGATGGATATATAAATTGTAAGACTTTTGCCCAGTTGTGGCAAGATAATTCTTTGTCAAGAAAAATGAAAAGTTGACGTTAAGAAAATACCCAGTATGGAATTTAGGCTCAGTACAACTAAACACCTTTGGTATTATTCACGTATTTAGTTGGGACAAAGAGACCTTTAAAATAAAGGTATACCATGAGGCTTTTGGAATTAGTTCAACAAGTGAGTATGAACTATTCCAAGGGAGATCTAGTTGTAAAGATACTTCATTAGATTCATTTAAGTTATTAAGGAATGCGATAGTGAAGTATCAACATGGTCAGAAGATATGGGTTTCTTTGGATTGGTATATCTTGACCAAGCATTCATCAATCATAAAAATGTAGCATGGAGTAATTCCTAAACACACATTACCTTATTTACATCACAAAATTGATGCTAATAAGGATGATTGATGAAAAATCTTACATATTAACATTGACTAACAAAATGTAGCGTGGAGAAATTCCTAAACACACATTTTATACATCAGAATTATGATTTAAGTAGTGTTAATGTTACAATTTCCAGGAACTTATATTATATTTCAAGATGTGATTTGCAAATAATAGTGAAATCCCAAAACCTATATGCCAACTGAAAATGAAAAATGGATATCATATAAGTCTAGTATGATGAAAATCCATTATGTCATAAGATGTGTGTATTGATGCAAAGATTTTGTTAGGATATAAACAAACACAAATCAAGAAAAACACAATGTGCATTTAAGGTAATTATACTAATAGTTGCTTAGTATATTACCTAAATACCTAATATAGAAAAGTGATGGTCAAGTGATAGACTATATCTGTATATAAGGGTGAACATCTCTATTAGAGATAGTGGGAGCAAGGTTGACTTGGGTTTAGTCAATGCTCAAGATGTACAAATGGTTGGCATAGGAACAAGTTCCACAAGTATATGTGGAATAGGAATGTTCCAAAGACACATACTTCATAGGAAGGTTAAAACCAAGGTGATGGTTTATAATCACCACAGCTGGTGATATAATATTCTTTGTGAATAATAATTACTCCAAGTAAGTAGTATATGGAGATTAGATAAGATTGACAAGACCAATTAAAATTAAATAATGGGTTCCATGTATCAAAGTCCAAGGAGATTATAAATTGAATACTACAGCCGGTATTCAAATGAGACGATACATGGATGGTACACGCGTGGTACCAATAAGGGTTGATTGGTAATACAAATTCAGTATGCCTAAATCCATTAGAATTTTACTTGTCATAGCTAATTTCTAAGATCATTTAGTTGTACATTGGATGTCAAGATCAAATTTCATGGAATGTGTTTATACGATGAAACCAGAAAGAGATGATGGCACAATTGGATAACAATAAGGGTTGCAAGTTACTTAAATCCAGTTTAGGGTTAAAGTATACAAAAAGATCTTAGAACATTCATCTGGAATGAATCTTTTCCATGTGTCTACCAAAGGTTAGTGGGAGTGACATAGTTTTCAAAGAGAAATATATTCGAAAAAATATAGAAAATAGACATTGGTCTTACAGTTAGTTAAGACCAGGATGAAAGTAATTCTCCAGTGATTGACTTAAAGTAGCAAGCTAAGTTCTAGGGAACATGATCTACTGAGATAGAACTCACAGTTGCTTGGACATAGTCAATCATATATATATTGAAATGGTATTGAAAAACACAAGTTGGAACAATTTTGGTTAAGAATTTTTACCAATGTCACATGGCATAATGTCTCCAGGTCGACATGTTTGAAACATAGAAGAGATTAACATGGTGAGTTGATATACATTCACTTAAGTGATGGATTAATCACATATGCCATGATATTTACAAGAATTTATATTTCTAGTATATACTTTATAGTTGGCAGATATCAGTTAAATCCAGGAGCACTACAAGTTATGCAGTTTGAACTATCATCTTGTACTTTGGAAAGTATAAATGATATGTACCTGGTAAGAGAAGAATAAGGATACTAGTTATTGTTGGAAAAAAACTAGTCTTCCTTATATCAATTTGATCAAGTATCGCAGTTAGGCTAAGTTTATGAGTGAGTCAAGCCCATAAAATCCAATGGTAGCCATACCTATAAAACTGAGTACGTTGCAGCTTCTAAGGCAGCTAAAAAGCAGTTAAATGCAACGATTTGTTCTAGTTCTTGGAATCACACTTGGTAAGTTAAGTATTATCATAATGTAAATTATGATATTCTTACTAGCCAAGATGTTAAGTTTTGACACTGAAAAAAAGGATATATTCGAGGATACCATCTCTTGAGAAGTTTTACTCAAGGAGATGAAGTCGCATATAACAGAATTGCTAGGCGGTGGAAATGTGGAAGACCCAGCAGCTAAAGTTGTTACTCTATAGAAACATGATACTCATCATGTGAGTAGCTAACAAGAATGGTTAGAAAGTTGGATCTAGTGAAAGTGGGAGCATTGAAATAGTGGGTGCCTTAGACCCAACTATGCAGTACTTTTGATTACCATATCGTGTATACAATTAGTTATACATGATCTATTCTCACCATTATAGTGTAGAATTTTCTGTGTCCACTATTTAATGGTAATGTCCTAGATTAATTATTGTATCAAAAGGTTATATCAGATCCTAGGCTATAATGAGAACTTCAAGATACAATGACATTAATCTTAAACTAAGGTTCTATAGTCTAGATGTATCATATTGATTGGACATAATTGATGTTTGAATATCAGGTGTTGGGGGCTCATAAGCATCGAGACTAATTCTCATAAAGTTTACAATTGGTGATCTCTAGTAGTGAGATCATGAGGACAGACCCGCCAATAGGAACACCACATGTTTTGGGTGTCATTGGTTGTTCCTATCTACAAACATGTGTATTGGTCTCCATACTTGAGATCATTACTAGTGTGTACCATTTTATTTTGTACATTGATGCAAGAAAAAAAACCATGATATTAAAAATGTGGTGAGTTAGCTTGTGTTGGGTACGTCATTGGTGGTATGACATTGGTTGAATGGTAAAGAAAGGATTTGTCGCTTCAAGGTTATAGAAGCTGTATATCTCATGCCTGATTGATCAGGATGGTGCTACATTCATAAGTATCTAGCCAGAGTAGTCAAAAGGTAAATCCATCCAGATAGATCAACAAATAATAAAGCAAAAAAATTATGATGATACAAGTGTGCATTCTGCTTTATGAGATATTTAAAAGAAAAAGAGATTATAATACACAATATATGTTCTTAGGATGTCAGTCATTGTTATGACCATCCTTATCTCTTTAGGGGCCTTGATGGGTTGCTAGACTCCACTCTTGGTTTGTGGATTTTATTCACTACTATCGAGATAAGGGCCTAGAGGGTCACATACAATAGCATATTCAAGAATCCACCCCATTCAGTTGAATAGGTATATTGGACATGGTAGGCCCCACCACAGGGTCTGAGTGTTGTCCAAGGCATCGATCACCAGAGAAATAAATAAATAAATTATTATTCAAGTTATGAATAATTGGGATTGAATATATTTAAAGTATTTACAAGTTAAGTAAATATTAAAAAATATTAATTGAATGAATATTTTTTTAATATTCAAGGTTTTTTTAATATTTAATGGGAATAATGAGTCGAGTTAAATGGATTGGTTTTATCACGTAATATATTTTATATATATTATAGATATGTGATCAAATAATAAATAATATTGATGCAGTGTCACGACCCGACCCTACCCGGGCTCGAGCCGCAACTACCCCAAGCCCGCCTCCATAGGCCAGGGGCTGGCGACCAGCGCCGAAGGCATAATAACTCGGGGAGGCCTTTGCCTAAGTACCTGTACACACACTCGCAACACACTCAATGCAAAAGTGCAGAGTAAAAGAAAGAACAAGCAGAGTAAAAAAAAGAACAACTGCTATATATATACAAAAAATGTGCATCGACCTCTAAACAGTACAAAGTACAAGCTGAAGGTAAACTGAAAAGTAAAGGGGAAAAACACGCGCCCAACCAGAAAAGTGACATAACCCAACAACAGGTAAACAAAAGAAACAGCTGACGGGTCTCCCACCTGGAACCCAGCTACGACCACTGCACGCGGTCCAAGCTCCCAAGCTCCTATGTTCCACTGAAGTCACGCTCCACCTATCCGTCGTCTGCAAGGGCACACCAAGTGCGGGCAAAGCCCAAGCAGGGGTGAGTATAAAAATACTCAGTAGGATACCTCAAAGGCTCAAGGGAGCAACAAAGGAGGTACCGAAGGGTGAGCAGTAGAGCGAACAGGAAAAGTAGAGGAGTACAACTGAAAGTGCAGTAAAGAGTCCAGATCAACCCAACAAGAGAAAGGAAGTAGACTCATCCAGGCACAAGGAGCTGGAAAAGGTGAGAACATGAACTTCCTGTCGAGTCTTTGCTACCTATAGCAGGAGAGTAGACTCATCCAACCACGAGAAGCTAGACACGGAAAGCACATGGCATACCCCGCGCGTCTTCGCCTCTCCTGGAGGGAGAGTAACCAAGCCCAAGAAGTGGGTACTTGAACAAGGTATATACATATATATATTCTCTACAAGAAGCCCGAACAAGCTCGTAAGGGGATCTCCGTCCCGTAGCTCAGCCCAAGAAAAGAGTAGCTAACAGTCCCAGAAGTAAACTCCATCATCGATGCCCAGCATCCCGCACATCTGCCCCGAACCGCAAGCCAAGGGGCTCAATCACCGCACCTTGACACTATCCGCTTTGGGCGACACTGACTCGCCCGCACAGTTTTAGATCGCGTCACAAGAACGTGTCTCGGTGGGGAAAGTGCCCCTCGTACTTGAGAGTTCTAGGGAAAGTCAAACCACACCTCGTCACTGCCCTATAGTCGAGAGGTCTCCTCAAAGTCAAAGTCGTTCCATCACCGACCCGTACAACGAAGGGTCCCATTCTGGTGGTCACGGAGGAAAGCTACAGACTAGCCTAGTAGAAAGGACTGAGTCTGGAATGCCAACAGGTGTCCCACTGCCCAGCCCTGCTGGAGGGTAATTCATAACCAGATATCGGGCGACCCACTGCCCAGCCCTGCTGGAGGGTAAACCCTAATACATCATCAGGCGACCCACTGCCCAGCCCCGCTGGAGGGTAAACCATAATACATCATCAGGCGACCCACTGCCCAGCCCCGCTGGAGGGTAAATCATAATACATCATCAGGCGACCCACTGCCCAGCCCCGCTGGAGGGTAGACCTGGAATAAGTCGACAGGTGACCCACTGCCCAGCCTTGCTGGAGGGTAGACCTGGAACTAGACGACGGGCGACCCACTGCCCAGCCCTGCTGGAGGGTAGACCCTAAGAGGTCATCGGGTGACCCACTTCCCAGTCTCTGCTGGAGGGTAGACCCTAAGTGCGTAGGGCGACCCACTGCCCAGTCTCTGCTGGAGGGTAGACCTGGAACTAGACGACGGGCGACCCACTACCCAACCCTGCTGGAGGGTAGACCATAAGAGGTCATCGGGTGACCCACTGCCCAGTCTCTGCTGGAGGGTATACCCTAAGTGCGTCGGGTGACCCACTGCCCAGTCTCTGTTGGAGGGTAAACCCTAGAAGTCGGTGTGCAACCCACTGCCCAGCCCTGCTGGAGGGTAAACCCGAAGAAGTCGATGAGTAACCCACTGCCCAGCTCCACTTGAGGGTAAAACTCAGAACTGCTCTGGCCATCTCTACTGGAGGGTACAACACTGGCCAACCGAACACGGAGTGGGTATCGCGCAGCCACCCAACTCTAGAACAACTCTCCCAAAAGAGGTTCAACGCATGTTCCATCACAGGGTGCCACTAGCACCGCTACTGGACGATCCATTGAGAACGAAACCAGGGGGAGACCACTCAACCCTGCTGATCAACAAACGAGCACAGAGTCAGGGGAAAAACTCCATCCTGCTGGTCAAACAAACACACAGAGGGACCCTCTACGTCGCGAGAGGTCAAAGTACGCAAAGCAGAACACGACACACACATGGGGCCCACACGACGTGTGGCCTCACGTCAACCCCAACTGAGCGCACAAACGTTCTCAGGTACAAACCATACATACCTCCAAGCGCTCCCGTATACTCCTGGAGTAAACCACGTCTCCAGTCCTAAGGCTATCGTGAACACGACACCCAACGTCAACACGAAGGCGTGACGTAACAACTCCAACCTGCCACCTCATCGGCTGAGGCAAAACCAACCACATATTTTGAATCATTTATATCACTCTCCCAAGAGTGCGCGATCAGACTCCAAGGGCCCGCCACAAACAAGGTAGGGCGAACCACCACTGGAGCACCTTCCATGCTTCCACTTTTAATAAGAGCGCGGAAGAGGCTCTGCACATCCAAACGGATCGCATCGTTGAAATCCTCGCAGAAAAACACGCGAGTTAGACTACTTACTCGCCTCCAACGGATATTCGACGGAAAAGTCGCCAACACCGCCTCACGCCCGAACGACGCCCCGTGATCCCGAGCCTCGACCCCGAAAACAGTTGGGCGCATCACACCAATGCGATCCCCTCAGGAAAACACGTCAAAAGCACTACTCACTTGAGTGCAACGGATATCCGAAGAAAAAGATACGTTTCGGCGCACCACACACGAGCGGTGCTTCGTGGGACCCGCAACCCAGTCCCGAAACTCAACGAACAGATCGCACCGTTGCGATGCTCTCGAAAAAGCACACAAGATGGACTATTCACTTGTCCAAAACGGTCGCCCGGTGATAAAGATGGAAAATCACCGTCGACGCCCAAACGACCCTCATGGGCCCCGCACCATCGTGCCGATTTAGGGTGGGCGGATTGCACCATTACAATCCCCTCGGAAAAACATCCAGAATCGACTGCTCGCACGCCCTGAAAAGACGCCCGGTGAGAAAGGCGTGAAACACTGCACGCAACATGAAAGACGGGTCATGGGGCCCATGCCTCAAATCCAGTCTCAACGCCCGAAACCACCTTGGAAACGTCCGCCTCAGTGCCAGGGGCGCAACGCCGCTGAAGGCGCTCAAAACGGACGTCGGATGCGTCCGCGCCGCCCAAAACAAGGATCTCGGGAAAACACTTGTCCACTTAAAGACACGTCGCGCCTCTGCGGCCCCTCGTTTCGGGAATTAAAAATTCCCGAAACCATCTCAAAAGGTCCGCCTCTGCGTCAGGTCCATCCCGCCGCAGACGGCGCGCAAAACGGAAGTCCGTAGCGAAAGCTACTGACGTCGGAAATTTAAAGGGGGTACTCCCTTGGGGCGGACCGGCCCGGTCTGACCGGTCCGCCCACAGCAGGCCCGTGGCCCGCCCCCACCGACCGGTCGTCAAGGCCGGTCTCCTTTCCCCCGCAGCGACCCGCGTTACGCGGGTCGCGGTCGCGCTGCACGGGGCCGCGCGCCTCGCCCCCCCCCCCCCCCCCCCTCTGCCCTACGCCGGAGCCGCCCGGGACCCCGCCTGCCGTCGCCCTGAAGCCGGCCGCGCTGTCGCCCTCAGACGCCCGACCGCCTCCGCTGGCCGCTCGCCCGACTGAGCCACCTCAAGGCGAGAACTCACGCCGACCGCCGCCTCCTGAACACACCCGGCCGCCGCGCTCCGCCGCCCGCACTCGCCGGACCCCCCAAATTCTCGCAAACTTCGGCGAATGATTACGAACGCCTCCGAACTCCGATTTCAAATCCAAAAAAAGTGTCAGAAAGAGAATAAAATCTACTTCGTATTCAGGCAATTTGTTTGATAATTTGATAGAGATTTGATACAAAAATTCAGGCCCAAAGTAGGTGCGGGAAAAGAAAATAAAAACAACGAATCCTACCTCGATGGGCTTCGCCCGAAGCTTCGCCGCGATCCGTCGGAGCCACGCCTCGCCGGAGCTGTCTCGCCGGAGGAGGAGGGGGAGAGGGAGAGGAGGGGCTGCCTTGAGGGGGGGTGTTTTTCCAGGGGAGAACAAGGGAGGGGAGGAAGGAGGGTTTAAATAAAAATAAAAAGAAATTTTAATTAATTAAACCCAT
The DNA here is from genome assembly GCA_963277665.1 of Viscum album. Lineage (NCBI taxonomy): Eukaryota > Viridiplantae > Streptophyta > Magnoliopsida > Santalales > Viscaceae > Viscum > Viscum album. The sequence goes on along the minus strand of OY728143.1, from coordinate 1,777,255,207 downwards.
AATTTTCCTCACATCTGAAACCTTTGGCGAGGTCAAAATTAAACCTCTCCTAGGGTAAAAACCACATTCTGAGCACAAATGTGGTCTCGGAATTTGATTCTGAGCTTCCGTTTTAAAGTTATAAAGCTGAACGCCCAAAGCCGCCAAATTACGAAAACGCCCCAGGGGGCATTTTTCACAGAAGGCCCGCGCCCGCAAAAATTATACCCCTCCTAGGGTAAAAAGCATGCTCTGAACTCAACGGTGCCCTCAGTTTTCCAATCCGAGCCACCGTTTAAGAGATACTTGCGTTTAACCATTAAACGAATTAATTAATTAATTAATTTATCCGTTTAACGTTCCGAAAGCGAGCGAGGAGTCCAAACATCCCGCGCCGACAAGTTTTATGTCGTTCCTAGGGTAAAAACCCCATTTTGGACCCATCCGTACACTCGGATCTCTGATCTGGATCACCGTTTAGGATTTATCCCATTTATTTGGCGTTTCCAGTGTGAACGCACTGGAAATTTAATTCCGGCCTCTCCGGGGCTCGGAATCGCACGCCGTCTGAAGGCACTGCTCTGGAATATCATCAAGAATATTCCAAAGTCTTTCACAGCAATAAACTAGGTTCTTACATGTAGTTTAGTTCATCATAATTATTTATTTAGTGGATGTTGAAATAAACGGGGGTTGGGGAATCCAATCAGGTATTTAAAAACTCCACTATAAATAGAGGGGAGGCTCTCTCACCATGTGACTATTCATTAATTTTTGGAATGAAAAACAGAGACTCTCTCTCCTCTCACTTTCTAGAGAGAGAATAATTCAATCCAATTGTTCAGATCGAGTTCTTCCTCAAGCATCGAAGGCATCTCGATGCGGTGATCATCAGGATGTTGAAGGGGTCATCGGATCTCCATGCTAGCACTCGAAATTCAATGATTGACATTCTAGAGGATTTTTGAATCATTTGTGAATGATCTAGAGGGTTCTTGCTATGGATCCTTCAAGCAACGATTTCCATCGACAAGTTGCAGTTGAGCGCGAATTCAGGTCTGAACAGGTATGTTTTTCAGTTTTGATTTACATGCTATTTTAATTTATGTGAGATCCCAGGACCTTATTGGGGCTCAGATCATCGATGACGATAAGTTCCGTCACCCTGTCAATGAGAATTTTAAAATTCACGGCCCATTGGCTTCCATTGCGGGCCCCAATACCTTCACCTTTTAATTCATCATTAATTAGGTTTAGATTTAATTCTTATGTAATAACTCATTTAAATCAACTAATCTCCAGGAATTGGAAGATATAATTATCTAAATTGATCTGGGTTTTAAAAACTCTCTTTGCCTTTACATTTCCTTATATTTCATAAAAAATGTATTTTATATCAAACTGAATTTTTTGGGATTTTTTTGTAATTTTTTTGTATAAATAGATGGTCGACTATGAGGATCAAATGTGAGAAGAGACCACATGGATCGAACACATGGACAACAATCGATCACATGAACAAGATGAATGTCTGCATGGATTGACCACACTACCAAGGGCTCAAATGCATGATGGATCAACTATATAACCAAACAAGCGATCATGTGAAGGATCAACCACATGACTAAACTAAGAAACCATAACAACAAATCAAGCGACTGTAAGAATAAATTTATAAACTAAAAATGTAAAAGAATCCGAGTATCAACTTGACACCTACAAGCCTTGAAAAAAATAAAAATGAAGGGTTTTATAAATTCAATACCTTACATCGAATTCCTCTCAAACAATTCTCATCATTGAGAATTTTAAAAAACCTGATAGAAGATAAAGGGTCTGAACAATCACCCTATGATATACCTCTAAAAGATATACCAATAACAAGAACACAACCATCTCACTAGATGAACAAAGTGCATAACCACACAACGTCATCAAACCAACCACAAAACACACTCCTGGGGGAGATACCTCTCAAATAAGAATAAAATAGGAAAATCAGAAAATAGAATTAGGTCAAATATATCATCTATATAGGAAGAAAATAGGGAAATCATCAAAAAAATTAAGATCAACCCTAGAAAAAATTGAGATATTGATCATATATCCATGACTCCCTCTCTCAAGTGATCTCTTCCAATCCATCATGTTGCCACAAGACACGAACTGAAGGAATAACATTCCCACACAACACCTTCTCATGATGTTCATGATTCTCAACATACCATTCCTCAAAGTTCACACCATCATCAACATATATGTCACCCTAATCTATGACATGTGAATCTTTATGAATATATCAGTGAAGTTGTGATACATGGAAGATTTCATGAATCCACATCATTTTTTAGGGTGGTGTTAATTGATACGCCATTGATCCAATGCATGCCAACACCTCAAAAGGTCCAAAAAATTGAGGATAAATATTATTCCTATGATCAAACCTTCACTGGATATGATGGGGACATACCTTTAAGAACACATGATCTCCATTGTTAAAATATAGAGGCCTTCTCCTATGATCAATATAAGAATTTTGATGATCCCGTGCCACCCTTATTTTCTCACAGATCACTTGTACATGTTGAAAGTGAGTTCCTAGACCCAACTTATGCATGTAATTTGATTATCATTACATGTATATAGTTTTATATAAACATGTGTTTATCATAATATAATAGTTTTTATACTTCTCTATCAACTATATTTTTGGTAATGTCCTTAGATTATATGTCATATCAATAGTTATATCAGTTCCCAAACTATAATGAGAAACTAGAGATATCATGACTCTAATCTTAAAGATATTTCCTTTGCTCCAAATACATCATATTTACATGAACCATATGATGTGAGACTACATGGTGTTGGTAGATCATAAGCATTGAGATTTCTTCTCACGAAGTCCTTACTTGGTGATCTTGAGTGGATGAGATCATGAGGATAAACCCGCCAACAGGAACACCACATGTTTCAGGTGTCATTAGTTGTTCCTATCTATGAATATGTGTATTGGTCTCTTGACTTGATATCATTGTAAATGTATTCCATTTGATCATGTACTTTGAGGAAAGGAAAAAACATTGACATTGAAGTCATGGAGATGTAACTTGTGTTGGGTTCATCATTGGTGGTGGGTGGGTCATTGGTGGTATTCCATTGTTTTAATGATCCAAATACATCATATTGATTCGAACCATATGAGTGTTCGTAGGATGGTTTTCATTTCTATTACTATTCTTTATCTCTTTAGGGGGATTTATGGGTTTCTTGACTATGCTCTTGGTATGTGAATAGGATTCACTGATATTGAGTTAAGGGTCTAGAGGGTCACATGCAATAGCGCATTCAAGATTATGCCCTATTCTGGTAAATAGGTTTATAGGACATGGTGGGCCTCACCATAAGGTTTGAGGGTTGTCCTAGTATTAACGATCACCAATAAATATATAAATTCATTATTATTTGAGTATAGAATAATTGGGTTGAATTTATTTATTTAATGTGTTTACAATGTACTAAGTGAATATGTGGAATAATATTATACGAATGAATATTATTTTAATATTCAAGCTTCATTTAATATTTGTTGAAATTATGAATCAAGTTAATGACTCTGGTTAATCATGTAATATATTTATTATATATTACATGTAGGTGATAAAATGTAAATAATATTTATGATGAATTTAGTTTGTCATAACTATTTATTTATTACTTATTTAGTGGAAATTAAATATACGGGGGTGAGGGAACGCTACCCAGGTATTTTGGACATCCAATATATAAGTTGGGAGGAGCTCATTTCTGCGAACTATTCATTCCAATGGATTGAGAGGTCCTATATCCTCCTACATCCTAGAGAGAGAAAGGATCATTCCGAGCGATCGGTCCAAGAATGCTTTCATAGATCTAAGACATGAGATCTATGTGATCACCACGATGTTGAAGAAATTGTTGGATCTTCACGCTAGCACTTTGACTTAGAAAATTGGCATACACATGGAATATTGAAGCGTGTGTGGATAATCTAGAGGGGTTCGACATTAGATCCTTCAAGCAATGATCACTAGCGATGAAATATAGTTGAAAAAGCTGATGTTACGAATGAGGTATCCATTTTGTATTAATTTTTTACTCTGATGATTCATGTGAGATCCTCAGACCATACCCGAGTTCGGATCGCCGGAGATAATGAAGTTTCATCTATCCGGTGATGAAAAATTTTAAATCTCCGGCCCACCAGCTTCTGCTGCCCGCCCTGGTACCAACAATTGGTATCAGAGTGATCACCTGAAATTTATTACCCCAAAAAATTAATTTTCATTAAATTAACTAGAGGAAATTAATTCAGTCCCAACAAAAAAACAACCGCACCTCGATCCGATATCAGATTGCCAAGATACAATCATCCATTTTTTTTTATATAGAACGTTTATGACCTTTTGAGTGTTAAATATTTGAAGAAAAGAATGCGTAATGTGTTCTTATTTTTCGGTGAATTCTGTTTTTTCCAATCAGAATTCAAGCAGCTGGAATTGGAATCCAAAGTTGCTTCGACTAGTGGCCAAAAATTTCACTGGCTGTGGAATAATGAAACAAAAAATAAAAACCGAAATATAATAGGCCTTTGATGTTATGAATAAAACAAAAGTTACAATTAGTTGGTTGTTTCGTGAGGACGCCATGATTTTTTGGGCAAAAGAAATTTATAATTAAAAGTTGCCTACGCCAGTTTTTTTTTCAAAATAAAAAAAATATATATATCAAAAGCCGGATAACTTACATTGGAAGATCCCCCGACAAGAACACCCTCCCTAGTCGAGCTCACTCTGCCACCATCTCGTTCGCTGACGCCAGCCGAGCCGCCTCCTCCAACTGGCATGCCACCGTTTCTTTTGAACGACCTCACATAGCCAACGTGCAGGGCTGCCACTGTCCCCTAGTTCGAACCCCACCGTCACTTGGTCTGGCCACCATCATTGATTGGGCCATCATCACCTGCTACTGTCGTTCCCTCCCGACAGACTACACCGACCATCGCCACAGATTCCAACCACTATCACCGGCCATTATTTGCAGCCCCAGCCGTGAGGTGACCCCCTACCCCGATCGGGTTCCCACGGCCTCCCACGGGTCCTTATGTGGGGTTTTCTAGACCTAAAATAGGCCAGCTTGGGTTCGGACGGACCCATACTGAGCCTCGATAGGGTTTTTGGTCCCGGGGAAATTTTTAATACCACAAAAAATTAAGATATTAATTTTTGGATTAAAAATAATAATAATTTTATTATTTTAAAAAATCAATTTTATTTTATTAGAAAATTAAATAAATGTTAGGACCAAATGAGAATAAGCTATTTGAATTTAAATAATTCATTTAATTTATATAAATTCTCTCATACTTTAAATTTATTGCAATTTAATTTTATCGTGCCTTTATTTGATATATCGACTGATCTTGATTAGTCATTGAACCTATGTATTTCCGATTAATTTTATTTAATTATTTATCACCTGCATGCGATGCTTGTAATATTTTGATAATTTTTTGACAGTATGTGCATTGTCCTTTTGATTCAATATGTATAAGGGCATGCATATCCATTCATATATGTATGTATATTGCACTTCCTAAGACCCCCTCGCCTACGTGTGAGTATTGATGTACTATTGATGATGATGTTGTACAACGATGTCTCCACAAAGATGAGGTGGTAAATCAAAGGATAAATGAAAACACTAGATTGGGGGAAAACTGAGATATGAGTAAGGACTCGACTTGGGTATGATACCCCATAGGTTCTAGTTGATTCGTTAAGTTTAAAATGGATCAACCAATATTAGATGCTCAAGACCAGCTGGGTAATTTATTTCCTTTGTGCATTGTTTATTATTTTATGCATATGCATGTTTATTGTGAAAAGCCTTAAATTAATAAATGAAAAAATGCATAAATATGCATTGAATGTTTTTATATTAATGTATTACATTTATCAAGAAATATTAAAAATACCTCAATGTAATATTAAGTAGCAATACCTTTTGCTGCTCAAATTTGAACAAAACTAGGTTTATGGGGTACTCATCAACCAAAGTTGAGGGTGACTCATACTATCAGTGAGTTCTTATGAGAGTAATGGGATGGTATAACTAAAGATGGTAGAAAAGTATTAGTCAAAGCTAACTTTCTACCACTTTAGAGGCAAAGCATTGAGGAAATCAAAGTTACGATTCCGATAAGTTGGGACTTTATTCAACAATTCAATGAACCACGAGTCAATGTGGTACTCCAGTTTAGTTACTACCTTGAAACCCTCCAAGTAGTGGCATAGACAAAGACTATAGACTATGAGAAGAGGTTTCAAGGATCCTTGCCACTAAAATACTCAAGAGACATGGTATTCTTAATCTAGTAGCGAGGTCTACTGAGATTCAATAAAATAGTGGGAGACATTTAATGATTTAATTAATTAATCAATAATTTATAAAATGTAATCAAGATAAAGTACCAATTGCCAAATTTATTTGTTGAAGATAAAAATGAAAATCACCAATACCACCATATCATTATCACTATGACCAATACTGGATAAATAAAATATCATGTCTGACCATAACTTCCAGGAGTGGTACAAGAGCTTGCACATAGTACTACACCAAGAGAGGAAACTTTATGTGATGGAGTCATCACTTCTTACTTCCCCCCCTCAGGGAGAAAGCAAGGAAGATAAATACAAGTATAAAGAGCATGTAGATGATGCACTAGATTTACAATGTATCATGTTGTCATTTATATACAGTCAGTAGCATAAAATGCATGAGGATGAAGATTCCTATAAGATGTTGACTCGTATCTAATAATTATATCATGAGAGAGTAAGGCAAGAATGGTATGAGATATCTAGAGCACTATATAGGTGAAGGTTAGTAGAAGGGAATCAATAAAGACCTCATGTAATCAAGATGATCAAGAAAACTGATAGACTTGAAGCCCTTGGGTTCAAGATGAACCATGAACTTGAGACCGATCACACTCTTTCCTATTTACCGCCCATATTTTTGACATTCATTGTTAATTACAATACGAATAACATGAAAAAGTCACTCCCAAATATTTTGGATTTAGTTTTCCAAGCTGATAAGGATATGAAGAATACCAATTCTTTAGTCCTTACGGTAAACAAGACGAGGAAGGGAAAGACTAAGGGGTCTAAGGATAAGTCAAAGATGAAGACACTGATGCATCGTCCTTCCAAAAATACAAAGATACAGAGGGTGGGGTATGATTAGAAGGTTTTCCTATTTTCATGTAGCAATAAAGGACACTGGAAGAAGAACTATAGAGATGGGAAAAGGAAGCAAGGCAATGCTCCCACTTCAGGTATTTTTGACATTTAATGCAATATGCCATTATCTACAAATAATGTGCCTCAATCATATTATGATTCATCATATTTCATCATACACAAATTGAACTAGTTGATTCCCTGTTGCACTAAATATCACCAATGATTGATGGTTTATGCACTATGGCACTACATAAGTTCACCAACACATGACTGTATCTTGATCCTAGTGACATTAATGTCTTATATAATCATCGATGGTAAACTACAATCGTCTATATTACTAGTTTTCTCTAGACCATTGTTTGATTGAAGCTACACCTAGGTATCCTCCAATCACCCACACTCAGAACTTGAAGTTTTCCACTCAAGACATGATCCATCACATGAATCCCTAATTATTTGAGAATATCATCACACATTACCTCTATTTTTTATGTTTTCTTATCTAAATCACTATTCTATTCAATTATATGAATTTCATATCTATCATTTATCGAAAGTATTGACTCTTAGAATTATCGATCGGTACCAAGAACTAGATATTTCCACTAATATGACATATTTTACCTTCTTATCTCCAAGCATCAATATAAAACCTTAACCACCTTAGTCTGGGTTGACCTTATACATTATTTTATAAATTCACCACTATTTCACCTAAAAGAGTGTTACACCCTCAAACCATCAATGGTGTGATCCACACAATTAGATTTCTCTAATCTTCATTTAATGAGCACCAATGTGCCTGAATTCCATCATCAGTCAAACACTATTATCCATGGACCCTATTTATTTCACCCTAATAGAACCATCCCACAAGCCTCACTTTAGTATTGATAACCATTGTAGTTCCCCCATGCTATTGTAATATAATTTTATCGACAATTCATCACCACAACACTCAATCCATGACGAATATATCTCAATATTAGTGACCCCCATCTTTACCATTTGAATTTTTCATTTCAACTAGTTGTAGACCCCATACCATCTCCCTAGCAGTCCCCTAATTTCACTGGTTCTTGAATCCCAAAGTAGAGGAACCCTCTAAATTCTACACTAATCACATCAAGAAACTTGGCCCATTGGAATTCCATAAATTCATCATTCATATCACATAACTTAGTGTATATCAAGGAGCGCATGTCACACACTGGTTGGTTCATATTTGACTATCCCTATAGAATCTCTTACTCTTACTCATGCATTACCTAACATCATAGGGATAATTATTTTATCAATTTATTAGTTGAAACAAGGTTTATGACATATTTACATGGGCCATACAACACCTAATCACTCCCTAAGTGTGATTTCCTATGAAGTATCACTAGAATCCCATGACTTAACATAAAGAAATTATGGAAACTAAGGAGACACAGACTCTATAATAACCCACTAGAACCTCTCATGGTCATATACACTATATGATTCTCAATAGACTGAATACTCATCATACTTTATCCCAACCTCCATACTAGGGAGGGTCTCCCCTTCCATTAACACATAGCACCAAATAATTACTGTGACAACACCCTAGAAGTCATGAAACCCTCATTTCACAATCTCACCATCATAGATATTTTCCCAAATCCTCCAATTGGAATATCTCACATGCTACACAAGGTTGACCAGGCATAATTAATCACTAAGATAATCTACGCAAGGTTGAACCTCAGTTATACTATCCCACATACCACATAGGTAAAATGGAATCCCACTCTATTGTCCTTATGGAAAGAGAGAGTCTAAAGAATCACTCTCACAATAGTGAATAACTACTATGATTGTCTATTGAATCCTATTCACCAACAGGAGAATGATCCGGTACTACTCTGCTATAAAAATCAACTCATGCCATCATGAGTTATATCCCAACAATCATAGGATCACATGCCTAACCAGTTGATTATGCATCCATAAACATTCATCACATTTCTCAAAAAGCACTATATGTACTTCCATTCCCAATATACCCAAGGAAATCCACATGCCAAACATATATATTAGATTATATGTCACCTGTGTATAATTCCAATCACATGAAGCATCTACCCATAATTTAAATCTCTATAGACACCATTGTGCCTGATCTAACCCCATTATTTTAGAATACCCTCATATTGAACCACCCAAATTGAGTAAAAATATGAAAACACCATGCTACCCAACTCACACACCCAAATCAAGAAACCCTGATTTAAATCTCATCATTTCAAGGCTCCCTACTTAGTCTATTCATCAAATTAAATACAAGTTATAACTCATGAGGTTATATATTTTATTTTAACACATATAAATCAAGGAATATCAATCCAACACCCCCATCACAGGGATCTCATCCTCACCAGGAATCCACATACCCACACTACCCTATTAGGGTCATCATTAAATCCATGTGTGTAACATACCACCTTAAATATCTAGCCATAATATCCTAACCTACATTCCATAAACCCAAGGGGAATTCCTACTTGTGCATAGAAAATGTGCCAAGGGTGTCACATGTAAACATGGGAATGATTTACCCTAAATCTATAAATAATTAATTAATAGAAACAATATAATTAAATAAACCAATAAAAAATAAAAAATTATAGATAAAAATGAATAAATCCTATAAAACTAATATGTCATGAATAAAATGAAATACACTCTAACTCCATGTGTCGCGTGACCAACTCCACACACCACATCCCCCCTAGATCATGGCTAAGATAATGATCCTTTACTAAAGAGATGAAACAACACCAACAAAATAAATCATGATAATATAAGACTATATACACAACAAGGGGTGTATATAGGGTATGAGATAATTCTCAGTAGGATGCCACCATGAATCTATGTAATTTATTTTATTAGATTTTCTCAAAATGTTGGTTTGAAATACATTTAGAAAATAGGTTTATTTATTTTTCATAAAGAGGAAAACTAATCACATTTTTCTTCCTCTATAAAATCAATTTATTCTACATAAAAAATAAGCATCATAATTAATCACATAAATATCAATCCAAAATAGATAATAATAATACATGGTGTAAAGTAAAACATAGTATAAAGTAAAATATATATTAAATGAAATCAAAACATTGGAATCAAAATAAAAGGAAATTCATGAACTAAAAGTAACACACATGGGATGAAAAACTCAAGCCCATCCGGGATAACTTGGTACATTACTAATGAAATACCAACCAACCTACGGTGAACCTAACAGACTTGGACCCCAACATACCCTTGGTCTCACTAGGAAACGACCCACTAGTGATAGTAATATAATGACTAGGGTCATGAACCATAGTAAAATCACAACTCATATAACACTCATCCTCGATTCTCCACTTAGTAATCAAGGAACCCATGTAAACTAAAAAACCTCAAACTATACCCTCTTTATCAATTCCATATCATATAAAACATTATCACAATTCCATCATAATAGTAACATCGAGGGGTATGGTCATTAGAAATAACATATTTAATAAAAATAAAAATATCATGAAACATAACCTTTAAAGTTACAAAATAATAAGAAACCATGAAAACAAATTCATTTTAGGTATATAATCAATCAAAAACTTTTTAAAATCTATTTCAAACAATAACAAGTATTAGAATTAGTTTCTCAAACACCATGTAAGCATTGAAATTCACTTTAGATGCAAAACCTTTGAAACCCATGGAAAACCTTTATATAAACACAAAAATTTAGCAAAACATAAATTATAAACTTATATTTACTAAAAAAATTCTTTATCAATTCATTTTAAACACTTTAAATCCATAAGGAACTTTATCAAACACTTATAGTTCTCAAGAATACATGTATAGAGTATTTTATAAGGAACCCTTGATATTTCATTTGACATAACATGGGATTAAAAAATAAATAATGAAAACCTTGAGGAAAACTATTATAAATTAATAATAGAAGAAATTTTTAGTGGAGGAAATAATTTAAAAAGATCAAGAACCAAGTTCCTAATAATGAAAATGATTTAAAAATACACCTGTACAAATATCGATGAAACATCACTGCCTTTAGAAGACACTGATGGAATGGGGTTATAAAAAATACTTTTTTCCCTTTAGGACCAAAAAAATCCTTAATTGTTTTGGATTTTTCCTTATCATAGAAAAATACCATGCATATTTTAACCCTAGATGTGTATAACACATTAAATAAAGGTAGGAGGGAAGGAAAGAGGATAATAGAGAAGACAAGAGAGAGAAAACTATAACTAACACCACCCTTATAGCCTTACCTTTGTGGATTGAGAAGAAGTAGGGTAGGGGAGGACCCCCTCCCCACATGAGAATTTAATGATCATGTAAAATAGGGGTTTCCCCACTTTTCACCTTATTCTCTCTAATAAAAATAACAATAATAAAGGTAATATATTATAATTATAATCAATATTTTTTTTCTAGAATGATCTAAACACACCCAAACATGCACCCTTTATAAAAAAATGATACTAATAAAATTATAATTCCTTATTCACATTCCAAATACCTATTCACACAATTATAAAATAATAATAATAATAATAATAAAAAAATAAATACAAAAATATATATGAATTATAAATTACACACATATTTTTATATAAAGAAAACTAGACTAACTATCAGATGCACAATTCAAATATTATATTACCATTGTATAAACTAAATAAAATAATTATGAAAAATTATTATCAATTATGAATTCTTAAGAGTTTGGGACATGAAGAATGTATTTTTGGTTCCACTAGTAGGCATGTACAGTTAGCTTGCATGATTACCCAAGTTGTTCTCTAATTATGTGGTGCTATCTGTCTCACCATTAAAATGGTGTGTGGTTGACTCACATGGTTTCCCCTAACCATGAATCTTTCAATTATATTTTTTTTAAATTTAAAATATTAAAATATTAAATTTTATTATTATTATTATTATTATTATTATAATTAATATTTATTATAAAAGAAAATTAGGGGTTTTCTAATGTATCGACAATATCTCCATCAAGTGATAAGTTTCAAGGAAGTTATCATGGCCAAATTTCATTAAGTAACATGCCACCAATAATTTATTTGAGAATACATCAAATAAATTATTGTTGATGTTTTAATTGACCTAATCCTACTTTATTTCTTTGAGAACCATTTTTTAATCACATACAAGAATACACTTATCATGTAAAACTACGTATGAAGCATGATTCTTGGACACACACCTCTTTCCACTCCGACTAAGATAGAAACCATAAATTGTAGATAATAAAAATAATAATTTATCAAAATCAACTCAAATGTAATGGTAAAAAGTGATAGCCACAATCCCATCTTCCTAAAAACTTAGATTTATGTCTATACATTTGTTTTCCATGAACACGCACATTATGCATCCCAAGTTATAACTAGTTATATCTTCATATACCATGTCTTAGATCATAAAATAATTTATTTTTTTCTCAAATACCACTTTGTAATTTCCTAACTTGAAAAACCATCAACCGGACCATGTCGAGACTCCACATGGACTTAAGAAAGCCTCCTCATATGCCAAAGGTTGTTAACAAGTGACGAGAGTTAGATAGTACCCCATTGAGAGACTATACCCTCTCCGTAATCATATAAAATAATATATAAATCATATAAAAATCCATAACCAATATAACATCAGAGTGAAATGAATGCAATAAAATTAGTAAGTTAACATTAATCAATAAGCAACACCATTCTATAATATAATAAACCCATATCATGCCATACAATCATACATTAGAAGGTGAAAACCCGATGGACTGATCATACATCACCACATAAATAAAAGAAACAAAATTATAAATCAGGAGACAAATTTATAAGTCATAGCCTCACCTAGGAACTATCTCTACATCCTATATCAGACACTCTACCTCACTCAAATATGCTAAGGCCCTTTCCCTAACCTGTATTAAAAAATTGGTATACAAGTCCACTGAGCATCACATACATGATGCGAACATAAAAATTATTTGGACACTATCAATTATGTTCTTAATATAAACCATAATATATGTTTATGTACCCACCATATGAATTAAAGTGGTAAACAATCACATTTATAACACTTACTATACCATCAAGTACTTGAAAATCCACCTTGAAGGTCAATCTTTATCAGTTTCAGCCATTTCTAGTATGTGGGACATAATTTCCACTGCCTGATAACATAATAGGTTTGGATCTCCATGTAATGAATGAACTTCCAGGTGTGACAGAGTTTCCCAAAGGGTTGAAGATTCACCAAAAAAATTATCATCTCAAAAGAAGGTGGGGCCACTATATAACAGCTGGACCCCTTTTGGGGTAGGGTTTCCCAAATGGGTTAAAATGTGCCCAACCATATCTCATCTTAGAAGAAAAGTAGAAGTTCCATACAATAATTGACCATAAAGTTGAAAACATTTTCCCAAATGGGTTAGTAATTCACCCTCTAAAGTCTCATGATAAGGTATTCTTTGTTATGACATCATTATACTACAAATAGGAGCCACAATAATTGGCTTAGGCATATCCTCATAACATTAAACAACATCATCCTAAGAGAATTGCTATAAAAATATTTATCTTACTATAATCAATAGGGTATCACATCAATAACATAAAATTTTGGATGAAATTTACAATCATGGAAAATTCTAATTTCCAGAATAGGACCACCCATGAGCTAGGAACAAACCACCAAAATACCATAGGCATGCTTCCTAATCACCAAATTTTAGTAGAAACAACAAAGGTTAAGATATAGTATAATGGTAAGTGATTTACCCTCTTGGGGATTTAACTAAGTCATTAAAAAATCCGATTAGAATATCAATATGATCCATGCATATGTAGGACATTTCAAAAATAAAAAAATATCTATCAGGGGATACCTATCTTACATTTATAATAATATAAGATACATTCTATATATATGTGGACTAAAGGAAAAAATAGTATAATCTAATAAAAACTATCAACAAAACATAACCAAAATATAGACCCCCCAACATGATCCAAAATAAAGTAAAACTCATACTATAAATATACAAAAAAAAATCTTTGAAATTACATCAAATGAAATAAAAATGTATCCCAAGACCATATCCATACAATACATCCATCACCTATCCCAAATCACCAAGAATTATAACTCCTATGTCCATAAGTACTCATAAATTATTACCTTTCCCTTACCTAGATCATGAACAAAAAGGTTTACATGTATTAAAAAGGGATATGTGTATGGTGTGAGTGAAATGTACCTAACAAGAGGTAACCACCCAACCCCTAATTATCTTTTATAAGATTACGTGTATCCAATAACAACACAATAGAGGTAAGAAAAAAAATATAACAAAGAATAATTTATCAATAAAGTGATGAATAAAGTAAACTATTCAAGATTAAGTAACATGTAAATAAAGTTGTAATAAAAACAAACAACATATACTTTGAGCCATTCTTGGAATCCAAGATGGTGTAATTTGGACATCCACTATATCTATCATTTCATAGGCAGCTCCTCTCTTAAGAAGAATAAATGTGAACATATATATATATCTAGGAATATACATATACATATCCATCATTACTTAGGAGGGAAATTTTCTCATAATAAGGAATAACACCATATATATATATATATATCCGCATAAACACATACATGTAACTAGTGTACATGTATCAACCCATAACCTCCATTCTCAAATTCTATGATACTTGCCTAAGAAATATAACACAATACCAAGTCTCCACATATACAATATCTCATATAAAAGCATATAAAAATGGATTACATATCATAAATCAAAATGAAACAAATCAAAGGAGAATATCAAAGTTTAATTCAAGAAACATAATGGATAAATACCCAATTATCAAATTTTAATTTTAAAAATAAGCGCTTATGGGAATAATTTTTAGAAAAAATAATTATTATTATTAGTTATCATTGTGCCCCATGTCACTATTATTATACCCATATCAATAATATAGGTAAAAAATAAGGGGTAAACTAAGAAATGATTTTCTGAATCTTTAACCAAAATCCATAGGAAGAGAATATTCCACTTCTTAATAGATTCAAGAAACCTAGGTAAGAGTAATCTATGAATTTAGGCCACTAACTTAAGAAGTAATAGAAATCAAGGTAAAAAAGGGATACCTTTACCTTATAATATCCAAATATTAGTTCCTAAAAATGTTTTACGAAATAAATACCAAAAGAGATTATGGATTTTAGAAAACTATATAAATTGATAATGGAGGATTTTTCATGGTGTACCTTGGAGAAGTATGAAATAAAAGAAGTGATAGGAATATCACCTTATCTTCACTAAATAAATGCCCCATAACAATTTTGTGGAATATTGAATTAAGAATAATGGGATGGAAACACATAGAAAAAAATGGTAGGGAGAAGAGAATGTTAGGGAGGGATTCAAACACGATTTTGGAAAAAATTCTAGTATGAACCATCAAATAGATTTAAATTTTGAAATAGAAATACTAATTTTCCTAAAAAATGGCACTTAAGATAATTGAATAAAAATATAATAAAACCACATTAACCTTCCATGTCATTCCATAAACTAAACCAATCAAATAAATTAATCATGTCTTGTGACTAAAAATTTATTCCATACTTGTCAAAACCTTTATGGAAAAAATATTTAAGTTAAAATAAATATCTATGCTAATCAATTCATATAATTAAAAAAATAATAATACTTATTTATTGAAACTTTATCTAACCATTATATTTAAAAATATGATTTACTATAGATTATTTTTTAGAAAATCACTCATTCAAAATTATGTATAATAGTTCACTTAAAACACAACATGCTTTAAAGATAAACCACCACAAATAAAGTATCGTGGGTAAAAACTTTCAATGAAAACTAATGATTAATTAAAACAAAATTACAATGAAGTTTTATATTTTCAAATTAGTTTTTGAAAAAATTTATATTATAAAATTTAACACACCAAATAAATCTTTGTATCAAAATTCAATTTTCATGGTGAAAATTTTCCAATTATATAGATTTAAATCATTTTAACAATTGTTTTGGTTTAAATAACCAACTGTAAATAAAAATTAAGTTTGTAATCAGGAAGTGAGAAAGTTCATGACTTTAAGAAAAAAACTTTTGGAAACAACTTCACTTGTCCAAATAAAATATGACTCAAACAATTATTAAGGTAGTTTGAACACCAAATTCAATTGTATGGAAAAAATTAAATTCACTCAAATTCATTATTATATATCACTTTTTTTCTATAAAAATAAGTTTAAAAATAACCAAATAGCGTCCCATTTCTAAACACATCCTTTAATTCACTTAAAAAACTCAACACAAGATATATAAAACTTCATTTTTTTAAACATAAATGTTTTATTAACTAAAAAAATTTATTACAAGATTATGAGTTCTTTATAATTTATAATAGATTTTTTTTCTCAAAAAATTTAAAATAAAAACATAAATTTTAACAACTCATCTAAATTTCACAATCAACCACTTATCAATCATTTTGAAAAACATAAGGAAACCTCATAAAATAAAATTACATGTGTATTTTCAACATTAAAATAAGGAAAACATGGAAATAAAATTTATACGAATACTAATTCAATGATCTACATGATTTAACTATAAACATGTAAAGAAGTCTTGAAAATTGATAAACAATTAAAATTTGATCTTATAAGTAATACCATTATAAATCATTCCATTTGTCAAAATATGACAAATTAACCATTATAAAAAATTACCATTTTCATTAAGAATAATGTCATATAAAATGAAGTAAAAAAAGTTTTTTAATGCTAATATTGTCTACAATTGTAAATATTATATCCTGATGGTTTCTTCCAGGTACTTACATCCATTTATTTTGACCACCTTTCATTTGGTTTTTTTCTTGGGTCATTTTGGGTGACTTTTGAAAATTTTTAGAGGTTTATAGGTCTATGAATGGTGGGTGTATAGTTAGGGAAAAATTTTCAAGTCTTCTTTGGAACTGTGTATTTTGTGTTGGAGTTCCATAAGAGGGAGCACGATTAGGTACACGGTTAGTCCAAACTATGTAGACTTCCCCTCACATCATGTGACTTGGGACATAGGTGTTTCACATGATTGGTTCATTTAATTTCAAACATTTGGAAACACTGTAAATCTTCTCCAATAGCATATAAAGCGGCATACGGTCGGTGCATGGTTTACCAAATAGTGTGACAAAACCATGAAATGTGAATTAATTAATCCAAATTTTAGTTTTAAGATCTGAAACTCACCTTGTTTCCACATACTTCCTCTATTGGGGTAGTCTCTTAACCAAGGATAATACAATTGGAGATTTTGGATATTCCTTGACTCCTAAAGATCGATTTTGATAGATACGTGGGTGTTGGATATAGTTTTTAAAGGTATGTGTCCATTATTTTTCATTCTTAATTGTTCTTTTGGATCTTCCCTCATATCCTTGAATGGAACCTTAGATCGGGGATCTTGATACAAGATATAAGGTTTGTGACTTGATCTAGTTGGGGTTCTTATAGATTTTACATGGGATTTTGATTTATCATCCAAATCTTGATTTGTGAATTGTGTTTGTAGGATCACCACTTGGTTGGTTTTATCCCTTCATCTCTATGATTATGGATCCCTTATTGGGTGATTATCGATACTGTTAATTGATGTAGGTGTTTTGATAATGTAGTCCCTATCAATTGAAACTGTTGTTTTCTTTTTTTGAATTGAAATGGATTTATAATTTATTTCCAAAGCATTAATTGAGATTGTTGATTTTTTTTCAAATAGTATGGTGTGTAATGCAACCTATTTTGTAATGGATTTTGAAATAAAGTGTTGATTCTTGGAAAATTATTTTCAATTTTAATGAATGTTTTGAAGAATGAAACTGATGATGATTCTTGAGAAATGATAGAATAAATTGTTTTATATATTTTGAATTAAACTAATTGTTTTGAAAGGTATGAATTTTAATGAAAACTACTTGATGTTTGTATTTGAAATGAAATGGAATATTGATAACATGATTTTGAGATTATTTAATAATGTTTGATGAAACTGATTTGAGATGAATGATTTCCCCCTTGATTGATTTGAGATGAATGATTTCCCCCTTGATTTTGAGCTTCTTTAACAATTTAGTGGGTTTTCTAGGAAAAGATTGATAAGAATTTATTAGCTCTAACTATCAATTGATTGATGATAAAAACACAAATTAACATTTTATGAGAGTAGGGAGTTCATTATTTATAGTGGACTCATATTACCCCCAAACCTATGATTTATGGAATTGTGCACACCAGGATCCATATTTCACTGAGAATGTGAAGATCCTTAAGCCTTGATCTAACTAACCATGGGGCTTATAACCATGGTGCTAGGATTGAAAATGATTTATATATTACAATGTTTATAAAACTATTTATTCATTCCTATTTTTGGGAAATGATTATTAATTCCTATTTTATAATTTCCATTGAAATGTTTTGAAAACTAAGTTTTATTATAATTTTTAGAAAATATTAACATGAAATGTTTTGTTTAAAGAAAAAAATATTTAATTTATTTTTTATGGAATAATTATTGAATACTTTATGGGATATTATTGGGATAGAATTTCTCACATCCAACATATGCATTTCGTTGTATGTATATTTTTTCCAGGTCCAGGAAAAGGGAAATCACTACTAGGAGGCAGTGGGTGTTCTTGATAATGGAGCCTTAGGAGTTGGTGGTGACAATCAGAGAATATGATCCACCTCTTGTGAGGTTATCTTAGAGGTGATGCCTATTTTGGTTTATGTGATATCTTGGATTATTATTATATCTCGAGTTATGTACTTTCCTATTTGTAGTGTTTTTATCTTGTTGACTATTTTGGAATACTAACTATTCAGGGATTCTCATTCGCTACCTTTTTATTGTTTGATTTTTCTTATGGTGAAATTGTTCCCCCTAATCATTCTTGATGCTAATATGCTAGTCTCCAACCCATGATGATCAATAATTCCCTTCGAGCCATGTCAAGGCTATCTCATATTCTAGTTTAGCTAGATATCTAGGTTGGTTCATGAAAAATTGGTATCAATGGAAGGTTTTTGACCCTTCTTGGATGTTGGTATACAATTAGAGATTACATGGTAGGTATGAGATATTATTTTTAGGACTTAAATGGTAGGTTATGAGTGAGTGTCTAGATAGATATCATTGTAACGATCCTTAAGTTACTGTGGGTAGTTGAAAATGATGTCTTTGAGGAATTAATTATTCTAATTCTAGTATTTTACCAAATCCTAATATGAGTTTTGTGTTCCCCGATTGAGTTATAATCGATATATTTGATGTTATTGTGTATCTTGACTAATTTTTCCTTGTTTTGTATTGATATTGTATAGTACCATGCCCCTAATAAGCCTTATAATCAGGCTTTAGGAGGGATCTACTAATGAACCAAAAAAAGAGAATCCTCCTATCAACTAGAACCTCATAGAGGAAGTAGTGCACAAAGTCAGATCTATGGTCTAGGGAGCCACACCTACCCCCCATTTAGGCTAAAGAGGTGGCACCTCAAAGAGAAAATATTAGAGATCAAGACTAGGATTTTATTCATCTGAAATAACCATCCTTATAAGGAACAAATGATCCTTATGAGGAAGAGGATTGGTTGTGAAATATTTAAAGACTACTTGAGTTTTTGGAGATGTCAGATTCCACTAATGTGAAGTGTGTCATCTTCAAGATTGAGGGGTCTATAAGAATATGATGGGATTATATAGTTGTAGTTAATCTAAATGGGGTCTTATAGTGAAATACTTCAAGCATTTTTTTACAGAGCAATTATATCTAGATTCAATGGTATCAGGTAAGTCCATGGAATTTCTAAACCTCCTCTAAATTTATCTGACATTGACTTAGTATACTAATCATTTTTATAAACTTTCTTAGTTTTCACCTCAAGTGGTTTCAAACAGGAATCTTAAGTCCCAGAGGTTTTATATGGGTTTTCAATCAGATATCCAATATCAAGTATTTATGGTTAAGGTTACCTCAAATTTTTATGTTCTAGATAGGGATGTGATGGAAGTAATTAGCATGAATATTATTTTAGGGTTAACTGGAGTTTCTTATATTCCCAGTGGTAGTTTTAGTGGTTCCTATAAGTGGAATAGAAAGTAGAATGAGCCTCATAGTGGAAATAGTGGTTGTGGTATTTTATAGAAAACTTCTTCCAGATCATCTGTAGTGTCTAGTAAAGTCCAAATGAATTTTTCCAATGTGGAAATATTGGTCACTCCAAGCATTCTTGCATGGAATCATTGAATATTTACATCTCGTACATATGTTAAACCCACATGAAGAGGGTTTTCCATGTTTTTACTACCCTATTTAGTGGAATGAGATCATCAATATGGAGAGGTACCAAATCATAGTAATATTCTTCAATAACAATGGGATCCTAGAAACATGAATTAGGAATGAATCAACTTCATGTAGTGTATTAATCTCTAGTAGGAACTGATGTTGGTCATGTGATAATGAGAGTTACCATTTACATTTATTTGTCTTTAGTGTATGCTTTATTTAATACTGGTGCACATCATTCTTTCATATCAAACCTCAATGTATAACTATTGAAACTTATAACAGAGCTCATGCCTTATGTGAAAGAGATTATGACATCTCTCTAGATAAAGAGGGAGTAAGGTATTTCATGCCCCTCTTGTTCTTTCTCTTTTTTTAGATATTGAGCTCATATGATATTTTTTGGTTCTCAAAATGACTCCCCTATATGTTATTCTTAGAATAGACTGGACAGTTTCTCATAAATCTTGGATTTACTATAATCATCGGTGGGTGTCCTTCACCACTCCCAATGGAGAGTTTCATGTTTTACATAGAGAATCAAACCTGAGATCTAATCGAGCTAGACATCCTCTACTAGAGTTGATTGTGATGATGTCCTTGTATGCTATTGAACTAGAGTAAGAAGCCTATTCCAGTGAACTTCCTCTAGTAGCTGTTGAATTTCCAAAAGCATTTCCTTTATTATTTTTTGTTCTACTAGTAGATAGGGAGGTGGATTTCTCTATAGACCTGGTGATGGGTAAAAAAAATATCTATTCCATATTACTATATAGAACTAGTTAAACTGAAGGAAATAAATAATTAGTGGGATGAATTGGTTTCCAAATTCTTTATTCAACCTAGTGTGTTGACTTGGGAAGAACTGATGCTTTTCACTAAGAAGGTCATTGTAACCATTCACTTGGGTGTTCATTACCAAAATCTCAATCGGGTTATGATCAATAAAAAGTATATGTTGACCTATATTTATGATTTATTAAATATTCTAAAAGTGGGGAAGTGGTTCTCTAGGATCGGTCTTTATTTTGGTTAACACCATCTCAAGATTAAGGAGTTTGATATTCCAAAGACCTCATTTAGGAGTACATATGGACACTATGAGTATTTTTTATGCCATTCAGCTGAACCAGTTCTCCATACATATTTATGGTGCCAATGAATATGATTTTCCACCAGTATCTCAACTATTTTGTTATGGTATTTGTGGATGAAATATTGGTTTATTCTAAAAATGAGGAGGATCATGTACCTTATTTGATAATAGTTTTGTACATCTTGAGGAATCGCTAAATTTATGCCAAGTTTTCAAAGTTCCAATTCTAGATTCGGGAGGTGAAGTTATTTGATCATGCAGAATCATAACATGGTATCTTAGTTGATCTGAAAAGGTTAAATCTATCATGTTAAGGGAGGAACCATATAATGTCTTTGAGATTTAGTGCTTCTTGGGTTTATCGGGCTATTATCACCAGTTTGAGAATGATTTATTAAGATGGATTCATTGTTGAATTATGTATCTCGAAATGGAGTGAATTTTATTTTGGATTTAAAATGTTATACTTCCTTTGACAATTATAAATATTATTTGAATTCATCCCCATTTTGACACTTACAGAGACTGGGCAGGTCTACGTGGTATTTTCTGATGCTTTAAGTTAAGGGTTGGGTTGTGTTCTTATGTGGGGTGATCACTTGGTGGCTTATGGTTCTCATCAACTTCATCCAGACGAGAAGAAACATCCTACACATGATCTAGAACTTACAGCTATGATAAATCCCCTCAAGATTTGGCGACACTAACTTTTTGGGGAAACGATTACTATTTACTCCATTCATAAGTACACGAGTTATATGTTTTCATAGAAAGAACTGAATCTGTATCAGAGGTTATTGGTGAATTACTTACAATATTTTTAATTTTAAATTACCAATACACTTGGAAAAGGTAATGTTGTTGTCGATGCTATTAGCAAGAAGTTTCCATCCTTGGATGTGAAGGAATCACAAGAGGAGTGGAATCTCATGGAACTCTTTTCTCATATGTGTTTGAAAGTCTATGAGGATGGGACCGAGTTTGTTTTATAAAGTGTTCAGTTGACATAATCTCTTCTTGAGATGATACCCCAGGAGAAGAATCTTTATAATTAACTCATAGTTATCGAGAAATATTTATATGGTGGGGAGACCATTGATGAATGGTCTTTATATCTAGAGGTATTTTTTCCCTTTAGGAACCATTATGTCATTTTTTCACCTATGAGAAAGGATGTGATGGTGGATTTTCATCATTCCCCGTGGGTGGTTCACTTAGACATGACCAAGATGCTTTTTAATATAGACATTTATTCTGGTGGCCAAGTATGAAATGGGACGTCACTAAATTTGTTTCCCATTGTTTTATCTGTCAAAAGATCAAGGTTATGCATTAAAAACCTTCAGGTCTACTTCAACCCCTCTAAATTCCAACTTTGAAATGGGATGAGATATTAATTTATTTCATTTTTGGGTTTTATAATACTCTTTATGAAAATAATGGTATTTGGGAGGTGATTAACCAATCGACCAAATTGGCTCACTTTATTCCTATTCGTGAAACCACCAAACTTGAGGATTTAGGAAATATATACGTGTATGAGATTTTCAGGTTACAAGGAGTTCCTTTTATCATTGTTTCTAACAGGGATCCTTAGTTCACATATTGGTTTTTGAGTGGACTTTAGGAGGTGATGAGATCCCTCATCAAGTTGTGCATAACATACCATCCTCATATAGATGATTATAGATTCTCAAAGACATGTTTAATGCTTGTGTTATTGACTTTGGAGGATCATGGGAATTCTATTTTCGTTTTCTTGAGTTTTCCTTAAAAAATAGCCACCATTATTCCATTAAAATGAAACCATTTGAGGCCTTATATGTCTGACCTTGTAAATATCTGCTCTATTAGTTAGATATTGGCGAATCTTCCCTAGTGAGACCTAGCTTGATCTTGGAGATGATGATAAAGATCCAAATTAGTCTTCAGAGGTTAGTAAAATCCAAGATCCTGTATAAATGTTATGTGTATTTTCATCAACATTCTTTGGAGTTATTGGTTAGTAACCATGTGTTCTTGAGAGTCTTTCCCAGACTAGGTCACCGATAACATGAAAAAATAGGGGAAGTTGGTACCATGATATGAGGGACCTTTTGAGGTTATTTAGAACATTGGAGAGGTGGAATACCATTTATAATTTCCACTAAAAATGACTTTGATCTATAACATGTTTCAAGTGTAACACCCCAAGATTTCATAGTGTGTTATTTCTTCAAAATAATTCAATAACTTGCACCACATGCAACACTGAGTTCAAGCGCACCATGACTTACCAAACAAGCTGTTCAAAAGAGGTTATGAATAGTATTAACTAAATTTTAAACTTTATATAATCCTTATAATTTTAGAATCCATATTATGAGTTTCTTAGACATAATGTAAGAACAAATTCCTTTTTTTCAGATAAAAGAAGTATTTTTCAAAAATGCACTTTTACCAACTTTAACCCTTTTTAAATCCAATATTTTAAACTTTTATGTATTCAATTTGACTAAATAAATTTATTCTCTAGAATGGGGACATAAAAAAATTTAAAATGTAACACCCCAAGCTTCTACGGTACGCTTCTCTTTGAATAATGTTATAGCATGTGTTGTACGCAACATCGAGTTCTAACACACCACAACCAATCAAACTAGTAGTTATGAATAGTAATACCTACTTTTTGAAATTATATATATTTTATATTTCAAAATGGACTTCATTTTTGGATTCGGAATATCGAAATTATCCTAAGTTGAATTTTTGGTATTTTTCTGAGAACTTCCAATTTTTATGAATAGTGAAAAATACTTAAAAACAATTTTTTTAATAAAAATAATTTATAGTGATAAATTATACTATTGAGTGGTTTTAAAGTATAATTAGAATATATTTTTACCATTTTATCCAATGGTATTTATTAGAATTAATTTCACTTTGAAATTGGACATAAACAATTGTCAATCTTTTGATATATATTGTTTTTTAAAAACACGCTATTTATTGTGACAGTGGTAATTAATTATAAAATTAATTGATGCAACTTATATGTTGGGAATTTTTTAAAATAGACATCATTTTTGAATTTGGAATATCAATTATATCTTAGGGTGAAATTTTGGCATTGTTCTGAAAAACTTCAATTTTTGATGAATAGTAAAACTACTAAGTGGTAGTTAAAAAACTGAATTTTTCATAAAACTTAATTTTACCGCTTCTATGATTGGAATTTAAAAAATCTGAGATACAATGTTAATATCAAGGAGTAAAATGTGGTTCAATGAGATGAAAATAATTTTTGGCGAATAGTAACTTTTTACTTTTATTTACCACGGTTAAAAGTAAATAGGGTAATTAAGGGTAAAAATGATATTAATATTACCCTAACACATGTACTAATTCTATTGGACAAGTGTATCTCGACCAAAAACAACCTTAGGAATAAAATATTATCATTTAGGTCCACTTGGATTAGATTATGACATTTATTATTATTTAATTTAAAGAAGAGTTAAAAGAGTAAAAATCAAAGTTTATTTACTAAAACATTTTTAGTATTGGGTTATACATAAGATAAATTCGATTGTAAGTATTCATTAGAAATCTAAAAATATTTCCTAAATAGTGATATTTTATTTATAATTTTTAGACATTAAATAATTTAATTTATTTATGACACAATGATGATGCAGTAATTATCTAATTAATTAAAAATTAGAATAGTTGATATTATAAATACCCAAATAAATATAATTTGAGTCTTTTTATGAATTAAAATAATTTTATAGGTTAATATGACATGTTAGTATTGATTTAATTAACTTTTTTAGAAGTAATCATTCTGTTATAATTTTTACAAAAATCAATTATTGAATAGTGTCAAAATTGACATAAAAGATTTTTTAAAACAAATATTATATTATCAATTGATATTAAATTCCTAAAAATCTAAGGTTCGTCCAAGAGACTTATATCATGATAGGTGTATCATTAATGGACCACTTGGGGGTCTCTTGGATGTATATATTAATTTTATTAACCATATAATATAAAAATACAAAGAGACATTCTAAAAGTGAAACTAATTAACTAAGAGTTAATACTTAAAGATAAGGTTAATATAATGACCCAAACCTGTCTAAATTCTATTGGTTAAGTGGTTTTTGACCCATCCCCACTTTAACCTTTAAATAATCCACTTTTGAGCCATTATAAACCGAATATGAATTTATTATAAAATAATATTTCTATCTTTTCCAAAGATGCCCCTCACCCCTCTTTTAAAAGGGCACTCTCCCTTCTCATTAAATCATACCTTCAAAGCCTTTTGGTTCGGCCAAACTCTACCCAAATACTCTCTCAACTTCCCTAACTTCATTATAGAGGCCTTCCTTTAGTCAGAGGCCTTACTTCATTATAAGGATCCCTTTTGATCAAATCAAAAGGAAGAACCCGAAGAAGAGGTAATGATTTCACCACCCTTTTTCAAGTTCCTTTCTTCTTCCACTTCTTATTTCTTTGTTATTACCATTCTAAAATAATAACTACAGTATATTATATATACTTTGATGTTATTATAAACATTTTACAACCATATTTAAGTATTCTATCCATCCTTTGAATAACATTTCACCATACGTGCGTACGTACGACTTACCGTCTCCACGTCGTGGTGTAATTGTTATTCAATAAATTATTATTTGGATGGGTATAATAATGATGTGTAATTAATGTAAATAATAAATATAACATGATAATTATTATGTATATATGATATAACATCCAATTACATATTATTTTATTATCAAAATAATGATATTATCGCTCATGCGTACGTACGGACTACCGTCTCCACGAACGCGATGAGATTCATTCTCCATCGTATCCATTCAAGTATAATTATAATTTGATGATTAATAATAGTATATAAGGACTTGATATCATTATGGATATGATTAAGATACAAATTATCCATGACAAACATGACTTACGTAACAAAACATATAAAAGAAAATGAGTAAGTTAACACCCGAAACAACGATAATACTAAGATATTATTAACAAATCAATGTTAAAAGATCATATATGATATCATATTAATGTATATGATTCTTGTATAATTTAATAACAATTATTTCAAAATTATACAGGAGGTTAACCTACCCCTAACCAAGGAAAAGTACAAGGTAAGGGTTTATTTCACAATCTCTTAATTATCTGAGGTTGTTTATACGTAATAATTTACTGAGATCTCTTTATCATCCACATCCGAGTTTCTTGAAAGTGTATTTCAAAACATTCTTATTATTTTAAAGAATATGGGTTAAAGTAATTTATACCCTGGTTTGACTTTTTATAAGATATTTATAAAGGAATCTTTCCGTCGTTTTCCAAACAAGGTCCTTTTTAACCTTTTCGACAGAATTAAGGTAAGAATGTTTTTTAACTTATACGGCGGGTGCGGCTATTTTCCACTGTTATAAAATTTTCAAAGCTTACCTTACAAACTTATAAGGATATTTTCAAAGTAAATGTTTTATTTTATAATTATGTTACTTTTAAATGATTTCAAAATGAATATTTTAAGAATTTCTGAAAGGTACTCTTTATCAAAATCAGAATTTTAAATGTTTTAAAGATTTATCTTTATAAATATTTTTAATTAATGTCCATGTCTTTAAAATTATTTTAAGGATTTATTTATTTGGACATGAATGTTTTGAAATTATATTTCTTTTCAAAAGTTTCAAAGTGGTATGGGACACTTTGATTCAAAAATCTCTTTTAAATTACTTCCTTAATAAATGTGTGACTTTTAAATGATTTCAAAAAAAGAGATATTTCTCTCAAATAGTTTTGATTTCATCTATGTCAACATCCTTTGATGGATTTTAAGTTTATTTGAAGTTGATTTATTATAATACAAAACTTCCATATTGTTTTGAAGTTTTTGTGATGTGTTTGACTGTGGATGTGTTATTCTTATAAAATTCGTGGTTTATGGATAAAGTATTTACATTTCGTATGCTAGTTTTAATACGAATGTTTATGTTATGTTTTAACCTTTTCATATGGGAATGCATTGGACTTAATATGTGATGGGTGGAGCCCGTTATAGCTCCTCGATGCATCGGTAGGTCTCATGAGACAAACTAGTGTCTTGGCACAAGGCCTTGACAAAATCTTATTTGTAGTCTTGGTACGAGGCCTTGTCTATGTGGTTATGATAGTCTGGCATTATGAATTCCATCATTATGAATGTGGTTATTGATATTTCATGTGATTATTCAATTAGTAGAATATCCATGTTAATAATTAAATGGAAATTATTTCATTTTATTTTTGCCATGCTATGTTGATGTTCAAGTTTAAAAGGCTTTTGTTTTAGTTATACATTGCCTTAAATGTTTATGCTTATTTATGAAAATTTCCACTGTATTGCTTACCCTTATGGAGCGTTTGAGCTCACCCTTTTCTATGTTTTATTTTTCCCAGGATTCCAAGAACTATATTGTGATTGATATGAAGGGTTAAGACAAGGGAATAATGGCATTCATAAAGGATTATTTATGTTGTTTTGTATGTTATGAAGTATAATGTAACATTCATGTATGTAATCTATTTTCCAAGACTGCTAAACTGATCGGTCCTTTGGGACTTGATTCTTTGTAATCATGCCAATGTATTAAAATAATGCATCAACTCTGGGTCACTGGGGTCGGGGCGTTATAGTTGGTATCAGAGGAAGTTTAGCAATAACCTTGGAAACTAGATTTAGATAAACTCTGATTAGAGCACATAGCCCTAAGATAGACTTTGAGGATTAGTATAGAAGAACTTCCTAGAATTTTGGTATTGTAGAGATTTTGTGAGTTTCCCGAGCAATACATCCCTGTCTGGATACGAGCAGGTAGAGGCGGCTCTAGCACAGATGTACCTAGGGGTAAAACCCGAAAACACCGCTTTGAGCTAGACTCGAACTTGAACTGGTGCATGACAATGGGCCTTGCTGCACTCTTGGTTACCACACTCCTGAGGGATATTCTTAGGATAATTCTCATTTTTACAAACCATTATGAAGGGCTCATGAGTATATACTTACTCAAAGAAAACATTTTTATGATTATGGATTATATCCATAAACTGTTCAATTTGCGTTAGGTATTTTACAAGTTTGGAATTATTCATTGCAATTCATAAACTGACCTAGTTTATGATATTATATAGAAATAGTGCCCAGTAGAAGGAATGTGAACTCCAGTAATACGTATGATCCAAAGAGTAAGAAAGATCATATCTTTCATGGTATTAAGCCATAATTTAGAAGGGAAATAGTCTCCCACGTATTATCATCATATGAAGAAATAATATCATGTGTGGATAAGATAACTAAAGAGTTTACTGAGTCCTATGGCTTTGAAGGGAAGCAAAAGAAGAAAAGGATGGAAGCGAGAAATATGGATAAAGGGAAGAGGGAAAAGAAGAATTTACCCATATGTGATAACTGTGGGAAGAAACACCCTGGAACTTGCCTGAAAGGAATGGGAGTTTGTTATATGTGTGTAGGAAAAAGGGCACCAAGTACGTGACTGTAAGGGTAAGAAAATGGTTTCACATGTACAATGCTTCATTTGCAAAGAGTGTAGACACTACGCAAACCTATCATCAGACTATGCCACAAATGATGCTATTGGATAACAATCAAGTTATGATACCATCACAGATGAAGAGGAATGATTATAGTTCTTATGTTGATTATGTCATTTGAGTGTTGTATCAACAATGTACTTGTTATAATAATTATGGAGTATATAAGGATTGTACTGCGTACTATTTCATTGAGGATTTGAGATTTTATGGTACTAAGAAAAGTGAATCTACAGCAAGTTAAACTTTTTGTAAATTACATGGTTGAAGGAAAGATAAACCTTAATATGGTCCTAATATTGAGGTACTTATTTTGGAATAAGATATGGTTGATTTGGGTAAATTATATTGGATATTCCTGACTGCCTTGAAACTGATTAAAGATTTGTATATTCCATAATTGTTGGAGTTTACAACATTTTTGGATGGATGAAGTATATCCAGCATTCTATATGGAATAAGGGAGCCTGAATGTAATCAATAAGGATTATGGTAATTCAGGATGTTTCAGTGTTTTAAAAGAATACACGATGAAGGTATTAATATGCTATTACGGGGTAAAAATGATCTAAATTATGTTTACTTTTTTTATAAATGTTGGACTGTGAGTTTGGACAGAAGTATTTTGGATAATTCTAGTTTGAGATTAATTTTGGATTGCCATAAAAGGACAACCCGGAGGTCGGCCGACAACCCGTCGTGACCGGCAAGGCCGCGAGACTTGAACCCGCAACCGAAGGGAGACAAGGGTGTATCACCTACCACTGGCCCACGAGATGACCTGGATTAAATAATGTAGTTATTTTAAAAGATCTGGTAGATGAATTATAAATTCGTTTTTTTTGGAACCCTATACGAATTGTATAAATAGAATTTTTTTTACGTTCTATTATCTTTTAGAGTGAAAGATGAGTTTGTGGTAGAAATTAGTTAAAGTATGGAACTATACTTGTCAAGAATATATTTTTATTCTTCTCTTATTCTATGAAGAAATTAATTCTTATACTTTATTTAAGGAATCCTAAAACCAAAAATGTGTTATCCTAATACCCTATGTTTTGTTGAACCGATGATATTTCAAATCATCATATATTGATGAATATAAAGACCTCAATTTTACACTTGTTTGTGATTGATGACCTCAATCACTACCTATAAATATTTAGGTTTTTCCTCCAATTATATGTCTCTAATTTCCACCAATGTTCTCCTAATCGATATCATAATTTGGTGGTGACCCTTTCATTTCTCTTTTCCTCATATTAAGACTAAATTTTAGTAACCCAATTTCCGATGTGGGTTTTCCCACAAAGATATTTTCTATTTTAAACCTTTTATTTTTGAAGAACAATTTCAAATTGCGAGGAAAAAATTTATTGAAGGAGGGGAGAATGTAACACCCCAAGATTTCATAGTGTGTTATTTCTTCAAAATAATTCAATAACTTGCACTACACGCAACACTAAGTTCAAGCGCACCATGACTTACCAAACAAGCCGTTCAAATGAGGTTATGAATAGTATTAACTAAATTTTAAACTTTATATAATCCTTATAATTTTAGAATCCATATTATGAGTTTCTTAGATATAATGTAAGAACAAATTCCTTTTTTTTAGATAAAAGAAGTATTTTTCAAAAATGCACTTTTACCAACTTTAACCCTTTTTAAATCCAATATTTTAAACTTTTATGTATTCAATTTGACTAAATAAATTTATTCTCTAGAATGGGGAAATAAAAAAATTTACAATGTAACACCCCAAGCTTCTATGGTACGCTTCTCTTTGAATAATGTTATAGCGTGTGTTGTACGCAACATCGAGTTCTAACCCACCATAACCAATAAAACTAGCCATTATGAATAGTAATACCTACGTTTTGAAATTATATATATTTTATATTTCAAAATGGACTTCATTTTTGGATTCAGAATATCGAAATTATCCTAAGTTGATTTTTTGGTATTTTTTTTGAGAACTTCAAATTTTTATGAATAGTGAAAAATACTTAAAAACAAATTTTTTAATAAAAATAATTTATAGTGATAAATTATACTATTGAGTGGTTTTAAAGTATAATTAGAATATATTTTTACCATTTTATTCAATGGTATTCATTAGAATTAATTTCACTTTGAAATTGGACATAAACAATTGTCAATCTTTTGATATATATTGTTTCTTAAAAGCACGCTATTTGTTGTGACAGCGGGAATTAATTATAAAATTAATTTATGAAACTTATATGTTTGTAATTTTGTAAAATAGACATCATTTTTGAATTCGGAATATCAATTATAGCTTAGGGTGAAATTTTGGCATTGTTCTGAAAAACTTCAATTTTTGATGAGTAGTGAAACTACTAAGTGGTAGTTAAAAAACTGATTTTTTCATAAAACTTAATTTTACCGCTTTTGTGATTGGAATTTCGAAAATCCGAGAGACACGGTTAATTTCAATGAGTAAAATGTGGTTCAATGAGATGAAAATAATTTTTTGCGAATAGTAACTTTTTACTTTTATTTACCACGGTTAAAAGTAAATAGGGTAATTAAGGGTAAAAATGATATTAATATTACCCTAACACATGTCCTAATTCTATTGGACAAGTGTATCTCGACCAAAAACAACCTTAGTAATAAAATATTATCATTTAGGTCTACTTGGATTAGATTAGGACATTTATTATTATTTAATTCAAAGAAGAGTTAAAAGAGTTAAAATCAAAGTTTATTTACTAAAACATTTTTAGTATTGGGTTATACATAAGATAAATTCTATTGTAAATATTAATTAGAAATATAAAACAATTTCATACATAATGATATTTTATTTATAATTTTTAGACATAAATAATTTAATTTTTTTATGACACAATGATGATGCATTAATTACCTAATTAATGAAAAATTAGAATAATTGATATTATAAATACCCAAATAAATATAATTTTAGACTTTTTATGAATTAAAATAATTTTATAGGTTAA
This sequence comes from Viscum album, assembly GCA_963277665.1. NCBI lineage: Eukaryota > Viridiplantae > Streptophyta > Magnoliopsida > Santalales > Viscaceae > Viscum > Viscum album. The sequence continues at coordinate 1,777,222,732 of OY728143.1, read as the reverse complement.
TATTAAATGTTAGGATTGATTTAATTAAATTTTTTATAAGTAATCATTCTGTTATGATTTTTTCAAAAATCAATTATTGAATAGTGTCAAAATTGACATAAAAGAGTTTTTAAAACAAATATTATATTATCAATTGATATTAAATTCCTAAAAATTTAAGGTTCGGCCAAGAGACTTATATCATGATAGGTGTATCATTAATGGACCACTTGGGGGTCTCTTGGATGTATATAGTAAGTTTATTAACCATATAATATAAAAATACAGAGAGACATTGTAAAAGTGAAACTAATTAACTAAGAGTTAATACTTAAAGATAAGGTTAATATAATGACCCAAACCTATATAAATTCTATTTTTTGAGTGGTTTTAGACCCATACCCACCTTAAACTTTAAATAATCCACTTTTTATCTATTAGAAACCGAATATAAATTTATTATAAAATAATATTTCTAGCTTTTTCAAAGATGCCCCTGACCCCTCTTATAAAAGGACACTCCCCCTTCTCATTAACTCACACCTTCAAAGCCTTTTGGTTCGGCCAAACTCTACCCAAATACTCTCTAAAATTCCCTCAATTCATTATAGAGGCCTTCCTTTAGTCAAAAAGCCAACATAAGGATCCCTTTTGATCAAATCAAAAGGAAGAACCCGAAGAAGAGGTAATGATTTCACCACCCTTTTTCAAGTTCTTTTCTTCTTCCACTTCTTGTTTCTTTGTTATTACCATTATAAAATAATAAATCCAGTATATTATATATACTTTGATGTTATTATAAACATTTTAAAACCATATTTCAGTATTCTATCCATCCTTTTAATAACATGTCACCATACGTGCGTATGTACGGCTTACCGTCTCCACATCGTGGTGTAATTGTTATTCAATAAATTATTATTTGGATGGGTATAATAATGATTTGTAATTCATGTAAATAATAAATATAACATGATAATGATTCTTTATATATGATATACCATCCAATTACATATTATTTTATTATCAAAAGAATGATATTGTCGCTCGTGCGTACGTACGGACTACCGTCTCCCCGAACGCGATGAGATTCATTCTCCATCGTATCCATTCAAGTATAATTATAATCTGATGATTAATAATAGTATCTAAGGACTTTATATAATTCTAGATATGATTAAGATACAACTTATCCCTGATAAATATGACTTACGTAACAAAACATATAAAAGAAAACGAGAATGTTAACACCCGAAACAACGATAATACTAAGATATTATTAACAAATCAATGTTAAAAGATCATATATGATATAATATTAATGTATATGATTCTTGTATAATTTAATAACAATTATTTCACCATTATACAGGAGGTTAACCTACCCCCAACCAAGGAAAAGTACAGGGTAAGGGTTTATTTCACAATATCTTCATTATCTGAGGTTGTTTATACATAATAATCTACTGGGATCTCTTTATCATCCACATCCAAGTTTCTTGAAAGTGTATTTCAAAACATTATTACTATTTTACAGAATATGGGTTAAAGTCATTTATACCCTTTTTTGACTTTTTATAATATGTTTATAAAGGAATCTTTCTGTCGTTTTCCAAACAAGGTCCTTTTTAACCTTTTCGACAGAATTAAGGTAAGAATGTTTTTTTAACTTATACGGAGGGTGCGGCTATTTTCCGCTGTTATAAAATTTTCAAAGCTTCCCTTACAAACTTATTAGGATATTTTCAAATTAAATGTTTTATTTTGTAATTAAGTGACTTTTAAATGATTTCAAAATGAATATTTTAAGAATTTCTGAATGGTACTCTTTATCAAAATCATAATTTTAAATGTTTTAAAGATTTATCTTTCTAAATCTTTTTAATTAATGTCCATGTTTTCAAAATTATTTTCAGGATTTATTTATGTGGACATGAATGTTTTGAAATGATATTTCTTTTCAAAAGTTTCAAAGTGGTATGGGACACTTTGATTCAAAAATCTCTTTTAAATTACTTCCTTAATAAATGTGTGACTTTTAAATGATTTCAAAAAAAGAGATATTTCTCTCAAATAGTTTTGATTTCATCTATGTCAACATCCTTTGATGGATTTTAAGTTTATTTGAATTTGATTTATTATGATACAAAACTTCCATATTGTTTTGAAGTTTTTGTGATTTGTTTGACTGTGGATGTGTTATTCTTATACCATTCGTGGTTTATGGATGAAGTATTTACATTTCGTATGCTAGTTTTAATACGAATGTTTATGTTATGTTTGAACCTTTTCATATGGGAATGCATTGGACTTAATATGTGACGGGTGGAGCCTGTTATAGCTCCTTGATGCATCGGTAGGTCTCATGAGACAAACTAGTGTCTTGGAACAAGGCCTTGACAAAATCTTATTTGTATTCTTGGCATGAGGCCTTGGCTATGTGGTTATGATAGTCTGGCATTATGCATTCCATCATTATGAAAGTGGTTATTAACATTTCATGTGATTATTCGATTAGTATAATATCCATGTGAATAAGTAAATGGAAATTATTTCATTTTATTTTTTCCATGCTATGTTGATGTTCAAGTTTAAAAGGATTTTTTTAGTTATACATTGCCTTAAATGTTTATGCTTATTTATGAAAATTTCCGCTGTATTGCTTACCCTTACGGAGCGTTTGAGCTCATCCTTTTCTATGTTTTATTTTTCCCAGGATTCCAAGAACTATATTGTGATTGATATGCAGGGTTAAGACAAGGGAATAATGGAATTCATAAAGGATTATTTATGTGGTTTTGTATGTTATGAAGTATAATGTAACATTCATGTATGTAATCTATTTTCCAAGACTGCTAAACTGATCAGTCCTTTGGGACTTGATTCTTTGTAATCATGCCAATGTATTAAAATAATGCACTGACTCTGGGTCACTGGGGTCGGGGAATTACATCAAGTGTTGTGACTTTAGAAATATCCTTTTAAACCATCTCATGTTATGAGTTAGGAAGACATTTATGTGGAACTTGATATGGCTGTGACTGAGCATCCAGTTTAGAAAGTTAATTCTCAAGTGAAGGTGACATAGAGTAATTCATTTTCCTTGTTCTGGGTTTTTTGGTGGAATGATTGTGATGATCACAAGATGTGGGAGCATGAGATGATGATAAGGGAGTAGTGGCCACATCTCTTTGTGAACCAATTTTCTTGATGAGGATTTCTAGGGGTAGATAGAAATATGGTGGGGAGAATTTTCACAAACCATTGTTTCTTTCAGGTATATAAATATATTTTTTACCAACATTCATTTGGGTATTTTTTCATGTCATTTTGGGTGAATTTTAGAAGTTTTTATAGGTTTCTGGGCTTGTTCATAGTTTTAAAATGGTTAGGGAAAATCCTATAGGTCTTCCCTGGAAATTATGTATCTTGTGTTGGAGTCCCATATGAGGGTGCACGATTAGGTCCATGGTTATTCTTAACTATACAACCTTCCCCTAAAACCATGTGACTTGGTAAAGATGTGTTTCACATAGTTGGAATATATTTTATCAAACTGTATGGACAAATTGTGGAGCTCCTCCAGTAGCCTAGAAATAGGTGCATGGTTGGTACACCATTTTCCAAACTATGTGACCAAACCATGCGATGAAAATAAATTAATCTTAATGTTAATTTTAATAGTTCAAACTCATCTATTTTTCCTCACTCTTATTTATAATGGATAATATCTTGACCAATGAGGCCCCACTTGAAGATTTTAGAGATTAATTTTCTCTTAATGAATTATTTCAATGGATACATGTGTGTTGGATATAATTTTTTAAATGTTTTTTCTTGTTCTTTTCCATTCTTCATTTTTTTTCTCGATCCACTCTTATCAATTTGAAAATAACCTTAGATTGAGGCTGTTGATTCTAGATCAAAGGTTTGTGAGTTGATATAATTGTGTTTCATATAGATTCATCATGGGATTGAGATTTATTATCCATATCTTGATTTTTAAAATTTATTTCTAGGATCCCATTTTGGTTGGTTCTATCCCTTCATCTCTTTAATTTTGGATCCATGGTTGGGTGATTGTAGATACCATGATTTGAGGTAGGTGGTTTCATAATGTATTCCTTATCAATTGAAAATGTTTTTACTTATTTTCATTTAAATGGATTTCTAATTGATTTACAAAGCATGAATTTAGATTCTTGATAAATGTTTTCAAATGGCATGGTGTGTTATGAAGCCTCTTTGTAAATGGATTTTGAAATAAAGTTTTGATTCTTGGAAAATGATTTTGAATTGAAATTAATTATTTGAAGAATTAATTTGATAACGATTCTTGAGAAATGAAGACATGAAATGTTTTATGGATTTTTAATGAAATGAATTATTTTAAAAGGCATAAGTTTTGATGAAAACCACATGATGTTTTGAAAATCATGTTTTATTATAAATTTTAGAAAATATTATCATGCCATATTTTCTTTAAATTAAATCATATTTGGTTTATTTGATATGTATTTCTTATAGAATGCTTGGTGGGATCCCACTAGGCTTGTATTGCTCAAAACTTACATACGCCTTTCAACGTATATAAACTTTATTTTTCTAGGTTTAGGAAAAGGGAAATCCATGCCAGGAGGCAGTTGGTGTTCTTGATAGTGAAACCTTGGGAGATAGTAGTTAAAAGTTGTGTATTTATTCTACCTCTTATGAGGACATCATTATGGTTATGTCATTGTTGGTTTATTTGATGTATTAGATCATTGTTCTGTATCAGGTTATGTACTTTCCTATTTTGTAGTGTTTTTCTCTTGTTGACTATTTTGGCATATCGACTATTCATGGATTTATATCTACTCCCTTTTTATTATTTGATTTTTCTTGTAGAGAAATCATTCCCCTTATTCATTCTTGATTCCCAAGAACTAGTCACCACCCCATGAGTATTGGGATTTCCCTTTGGGATGTGTTAGGGATGTATCATGTTCTAGTTTAGTGGGTTATCTAGGTTAGTTCGTGAAAGTAAAAATCACTTATCACAATACATATTACACAATAATTCCTCAAAGAGTACTAATTTCAAGTTAAATAATAACTATAAAAAATTTAAAATGAAAGAATAAGGAAACAAATATATTGAAAATTACTATATTAGTAAGCATTATATCTTTAACATTTTTGAAAAGTTTCAAATAATTCTTAAAATACCAAATTTTCTAAAAATATTTCAATAACATTTTTCTAATAAAACATATGAAAGATACCCTTTTCAATTTAAAACTCATTTTGAGTGAAATTTTAAGAATAAAACATCCAAAATATTTTTTCCAAACCCCCCAGAAGTAACATAAAATAACAAAACTTTTTATCTCACAAAGGAGTAATACATAAGAAACACACATTGCAAATAAATTACCTATCATGTAATCAATATACAAATCAAATAATTAATTTCATAATGTCACATATTTTATTTTTTTGAGTTATTACTTTCTTTATTTTTGGTCTTGTATTTAGCCATTGGTTTTCCTAGATAATTTTAGCAAAAATCCAGTTTTTGGACCCGACAATAGGTAGCACATGGTTGGCGCGCAGTTGGGAGAAACCATGCATATGCCCAAAAGAGATCATGTGCCTTGGACAGTGGCACTTTCTAGGCTGCACAGACTTCGGTATAGGCATGCACCCTCCCTAGGAAAACCGTGTGGCTGACTTCCTCTTGGACAGAATAGACCACACGATTTGGAAAACCGTGCAGGCTATCCGGGTCATTAAAATGTGGAATTGTCTCAATGTCATAGTCATGCACACTTCATGTAGCTTGGATTCCCTTTACGTAGATAGCCCAACCTACTACCCTTATGTATTTAGCAACTATAAATTACCCTTAAGAGAGCATAACTCACCTTTACAAAACCCCTTTTTTATATTCACACATCTTACTAATTTTCCACCTCACCTTTACGTAGACCTTCATATCACCCTTAAGCAGCCTCTTGTCCAGCCATAATACCTTTACACATCTATAATCATGACTTTATGCATCTTCTGATTTTCTGTCTTACCTTTATGCGGCTCTTTAAAGTATCCTAATGTGGCTTCCAACATTGTAACTTTACGTATCCTCGACATTGACACATATGCAAGTTTCTCCTCTATTCATCCATGGTGTGGCTAAACTCATATGTCGCAACCTCTTCATCTCTTCCTTTACTCGACATTGTAGGAAAATACATGTGTCTCAACTCCTAATAACATGCAAAAATAATCTATTTCCATATGAAAGACCCCCATGACATGGTGCATTACTACGCTGCAACTTCACACATACACACTCCCCATTAGTATTCATGGTGTTCTCACAACATAGCTTAGTGGCTACGTTGTAGCTCGAGTTTCCTCCTCAATGGTGATGACAGCTCCGAAACATAGTACGAGTTGAGACAACACATATGTTCTTTGTGATGAGGGTGATATGAGCGGTGAAATAGAATGACGATGTTTTAGGAAGATTCTTTTCTTTTTCTCTACAAATCACAAAAACACCACAAACTTCCAATAAACATAATTTTATGTCATAAAATAATTAAAACAATAATAATAGACATAATTTTCATTCAAATCAATACAACCAATGAGGAGAATATGAATACAATTTAGGGTCATCAACAACTATTCTTAAGCCTATAAGTTTAAAAACAAACTGAGGTAGAGGTATATGAAAACACTAAATTTCATGAAGTTGCACCTATCATTTAATGCAAGAAATTATCTCCTATAATAAATTTATCACATAAATAAGGCATACACATTATTCATATTCTATAAAAAATTTATAAACATGAACAATATAAAGGAATAAATACTTAAATAAACATTTTATTTAACATGAGAAACAAATATGGATTTTCATATTCAATATACCCATTATCCACATTCTATAAACAATTTTAAAAATATGAATAATCTAAAGGAATAAATACATAAATAAACATTTTATTTAATCATGGGAAACAAATATGAATTTTCATACTCAACATACACATTATTCACATTTTCTAAACAATTTTGTAAATATGAATAAAATTAAGGAATCAACAATCAAATACAAATTAATTTAATCATGGGAAATAAATATGAATTTCCATAATTGAGATAGGATTATAAAATAAACTTTAAAAAGCCTAAAATTTATCATTCAGAACTCATTTATATACTATAAGCATAATTCTTAAAATAAATACACTTTATTTATCAAATAATATGCATGTCTCATATTAAATTTAGGATTATAATAAAATATATTTTTATTAATACCAACACTTATCATTTATAATTAAATTATAAACTATAAGTATAAAGTTCAGATTTGGATTTAAGCTTGTAAAAAAATATTTTTCAAAGCCTCACATTTATCATTTATTACTATTTATAAATAAAATATTACAATAAACATTTTATAGTTAAGCTAAACATTATGGATATTCCATTATCTTGGATACAAACACTTTATATCCAATTTCAATATGATTTTTTTATATATTATTTATTATAAAACAATTCACATTAAATATATGATATTATTATGAATGATAAAGTTTTATAATTTAATTTCTATTATGTAAACTATTTATATAAACTAAATATCGCATACTTAAAAATTACATAAACTTTAAAAAAATATCACCAAAACACTTTTTATGTGGTATAATTAATATATTAAATAAGGCCCCTTTTAATTCAATCAATTCAAATTAATTAACTATGAAAAATTCAAAATATTAAATATAAACTCTTTGTATTTTGGACTTATTTATGTAATTTATAAATTCTTTATAAATTACCCTGATAATTTCTTATCAAACACTTTATTTCAATATTACAAGGAATTCCATATAATTTATTAAAAATGTATTTTAAACATTAAAATTTAATATTTAGAATATTTTTTTAAATAAATGTTTCAGGAATATTTATATAATTAATCATAAAATATTTAAAATTAATTTATAAACTCTTTATAAAATAAAATAATGCCAAAATACCATTTATTATTATTTATAAACATTTTATAAACCATGTAAATTTTGAAAAGATGTTATTAATATTAAGTCTCTAATATTAATAAAATATTTATAAAATTTGTTCCAAAAACATTGAAACAATTAACCACAAACATTTCATGGTTAATTAAATTATAAAATACTTTTATAAATTCTATAAATATTCCAAAATATCTAATTCCATTATTTATAAAAAAATTATGAATAACCTAAAATTCTAATGCTCATTTTTCCTGAAGCAGTGACACAGATTACATTAACTGCTTAATGTAAGTTGTAATAGACCAAGATTTTAAATTATATTTTTATTTGAAATCTATTATGTTTGATAGTTTTCTTCACATGCAACACCAAACCATAAAGAATCATGAAATAGTATATAGCTGTAAAAATGTAGTTGTAAAAATTGTAGGTAAAAATAGATGTAACTGAATTATGAAATATATGTAGAAAAAAATAAAGGTCAATATTAATACTAAGGCATTAATTAAAATTAAACTTGTATGGATAAATAATTAATAAGACTAATTTATGCTTTAAAATGTAACTTTTATAAAAATTAGATTTTATGTTATATTTAAGAATATAAATATATTAAAAATAAAATATATTGTTAATATGAATAGAATATTAACACTAATTCAATTAGTAACTGATAGGAAACAATAATAACGATTATTAATATTTTTAAAAAGTTTTTTTCCAATTAAAAGAGTTTTCATTATATTTTTATGTTTTATTTAATAGATAAATTCAAAATGTTTAGAATTTGAATTTTAAAAAATAATCTTCATTTTTTAGATTCATCATGTTAATATATTTTTAAGATTAATTTTTTGGATTTATTTAAAATAATATATTTTTATATGAATTGTGAAAAAAATATTGATCTTATTAATACTATCACTTTTATAAAATTATCATAATAAAAAACAACTTAAAAGTTTTTTAAACATTTTTTCGATAAAATTATATATTTTAAAGAAAAATAAATCATTTAAAAATACTATTTTGAATTTATAAAACACGTGTTTAAAATTTTGTAAACTTAAGTAATATTTTACTCTAAAAACTATTTTTATCCACTTACATTAAATATTAAATTTCAACACTTGTAGAAGTTAAATCCAACAAAATGGATTTCACATTTTAGATCTACATGTTCATATTATTTAATAAGTTCCATTTGAATTTTGGGTACAAAATTATTATTACTAAGAATAAAATTAATGATGATGCTAATGGTAAAACTATTATTTTCAAAGAATTGTTTTATTGATAGTGTTAAAAACTAGTTGTCTCGGTAAAAAAAGGGTAAAAGTAAAAATATAATAACAAAACACTTACAACATGTTTAAAACATGTTTATAAATACTTGGTTGAGGCTTTATTGACCTTATCACACCCCACACTCCATTATTTCTCATTTTTTATACCATTGACCCTTGAATTGTGTCATTACTTTATTGAAAAATAACGAGTGTTCAAAAAAGTTCCCTTTTCTTTAGTTGTAAATAGATACACTTCCACCCATTCATAACACATCCATTAATTATAATTTATTCCTGAAAATATACCATTTTATCCTCCTATAAACCTCTCCCATTTTCATAAGAACTTGGTCATAATTAGTTAGCTTAAAACATTCATTTCCAATGAGATAGTCAAGAGAAATTTCAATATCCCAAAGTGAGTATTACTTAATCCTTGTATTTTTCTTCTCATTATTTCCCTTACAAACATATCCTAAACATAGTTATATAATAACTATAGTATCAATGGTATACTTAAATTTTATGATATTAATAGAATAAACCTTATTTATTCCTTTTCATCCACATAGAAAAACAAAAGAACATCGATCGTATGTTGTGTGAAGTATGCCTCAACGAAGGAAAATCTTTAGTTTTTCAACACAACCTCTATTTTATGGTTATAAGGATAGAATTGAAAAATAAGTGACATATATTATATAATTATAAATATGAAGATAAATATTATAATCCACCTTCATTTCCACTCATTCATCGAGAAGTGAAAATGTTAACTCTGTGTTGTGTGAAATACTGTTTACACGAAGTAATGTTTTTAATCTTGATTTTAAATATGTAACCAAACCACTAAAATAAAAATTAAAAAACTTAATAAAATTAAAATAATATCATTATGAATCTGTTATAATGATATTATGTCAAAATAAATAATTTCTTAACCATACTCGTCCCTTGAATTATGGTATGCTCATGTTTGGGTCAGTCAAACCACCCAATTGAACAATGCTATAAAATCTATCATGGATGACTATGAGAACTTAAATAATAATATTATTATAAGTTAGTAATAATATCATGATTGTTTTTTGTTCATGGAAAGTTTATAATAAGTATTTAACTTATTATTAAAATACCATATTCAATCACTAAAATTACCAGAATAAGTTGGCACTGGTTACATTTTCATGCAATATAACTAAAAAAATAATGTAATGAGATGTGATATTTATAAATAAATATAATTTATCTATTCCAATACCTAAAATTATCTATTAATTTTTAACTTTGGGAAAATAATAAAGAACAACACTATTATTATGAAACTAGTTTAAAATGATCAAGGTTACTCACACCTGATATAGAAAGTAGATAATAAATACTAATATATATGTAAAGAAAAATTATAAATGAAGTTTATAAAAATTTATAGATATTAAAAATGTTTTTAAATATCTGGTCTAGATAGTTATTTTTATTATATAAGATATTCAAGCACTTTTGTGGAAGTCAGGAATTAATGTAAGGGTTTTCTTGGTCTAAATTATGATTCTTTGATACATGTTACATGTTATAAACCATGTTTCCTTTGTATAGAATTATATTTATTTACTATATCATGAATGTTATAAACTTAATTTCCTTGAAATTTAGGGGATATACTAATTCAAATAAAGTTCTTTTTTTTTCAAATGGATTTTAACTCAAGTGTTACCTCAGTCTTAAGAGTTTTTGGAAACTCATTTTTTATTCATTGGGTTATGATCATCCTCTTAAACTTATTTCATATAAGTTTTATACATTCTAAACTTTGATTATATTATATGTTATTCTATCATTTTTTAAAATTTTACCATATAAACCCCTTTTCAAATATTTTATGCTTTATGGAGTATGTTTTCTATAAGGGATGTTGATAAGTCAAATCACATTTCTTTGATTTATAATGTTTCATCTTGAACTTTGATTTTCCATGCTTGGGTTCACTCACCCAAATATTTTATTATATGGTAATTTTTAATCCTCTCTGGGAAAATTAAATTTCAATACAAAATAAATTTTTACTACTCTTTTTTTATGGTTTGGGATTTAAATAAATGTACTATAAAAATATAAAAAGGTTTTTAATTTCATGGTAAAATGTTTTGTCTTCAAAACCAAATTTTCTTTGATTCCTTTATGAAATTTTCAAGGCTCCATTATTGGATATTATTTTTAAAAGTAAATGTTTTCAAAAGTTTTGTTTCACCTTTTCAAAAATAAATTTTGAAAGTGACCCATAACTTTGTCTGTACGATAATATTAAAAATGTTTTCTAAATAGTCAAAAAAAATTCACTTATATTTTACTTTTCATATTTAAAAGGTTTTACACTAATGGGACTTATGTTTAATGATATACCCTCTATTTTATAACATTATATTTATCTTTTTAAGGGATTTAACTCATAGTATCAAACAATCCAATTCTTTATCCCTTCTTGTATGGTACAATTCAAAGCATTCTTCTTTAAATGGTATTTTCCATATATGTAAACATCTTTATAAGTTTCTTTTATTAAACTTAGGATGTGATATTTTACAACCATACACCTTATTTCCCAATATGACATATCTTATTCACTAACTAGAGAAAGTATTTTCAACCTGTATGTTGTTATTCTAATATGAATGATTTTGGAATACTAAAGCATGTTGATTATATATTGTTTAATTATCCACCTTCTTTATTTGGATGAATTATATACATGTTTTCCCATTTATTGAATGGAAAAGTATTGATGTTTGTAAGTTTATATCTCAATGAATATGTTTATTGATTCCTAAGTCATATTTATTATTCATTATATTGATATTAATATCTTTCATAGGGTGAATGTTTTAGACTTAAAGAAGCGACGGTCGGGGCCTAATATTATATTTCCCATCTATGTATCATTTGGTCTCATTAGACAAAAGTATTGGTTATTTTCTACATGTTTACACAATGAAAGCATGATGTATTGGTTGTGACCTTTAAGGCAAAAATGATGTCATGGGTGCGAACTTGATGTAAATAAAAATGTCTTGGTTCAGGTCTTCATGGTAAAGTTCAAGATGTGTAACATTATGTGTCATGAAAAACCCACCAATAACACACTTGGGAAGATAGTAAGCCAAGTGTGACACCCCAAACCCACCCAATAGGCCAAGGACTGGTGACAAGCATCAAGTGGGCATATAACTAAAATGGGAGGCCTTAACCTAAGTATCTGTATATACACACACAACTAGCTCTATGAAACAGTGAAAATATAAAGGAATGATTGAAACATATATAGTATAATTGGTTCATGAAAGAACATCTAGGAAAATACATCAATGTATTTTAAGGTAATATAAATGGTGTAAAGGGAAAAAAATACATGCCCAACTAGAAATGTGGTCCCAACCTGACAACAACTAAAAAAAGGGAAAAACTAAAGAGTGTCTAGCTCACAATCTCCAAGACTGGCCACCAAAGATGACCATCACCACCAGGTACTACTATGATCCAATGAAACCAGGTCCACCAAGGTCACCACCGATCTTTGTATCATCTATATAAGAAACAAAAAATTGCATCCAAATCCTATACTAGGGTGACTATATACATACCTAATAGGATTACCTAAAAACCAAGGGGGAGAATTAGAAAGAAACATAAATCATATTAACCCATAAGAAAGAGGGTAAAGAAAACCTAACATAAGATATTATCAAAAGAAAACCAAACAAAGAGAGAAAGGGGATCTCTATCTCCACAACCAGCTAAGAATGATGAGTCAACCTTCCACTCCCAAAGGTCTATCTTTGATTCCCAACACCATGATCATCCCCATAAAAATTGGTATAGAGGGAATGCACCTCGAAACTACACTCCACAATCGAGGGAGAATCTAACTCCAGTGGAGGAACCACACCCCTTCAGAGTTTAAAGATGGGGGAGTGACAAAATATAGATAGAGAACTCACCCCTTGTTATAGTATGGGGTTGTATGGAATCTTCCTATATAAAAAGTATGGGGGACCTACTCCCTAGTGTGATAGGGGAGTACTGAATCCAACATCTCTTTGATGATCAAACCCGATCACTATCATCGAACAACCATCCCTGGAAGAAGTGTCTCACTCACAATACCTTGTTTTATATCTCTATCTCTTAAACAAAGGATACAATCATGTCCTATGTGGAAAACCACTCAGTATAGGCTGCTCACAATCCCAAATCCAAGTTTTGAAGAAGGATTTAAATAAGTTATAAGTCTCTAGGAAATGTAAACAACATGTATGTAGGGTCATACAATGTGTGACATTGCCTAGATTTTTGGGTGTGTCTTCCTTTTAGACCCCAAAACTCCATAAGAGGGGAGGGGTGAAATAGGGTGTCAACATTTTATATGAATTTCATGGATCTTATCCCCATGTTGGTGGGAACTAATGAAATATATAAAATAGAATTGTGAAATCACCTAACACACATATGCAGAAAAGGAAAACCAACACAATGGTTTTACTTGGTTCACCACTAAGGCATAATCTAAGGAGTATACACCGGCAATGTGTCAGTCATACCATAATCTACTAAAATTCACAAGATGATTTGGATTACATTTTTATCAGTCACAATCACTTTGTTCCAGGCTCACTACATTTACAATAATCTTAGGTATAACACACTTCCTCCCTTAGATCAATATCATCAACACACCTCTACTTGCTGCTTTGGATGAAGTCTTTCTCGATTTATTAACTTGAAGGTCACTTCTATATCTGAACACATGATGATGATTTTTTTCATCATGGAGGTCTGGTTATGATGCTTCAATCTATTCCACAAATATTTCCCAAGTTCAAGTATGTTTTCATAAGTATATTTCATGAAACACCCTTTTTTTATGAAACCCCATTATTTTTCTATAAAACTACCAAATTTCATGAAACTAATAAATTTTTGAAACCTATCTCTTTAAGAAGATGTCTACCTTTTAAAAAATACCCTTCACTAAAATCCTTTCCCCAATTAATTCTCAACCATTATTTTCATGAAACCTATGTCTGCATAAAGTCCCTGATTTATGTAATAATTATGTCCGAGTAAAATATTCATGAAATCAGAGTGATAATTACACCTCTAAAAACTTTGATACTTTAAATGAAGAGAAGTGGAATATTTATAAGTGAAAATATCCCTTTTATGAAACTACATGTCATTCGAGATACTCCACTACTTTTGTGAAACTCTTCCACACCGATAAAACATGTCACATCTGATTCTCCAATATCAACCTATCTTTCACGAGCTTATTAAACATTATATTTTGAAAAACTTTTTAATTTTACTTATTTAGTGAAATTTACAAACATTCATGAAACCCTTCCTTCAAGAAATAACCACTTCATTGTTTCTGAGAACATGACTTTCAAAAAACTTTGCCATCGCTCTAAATTTTCAGGGCCAAAAATTTGGAAAACATTGGAGAAATATTCCACCTTCAACATTAAATCCACCTACATGAAAAATATTGCCTAGCTTAAATTTTTTTTGATCAAACCAGCGTGGATTGACAACAAACAAAAATTAGCATCAGTTTCAACCTTATAATACCCTTGGGTCTAATACTTCCCATGGAAACAGATTGGTTGGATGTGTTGCTCTACACGGTGTGTGTGTGTGTGTGTGTGTGTTTGTGTGTGTGTGGAGCATGCAGTGTGTCTTGACTAGCCTGGGTAATCCCATGTCCTCCAGTCTATGCCCATGTATCCATGTCATACCCGTGTACTTTGTTCATGTTTGGGTACACTGATCATGTTTGTGACCGTGTACCCTGAGGTACATGTCAGGTCACTAGCCTTGGGTCCCACAGGGTGTGGAAGGAACACATGTCGTGTGATATTTAATTCCATGTGAAACTCTATTCAATATAGGAGGAGACTACATGAAGTGTGTTTCTCTGGGATACATGGTGTGTAGTTGGTTTTTTCACAGAAAGTTAATCTATTCTTTATAAGGATTCCAAATATATCATTTCCACCGCTTCCACCACCTATTGACTCTCTCAAAATCTGTAAAACTGAGGAATGTAGCCTTAGATAATTGTTTCCTGGACTCTAGTGGCCGGAAAAAGGGATTCTGGTTACCCATGGGGTATCTGCCGCACCTCCCATCATCGCCCAGGGTTCTGATCCATGAATCCATCACCGAAAAACTACAAAACATCTCAGTACAACAATAAAAACATTTATCTCAAGTCATTAATACACCCACCACTAACCCATGAGGTTCTTGTTGAATAAAAAATGGGAGAAACAAATGAAAATCAATTAACATAAGATTAAAAGGAAAAAAATGAACAAGAAGAAAATCATAATACACAATGTTTTATATGGTTTATAAAAAAATCTCTATGTCCATAGAGAGGAAAAATCATTTCATGAGATCAAGATCATAATTAAAGGGAGATAATCAGAGTTTCACACATAGAAACCCTAGCTCAAATGTTCTAATAAAGAAGACGATGCACTGTTCCACCAACTACATAATATTCCCATTATGATATAGTGTCGCAACCACCCAAGTATGAACTACTCTAGTACAGTAGACACCCAAGTCCAAGATGCTATAGTGTTGGGGCAAGAAGTACACAGAGCTACAATACACCTATCTCCAAAGTCAAAGATCCTATAATGCCCTATCAATGTCACCTGGTCATCTTTTTTATAGTTCCATATCTAAGTACACCCTAATATAGTTCCCTGTTGGTGTTTCCTTATATTCTCTCATTGTTTACATTTTTACTACATTAACCCCTTTTCAAATATTTCATAGTTAATGGAGTATGTTGTTTGTAAGTGAGACTGATAACTCAAATAATTTTTCTTTGAGTTGTAATATTTTATATGGAACTCTTCTTTCCTGTGCTTGGGTTTTCCCACTTTAAGATTTTATTATATGGTCCTTTATCTTCAGCTCTATTAAAATGAATTTATAATACAAGATAAATTTGTCTATACTTTTTTTATGAGGTGGGTTTTCAACAAATGTACTTTAAAAATATCAAAAGGTTTTTCTTTTTGTGATTTTTTTTAACTTTGAGACCATATTTCCTCAGACACATTTATGTCCTTTTCAAGGCTCTATTATTGAAGATTGTTTTTAAAAGTAAATGTTTTCAAAAGTTTCACTTCACATTTTCAAAAAAGACTTTTGAAAGTTACCAGAAATGTCCCGACCACCTCCCTCCAAAGGTACCCCTCTTGGGATGGTAATAGATAAAGGGAGATAATAACCCTCAATTCCCACATTCAGTAGGCCCCAAGTTGGTGACTATCACCAAAGGTATATATATAATCTCACACATGGAAGGGATTACACTCAAAATATATGATAATATTGTAAGATAAGGCATCAACCAATAAGAAACTTCATAACATAATATAAAAGAAAGGAAACCAAACCATACCATAATACATGTTCAAATTTAACATAAAAATAAGGAAACTCTAAACTCCAATCCAACTACAAAATCCATCCAAGATACCCAAATAGCATCTTTATCTTCAATGATCTAACCTGAAAAACACTAGAAAAGTGTAGTGGGGTGAGAACTTGGGAGTACTCAATAAGATCATCCCTCTAAACAGATCAGTATACCATGTACAATAATTATACAATAATAAGTAAGAGTGAAACCAACCAAGAAAACTGTTGAAACATAATCATTAATAATAGACAAGAAGAGAATAGAGATAAACCAAAGGCTTTAATATCATACATAAATAAGAATAATAAATCAAGACATAGTTGCCATTCTATTTCCATTCATCTACTACATACATAAACAAACCTACATTTGAAAACCAAACCAAGCCACTGGTCCATAATCATCACAACAATTCTTCATCCTTGGGGACCATATTGTACTCATATCTACACCAACTTTTAAACCTGGGGTTCTCCCACTCAAATCAGAAACAAGATAGTAGTATCACCCTATCATAAGAATTGGGACACAAGTATGAGTCAACACCATCAACATATCATTAGCTATAATGCCATACATCCACAACCACGTCACCATAATACCACATATCCACATCTACAACCACATTTCCACAATCACTATAATTCCATCACATTCCAACTATATGTTGGTAGGGTAATGAAAAAAAAAAAAAATTTAGCTTTTGCCCTACTCATTTTGTGTAAATTCCACACTAACTCCACTCCATTCTCAATGGTAGGGTATCATGAACATGTTGAGAAACAACCTCATGCCCTCCCCCCAGCATGCATGACCCCCACTAGGAATTGACACATCCCTTCATAAATATTACCCATATATCACTTTTAACTTATAGAAATCACAACTCATGCATATATATAAACATCAAGGAATTATATCCCATGAGAATATGTAACCACTACAAACCATTATATACCTTAGAAGATCTGTAACCACTGCTAGCCATTATAGCCCATGAAACATTTCAACATATCTTTCCTTCTTCCACACCACTTCCAAAATTTACAACCACAATATGATACTCACACATCAAACAAAAGTAATGAAAAGGAAATAACAACAAAATCACAAGCAATAATAATAAGATAGGGGTAAAATACAACAAGTTCCCCTAACTATTTAATTCCATTTTATCATCAATCACTATAAATTCATCCACATTTAATTTTTCATTTATTCATTTATCCACAACCAACCATTCATAATTCCACATCCCATTCCAAATTCATATATTCATTATTCATCATGTTTATTCAATGCATAAACATTCATTAATTTCATTAATCATTCATCCACAACCCACTTCCCTTGAAATTTCTCATATAAAATTACCATTTTCATTTCACAAACCAATTTTATCCAAGTTTAGGGAAGTAGTAATAAACACTAACACTAACACACCTGTAGGATCGAAATAATGATGTAGATGCTCAATATACAAGAGGGGGGGGGGGTGAATTGTACACTAAAAAAAAAATCCTTAGACAAGGAAAGATCTAAGTTTAACAAATTTAAACTAGGTAGATTCACAACACCTCTAACTTCAATTGGAAATTGGAATAAGGAATGAAGTTACAAACTTGTAATTCTACACCCTTGCTTGAATTAGGAAAGTGATTCAGAATAACAGGTTCTGGAAATATGGATCCAGAAATTGAAACTTATTCTAAGTTTACAATATGAGATTCTACCTTAAAGCGTACAGAATATAAATGAATCAGAGTACAAGTGTAAGGAAATATAAGAAGATTATACTTTCCTTACAATACAATATGCAGCAGAAAAACAAGTAGCACAACTACAAGTAACAAACAATAACTCTTTTAATCCAAAGAAAAGGGTATCCAACAACCTTGGATAAAGGTCCCTTGATTTATACTTTCAAGAAAATCTATCTTACCCACACCAGGGTAGGCCCTCGATACGAAGATCGAAGTCTCTGTCTTGCTATCCCCGCAATCCCTTAACTTCAAGGTAGTTGGAACCTCTGTCTTCCTCAGAACGGAAGCCCTCAAACTTCAAGGAAGTCAGCACCTCTGTCTTCCTATCCCCGGAAGCCCTCGAATGTAATCACCAACATTCGGAGTCGCACAAAGCAATCTGAACGAGCTGTTCAGTACACACAAAGCATGCAAAAATTCTCTCTCTAGAAATAACTTTAAAAACATGTGGTCTCTAGATCGATCAACTCTTTTTTACTCTTGAGATCTTTCAAATGAGCTCCTATTTATAGGATCAGTTGGCCTCCTCTCCAATGGTCATTTTTTACTTAAAATTTTGAGGGACCTGTACATGTGTAACTCAACCAACGGTTAGTTTGAAACAGAATAGACGACATCGTTTAATAAAAAACCAATTATAACTGAATGCATGACATTGTTTTGTAAAAGTCATACTAAGTTCGAAGTGCAGGAAAATTTAAAAGTTCAGAGTCTAACCAAAAATGAAATTCGGTGTTCTATAAAAAGAAATGATCAGATTCTATTTTATAGGAATTCGTAACCTTAAACCTATAGAAGTCCGGAGTCTGAATTTCTAAAGGAAATTCAGAGTCTGGTTTCACCAGGGTTCAGAATCTAAACTTGCAGAGTTCAAATTCGAACTGGTAAAAGTTAGGCGTCGAACTACTTAAGAGTTCAGAGTCGAACTTTATAAGAGTTCGGAGTCGAACTACTTAAGAATTCGGAGTCGAACTACTTAAGAATTCGGAGTTGAATTCCATAAGAGTTCGGAGTCGAACTACTTAAGAATTCGGATTCGAAATCATGAAAGTTCGGAGTCGAACTACTTAAAGTTCGTATCCATAATTCTGAGTGGAACTTCATTATAGTTCACATCCAGAATTCGGATCCTAGAAACAGAATATTCCAAAACTTGTCATTATATGATTCCGGGATTTTGGTTAAGAATCCGGTTTTTGTACTTAAGAAAAATATTGCTATGTATAAGAAACTCTAGGTTAGGGTAAATTTTCTTATGGACGAAAATTTTCCTTATGGAGGTAAAACATACATTTTCTTAAGTATAGGGTGTTTGTGATTTTCAAAAAGGAAGGAATGGAAAATTCATAAGGAAAACCTTATTGACTCAACAACACCCCCTTCTTTACATAAAATAAACCAAGAATAAAGATAATAATAACACTAATTGTTTTGGAAATTTAGTTCATATTTTATTTCCTTGAGTTTCCCATTCTTAGTTCCCTTTTTAAGTGATTAACCATTTTGGGTATTCTAAGGTCCATTAGTAATGGCAATGAATACATCATTAAACATCAATAAATCATCATAGAAGTAATCACAACACTAACATCAATCATAGGGGTTCAAAATGGTAATAAAATTGAAAACATAAAGTACACACAACACACCTTTTCACTATTCAATTTCTCTTCTTACATGGTTCACTCTCATCATTAATTTCTTACTTTCTTTATGGTGTTTCTTGCTATCATTCCCTTTCCCATAAACGAAAACACCCCAAAGAATCACAACATAACTGGAAAGGAAATAAAACAAGTATATTCCACTAAAAACATTGAACTATTTGCGACGAGTTATTTGTGACAGGATCCCATCACAAATAGTCATTTGTGACGTGGTCCGGTTGCAAATAACACATTATAGAAAATGACATCGCAAATAGTATTTTTTGCGACGTTTCATCATAAATAATATTAGATGGTGTTTTTTAAAAGTTATTTTCAATGGGATGGCTCACTCATTGCAAATAACTTAAAAAATAAAAAAATAAAAAAATAAAAAAATAAAAAAATAAAAAATAAAAAATAAAAAAATAAAAAAAATAAAAAAAATAAAAAATAAAAAATAAAAAATAAAAAATAATAATACAAATAAAAAATTGAAACAATATAAAATATGCACTATATGGAACTGTAAATATATAAATTAATAAAAATATTATAAAAATATGTACATTCAAATGTTTATAAAAAAATACATAAATCACTGAGGTGGAGGGGTCATTTGGAGGAGGTAGTGGAGGGAAATTCATACCAAATCCATGAGCCAAGCGTCGCATGTACTTCATCATCTGCTCATGCTGCTGCTCTTACCATTGATGCATCTCCTGCGACTGCTGCTATCGACAAAGCTCCTCCTGCTCCATACACATGGTCTCTATAAGTTCACTCTGAGATCGCAACTGCTCCTCATACTATGCCACAGATGACGATGACTCTCTACGAGCTCCCCTCGAGCTGGACGCAGACATCGTAGTGGTACTATAATAACTCCCAGACATCAATCGAGAGCTGATACTAACAACTAGGCCTTTCTTGAAGGTATACTGGTTTGCCTGTATCCATGTTACGTTATCAAATGCTGCTACATTGGTGGTCTGATCCTCAGTCTCGACCTGACTCTCATCCTGTGTCTAAGAAGTTGTGGCCTCATATGACTCCTTCAATTGAAAATTAAAATTTAAATAGTTTAAATATTATTTTCAGTTAATTTTAAAACTCATAAAAAATTATATTGACCAAAATATGCCATTGGCGACAACCTATAATCTCTCCAGTGACAAGATTGTTGTACATCCTCTTATAAATGTCAAACCCCATAATATTGGAATGTTTGACCACCTATATGAGTATAAAATAAACATTTCACATTTAAAGTTATATAAATTATTAAAAAGTACTTACCATACACTATTGGAAACTTAGGCTATACCTATGGTTTCAAAACGTTTGTATAGGTTGGAAAACCATTGGTATATCCTATACCAACAGTTTTCCAAACCGTTGGGTGTTATGTCATGGGTATAGTTCTATACCAACGGTTATCCACAAACTATTTGTATAGGCCACTGGATATTACACTATACCAATGATTTATTGAAAACCATTGGTATAGATATATTCTAATGGTTTTTCAACCATTGGTATAGATCATGAGCATTTAAACTATACCAAAGGTTTATAAACCGTTGGTATAGAGTTCTCTAGAATTCCATAGAATAGACCCCCACTATTTTTCCCAAAGTGCCTCCAACATTCCATACAACAACCTTCCCTCCTTTTCCCAAATCACAAACATCTAAAAAAACACTACAATACTATATACAGAATTCAAAAAACTAATACAACACCTTCAAATACACTACAATACAATGTACAGAATTCAAAAAACTAATGCAGACAATATACTGAATAATGTATGATTAATTCTGATGTTTAGAAGTCATTCATATCCAATTATTCATGTTATCATTATGAAAAAACACCACATTGGAAAGCACAACATGGCACTTGAGCACAAATTTTATACATATCCATGGAAAGAACAACATTATGGACACATATATAGTTTCTAAATTTCAATTACAGTATACAATTTTTCATATTTGATTATTCACCTATGGGACATATATTCATTTGTTCAAAAATTGTTATCTTTTGATCATAACCATACAAGCATGGAAAAGTAATAAAACTCAACATAAATTTAAATAGTATAATCTGAACTCAACGGAAACAATATAATATTCCTCTATAGTCATTCACTATGTTCAATTAATGGTTTCAACTATTGTGGTGACACATGTATTTTAATAATTAACATTAATTATGTACAGATATGGGGAAGTCTGGGAATATACATCCAACCTGTAATCAATCCATTTCACCCTTGAAAGGTAGGGAGATAATTTGACAATGGAACCCCTAAAAGTTATCCATGTAATTTAATTGAATGAATGATGTAAAGCGTTCAAATGTGTTCCTTGTAAATAAGAATCATTTGGTGGGTTAATCTCATAGTGGATTGACCTAATTTTTAAAAATTGCGAAACACCCCAGCCCTACCAGCATGAATGGTGATTGAGACTAGTGGTGCAATGTGACCTTAGGCATGTCTCCCACTAGTCAAATCATTGAAAAAATCTCAAAATAATAAACATACTCAGAGGATCTAGAGCATCCTTGATCCGCTCTTCAATTAAATATCAGAACACCATTGAGAATATGTAGTATGATAATTCCGCTGATTCCATTATGGGAGAAATGACCTATTGTGACGGGTCATTTGCAATGGGCAGAGTGCCCGTCGCAAATTGTCCATCCGAAGGAACTATTTGCGATGCGATTAGAATCTCGTCGCAAATACTATTAAATAAATGAGTATTTGTGACAAGTAAACAATCCCATTACAAATATTATTGGTGTGCCTTCCCGCCAAAACACGAGAAAGGGTATTTGTGATGGGACTTGGTTCCCGTCGCAAATACCCTCGGTCATGTAAAGGTAATTGCGATAGGTGAATGATCTCGTCACAAATACTTTGTTGATAGTTGATTATTTGTGACAGGACCTGTCACAATTAGTTTTTAACTTCCATATTTATTGTGGGAACTATTTGTGACGGGACACGTCACAAATAATAATAATTGCGATGAGATTAGCCACCCGTCGCAAATACTCTGTCGGCAGGAAAGCATTTGCGATGGGACCCATCGCAATTGGATTTTTAACCGCCGCCTCAAGCATTTATTACGGGTACTATTTGCGATATGGTTCCCATCACAAATAGTCCCGTCACTACTAATCTTACCTATATATACCCCCTGATTTTTTTCTCTCTATTCACCAATTCATCTCTCATTTATTTAGTTTTTCCCTAACCCAGATAGAAGTATAATTTTTTACAGGGAAGAAAATTTTGAAGTTTGCACCATAAAAAAGCTTCATTTTTGAGGTATTCATGTGATGTTTTAAATTTTATTTTATATATTTTATTTTTTATTATATTTTAGTATTATTAATTAGCTGTCATTTGTAAAATTTAGCAGTAATTAGTAAAAAATAGTGATAATTAAAAAAAATAGCGACAAATAGTATTAATTAGCGGTAATTAGTAAAAATAGCGATATATCAATATAATTATTAAAAATTAGTGGTAATTGATAAAAATTAGCAGTAATTAGTAAAAAAATATTAAACTAATAAAAATTAGTAATAATAAGTGATAATTAGCAGTAGTTAGTAATACTTAATGATAATTAGTAATAATTAGCAGTAATTAGTAAAAATTAGCAGTAATTAGTAAAAATTGCTGGTAATTAGTAAAAGTTAGTAGTAATTAGTAAAAGTTAGTAGCAATTAGTAAAAATTAGCAGTAATTAGTAAAAATTAGCGACAATTAGTAAAAATTAGCTGTAATTAGTAAAAACTAGCTATAATTAGTTAAAAATAGCAGAAATTAGATAAAAATTAGTAATAAATATTAATAAATAGTATTAAATAGTAGTAATTAGTAATAATTAGTATTAATTAGTAATAATTATGAGTAATTAGTAGTAATTAGTAGTAATTAGTTATAATTAGGGGTAATTAATAATAAATAGTAATAATTAGTAATAATTAGTAATAATTAGGGGTAATTAGTAAAAAATAGTAATAATTATTAATAATTAGTAATAATTAGTAAGAATTAGTAATAATTAGTTATAATTTGAGGTAATTAGTAAGAATTAGTAATAAATAGTAATAATTAGTAAGAAATAGTTATAAATGGTAATAAATAGTAATAATTAGTAATAATTAGGTGTAATTAGTAATAATTAGTAAAAATTAATAATAATTAGGGGTAATTAGTAATAATTAGTAATAATTAGTAATATTAGTAATAATTAGCAATAATTAGGGATAATTAGTAATAATTAGTATTAATTAGTTATAATTGGTAATAATTATTAATAATGAGTAATAATTTGTAATAATTAGTAATAAATAGTAATAAATAGTAATAAATAGTAATAAATTGTAATAATTGGTAATAATTAGTAATAATTAGTAATAATTAGTAATAATTAGTAATAAATAGTAATAAATAGTAATAATTAATAATAATTAGGGGTAATTAGTATTAATTAGTTATACATAGTAATAGTTAGAAAAAATTAGTAAAAATTAGTAATAATTAGGGGTAATTAGTAATAATCGGGGGTAATTAGTTAAAATTATAGTTAATTAGTAATAATTAGTAACAATTAGTAATAAATAGTAAATAATTTGTAATAATTGCTAATAATTAGTAATATTTAGTAATATTTAGGGGTAATTAGTAATAATTAGTAATAATTAGTAATAATTACTAATAATTAAAGGTTATTAGTAATAATTAGTAATAAATAGTAATAATTAGTAATAAATAGACATAAATAGTAATAAATAGTAAAAATTAGTAAAAATTAGGGGTAATTAGAAATACTTAGTAATAATTAGTAATAATTATTAATAAATATGAGTAATTAGTAATAATTAGTAATAATTGGGGGTAATTAGTAATACTTAGTAATAATTAGTAATTATTAGTAATAATTTATCATAATTAGTAATAATTAGTTATAATTAGTTATAACTATCTATAATTAGTAATAATTTGTATTAATTTGTAATACTCAGTAATAATTAGTATTAATTAGTCATACTTAGTAATAGTTAGTCATAATTTGTAAAAATTAGTCATAATTAGAAAAAATTAATAATAATTAGAGGTAATTAGTAATAATTATAGGTAATTAATAAAATAAGAGTTAATTAGTAATAATTAGTAATAATTAGTAAATAATTAGTAATAACTAGTAATAATTAGTAATAATTAGTAATAATTAGTAATAATTAGTGGTAATTACATGTCAATGATAATTTTTTAATTTTCTACTCTTTTTTTGATCATGTTTTTCTTATATCCAATTAATCATAAAATTTTTATTTATTTTATATTTTTATAGAAATAAGGAATAAGAAAGTTGACAATAATATTTATTACATAATCATGATTGGATAAATCATTATAGGAATTTAAATGATTCGGGCAGAAATCTTGTATATATTGAGGGTGTTAGATATTTTTTTATCATTTAACTCATCAAAAAAAGAATTTTTTTCAGAAGGGACAATTAAGTTTCTATGAAAGAAATGTGATTTGAGGTTTTTTGACACATTTGAAAATTTTGGGTTCATCTATTGTATTTTGGTTTTTGAAAAGAGTGTATTTTTTGGTATCAACATGGTGAATGTAGTTCTGGAGAATATACTAATAATTTGGTTCTAGATCCATCACGGTTTCAAAATTTAGTACATGATGTGACTGGTATATCTTTTCAACAAACTGAAACTCATGATGATATTGATTTAAATCATAAGTTGAAATCACCCTAATTTGATGATTTGTTAATGTCATCTGAGGATGCCTTATATCCTAGTAAAAAGATAGGAAAATTTGAAGTAGTTTCAAAATTTATGGCTATTAAATCAGATAATAGAATTTCAAATAGGTGTTTTAATCAGATATTATCTTTGGTTAAAGCACTATTACCTGAAGGAAATGTGTTTCCTATAAATTTCTATGAGAGAAAGAGGCTGGTTTGTAATTTGGGTCTTGGTTATCATAAGATTAATGTATGTTAAAATGACTGCATCTTATATCATGGTGAAAAAGAATCTTTAGTTATTTTTCCTACATGTGGAAGATTGAGGAACAAAGAAGATCAAATAGGGAAGTCTGGATTGATTCTTATAAAACAGTTGAGGTATTTCCTGCTTACACCTAGATTGCAACATTTTTATATCCTAGAACACAACATCATCGATGTCATGGCACAAAACCAATATTTCAACTAGTAAAAAATTAAATCATCCTAAAAATGGTGATTCATGGAAACATTTTGATTAAGTACAACCATATTTTTCTTTAGAAGCTGGAAACGTGCAATTTGGTTTTTCTACTGTTGGTTTAGGTCCATTTGGTTCTTATGGCAGTCAATATTCTTTTTGGGCATTCTCTATAATTATATACAATTTACCTCCTTGGATGTTGATGAATGAACCATATATCTTTTTAACATTATTAATTCTAGGATATCTAAAAATAATATCAAAGTTTATTTGAATCCTTGATTGATGAATTAAATTTATTGTGGAATAATGGTGTTAGTACATATGATGTTGTTATGAAAAAAAAATCCTAATGAAAGTTGCATTGATGTGGAAAATTAGTGACTTCCCAGCATATGGAATGTTATTTGGCTGGAGTAAAAATGGTCCAAAATCATATCCATACCATATGATAGATAATAAATCATTTATGCACATCAATGGAAGAAAACCTTTTTTTCGACTTTCATCGCAAATTTCTTCCAATCGATCATCCTTTTAGGAGGAACATAAATCATTTCAGAAAAGGTACAATTGAAAGAGATGGAACTCCAACAATGATCTTAGGTATTAAGTTAAAAACTATTATCTCTTTATTACCTCCCGTTACATTTGGACTAACTATAAACCAATAGAAAATAGATGGATTTAGGGAAGAACACAATTGGATAAAAAGAAACATTTTTTTGGGATATTCCATATTGGTATGATTTCTTAGTCTTTTACATGTTGGATGACATTTATATTGAGAATAATTATTTTGAAAATATATTTTATACATTTTTGGACACACCTGATAAGACCAAAGATAATGTAAAGGCATGATTAGATCTTGACCAAATTTGTAGGCAACTAGAACTTGAACTGTTTGAAAATATCAGATCACAAAAGTTAATGAATACAAAAGCATCTTATATAGTTTCCAAAGAAAATAATTTATTATTTTTTCAATGGATTAAAAATTTTATGCTTCCAGATGGTTACATTTACAATTTGGAAAGATTTTCAGAAATGTTCCTATTACCAGATTAAAAATTCATGATTGTCTTATTATAATAGAAATAATTCTACCAATTGAATTTAGAGGTTTTTTGAATTAAATGATTTGTTATGTGAAAATAGAAATATCATATTTTTTTTGAGACATTTGTGTGGTGACAACAGACTATGATTCACCTGGTAGACTACAAGAAGATGTTGTTTTAATTTTATGTAAATTGGAAAAAATTTCCCACAGGCTTTCTTTGATTCGATGGAACATTTGATATACCCATTCGAGGGATAAATGCAGAAATTAAAGAAAAAGGTACATAACAAAGTATTGTTTGAAGGATAAATTTTAGAATATTATTTGTAGGAAGAAATTTCTTTCTTCTTTGCTCATTATTTTCAATTTTAATATCCATCAAAATATAACTACATGGGCTGAAACGTGGTAAATGTTGATGATGAAATGAGAAATCAATTATCAACTTTTAATCCACCCAAATTTGTCTTTGGTGGAGTTCATGAATGATGGATTTTAGCTGATGAAAATCACAAGACTCATACATATGTTCTACTCAACTATAAAGAAATGACGCCATTTATACTATGAGTGCCCATATAATTTATTCTATATTTTCTATATAAATTAATATTATTTTATTTATATATTATATGATAATCATATCAAGAAATAGTTTCAAAAAATTATAGTATCTTCTCTTTAAGAATGTTGGAAAAATAATTATTCCTACTCGTTTCAGAAACTGGTAAAGTAAAATTTTTATGGTTTAACGTATAAAATCGATTTATTACTTGTTATGTTGATTTTTTTTCAAATTTTAAGGTATCTAAACATGATAATAAAATTGATAATTGATTGTGTGTATTGGGTAACCCACCATCCAAAATGGTTAAATCTTATAATTCATATGTGTTGAATGGTTTTCAATTTCATATATGTGTATATGAAGAATAAAAAACAATGAATAATGCTGTTTTCTTGAGAGGATATCATTATAGTGAAAGTGAAATAGAATTTACGACATGTTGGAGGAAATAATTGAACTATGTTATATGGGAAAAAATTATGTAATGATGTTTAAATGTCATTGGTTGGATACTAATAGAGTATTTAATATTCATCCATTCCATGGAATCATTGATATTAAATATAAAATCCTTCTTGCAATTAATGAACCATTTTTATTTGATAACCAAGAACATAAAATTTATTATGAAAATTATTGTACTAATTCAAGCGAGTTGAATGATTGGTGGAGCATAATAAAAACAAAACCTCTTGAAAATCAATTTATTCAAACTGAATGTCATTCTACCGAAGTGAAAGGAATTGAAATTTTTAATAGAAAACACAAAATCCATCTTTTCCCTAAAGAGAAATGAATATCAATGATGACACCCTGCAATTATGGGTTGATGGATGAAATGATGTTATTGATGTAACAAGTGGATATGAAATAGAAAGAGATGATGAAGATAAAACTCCCATGGAAATTGATGATATTGAGGAGTAATATGAAGATATTGATAGCATCATATACGGAGATGAGAATGAAGATTGACACAATTAAATACTAGTTATATTCATAAATTATATATATCCACACATAATAATTGTTTTTAGTCATTTGTTTATAATAGTCATTTTGTGTTACAGATGGATGAAAAACATTTCTCTAACATCATTCGTTAATTGGATGATGTTGTACTACCAGATGAAGAGCCTGAGGGTACATCATCTGACACTCATACAACTGGTGATCCAGCAATGAATCGGATGGGTCGTGGCCTTGTGAGATTTATGATTCCTAACCCTATCCCCAAGTGATGTCCACATATTTAGTTTGATGCAAACATACAGAGGTATGTTTAGTTGTGTATTTTAGTTAGTTTTCATTAATTTTCATTAATTTATTTATATAATAATTGTTTTATTAGTTGTTTTATTTTTTCAAATATTTTTGAATATAGAAGTTGGACAGGGAAGTGCTATATTGCAGAATTATTTTTATGGAGCATGGGTTACATGAGATCAGATTCCCATTGATACTCAACACCGTATGTTTGATCATTGGATGGTACATAAATAAATATAGTTATTTTTAAATTTATTTAATTAATAACATGATATTATTAATTATTTGTAGGTTTTATGGTATCGTTTTAATGATAGCATGCGATAATATATCCGGGAGGCATGGTAGGTTAGTATGCGTGATTATTTTCATCAATTTTTTCACAATCTGAGGAGGAAAAAAATACGGAAAGTTGGAGTCATAGATTTTGATCAGTCTTGCTGCTCTCACCAACCAGATTACATATCATCTCAGGTTTGGGATAGATTATGTTTATATTGTATGGGAGCTACTTTTAATAGGATGGGATCATTAGGTCAATAGAATCGGGGTAGACAGGAGGTGACATATCGAGCTGGTGGTCATACATTCAGTACGCATCAATAATATTTATAAGGTACTTTTTTTAAATAATTTATATAATTTTAAATGTAAACTATTTATTTTATACTCATATAGAAATTTGAACAACCTGATATTATAGAGTTTGACATTCATAGGAGTATGTACAATGATCCTATCACTAGAGAGATTATAAGTGGTCGCCATCATCATATTTTGGTTTTGTATAATTTTTTTTGAGTTTTAAAATTAACTGAAAATAATATTTTAACTATTTTAATTTTAAATTTCAATTGAAGGAGTCATATGAGGACATAACTTTTCAGACACAGGCTGAGAGTCAGGCCGAGATTGAGGATCAAACCTCTAGTGCAACAAGATTTTATGGTGTAACATGAATGCAGGTGACTCGGTATGCCTTCGAGAAAGACCAAGTTATTGATATCAACTCTCGATTGATGCCTGTGAGTTATTATGGTATCGCTACGATGTCTCTATGCAGCTCGAGAGGAGATCATGGAGATTCATTATCATCTGATACACAATATGAGGAGCAACTGTGAGCTCAGGGTGAGCTTATAAAGACCATGCATAGGGAGTAGGAAGAGCTTCATCGACAACAACAACAGTAGGAGGAGACGAGTCGATGGTAGTAGCCTCAACATGAGCAGACGATAGAGTACATGCGACGTCTGACTCAAGGTTTAGGGATGAAGTTCCCTCCACCAACTCATCCATCTCTTCCAGATGACCCCTCAGTGATTAATATACTTCTTCTGATAAATATTTGAATATAATTTTTTTAATATTTTTATTAGTCCATATATTTACATTTCAATATAGTGCATTTTTTATATTGTTGTGAATATTGTGTTTTTTTATTTTAATATTAATATTTTATTATTTTATTATTTTATTATTTTTTAATATTGTTTCAAATATTGTGTTTTTTATTATTTTATTATTTTAATTATTTTTTTATTAATTTTATTTGTTTTTATTAATTTTATTTTTTAATATTTTAATATTTTTTTATTCTTATTTTATTAAACTTTATTAATATTAATATTAATTTTTTATTTTTTATTTTTTATGTTTTTTATGACGGGTTCTTAATCCCATCGCAAATACTTATTTACGTTGGACCCATTGCAAAATGTTTTTTTAAAACCCAACTAAACTTTTAGCAACGGACCGTCACAAAAAAACTTTTTGCGACACTATTTTTTGTAATGGGTTATTTGTGATGGGACCCCATCGCAAATGATTCAATTTCTAGTTGTGTCAATTTCTTGTAAATCGTATAGGTGTTAACCCATATAATAAATCCTATGATTCATTTCTTTCTTATTGGTTTGATGGTGTAACTATCTAATCTGAGCATGGCTCTATCAATATAGTAACTCTCAGCGTATTCTTATGGGTTATTTGGGATCTTAAAAATGATTTTATGCTATATGGAAATCACTATGTGTTTAGAATTACTCATAAACTAAATATGTTGATTAAAAAATAGACACTATTTCCAATGGCACATCAAAATGGACCAGTTTCTTTGGTATCAGTGTTATCTGTTTAGCCAAAGTGAGGTTCACTTGCCACTGGGTCAGTTGGTTCCCTCTAGTATATTTCCTAAAACATACCTCTGATGGATATTTTTTGAATTTCATTATAAACTAAAGTGGTATTATTCATGAATGGAATAATGGGGTAGTGTTGTCCTAATGTACATACAAAAGTAAAGGTAGTTTTCTCTAATAGGAAGCTCACACCATGTTGATTTGTCTGATTGATTCCAAGACTAGGAATATTATTCACTTAATGGTAGATTGTATCTTATCATTAATAATTAATTTCATTCAAGGTACATATTAGGAAAACTATTCTATAATGTTTATCAATTTAGAATGCAAACAATTCCTTTATCAAAATACAATTCATTAAAAATATTTGGATTGAGTGAAATATGGTGGTGGATTTGATATCTTTCAAAGGAGTTTAATCCATTCCTTATACTATTTTTTCATCCATTGTACATTTAACTATTTATTATAATTTAGTGGTAGCCAATAACACTCCATAAATCTATTTTTTAACTCTTAATAAAATAATTAATACTTTTCCCCTTTGTGTAACCTAAGAAGTATTTTAAGGCGCTTCTTCCAAAAACATTTGTTTCTTTTGTGATGATTCGTTAATTTTTAGATAAAATTATATAAATTAAATATACAAAGTCATTATGAGTAATTTAAAACCATATGAAAAAATTTGAAAAAACCCACATACAATATATATCATCTGAGAAATAAGCCTATCTAGACAGAGTATAAAAATGACTCTTAATTTTTTCAACTATGGTATTATCTCAGTATGTAATGGTGATGGAGAAGTTAGATAAAAAAATATCAAGTACCATTTATCATACTTGATTCAACTGCATAAATAGATGATATTTGAAGTATTATGTATGATTTTTTAATCTTTAATTTTTAAATGGGAGTCCACAACATCCAAATAGTATTGCATTTTCTAGTCTAAGTGAAGAATTGGAGGGTCTAGATACATAGGTTTCCCAATCTATTTCAATATCACCCTTTTGGAAAACCTATACAATGTATTTGATTTAATTCACTCATCTATTAATTAATTAATCTATCCTATGTTCAAAAACATAAAGGATTCTATTCTCTATTTTATTCTGCCTAACTTACCGGTATACTATTATGTTCAAAAACATATATAATAGTATCACTCACACCATATCCTTTCATACAACCTCGGTGATATTTCTTACCTAACTTTTTCAAAAAAAAATCCATCATACCTAAAGTGATAAATGTCCTCTATGTCTCTTACCCTTGAAGGGTATCCAAAATCATCATTTTTAAATGATATATTAGTGTGATTAATTTTAAAAATTAAAATATTCAAATTATATTAGTAATTAATTTCATATATTATTTTTAGATACTTATTTTTATGGATCTATAAGGGTTTTATCATTTTAATTGATCATTCCATTTTCAATTTTTCTTGGTGAGAGGGGGTTGTTATAGGAGTAAAAAAACCAATTCAAAATTAATACTAGGTTGTGGTTAAAATACATCAAACAATCCAAAAAATATTTTCTCCTCTTGTAAAGGATACCCTCTTGATAAAACATGAACCATTAAAAAAAATTAGTTAAGATATGTTACTATTATATAATCCAAAAACGTAAATTTAATTTTTTTTCCAATTATCCTCTAATCATGATATAATATAAAAATTCATGATGAACTTTGAAGAACCATGAGAGTCTTAAACTGCATCTCTTTTGGGTCATGACAAAAAGGCAGAGACTACCATGCTTGCAACTATATTTTCAAAACAAATCCAGCTGTTAATCACTAAAGAGAGGATAAGAATATTCTATCTAGTGGTATATTAACAAGGGAAATATATATTTAAATGTAGAGTAACCGTGAGATTTTATTAAGAATACCAACTCATACCCCCTAAAAATTTACAAAAAAATAAAAGTATACAATAAAAAGAATGAGGTGCAACATGTTTTCACCAATACATGTAGAAAAATAATTCATTAAAAGCCACAAAGCTCAGTTGTCCTCCATAGTAATTACCAGTATGATTTAAAATAATTATAACATAAAATACAATCATAAAATACTTTAATATAGATGAAAAATATCTATGGGAGTTCCTTATGCATAACCTCCATTTCATGTATCCATTTACACAGCTGGATGTTTCTGCCTCTCCCTTTCAATTTAAGTCTTTGATGAATATAAAAAATTACATTAGAGGCCATACAATACCTATAAAATAAATATTAAATCCAAAAAAAGCCTGCCTAGGTGTCATCCAAGAAAAAAAAAATTAATACTTTAAATGGAAATTCACACAAAAATCAGCATCAGTCCTTTACCTTCATTAAAAAAATGGTCAAAACCATAATTGTAACGCCCCAACCCTAGAAGGCCAGAGTCGGTGCATTATTAGGTATTATTGGCATGATAAAAAAAGGTAAAGTCTCTAAAGACCGATTAGTTTAGTAGCCTTGGAAGTACTATATACATTCATAAGGTTTACATTACATCATAAAATGGAAAACTACAACAACATTGTTTCTATAGACAACACTGAGATCCCATAGTCTATCCATGTAGTTCAGTCATAATATACTTCTTCGCATCCTGGAAAAAATATAACATATAAAGGGGTGAGCTCAGATGCTCAGTACGGATAACAATATAGCAGAAACTTTCATAAATAAGCATAAACATTTAAGGCAATGTATAGAACTAAAACAAAGTCCTTTTAAACTTGAACTTCAGCATAATATGGGAAAGATAAAATAAAATAACTCCATATACTTATTCACATGGATATTATAGTAGTCGAATAATAACATGCAATATCAATAGCCACTTTCATAATGATGGAATGCATAATGCCAGACTATCATAACCACATAGTCAAGGCCTTGTTCCAAGACTACAAATAAGATTTTGTCGAGGACTTGTGCCAAGACAATAGTTTGTCTCATGAGACATACCGATGCATCAAGGAGCTATAGCAAGCTCCACCCGTCACTTACTAAGTCAAATGCATTCCTCATATGAAATGTTTGAAACATAATTTGAACATTCGTATTAAAACTAGAATATGAAATGTCAATACTTTATCCACAAACCATGAACGTTATAAAAATAGCACATCCACAGGCAAACATAAATCATTCAATAAAATATGGAAGATGGTATTGTAACAGATTAACCTCAATCAAGAATAATGAAGGATATTGACATAGATGAAAATAATCATCAAATCTATTTGAGATAAATATCCCCCTTTTTCTTGAAAACATTTAAAAGTCACACTATTTGTCAAGAAGCTGTATAAAAATAGATTTTTGAATAAAAGTGTTCCATACCAATTTGATACTTTTAAAAATAATTTTAATTTAAAAGCTTTAATGTACATATAAATAAATCCTTAAATTTTTTTTTAAAACATGGAAATTAAAGAGAAATATTTAGAATAATAAATATTTAAAACATTTAAAATGATATTTTAGTTAGAGCTTCTAACCAAAAGAGAGACACTTCAATACAAATAATTGAGGTAATAAAAACTTTATAATATCATGAGAATAAAGGGATTCATGATATACTATGTCAAAGTACATTATATACACCATATAAAAGTGAATTGGTGTATAACAACAAAGAAGTCTCAATGGAATGTAAATTGAGATGAAATCTATTATAAATACTGTATCCTTAGGTTAAGGATAAATCAACGACAAAATTATGTGTGACAAATATAAATAAACTCAATATTATTGGATATTCAGTGTAAATAAATCAGAGGATATTCACACATATTCTTTTAAAAACAACACCAAGGAATTGGATGTTTAACACAATAAATGGAGATTGAGTTAAAATTACTCTTATCAAGTTCATATCAATGACTTGAGAATTTATCAAAGGAGTGATTATGTGTATCAAAAGTATATACACAGAAAGGGGAGTGTAAATTACTACACAAATAATAAATAGTGATTCCACACATAATCATGGAGTAAAATTATGGATGAAGTATGCATAAATCCGAATGAGTGGAAATTGAAATTTGAAATTCCCTTACCGATTTGGTAACTTATGAAACATAAATCCCATGAAAGATGGATCATAAAATGGAGATGTAATTACTCATAAATTAAAGTACATTACACAAAGAATACAATCATTGGGAAGTACATACACCACATAAAAGTAAATAGTGGCAGTATGGCATGAATCTCACTGAAATAGGAAGTGAGATGAAAACCCTTACTTCATTGTAATCAATCAAGTCGTATGGCCAAAAGTTAATAAAAAACAAATGAATCAAAGAATAACATGAATATAAATAGAATCATGATAATATATATATATATATATATCCAATGATAGTACACAATACACCACATTTAATAAA
This sequence comes from Viscum album, assembly GCA_963277665.1. Classification (NCBI taxonomy): domain Eukaryota; kingdom Viridiplantae; phylum Streptophyta; class Magnoliopsida; order Santalales; family Viscaceae; genus Viscum; species Viscum album. Next base: position 1,777,186,784 of record OY728143.1, on the reverse strand, counting down.
AAAGTGGCGAATAATGGAAATCTCATGGAATTAAAAGTGAGATAAGAAACCTCTTAATTTGGAATTTTAATTGGTCGATGTTAGGTTAACCTAATCCATAATGGTGAAATAATTGTTATTAAATTATTCAATAATAATATACATTAATATGATATCATATATGATCTTTTAATATTGCTTTGTTAATAATATTTTAGTATTATCATCGTTTCTGGTGTTACCTGATTCATTTTCCTTTATATGCTTTGTTTCGTAAGTAGTGTTTGTTATGAATAGGATGTATCTTATTAATATTCAGAATTATATTAAGTCTTTAAACATTATTTTTAATCATATAATGAAAATTAGTCTTGAATGGATTATGATGGGGAATGAATCTCATCGCGTTCGTGGAGACGGTAATCCGTACGTATGCACGAGCGAAAATATCATTATTTTGATATTAAAAAAATATATAATTGGATGGTATATAATATATAAAAAATCACTATCATTATATATTTATTATTTACTTCAATTACACATGATTATTATACAAATCCAAATAATAATATATTGAATAACAATTACACCACGACGTGGAGTCGGTAAGCCGTGCGTACGCACATATGGTGACATGTCATTCAAAAGATGGATAGAATAATGAATATGGTTGTACCATAATTATAATAACATCACAATGTATAAAATATACTTTATTTATTATTTCAGAATGTAAACAATAAAGAAAGTGAAAGTGGAAGAAGAAAGGAACTTGAAAGAGGTGATGAAATATTTACCTCTTCTTCGGGTTCTTCCTTTTGATTTAATCAAAAGTGCTCCATAGGTTGGCTTTCTGACTAAAGGAAAGCCTCTAGGATGAATGGGGGATTGTTGAGAGGGTATTTTGGTAGAGGTTGGATGAGACAAAAGGGTTTTAAGGTGTTAAATTGACAAAAGGGGGAGTGCCCTTTTATAAGAGGTGTGAGGGGCACCTTAGGAAAATCTAGAAATATTATTTTATAATAAAATCATTTTTGGTTTCTAGTGGCTCACAAGTGGATTATTTTTTCACCCCTTTCTTATGTTTAATTTTATCGAGGCCTTGTGCCAAGACACTAGCTTGTCTCATGAGACCTACCGATGTATCGAGGAGCTATAGAGGGCTCCACCCGTCACTTACTAAGTCTAATGCATTCCTCATATGAAAAGGTTGAAACATAATCTGAACATTCATATTAAAACTAGCATATGAAATGTCAATACTTTATCCACAAACTATGAATGGTATAAAAATAGCACATCCACAGGAAAACATAACTCATTCAATACAATATGGAAGATTGTATTGTAACAGATTAACCTCAATCGAGAATAATGAAGGATATTGAAATATATGAAAATAATCATCAAATCTATTTGAGAGAAATATCCCCCTTTTTCTTGGAAACATTTAAAAGTCACACTATTTGTCAAGAAGCCATATAAAAATAGATTTTTGAATCAAAGTGTCCCATAACACTTTGATAATTTTAAAAATAATTTTAATTTAAAAACTTTAATGTCCATATAAATAAATCCTTAAAACCATTTTTAAAACATGGACATTAATGAGAAATATTTAGAATAATAAATCTTTAAAACATTTAAAATGATATTTTAGTTAGAGTTTCTAACCAAAATAGATACACTTGAATACAAATAATTGAGGTAATAAAAACTTTATAATATCACGAGAATAAAGGGATTCATGATATACTATGTCAAAGTACATTATATACACCATATAAAAGTGAATTGGTGTATAACAATAAAGAAGTCTCAGTGGAATGTAAATTGAGATGAAATCTCTTATAAAGACCGTATCCTTAGGTTAAGGATAAATCAATGAGATAATTATGTGTGAAAAATATAAATACACTCAATATTATAGGATATTTAGTGTAAATAAATCAGAAGACATTCACACATATTCTTGTAAAAACAACACCAATGAATTGTATGTTTAACTCAATAAATAGAGATTGAGTTAAAATTACTCTTATCAAGCTCATATCGATGACTTGAGAATTTATCAAAGGAGTGATTATGTGTATCAAAATTATATCCATATAAAGGGGAGTGTAAATAACTACACAAATAATAAATAGTGATTCCACATATAATCATGGAGTAATATAATCAATGAAGTATGCATAAAGCTGAATGAGTGGAAATTAAAATTTGGAATTCCCTTACCAGTAACTTACGAAACATACATCCCATGAAATATGGATCATAAAATGAATATGTAATTACTCATAAATTAAATTACATTACACAAATAATACAATAATTGGGAATTAAATACACCACACAAAATGAAATACTGGCAGTATGACATGAATCTCACGAAAATAGCAAGTGAGATGAAAACCCTTACTTCGTTGTAATCAATCGAGTCGTATAGAAAAAAGTTAATAACAAAAAAATTAATCACAGAATACCATGAATATAAATAGAATCATGATAATATATATATATATATATATATATCCAATGACAGTACACAATACACCACATTTAATAAATAAGTGGCGAACAATGGAAATCTCACGGAATTGAAAGTGAGATAAGAAACCCCTTACTTTGTACTTTTCCTTGGTCTATGGTAAGTTAACCTCCTGTATAATGGTGAAATAATTGTTATAAAATTATACAAGAATCATATACATTAATATTATATCATATATGTTCTTTTAATATTACTTTGTTAATAATATTTTAGTATTATCGTCTTTTCAGGTGTTAACTGATTCGTTTTCCTTTATTTGATTTTTTCCATAAGTAGTGTTTGTTATGAATAGGATATATATAATTAATATTGAAAATTATATTAATTCTTTAAACATTATTTTTAATCATATAATGAAAATTAGTCTTGAATAGATTATGATGGGGAATGAATCTCATCGCGTTCGTGGAGACGGTAATCCGTACGTACGCACGAGCGACAATATCATTATTTTGATATTAAAATAATATATAATTTATGGTATATCATATAAACAGAATCATTATAATGTTATATAAATTATTTACATCAATTACACAACATTATTATACCCATCCAAATAATAATGTATTGAATAACAATTACACCACGACGTGGAGACGGTAAGCCGTACGTATGCACGTATGGTGACATGTCATTCAAAAGATGGATAGAATAATGAATATGGTTGTACCATAATTATAATAACATCACAGTGTATAGAATATACTGGAGTTATTATTTTAGAATGGAAACAACAAAGAAAGAGGAAGTGGAAGAAGAAAGGAACTTGAGAGAGGTGATGAAATATTTACCTCTTCTTCGGGTTCTTCCTTTTGATTTGATCAGAAGGGCTCCATAAGTTGGATTTATGACTAAATTAAGGCCCCTAGGATGAAAGTAGGATAGTTGAGAGGGTATTTGGGTAGAGTTTGTCTGAGAAAAAAGGCTTTGAAGATGTGAATTTGAGGGAAGGGGGAGTGTGCTTTTATAAGAGGGGTGAGGGGAACCTTAGGAAAAGCTAGAAATATTATTTTATAATAAAATAATTTTCTTTTTCTAATGGATAAAAAGTGGATTATTTAAAGAATAATGTGGGTATGGGTATAAAACCACTCATACAATAGGTTTTAGACAGGTTTGGGTCACTATATTATCCTTATATTTTAGATTTAACTCTTAGTTAAATAGTTTGACATTTACCATGTCACTTTGTATTTTTATATTATATGGTTAATAAACTTACTATATACTTTCAAGATAACACCAAGTGGTTCATTAATGATAAAAATATCATTATATATGTCTTTTGGTTGATCCTTAGATTTTTAGGAATAGAATATCAATTAATAATATAATATTTGTTTTAAAAACTCTTTTATGTCAATTTTGACACTATTTGGTATTTTGTTTTTGATAAATTCATAACAGCATTATTACTTCTAATAAAATTCATCTAAACAACCCTAATATGTCATATTAACCTAGAAAATTAGTTTAATTCATAAAAGTCTCAAATTACATTTATTTAAATATTTATAATATCAATTATTTTAATATTTCATTAATTAGGTAATTACTACATCCTCATTGTGTCATAAATAAATTAAATTATTTATAGTCTAAAAAATATAAATAAAATACCATTATATAAGAAATAGTTTTATTTTTATAATGAATATTTATATTCTAATTTATCTTATGTGTAACCCTACATTAAAAATGTTTTAGTTATTAAACTTTGATTTTAACTCTTTTTACTATTCTTTGAATTAAATAATAATAAATGTTCTAGTCTAATCCAAGTGGACCAAAGAGGTTAATATTTTATTCCTAAGGTTTTTTTTGGTCGAATTATACTTATTCAATATAATTAGGACATGTGTTAGGGTAATAATAATATCATTTTTACCCTTAATTACCATATTTACTTTTAACCGTGGTAAATAAATGTAAAAACTTACTATTCACCAAAAAATATTTTTATCTTATTGAACCAAATTTACTCGTTGATATTAACCATGTCTCTCGAATTTTTGAAATTCAACTCACATAAGTGGTAAAATTAAGTTTTATGTAAATTTTCAAATACTCCTAGGAGGTGGGTAAAAGACGGTGAAAAGTTCAATAAAATTTTTATATATCTAAAATTATTATAAAATAACTCTAATGAATTACATTGAACATATATATATTTTATGTATCTATTTTGACCTAAAATAAATTTAAATATTATAAATAATTATTTAAATAAAAATTCTGTTTTAAACTATAACTCACTGTTTTTCACTATTTATTAAAAATTGAAGATTTTTAGAAAAATACCAAAAATTCACCCTAAGCTAATTTCGATATTAAGAATCCAAAAATGAAGTCCATTTTGAAATATATAATTTATAAAATTTCAAAAAGTGGGTATTACTATTCATAAAGGCTTCTTTGATTGGTTGTGGTGTGTTAGAATTCGAAGTTGCGTACAATACACACTACTGTATTATTCAAAGAGAAGCATACCGTGGAAGATTGTGTTACATTCTTCCCCAATTTTGGAAATTGCATTCTCACAATTTTTATAATTGGGATTGGGAATATAATTGAAAGTCCCACATCAGAAAAAGAGTCAATAAAATTATCACTTTAAATGAAAGAAAGAGAAGTGCAAAGGTCACCCAAGATAACCCATACTAGGATTCCATGTAGGAAAACATGGATATGGAAGATAAACTAAGTGTCAAGTTCTGATGGAGACGGATAGAAAACATGATCATGATAAAGTTAACATCAAGAAAACCAAAAAATTGTGATGGGACAAACGGTCATTATTTTCCCAATAGGAAAAGTAAATAGACAATGTTTTTTTGTTTTAAGTTACATTTCATAAAGATGAGGAATTTATTTATGAGATTGACTAAGAACATAAAGAGATATACTTACTTTTTATGTAGAGTTTCATTCTTTAATAAATTTCTACCACTAACTCATTTTTTTTCAAATAATGAGTATTCAAGATGACTTGGTCACATCGGAAGAGCTAGAATCAACTTCTAGTTAATCTCATGATCCACAAAGGATAAACTATATATTTACCTTGTCTTTAGAGATTAATCAAAACCAAAATGGTTAGTACAAGATCAGATGATCCCCCAAAAGGATATTCCTTTAGAGAAAGATACATTAATCTTAATTTCTAAAATTAAACCAACAATACCCCAAAGTTAAATAAATACCATTTAATAAAAAATTTTCCTTAAAATCATTCAATATAATCCAAACTAATATTGAAACCCAAAACATATAAGAATTTGGTTATGTATTCTTCCACGTTAAATTGTATCTCCAAATGAAATCGACTAATCTTAAAGTCACATACTTAAAAGTAATTAACCCAATCACATATTCTCTATTATAGGATAATCATTTCCATAGATAACCCAAATCACTATAAATCCACAATAAAAACATAGATAAAAATTCAACATTACTCCTCAAATGAAATCCCATAGTATTATATTTTACTTAGGCATATAGTTTTCCCAATAGAGTGAACATCTTCCAAAATAACATTTATCACTTAATCACCAAATCATTTTCCTATACTAAGGGTATTAATTTGATAAGACATAAGATCCCAAATCAACTTATTATTGATCAATAAAATCATTTAACTAAAAATAATTAGTCACACTAACCAGGGACTTCACGTAGTCTAGTGGTAGGCGATAAATCCCAACCGTACTCTGGTTGTGGGTTCGATTCTCACAGCTTTGTCCGACGTGATAGGTTGTCACACGGTCTGCGTGTTGTCACACGGTCTATGTATTATATCATACCTTTCATTTTAATCCCAAAATATAATAACTTGTAATTGCCTCAAACCTAATGATCATATAAAACCAAATGGTTATTTATAACTATATCCACAAGAGGAAATATAATTCTTCCTCAAATATCATTTTCACATGACAAACTGCAGGGTTACAAATACAAGAGAAAATTATTCCAAAGTACTCCCATCAACAAGAAGCACTAATACTTTTAAACATTTCTCCAACCATTTATTTCCACATAGCTTCTTCTTTGATCAAGAAAATATCCTATAGAATAGGGAATTCACTCGGGTAATGGTCAGGTCCCCTAAATTTATAGCAAATGACTATAAATAGATTCTTGGGACCATTTTTATTTTCTTCCATAGTACTCTTCATTTTTCCTCAGAAATTATTTACTTTATGTCCTTCTTTCCCACACGTAAATAATTTCTTTGTTCCATTGAGTCACTTTACTGGGTGTATCCTTCCACATTTCCTGCATGATGGAAATTGAGGATTCTTTTATCTATGGTCTCCATTGCTTGAGCTCTTGTCATTCATCACCTTTCTCTTCTTTATTGAGTCTGGGAGTTAGTTAATATATATGTTGTTGATCATATTTTTGGAAAACGGATTTGGCATGAACATAATATCTTTTACGCCTATCAACATTCCATTTTTTTGCTCATTTACACCATCATTCCCACCTTTTACATCATGATCAAAGTTACTATGACTTCCAGGGAATCCATCCATTGACTAAAAACAGAAAGAATTGTGTGAGTAACAGTAGTCATAAAATCATTTAGAGAATATCATGACACCATATTTTCAATTTGAAACACCTTAGGCATAACCAATATCATTTATTCTCATCTTATATTAAAATACTTCAAATAGGTTTGTAAAGAAAATGTAAATTATCCAAAGCATATCCCCCAAGAGTGTCTTAACCAAGAGTGCAACAAGACCCGTTGTCGTGCACCAGTTCCCGTTCAAGTCTAGCTCAAAGTGGTGTTTTCAGGTTTTACCCCTAGGTACATCTGTGCTAGAGCCGCCTCTACCTACTCATATCCAGAAAGAGATGTATTTCTTGGAAAAATTAGAAAATCTCTACAATACCAAAATTTTAGAAAGTTTTTCTATACTAATCCTCAAATTCTATCTTATGTCTATGTGCTCTAATCAGAGTTTATCTAAATCTAGTTTCCAAGGTTTGTACTAAACTTCATCTGATACCAATTGTAACCCCTTGAACCCAGAATCCTAGAGTCGGTGCATTATTATGTATCATTGGAATGATCACAAAATATCAAGTCTCAAAAGACCGAGTAGTTTAGGAGCCTTGTAAGTACTAGATACATTCATAAGGTTTACATTACATCATAAAATGGAAAACTACAACAAAATTGTATCCATAGACAACACTGAGATCCCACAGTCAATCCCTGCAGGTTAGTCATAATATACTTCTTCACATCCTGGGAAAAATAAAACATAGAAAGGGGTGAGCTCAGATGCTCGGTAAGGATAACAATATAGTGGAAACTTTCATAAATAAGCATAAACATTTAAGGAAATGTATAGAACTAAAACAAAAGCCTTTTAAACTTGAACTTCAGTATAATATGGAAAAGATAAAATCAAATAATTATATTTAATTATTCACATGGATATTCTACTAGTTGAATAATCACATGCAATATCAATATCCACTTTCATAACGATGGAATTCATAATGCCATGCTTTCATAACCACATAGTCAAGGCCTTGTTCCAATACTAAAAATAATATTTTGTCGAGGCCTTGTGGCAAGACACTAGTTTGTCTCATGAGACCTACTGATGTATCGAGGAGCTATAGCAGGCTCCACATGTCACTTACTAAGTCCAATGCATTCCTCATATGAAAAGGTTGAAACATAATCTGAACATTCGTATTAAAACTTGCATATGAAATGTCAATAATTTATCCAAAAACCATGAATGGTATAAAAATAGAACATCCACAGGAAAACATAACTCATTCAATACAATATGGAAGATTGTATTGTAACATATTAACCTCAATCGAGAATAATGAAGGATATTGACATAGATGAAAATAAGCATCAAATCTATTTGATAGAAATATCCCCTTTTCTCTTGAAAACAATTAATAGTCACACTATTTGTCAAGAAACCGTAAAAAAAATATTTTTGAATCAAAGTGTCCTATACCACTTTGATACTTTTAAAAGAAATTTTAATTTAAAAACTTTAATGTCCATATAAATAAATCATTAAAACCATTTTTAAAACATGGACATTAATGAGAAGGATTTAGAATAATAAATCTTTAAAACATTTAAAATGATATTTTAGTTAGAGTTTCTAACCAAAAGAGAGAAACTTGAATAAAAATAATTGAGGGAATACAAACTTTATAATATCATGAGAATAAATGGATTCATTATATACTAGGCCAAAGTACATTATATGCACCATATTAAAGTGAATTGGTGAATAACAACAAAGAAGTATCAATGAAATGTAAATTGAGATGAAATATCTTATAAAGACCGTATCCTGAGGTTAAGGATAAATCAACAAAATAATTATGTGTGAAAAATATAAATACACTCAATATTATTGGATATTCAGTGTAAATCAATCAGAGGACATTCACACATATTCTTTTAAAAACAACACCAATGAATTGGATGTTTAACTAAATAAATGGAGATTGAGTTAAAATTACTCTTATCAAGTTCATTTCAATGACTTGAGAATTTATCAAAGGAGTGATTATGTGTATAAAAAGTATATCCACATAAAGGGGATTGTAAATTACTACAAAAATAATAAATAGTGATTCCACACATAATCATGGAGTAAAATAATCAATGAAGTATGCGTAAAGCCGAATGAGTGGAAATTGAATTTGAAATTCCCTTACCGATTTGGTAACTTACGAAACATACATCCCATAAAATATGGATCATAAAATGAAGATGTAATTACTCATAAATTAAAGTAAATTATACAAAGAATACAATCATTGGGCAGAACATACACCACACAAAAGGAAATAGTGGTAGTATGGCATGAATCTCACGAAAATAGGAAGTGAGATGAAAACCCTTACTTCCTTGTAATCAATCGAGTCATATGGAAAAAAGTTAATAAAAACAAAATGAATCACAGAATACCATGAATATAAATAGAATCATGATAATATATATATATATCCAATGACAGTACACAATAAACCACATTTAATAAATAAGTGGCGAACAATGGAAATCTCATAGAATTAAAGGTGATATAAGAAACCCCTTACTTTGTACTTTTTCTTGGTCGATGGTAGGTTAAACTCTTGTATAATTGTGAAATAATTTTTATTAAATTATAAAATAATCATATACATTAACATGATATCATATATTATCTTTTAATATTGCTTTGTTAATAATATTTTTGTATTATCGTCATTTCGAGTGTTAACTGATTCGTTTTCCTTTATATGATTTGTTTCGTAAGTAGTGTTTGTTATGAATAGGATGTATCTTATTCATATTCAGAATGATATTAAGTATTTAGACATTATTTTTAATCATCTAATTAAAATTATTCTTGAATGGATCACGATGGGGAATGAATCTCATCACGTTCGTGGAGACGGTAATCCGTACGTACGCACGAGTGACAATATCATTCTTTTGATGTTAAAATAATATATAATTGGATGGTATATCATATATGAAGAATAATTATCATGTTATATTTATTATTTACATCAATTACACATCATTATTATACCCATCCAAATAATAATGTATTGAATAACAATTACACCAAGACGTGGAGACGGTAAGCCGTGCGTACGCACGTATGGTGGCATGTCATTCAAAGAATGTATAGAATAATGAATGTGGTTGTACCATAATTATAATAACATCACAGTGTATAGAATAAACTGAAGTTATTATTTTCAAATGGAAACAACAAAGAAAGAGGAAGTGGAAGAAGAAAGGAACTTGAAAGAAGTGATGAAATATTTACCTCTTCTTCGGGTTCTTCCTTTGGATTTGATCAAAAGGGCTCCATAGGTTGGATTTCTGAATAAAGGAAGGCCTCTATGATGAAGGGAGGATAGTTGAGAGGGTATTTGGGTAGAGGTTGGCTGAGAAAAAAGGCTTTGAAAGTGTGAATTTTAGGGAAGGGGGAGTGCCCTTTTATAAGAGGGGTGAGGGGCACCTTAGGAAAAGCTAGAAATATTATTTTATAGTAAAATCATTTTTGGTTTCTAATGGCTCAAAAGTGGATTATTTTCTCAACCCTTTCTTATTTTTCATTTTGTCGATGCCTTGTTCCAATACACTAGTTTGTCTCATGAGACCTACCGATGCATCGAGGAGATATAGCGGGCTCCACCCATCACTTACTAAGTCCAATGCATTCCTTATATGAAAAGGTTGAAACATAATCTGAACATTCATATTAAAACTAGCATATGAAATGTCAATACTTTATCCACAAACCATAAATCGTATAAAAATAGCACATCCACAGGAAAACATAACTCATTAAATACAATATGAAAGATTAAATTGTAACAGATTAACCTCAATTGAGAATAATGAAGGATATTGACATATATGAAAATAATCATCAAATCTATTTGAGAGAAATATGCCCCATTTTCTTGAAAACATTTAAAATACACACTACTTGTCAAGAAGATGTATAAAAATAGATTTCTGAATCAAAGTGTCCCATACCACTTTGAAACTATTAATATGAATTTTAATTTAAAAAATTTAATTTCCATATAAATAAATCCTTAAAACAATTTTTAAAACGAGGACATTAATGAGAAAGATTTAGAATAATAAATCTTTAAAACATTTAAAATGATATTTTAGTTAGAGTTTCTAACCAAAAGAGAGACCCTTGAATAAAAATAATTGAGGTAATAAAAACTTTATAATATCATGATAATAAAGGTATTCATGATATAATACGTCAAAGTACATTATATACACCATATAAAAGTGAATTGGTGTATAACAACGAAGAAGTCTCAGTGGAATGTAAATTGAGATGAAATCTCTTATAAAGATCGTATCCTTAGGTTAAGGATAAATCAACAACATAATTATGTGTGACAAATATAAATACACTCAATATTATTGGATATTAAGTGTAAATCAATCAGAGGACATTCACACATATTCTTGTAAAAACAACACCAATGAATTTGATGTTTAACTCAATAAATGGAGATTGAGTAAAAATTACTCTTATCAAGTTCACATCGATGACATGAGAATTTATCAAAGGGGTGATTATGTGTATCAAAATTATATCCACATAAAGGGGAGTAGAAATTACTATACAAATAATAAATAGTGATTCCACACATAATCATGGAGTAAAATAATCAACGAAGTATGCGTAAAGCCGAATGAGTGGAAATTGAAATTTAAAATTCCCTTACCGATTTGGTAACTTACGAAACATACATCCCATGAAAGATGGATCATAAAATGAAGATATAATTACTCATAAATTAAATTAAATTACACAAATAATACAATCATTGGGTAGTACATACACCACACAAAATGAAATAGTGGCAGTATGGCATGAATCTCACGGAAATAGGAAGTGAGATGAAAAACCTTACTTCGTTGTAATCAATCGAGTCGTATGGAAAAAATTTAATAACAAACAAATGAATCACAGAATACCATGAATATAAATAGAATCATGATAATATATATATTTATATATCCAATGATAGTACACAATACACCATATTTAATAAATAAGTAGCGAACAATGGAAATCTCACGGAATTAAAAGTGAGATAAGAAACCCATTACTTTTTACTTTTCCTTGGTCGATGGTAGGTTAACCTCCTGTATAATGGTGAAATAATTGTTATTAAATTGTAAAATAATCATATACATTAATATGATATCATATATGATCTTTTAATATTTCTTTTTTAATAATATTTTAGTATTATCGCCGTTTCAGGTGTTAACTGATTCATTTTCCTTTATATGCTTTGTTTCGTAAGTAGTGTTTGTTATGAATAGGATGTATCTTATTCATATTCAGAATTATATTAAGTATTTAAACATTAATTTTAATCATCTAATGAAAATTAGTCTTGAATGGATTACGATGGGGAATGAATCTCATCGTGTTCGTGGAGACGGTAATCCGTACGTACGCACGAGCAACAATATCATTCTTTTGATATTAAAATAATATATAATTGGATGGTATATCATATATAGAGAATCATTATAATGTTATATTTATTATTTAAATTAATTACACATCATTATTATACCCATCCAAATAATAATGTATTGAATAAAAATTACACCACAACGTGCAGATGGTAAGTCGTACGTACGCACGTATGGTGACATGTCATTCAAAGGATGGATAGAATAATGAATATGGTTTTACCCTAATTATAATAATATCAAAATGTATAGAAGATATAGGTGTTATTATTTTATAAATAAAACAACAAATAAAGAGGAAGTGGAAGAATAAAGGAACTTGAAAGAGGTGATGAAATATTTACCTCTTTTTCGGGTTCTTCCTTTTGATTTGATCAAAAGGGCTCCATAAGTTGAATTTATGACTAAATGAAGGCCTCTAAGATGAAGGGAGGACAATTGATAGGGTATTTGGGCAAAGGTTGGATTAGAAAAAAGGACTTAAAGGTGTGAATTTGAGGGAAGGGGGAGTGCCCTTTTATAAGAGGGGTGAGGGGCAGCTTAGGAAAAGCTAGAAATATTATTTTATAATAAAATTATTTTCAGTTTCTAATGGCTCCAACGTGGATTATTTTCTCACCCCTTTTTTATGTTTCATTTTGTCAAGGACTTGTTCTAAGACACTAGTTTTTCTAATGAGACCTACAGGTGCATCGAGGAGCTATAGTGGGCTCTACCCATCACTTACTATGTCCAACGCATTCCTCATATGAAAAGGTTAAAACATAATCTGAACATTCGTATTAAAACTAGCATATGAAATTTCAAAACTTTATCCACAAACCATGAATAATATAAAAATAGCACATCCACAGGAAAACATTACACATTCAATGCAATATGGAAGATTGTATTGTAACATATTAACCTCAATTGGGAATAATGAAGGATATTGACATAGATGAAAATAATCATCAAATCTATTTGAGAGAAATATCCCCCTTTTTCTTGAAAACATTTAAAAGTCACACTATTTTTCAAGAAGCCGTATAAAAATAGATTTTTGAATCAAAGTGTCCCATACCAATTTGATAATTTTAAAATGAATTTTAATTTAAAAACTTTAATGTCCATACAAATAAATCCTTATAACCATTTTTAAATCATGGAAATTAATGAGAAAGATTTAGAATAATAAACCTTTAAAACATTTAAAATGATATTTTAGTTAGAGTTTCTATCCAAAAGAGAGACACATGAATAAATATAATTGAGGTAATCAAAACTTTATAATATCATGAGAATAAAGTGATTCATGATATACTATGTCAAAGTACATTATATACACCATATAAAATTGAATTGGTTTATAACAATAAAGAAGTCTCAATGGAATGTAAATTGAGATGAAATCTTTTATAAAGACCATATCCTTAGGTTAAGGATAAATCAATGACATAATTATGTGTGAAAAATATAAATACACTAAATATTATTGGATAATCAGTGTAAATCAATTAGAGGACATTTACACATATTTTTGTGAAAACAATACCAATGAATTGGATGTTTAACTCAATAAATTGAGATTGAGTTAAAATTACTCTTATCAAGTTCATATCGATGACTTGAGAATTTATGAAAGGAGTGATTATGTGTATCAAAATTAGATCCACATAAATGGGAGTGGAAATTACTAAACAAATAATAAATAGTGATTACACACATAATCATGGAGTAAAATAATCAACAGAGTATGCGTAAAGCCGAATGAGTGGAAATTGAAATTTGAAATTCCCTTACCGATTTGGTAACTTATGAAACATACATCCCATGAAATATGGGTCATAAAATGAAGATTTAATTACTCATAAATTAAAGTACATTACAAAAATAATACAATCATTGGGAATTACATACACCACACAAAAAGAAATAGTGGCAGTATAACATGAATCTCACGGAAATAGGAAGTGAGATGAAAAACCTTAATTCGTTGTAATCAATCAAGTCATATGGAAAAAAGTTAATAACAACCAAATTAATCACATAATACCATAAATATAAATATAATCATGATAATATATATATATATATATATCCAATAACAGTACACAATACACCACATTTAATAAATAAGTGGCGAATAATGAAAATCACAAGGAATTAAAAGTGAGATAAGAAACCCCTTACTTTGTAATTTTCCTTGGTTGATGGTAGGTTAAACTAATGTATAATGGTGAAATAATTGTTATTAAATTATACAAGAATCATATACATTAATATGATGTCATATATGATCTTTTAATATTGCTTTGTTAATAATATTTTAGTATTATCGTCGTTTCGGGTGTAAACTGATTCATTTTCCTTAATATGATTTGTTTCGTAAGTAGTGTTTGTTATGAATAGGATGTATATTATTCATATTCATAATGATATTAAGTATTTAAACATTATTTTTAATCATATAATGAAAATTAGTCTTGAATGGATTACGATGGGGAATGGATCTCATCGCGTTCGTGGAGACTGTAATCTGTATGTACGCACGAGCGACAATATCATTATTTTGATATTAAAATAATATATAATTGGATGGTATATCATATATAAATAATAATTATCATGTTATATTTATTATTTACATCAATTACACATCATTATTATACTCATCCAAATAATAATGTATTGAATAACAATTACACCACGACGTGGATACGGTAAGCCGTACGTACACACGTATGGTTACATGTCATTAAAAGGATGGATAGAATAATGAATATGGTTGTACCATAATTATAATAACATCACAGTATATAGAATATATTGGAGTTATTATTTTATAATAGAAACAACAAAGACAGAGGAAGTTTAAGAATAAAGGAACTTGAAAGAGGTGATGACATATTTACCTCTTCTTTGGGTTCTTCCTTTTGATTTGATCAAAAGAGAACCATAGGTTGGATTTATGACTAAATAAATGACTCTAGGATGAAGGGAGGATAGTTGGGAGGGTATTTCTGTAGTGGTTGGCTGAGAAAAAAGTCTTTTAAGGTGTGAATTTGAGGGAATGGGGAGTTCCCTTTTATAAGAGGGGTGAGGGTTACCTTAGAAAAAGATAGAAATATTATTTTATAATAAAATAATTTTTGGTTTCTAATGGATCCAAAGTGGATTATTTAAAGGATAAGTTGGTTATGTATCTAAAACCACTTAACTAATAGGTTTTAGACAGGTCTAGGTCACTATATTAACATTATCTTTTAGATTTAACTCTTAGTTAAATAGTTTGACATTTACCATGTCTCTTTGTATTTTTATATTATATGGTTAATAAAATTACTATATACTTATAAGAGAACCCCAAGTGGTTCATTAATGATACACCTATCATTATATATGTATTTTGGTTGAACCTTATATTTTTAGGAATATAATATCAATTAATAATATAATATTTGTTTTAAAAACTCTTTTATGTCAATTTTGACACTATTTGGTTTTTTGTTTTTTCTAAATTCATAAATGCATTATTACTTCTAAAAAAATTCATCTAAACAACCCTAATATGTCATATTAACCTATAAAATTTGTGGAATTCATAAAAAGTGTCAAATTACTTTTATTTAAATATTTATAATACTAATTATTTTAATATTTCATTAATTAGGTAATTACTGCATCATCATTGTGTCATAAATAAATTAAATTATTTAAAGTCTAAAAAATATAAATAAAATACCATTATATATAAAATCATTTTAGATTTCTAATGAATATTTATAGTCTAATTTATCTTATGTGTAACCCTATATTAAAATTTTTTAGTTATTAAACTTTGATTTTAACTCTTAACTCTTCTTTGAATGTCCTAATCTAATCGAAGTGGACCAAAGAGGTTCATATTTTATTCCTAAGGTTGTTTTTGGTTGAATTATAATTATCCAATAGAATTAGGACATGTGTTAGGGTGATAATAATATCACGTTTACCCTTAATTACCCTATTTACTTTTAACCATGGTAAATAAAAGTAAAAAGTTAATATTCAACAAAAATTATTTTTATCTTATTGAACCACATTTTACTCCTTGATATTAACCGTGTCTCTCAAATTTTCTAAATTCAACTCATATAAGTGGTAAAATTAAGTTTTATGTAAATTTGCAAATACTCCTAGGAGGTGGGTAAAAGACGGTGAAAAGTTCAATAAAATATTTATATATCTAAAATTATTATAAACTGACTCCAATGAATTAAATTGTACTTATATAGGTATTATATATCTATTTTGACCTAAAATAAATTTAAATATAATAAATTATTATTTAAATAAAAATTCTGTTTTAAACTATAACTAAGTGTTTTTCACTATTCATTAAAAATTGAAGGTTTTCAGAAAAATACCAAAAATTCACCCTAAGATAATTTTGATATTCTGAATCAAAAAATTAAGTCCATTTTGATAGATAAAATTTATAAAATTTCAAAAAGTGGTTATTACTATTCATAATGACTTGTTTGATTGGTTGTGGTGTGTTAGAACTCAAAGTTACGTACAACACACACTATTGTATTATTCAAAGAGAAGCGTACCGTGGAAGCTTGGGGTGTTAAAATAATAATTTCAGGTTCATTGGATTTGCAAAAATCATATCCAAACACAAAATATTAGCCTATAATAGTATAATAAAAATGCACCCCTCATCAAAATTGAAAGCAGACAGTCTATATAGACAAAATCCATCAGTTTAACATAGAATTAATCTTCTCACTCATGTCTTTGTCATTCAAACAAATATAGATGATAAAAAACATGGAAAGGATCAACTTATCCAAAACAAAGAAAACCAAAAGGTATAATCTGAAAAAATTTAATCTAATTTATTGTTTTATACCTAGAAAAAAATGATGGTTGATAGAAGAGATTATGGAATTGGAACTCACCAACTTGATGTTCAAGAAGATTGGAATTAAAAAAGGAAGTTAGGAGAGATTGATACGACTGGGGAAGAAGGGGAGCGCTTTGGTAGAAAAAAATACAGATCAATTTGAGGATGAGGAGAGTTGTCCGTGTGATGAATTTTTGGGAACTCTCTCCCAACCTTTTTATAAAACCATTGAGATACCTTATAAAATTACCAAGAAATGTATTTGGGTTACTATATCCCAACAATTTTTTAAAACCGTTGGGATATCTTTATATAAAATGGTTTATCCCAATGGTTATGCTAAATCATTACGATATGAACCCCTATACCAACGGTTTTTTAAAACCATTGGTATAGGGGTGTTGGTATAACTAGGATTTCTAGTAGTGGTATGTTGTCGATGTGGATTGAATGTACAACTAACAGCTTAGTGCATCACCTATTACCTCCCCCAATTCGGATGACCTAATGATTCTCTCCTTTGAAAAGTAGATCCCATCTAGTATGAACATAATTCATCACAAACCTAAGATGAGATGTAATCAGGTCGGTGGTCATAGCAATACTGATCAAAATCTGTGAATCCAGATTTCTGCATGGATATATTCCTTAGATCGTGCAAAAACTGGTGGTAATGATCACACATAATGACCTCCCATTCCTCCCAGATAGAGGTTCATGTGCTATCATTGACAATATACTATAAACCCTAAAAATAATTAATAATATAAAGTTACTAATTAAATAAATTTCAAAATAAATTTTATTTATTTATGTACCATCCAATGATCAAACATGCAGTGTTGAGCATCAATGAGAATCTGATCCATATCACCCATGATCTAGAAAGATAATTTCGCAACTTAGAACTTTATTCTTGCACAAATTTACCAAAGAGATAAAGGTAGAATGGTCCTTGTAGTCTAGATTGGGTTGTCGAATCCTCAGAGACCTAAGAAGTAACCTATAGACATGTACATTCTATGGATTGTTTTTGGATATAAAGTGGGCAACATGGGTTGATTTTATATGGTTTTAAGTGAAATATAATAGACTTAAGTGAATTCAATTAAATGAAAATGGGTTGATCTTAAGATTATTCTAGGGGTGGATTGAATGAATTTTACTTTTTTAGACAATTTTGGTTTAATTAATTCTTGATGAATCTATTCTTCAAAATAACACTACCTTCATCATTTTATGGTTTGATGCAACTAAACTCAATTACTAACCCCCTACACACTTATAGATCCAAATTCATGATGTCTCCAAGGTATATGGTCCTTTTAGTAATTGGATTTATCTTCCTCAAACACAGTGAAGATGAAGAGTGGAAATAACTGAAGAATGGAAGTCTTAAATTAGTTAACCAATTAACAAAAATTCGTTCATAAAATAACATTAAATCCAGCCTTTTAATCTTAACATGATCAACCCATTAAAGTTTTAGCCCTCTATTGATGGTATACTCTCAATGGTGGGCGGAATATGGCTTACAAGAATTAGATTGAAGAAATTAAAACTGCGGAAATAACGAGCACTCCTCTGTGTGTGTGGATGAAATTCACACCTATTTGTGAAATAATTCAGAACAACAAATATATATCACTGTGATTTGTGATTATAATGTTTTAATGAAAGAAATGGGAAGAATAGAAGAGAAATATGTTGATTAAGAACAAATAAGTACAAAAAGAAAACTTACATGGAAATTGAAATGCGATTACAAACACAAAGTGGCAACATAACATTACAATTAAAACAAACACCCAAGATCCTCAAATCCTCCAACAACACTACCTTAAATAGGCATTTTTGATCCCTTGGGTGGATCCTCCAACAGTCCAAGTCTCCTCAATTAATTGTGGTAGGCCATAGGTGGGTGGAATGTAAGGGAGAGTTGATTTTTCCACCCTTGACCCGAGGTGGCAGCCACCTTTCCTTCACCGAATAGAAGTGCTTGGAAGACCTTCTATATGGCCGAATCAGAGTGGTCCATAGAATAAGAAAATGGATCCTCGGATGTCTTCTAACCTCCTGTCAAATGTAGGCCCATTTGGAGTTGTGTATTCTGAGATAGGATCAAATTAGTGGGCTGTTTTTCTGGGCCGCAAAATCTGGCCCAGAATTTTATCTCTAACTTGGGCCGCCTAAATTGACACCATGGAGGCCGAATTAGCATTGGATCATGAAGAGTGATTTGTTTCTATACATGTATTATAGAATCAAAATAAATTTTGGATTCATTGGGACTTTATGTTAGGCCCCAAAGTCTTATCAGTGGGCTTGTTTCCAATCTGACTTCTCCAGAATTGTTTCCTTTCATCACAAAATATCCCCATCTTCTTCCATGAATTCTCCAATGATCCATAAATCAAAAATGTTATTATATTTAAGTTTAGATAAAATTACCAAAATATCAAATTAAAATATGTATAATTAGATTCCTTAAAATCAGATGAATCATTGGGTACTTTAAATGATGTTAAAAAATGTACCACATAATAGTGCATTTTAAGAAGGTATTACAATCATAATGTGAAATGATGTTCAAAGTGTAAAATGCACTAAAATGGTGTTTATGAATAATAAATCACATGAATATTATATATATTAACAATGAATATTAGCCTCATTTAGTGGATAATCACACCCCCAACTTGAGTTTTTCTAGTCCCGAGCAAAATATATCTCAACAATATGAAATTCGAATTCCCGTTTCCAAAAATATTTTAATACACAATGATCACCAGAAACACTTATACCAAAAAATCATGAAACCCATCAAAATATTTTAATACAAGATAGTTTCATAAGCAAATCCCAATCCCAAGCCCATTCCTTTGTTCAAATTCATTACCATATTTCATCCAATATCAATTAAGTAAGAGGATGTGTTGTGCATCACAATAGACATGGGGGTTCTTATTTATTCAAGGGGGAAATTACAGAAGCTCTAGGTGGAATCACATTTCAATATTAATATGAGTATTCAATTTTTTTTCGTATTATATATATATTTTGTTTTTTTTCAATTTTTCCATGGTAATTGAAATTGCACTCAAAAGAGTCAACCCCTGTAGTGAGACTTTGCCGATGACTCCCAGGCTCAAAGACCTTAGGGAACCAAGTGAATCCCACATACTCGGGCATCATCTCAAGTTAACTCAGTCAAAAAAAAATTCAAATTTCCAAAAATAGAGATAAAATTACTAACTCTGGGCCAGACAACTATGGAGTCACGATCCCCAAGTGCCAAAAGCCACACATTAGGTCATTTAATTGCTCTACACGCAAATTTATTATTATTTTTATTTTTTTATTGAATACTCATACTAAAACTAAAATTATCACCAAACCTATGCTATTTATTTGGGGGACCCCATGAACTCAAACTAATACCCCACTATCCAAAGGATGTGCATTGTGATATTTTTTTATTTGGATGAAAATATAAACGATGAAATATCACATTGGACAACCACATTTCCAAAATCTATGCTCATGAAATTATACAAGGATTAAAATCAGAATTAGGGCATGCTAAATTATTTGATATTCAGTTTTAAAGTGTGCAATGTGTATTACCATGTTCAAAGTTAAAGGAATTTTTCCTTCTATTTACACTTTTTTTCAAAACATTCATTTTTTTGACACAAAAGCATTTTTTATTTTATCTCCCCCCAAATTAAAATAAAACTGTCCCCAGTGTTTAAAAAAAAGAAAATTTAGAAGGGGGTAGAGGTAGATAATTAAAGTTCAAAAATTAAATTGAAAATAAGGATCATGGAATGAAGTCACCTGGTGGTTGAAGTTGAAATTCTTGCTGCTTTATTTTCATCCTTTGATATCCATGTCACTTGCAGAGTTCCCTAGTAGAAAAAGGAAAAAAAACAATATATATATATATTTATATAATAAGGAAAGTAAAATATATGTATATATATAAAAATTATGGAATAAAGAAGCACAAAAAGTCATATGTCTGTGGTAAGCGCGTGCCCCTGTCTCCCTTCAGTCTTGGGTTCGAATCCCCACGGCTTCCCCGGTTGTGATGTGGTTTGACCCACGACCCATGATGTGTCCCTTTTTATTATTATTATTATATTATTATATATTTTTTTTGTATTTTTATTTTAATCCTACAAACACATTAAAATAATACAATTGATGATACATTGTCTTCATCTTAAATTTCTGGGTAAGGCATTACTCAAGGATCACACCATGTGACACAGATGAATATGGTTCTCCCCTTTCATACCCATCCATACTCATAATAGAAGAACAATTCAACAGTCTATTTTTTATTTTTAAATATCAAAATGATTAATTAATCCTATTTAAAATATAAATTTTATTAAAACAAAAAAAATGATTGGAAACTTGAAAACTATGGGTTGCCTCCCATGAAGCGCTTTGTTTAACGTCGTTAGCCCAACATGGATCCTAAATCTATAAATTTTTTCCTTGTTCATAGGTTGGCTCAGTTAACTCAACCTCTATTTCCTGTTTATTGAATGATTCAATGAATGGTTTTAACCTTTGACCATTGATCTTGAAAATGTAACCACTTGCGGGATCTTGAATCTCTACTACCCCATGGGGGTACACATGATTCACTATGAAAGGACCTGACCATCGAGACCTTAACTTTCCTGGGTGTAAATGAAGTTTTGAACTATACAAGAGCACAAGTTTTCCTGGTTCAAAATGTTTGACCTTGATATTCCTATATTGGTAGGCTTTAACTATAGCTTTATTGATCCTTGAATTTTCATAAGCTTCCATCCTTAGTTCCTCTAGTTCATTGAGATCGAATTTCCTTTTTGTTCCAGCCAATGAGAGGTCATAATCCATTTTATTAATTGCCCAAAAGGCCTTATGCTCAATTTCAACAGGTAAATGACATGCTTTTCCATAAACCAACCTATATGGGGACATTTCTAGGATGGTTTTGAATGCTGTACGATATGCCCAAAGAGCATCTAAGAGTTTCTCAGACCAATCTTTCCTAGAGGGGTTGACAGTTTTTTCAAGACTTTGCTTAATCTCCCTATTTTCTAACTCAGCTTGACCATTGGTTTGAGGATGGTATGCAGTGGAAAATTTATGAGAAATACCATACTTATACATGAGTGAAAAGAATGGGAGATTGCAGAAATGGGTTCCTCGATCACTGATTATAGCCCTAGGAATTCCAAATCAAGAAAATATGTGCTCTTTCGGAAATCGGATCACAACATGATGGTCATTAGACTTGGTGGGAATGACTTCAACCCATTTTGAGACATAATAAATAGCTAAAAGGATATAGAGGTATCCCCTAGAGTTTGGGAAGGGTCCCATGAAATCAATTCCCCAATAATCAAAGATTTCAATGACCAGAATTGGTGTGAGGGTCATTTGATTCTTTTTGGTAATGAATCCTAATTTTTGACATTGAGGACAACTTTGGCAGAGTTGGTAGGAATCCTTAGTGAGGTTAGGCCAGTAGAAACCACTTTGGAGGACCTTTACAGTGGTTTTCTTTGTGGAAAAGTGGCCTCCACATGCCTCCTCATGACATAATCTTAGAATGGAATCTTGCTCAGACTCAGGAACACATCTCCTAATGATTTGATCAGGACAGAACTTGAATAGTTAAGGATCATCAAACACATAGTGTTTGACATCAGAAAGAAACTTCCTTCGAGATTGTGTCCCTAGTAATTTTGGAACGACTCCTGTAACTAAGAAATTGGCTATGTCAGCATACCAAGGGCAGTCACTCACAGAGTATAGGTGTTCATCAGAAAATGAACCAGACACAGAAAGGTGATTTGAGTTGTCTTTGAATTCCATCCTAGAGAGGTGATCAGCTACAACATTTTCAACTCCCTTTTTATACTTGATTGTGAGGTCAAATTCTTTTAAGGGAAGGACCCACCTAATCAGTATAGCCTTAGCATCTTGTTTTTGGAAGAGGTATTTTAGTACAGAATGGTCAGTGAACACAGTGATGGGGGATCCTAAGAGGTAGGACCTAAACTTCTCTAAGTCAAACACAATATCAAGTAACTCCTTTTCAGTGGTGGTGTAGTTTATTTGGGAATCATTTAAGGATTTTCTTGCATAAGCAATGACATAAGTATTTTTATCACAATGTTGTCCTAACACAGCTCCTACAACAAAGTCACTGGCATCACACATAAGTTCGAAAGGAAGGTTCCAATTTGGATATTTCATGATGGGGGAAGAGGTGAGATAGGATTTGAGGGTTGAGAATGAACCCTCACAGCTTTCTGTCCAAACAAATGGAGCATATTTTACTAGAAGATCACAAAGTGGATGGGAGATTGAACTAAATTCCTTGATGAATCTTCTATAGAAACCATCATGTCCTAATAAAGACCTCACTTCCTTGACAGTTTTGGGTGATGGAAGGTGACGAATGATGTCAACCTTGGCATTATCAACTTCAATCCCCCTACCTAAGACCAGATGTCCTAGAACTAGTCCCTCTTTAACCATGAAATGTCATTTTTCCTAGTTCAGGACCAGATTTTTTTCTTCACATCTTGACAAGAATCTCTCTACATTCCATAGACATCCCTCAAAAGTATCCCCAAACACAGAGAAGTCATCCATGAAGACCTCTAGAAAATCCCCTACCATGTCTGAGAAGATTCCCATCATGCACCGCTGGAAGGTTTCAGGAGCATTGCATAAACCAAAGGGCATGCATTTGAAGGGAAAGGTACTGAATGGACATGTGAATGTAGTCTTCACTTGATCCTCTAGGGAGACCTCAATTTTATTGTACCCTAAGTACCCATCTAAGAAATAGTAGAAAGCATGACCTGCCACTCTCTCAAGGACTTGGTCAATGAATGGTAAGAGGAAATGATCCTTCTTGGTGAATGAGTTTAGCTTCCTATAGTCAATGCATAACCTCCATCCACTACTCACCCTTGTTGAAAGAATCTCTCCATCCTCATTGGTTATCACTATGATTCCGGCCTTTTTTGGAACCACTTGGATTGGGCTCACCCATTCACTCTCAGCTATGGGATATATGATACCAGATTTTAATAATTTCAGAATTTCTTTCCTTACTACCTCCTTTAGATTAGGATTGAGTCGCCGTTGAGGTTGACGACATGACTTTCTAGATACTCGTAAGCATCATTTGGGGATTTTTTTTAAAGGTTCCATTACACATCATGTCAATGAATTGTTTGTTCCCTAGACCCAACCCTTCATAGAAAATTCTCACTTATTCAGGTATAGAAAAACCATGGCATGAAACCATGTTAAGAGTGTCTTTGAACCTCTCCCATGTTTCATAGAATGACTCTCCCTCTTTTTCAAAAAAGTTTTGGGTACTCTTTTTAAGTGCAATTGTTTTGTGGTGGGGAAAGTATTTTTTTGTTGAATTCTCTTTGTAGTTGGTACCAAGAGTTTATGGATGATGGTCTCAAATTTTTTAGACAATTTTTAGCTCGATCCTTTTATGAAAAAGGAAATAGCCTCATCTTAGATGATTCTAGTTGATGTGGGGGACACATGGTTTCTACAATGTCATTGAATTCCTTAATGTGAAGGTAGGGAATCTCAGACTTCATTCCATGGAATGTGGGAAGGTGGTTTAGGACATGGGGTTTAAATATGTAGTTTGAATCTCCTAGGTAATTGTGTCTAATTCATGAGGGGGAATTGGTCCAAGAATGTGTGAGGCAGTCATTCATGGTTTGATCCATTGCATTCCCCAAGTTTGGGGCTGCCTCATTTGGGTTTCCATTTTGGTTCCCACCCGGGTTTATGAGTTGGTTTCTTTGAAGACCTTCCATTGAAATAGGATCAATTTTTGACTCTAGAGTATTAGGAACATTAGGATGTAATGGAAAGAGTTAACTTGGTGTACTTGAATCCCCAACCCCAGGACTATCCACCCTAACTAGACGGTTTGATTGATTGCAGGTGTAGGCGGACATTCGCCAAAAGAAAAAAACAAGAAAGGGACAAGATAAGAGAATTCGGACGAGAAAAGAAGAAATGGGGGAGAATAGAATGAGTGTTTAGATGAATTACTTGGGTCCCTGGAAATGATGCCAAAATTTGATTCTCGCTCAAATTTACCCAAGAGATGAAGGTAGAACGGTCCTTGTAGTCTAGCTTGGGTTGTCGAATCCTCAGAAACCTAAGAAGTAACCTATAGACACGTACATTCTATGGATTGTTTTTGGCTATGAAGTGGACAAATTGGGTTGATTTTATATGGTTTTAAGTGAACTATAAGAGACTTAAGTGAATTCAATTAAATGAAAATGGGTTGATCTTAAGATTATAATAGGTGTGGATTGAATGAATTTTACTTCTTTAGACAATTTTCATTTAATTAATTCTTGATGAATCCATTCTTCAAAATAACACTACCTTCATCATTTTCTGGTTGGATGCAACTAAACTAAATTACTAATCCCCTACACACTTATAGAACCAAATTCATGATTTATCCAAGGTATATGGTCCTTTTAGTAATTGGATTTATCTTCCTCAAACACAGTGAAGATGAAGAGTGGAAATAACTGAAGAATGGAAGTCTTAAATTAGTTAAACAATTAACAACAATTCGTTCATAAAATAACATTCAATCAAGCCTTTTAATCTTCCTATGATAAACCCATTAAAGTTTTAGCCCTACATTGATGTTATACTCTCTATTGTGGGTGGAAGATGGCTTATAAGAATTAGATTGAAGAAATTAAAACCGCGGAAATAACGAGCAATCCTCCGTGTGTGAATGAAATTCACACCTATGTGTGAAATAATTCAGCACAACAAAGAGATATCACTGTGCTTTGTGATTATAATTTTTTAATGAAAGAAATGGGAAGAATATAAGAGAAATATGTTTATTAAGAACAAATAAGTACAAAAAGGTAACTTAAATGGAAATTGAAATGCAATTACAAACACAAAGTGGCAGCATACCATTACAATTAAATCAAACACCCAAGATCCTAAAATCCTCCAACACCACTACCTTAAATAGGAATTTTTGAGCCCTTGGGTCGATCCTCAAATAGTCAAAGTCTCCTCAATTAATTTTGGTAGGTCATAGGTGGGTGGAAAGTAAGGGAGAGTTGATTTTTCCACCCTTGACCCGAGGTGGTAGCCATCTTTCCTTCACTGAACAGAAGCGCTTGTAAGACCTTCTATATGGCCGAATCATAGTGTACCATAGAAAAATAAAATGGAGAATTTGATGTATTATAAACGCCTGTAAAATTTGGTCCCATTTGGAGTTGTGGATTCCTAGATATGATCAAATTAGTGGGCTGTTTTTCTGGGCCGCAGAATCTTGCCCAGAATTTTATCTATAAATTGGGTCGCCTAAATGGACACCATGGAGTCCGAATTAGCTTTGTATCCTAAAGAGTTATTTGTTCCTATACATGTATTATATCATACCAAGAAATTTGGTATTCATTGGGCCTATATTTTGTGCCCCAAAGTCTTATCAGTGGTCTGGTGTCCAATCTGACTTCTCCAGAATTGTTTCCTTTCATCACAAAATATCCCCATCTTCTTCCATGAATTCTCCAATGATCACTGAATCAAACATGTTAATATATTTAAGTGTAGATAAAATTACCAAAATATCAAATTAATATATGTATAATTAGATTCCTTAAAATTATATGAATCATTGGGTACTTTAAATGATGTTAAAAAATGTACCACATAATAGTGCATTTTAAGAAGGTATTACAATCATAATGTGAAATGATGTTCAAAGTGTAAAATGAACTAAAATGGTGTTTATGAATAATAAATCACATGAATATTATATATATTAACAATGAATATTATCCTCATTTAGTGGCTAATCATCACTCCCCTGCCCAACAAATATATACAAAAATATGTTAAAATTAGAAGAAATAATAAAACAATTAGTATATAAAATAAATTAATGAAATTTAATGAAAGTTACCTAAAATATACAACTAAATATACCTATTTATGTTTGTGTTGAACTCAAGAGATGGACATCGATCAGGGATAGGGTCAGGAACCATCAATATTACATGAAAATGACCTCTATGAGTCATTGCTGAACCACCAATAGTCTGAGGGTTAGATGATGTAGTATCATGTTCATCACCAGGTAGTGAAGCCTCCTCCAACTCTTGAAACAAATCAAATAAATTCTCATGGACCATCTGAAACATGAAATGACTATTTTTATCAAATAGTTGAAAACAAGTATTATATATAAATATATATTATATATGATTATAACAATAATTTAACTTTGTAAATCTTCATATTCATCCTCATATTCGTATATGATAGTGTATATATCTTCATATTCCTCCCCAGTATCATAAATTTACATAGGAGTTTTAGATTTATCATATCTTTCTATTTCAAATTCATTTATTTCATCAATAACATCATCATCACCATCGACCCATAACTATGGGGTGTCATCATTGATATTCGTGTCTCTTCATGGAAAAGATGGATTTGGAGTAGTCTTTTGAAAATTTCAATTCCTTACACTTCAGCAGAACCACATTCACTTTGGATAATATTATTTTCATGAGATTTCATTTTTATTATGCTCCACTAGTCTCTTAACTCTCTTGAAACAACACAATTATTTTCATAATAAATTTGATGTTCCTAATGATCCAATAAAAATGGTTCATTTACTATAATAAGGATTTTATATTTAATATCAATGATTCCTTGACAGAAATGAACATGAAATCCTCTATCAGTATCTAACCAATGACATTTAATCATCATTATGTAATTCTATCCTAGATAATAGAGTTCAATTATTTCTTCCAGCATGTTGTAAAAGTCAACTTTAGTTTCTCAATGATGAGAACCTCTCATGAAAAAACCACTATTCATTGTTTTTTTTATTCCCCATATGCATGTGTATGAAATTAAAAACCATTCACCACATATACATTATAAGACTTAACCATTTTGAATGGTGGGTAACCCAATACATACAATCGATTATCAATTTTATCAACATTTTGAGATACCTAAAAATTTGAAAAAATATCATCAATATAATAAGAAATAAATTGATTTACATGTTAAACCATAAATAATTTACTTTACTAGTTTTTGAAACCAGTATAAAATTTCATTTTTCCGACATTCTTCAAGAGTAGCTACTGTAATTTGTGGAAACTATTTCTTTATATGATTATCATATAATATATAAATAAAATAATATTAATTTACTTAAAAAAATATTGAATAAGTGAGAGGATCACTCATAGTAAAAATGGTGTCATTTCTTAACATGTGAGAAAAACACATGTATGAGCCCTATGATGTTCATCATATGAAATTAATCATTCATGAACTCCACCAAGGCCAAGTTTGAGCTGATTAAAAACTGATAATTGATTTTTAATTTCATTTTCAATATTTCCCTAATTATGGACCATGTGGTTATGTTTTGAGGGATATTCAGATTGAAAATAATGAGAGAACAGGAAAGAAATTTCCTCCTATTAGACCTCAAAAATTTTCTTTATGTGGAAAATGTAATATTAAATGTTCCATTGAACCAATGAAATCCAATAAGAAGATTTTTTTTCTAATTTACATAAAATTAAATCAACATCTTATTGTAGTCTAGTTAGTGCATTGTAGTTTTTTGCATCCACACAAATGTCTCAGAAAAAATATGATATTTCTGTTAGCTCATCCCAAATCATAGAATTAAATAGTTCTCTAAATCCAATCAGTATAAGTATTTCCATTATAACATGACAACCATGACTTTTTAATATGGTAATATGTCTGTTTATGACACATATATCCAAATTGAAAAAATAACCATCTAGAAGCCTCAAATATGCAATCCAATGACAAAATAATAAACAATTTTCTTTAGAAACTATATAAGCCTCTTTTGGATTCATTAAATTATGTGATCTATAATTTTCAAACAATTCAAGTTCTGGTTGCCTTCAATTTTGAGCAAGATATAATCATGCATTTACATTTTCTTTGGTCTTACAAGGTGTGTCAAAAACTATATAAAATATATTATAAAAATATTTCTTCTCAATATACATAACATCCAACATGTGATGAACCAAAAAATTAGACCAATATGGCATATCCCAAAAAATAATACATTTTATCCAATGACATTCTTTCCCAAATCCACATATATATTTTTAGTTTATATCTAGTTCAAAGGTAATGGGAAGTAATGAAGAGATAAGGGATTTTAAATCAATACTTGAGATCACTGATTGAGGTCCAACTCTTTCAATTTTACCATTTCTGAAATGATATTTTTTCCTCCAAAAAGGATGAATGGTGGGAAGAAATCTTTGATGACAGTCGAATAAACAAGGTTTTATTCTATTGATGAGCATAAAAACTTTGTTATCTCTCATACAATACAAACATGATTTTTGACCATATGTAATCGATCTAGATAATATATAATATACAGGGAAGTAACTAATTGTCCACATAAATTCATATTTCACTAGAAAATTTTGTTTCGAAACAACATCATATGTACTGACACCATTACTCCATAATAAATTTAACTCATCAATCAATGGATTCAAATACACATTGATATTATTTTTTGGATGTCCTAGAATTAATAAGCTCAAAAATATATATGGCTAATTTATCAATATCTAAGGATGCAAATTGTATGGAGTTATAAAGATGGTCCAATAATAATATTAACTACTATAAGAACCAAATGGATAGAAACTGTCAGTAGAAAGACCCAATCACATGTTTTAAGCTTCTGAATCAAAATATTGATGTACTTGGTCAAAATGTTTCCATGAATCACCATGAAAAGGATGATTTAATCTATTACTGGTTGAAATATTGGTTTTGTTCCATGACATCAATGACGTTGTGTTCTGAGACATAAATAAACACTACAATCTAGTTGTAAGTGGGAAATACCTCAACTATTTTATAGGAATCAATCCATAATTTCCTATTTGAGCCTCTTTGTACCTCGATTTCCACATGTAGGACAACTAACTAATGACTCATTTTCACCATAATATAAGATGCAATCATTTTAACATGCATTAATTTTCTGATAATTAAGACCCAAATTATGAACCATCCTATTTCTCTCATAGAAATTTGTAAGAAACACATTTAATTCAGGTGATAATGCTTTAACTAAATAGGATTTCTAATAAAAACAACTATTTAATATTCCATTATCAGATTTAATAGCCATAAAATTTACAACCACTATATATTTTCTTATCTTGCAACCAGGATATAAGTCATCCTTAGTGAGATTCAATAACTCATAATATTGGGATGGTTCCAACTCAGGAGTTAAATTAACATCATCATAAGTTTCAATTTGTTGAAAAGATGGACCGACCACATCATGTACTAAATTTTGAAACCGTGATGGATCTAGAATTGAATTATTAGTATCTTATTTGTAATTTAATTCACTTTTTTGATACCAAAAAACACAATCTTTTCAAAAAACAAGATGCAATAGATGACCCCCAATGTTATCAAATGTGTCAAACCTCCTCAAATCACATTTATTACATGGAAACTTAATTATCTCTTCTAAAACAACTTCTGGTTTTGATGATACAAATGATACAAAATCTTCAACACCCTCAATATATATAGGATTTATACCATAACTGTTTGGATTACTGCGATAATTTATCCAATTAAAATCATGTAATAAAGAATTTTTTCAAATTCCTTATTCTATATTTCTCTAAAAAATATAAAATAAATAAATTGTTTATGATTAATTTTATAAAAGAAAAAGATGATCCAAAAAAGTGTAGAAATTAAAAAATTATAATTTACTGGTAAATATTTTTAATTTTATCTACTTATCATGGATTTTTACTAATTACCATGGATTTTTACTAATAATCATTAGTTTTTACCAATTATAGTGATTTGATGTTAATTTTTACTAATATTTACTAATTACTGCTATTTTTACTATTTTTGTCTAATTATTGCTATTTTTTAATAAATATAATGATTTACTGTTAATGTTTACTAATTTATCGTTAATTGTTACTAATTAAAACTTAATATTTCTAATTTACAATAACTGTCGCATGTACTCCATCGTCTGCTCATGTTGTTGCTCCTTCCATCGACGCATCTCCTTCTCCTCATCCTCCTCCTCCTCCTGCTATCATCGATGCATCATGCCCCCTCTACCCCAGTTTTGGTGATTTATTGACAAATTTGGACATGGTAGGTACAAATTGGTCATTTCTAATCACCTGAAGATTGAAAACTCTATGATTTACTAAAAAGGTGTAATTCATTGATTTTAGAATCTTAGGGTGATGAAACCAATCTATGCCAACCATGTCCAAATTTTCTGTTGTATCGAGTTATGTCAACCTTGTCCTATCATTGATGCATCTTCTTCATGTGTTGTTGTTTCTACTATCATTGATGTGTCACATCCTTTATTCCTCGGTTCTAGTGACATAATCACAAATTTGGATATGGTTGGCATAAATTGGTCATTTCTAATCAACTGATGATTTTAAAATCTATGATTTAGACTTCATTATTAATTTTTAATATATTTTATTACTTTATATTAAATTATACTAAAAATTAACATTTATTAGTGGTAATTAGAAATAATTACCACTAATTATAGGTATTTTTTTGTATCATTTAATATAAACTAATAAAATATATTATAAATTACTAAAAGGATGTAAATCCTAGATTTTAAAATCTTCAAGCGATGAAACCAATTTATATCAATCATGTCCAAATTTTTCATTACACTAATTTATGCCAACCATGTCCAAATTTTTCATTGCTCATAAACAGTAAATTGACCACCTATTTTATTTTCAATTTTCAAGTAATTTATACTAAAAAATACTAATCATTACTGAGTACCACTAATTACCAATAATTAGTACTAGTTTTTATTAATTTTTATTAGTTTATATTTTTTATTAATTTATAGTAATATATAATAATTTATATTATTTTATATCAATTTACTATAAATTCTAACAATTTATTAAATTTTATTAATTTATAATTATTTTACTAATTTATTCAAATTATTACTAATTACCACTAATTAGTAGTATTTTTTATTAGTTTATAACAATTTATTACTTATTTATTTCTATTTTTTCTTATTTTATTACTAATTTTTACTAATTATTACAAATTTCAATTAGTTTATAACTTTTTATCAATTTCTAGTGATTTATAATAATTCATACTATTTTATATTAATTTATTATAAATTATATAGATTTATTAATTTTTATTAATTTATAATAATTTTTTACTAATTTAAATCAATTATTACTAATTACCACTAATTAGTACTAATTTTTATTAGTTTATAATAACTTATTACTATTTTTTACTAATTTTTATTAGTTTATTACTAATTTTTACTAATTTTTATTAGTTTATCACTATTTTTTACTAATTATTACTAATTATTACTAATTATAACTAATTTATATTTGTTTATTATTTTTTATTTATAATAATTTATAATGATTTATACTATTTTATATCAATTAATTGTAATTTCTATTAATTTATTATTTTTTATTAATTTATAACAAATTTTTACTAATTTATACTAATTATTACCAATTTTTATTAGTTTATAACAATTTATTATTAATTTTTATTAATTTTTATTATTTGATTACTAAATTTTATAATTTAGTACTTATTTTTATTAGTTTATATTTTTTGTATTAATTTATAATAATTTATAATAATTTATACCATTTAATATCAATTTATTTTAAATTCTATAAATTTTTTGTTTTTTATTAATTTATAACAAAGTTTCACTAATTTTTACAAATTATTACTAATGACCACTAATGGGTGCTAATTTTTATTAATTTATAACAATTTATTACTAATTGTTACTAATTTTTACTAATTCTAACTAATAATTACTAATTAATACTAATTATTACTAATTTTTACTAATTTTTACTAATTTTTACTAATTTCTACTAAGTAATACTAATTAATACTAATTGTTACAAATTATTACTAATTAATACTATTTAATATTAAATACTACTAATTATTACTAATTATGAATAATTATTAATAATTATTTCTGATTAATACTATTTTTTACTAATTTTTACTAATTGATACTAATTAATACCAATCATTACTAATTAATACGAATTATTACTAATTAATACAAATTATTACTAATTAATAAAAAATATTACCAGTTAATAAAAATTATTACTAATTAATAAAAATTTATAAAAATACCACTAATTATTACTAATTACTCATAATTATTAGTAATTACACCAAATTATTACGAATTACTGACAATTGAATCAAATTATTACAAATCAAAAGTATTTACTTTTAATTAAAAACATTATTGCTAATTAAAACAAAAATATTTCTAAAACTAATTAATGCTAAATAAAACTAACTAATTCTAATTAAATTTTATTACTAATAATTAATAATAATTATTGCAATATAAAATAAAATAAATAAAATAAAAAATAAATCATTAAATAAATACCGTAAAACTGAATCTTTCGGTAGATGTAAAGCTTGAAAGTTTCCCCATTGTAAAATTTAAAACTTTGAAAAAACTAAAGACAAAAATATGAGAGCAGAGAAGGAGAGAGGAGTTCAGAGAAGAATGAAATGGAAAAAATTCAGTGGGTGTATATAGGTTAGATCATTTGCTACAGGACCCGTCGCAAATAGTGCAACCAGTATTAATTGCGGTGACGGTAAAAAAATGTATTTGCAGCGGGTCTCGTCGCAAATACCATATACCGGCAGTTTATTTGCGATTGGAGAAAATCTCATCGCAAATACAAAAAATGAAGGAAAGTATTTGCGATGGGAACTATCACAAATACTTTCTTTCTGACACAACATTTGCGACGAGAATAAACTCCAATCACAAATAAAAAAAACGGCAGGATAATATTTGCGATGGGGGTATATTCCCATCACAAATAGTTTTCACGCAGTTTGGCGCGTAGTGCATGCCAAAGGTTTTTGTGATGGGAATATCTTCTCGTCACAAATACTTTTTTCTTGCTGAATATTTTCAACATGACATCCACCCGTCGCAAATAACTTGTCGCAAAAATCATTTTTTCTCGTAGTCTTCATGCATAATAATTATAGAAGAACAGAGACATGTCTCAAGATCCCCTACCTGGATATTTCCCTTGTAAGTCATTGCACCAAAAAATGACAAAAGAGAGAGAGCTCTTCAATACCTAGAAACATCAAGAAGAACTTGGTATTATTTCGAAAAAGCTTATCAAGTTTCGAACGTCAAGGTTTTGTGTCACTGAAAATTGAGAGAAACAATGAAAGACTCATTCGAGGGGAAGAAAATTATTTTTAATATTTATAGATATCCCTCCACAGATACCTCAGAAACTTCGTCAAACTTTCCACGTCCTATTCCCCATTTAATTTTTGAGACGATTTATATATCATAACATAATTGCGGATAGAACCAAATATTCTAAAATGGAGTTATAAACTATCAAGTAAGTCAAAAGAAATTAAAACCATGGTGTTAGGATTTCAAAGTCATTAAAACAGAGCCCATGATGATTACATGTTGAAAGAAAGAATAAATTATGAACACTAGGTGAAAATCATTACCCACATGTGACAACGTAGCGCTGCATAAGGGTAACCTATTTTACCCTTACATGGTGGTAGAAATATATTACCCATATGAAACTCAAACATGTTTCCCATGGGCAATAGGGTTTTACCCTTACATAGCCGTCTACCTTTACGCAGACTTTAGAAAGGCCAACATACCCTTACGCATGGGGTATGTACTGCCTAAGGGTAATGTGATTTTACCCTAACATCAATAGTTACCCTTATGCAACTTAAATGTTACCCTTACTTGGGTATTGAAATTCAGGGATGACCCTTATGTGAGCTGAGGAAGCTTGGATTACCTTTATGTAGTGGGGAAGATACCCTTATTCAACCTTTAGAAACTCAGACTTACCCATACACAGTGCTTGAACCACCCTTATGGGACTAGGGAGATGACCCTTACACGATCCAGTACCTATACGCATGCTATGAGATACCCTTACATAAGGGACTAACTTCCTTTACATGAGAAGGGGAATACCCTTACATATCCAGTAATAAAACCTACATACTATTACACAAGGCTTGGTTTACCCTTACGCAACTCCAGAAAAAGGGACCTTACCTATATGTAGTGGCTGTATTTCAATATGGACCTTATGCAGTGGTGGATTAACCTTATGAAATGATTTATTACCATTATGAAACTTATTAAAAACCACTTTTAACCTTATTAAATATCAATTTCATGCATAAGGGTAAATATTTCTGTGGAAATGTTGAAACTTTAATAAAACTAAATTAAGAGAAATTGTTTATTATTACTTGAAATATTCTAAAACACTTCCAGAACCCTTAGAATAATTTTAAATCTTATAAATTAATTTCCAAATAACATTAAAAACTTGTGATTACTTATATAATAGTAAAAATATTTTAAAACAACTTTATTAATTATAAAATCATTTAAAAACAACTTATAAATTTTATGAAACCACTCCCAAACCTTTGAGAATCCCATAACATCAATGGAAGTTTTTTAGAAAATATTGACTCTTACATTAGATAACTCTCAAACAGTTCTCATCCTTTAGAATTAAAAAAATATCAAAAATGAAAAGGGAAAAGTCCGAATAACTATCCCTGAAGATACCTATTTGGAATCCCATTATAGATAAAACATGACATCCACTAGAACACACTCTTAAAAGATACTCCCCAACATAGCTAACCTATTTCCAACAATCTTAGTAAGATCCAGACTGCAATCCACCCAAAAAATGTCTTTAGAAAATCCTCACAACAACAGAAGATACTTCTCAAATAGGACACCAAAGTGGAACCATCCTCCTCACTCATGACTAGCTCTTCCCAGCCACTCCTTCCATGTTAACCATGTTTTTCAAGATATCCACACCTTGAAAAAATAATTCCTCAGACTAATTAAAAATATTTCATTTGATTTTGAAAAGGGGTGATTTGGAATCTTTGATGAAAACATTCACACACAAATTTCCAAACCGTTCAACATATTTTTCAAAGAAAATTTATAAAAATCCACCAAAAGGTTTCAGTGAAAGTGGTAGGACTCAACTAAGACATGCATTTTTTACTAAATCTCTCCACTGAAGGTTGGGAAATATGTTGAACCTTAGGAAAATCATACTTTGGTACCCCATAACATCACACTAGAAATAGATCAACATGCCAAACACATGACACCTCTAACCACTCAACCCTAGAGAGTTAAGCCACACCCTATCCTTAGTAGACCTCCACACTCCCTTCATCCATAAACCCTGAACCACATAACTTATAGCATTCAACTCCACTTACTCAACCACTTAAGAGAGATATTAACCAGAACCTTCCTTTATAGAAAACCCTTTCTCTATTATCTCCACATAGCCACTCAATACTTCCTAATATGGAAACTTGAAGGCTATGGAAGATCGGTAAATATCCAACCACAAAGAATATTAAAAAATTGGCACCCTCCCACACTACTCAGGAAACAAATACTAGAACTGAGTAATCATGTCCATAAAGAAGACCCCAAAGTTGTGTACACTCACACCCCCTATCGAAGCTCCTAAATCTCCATCAAAAATTAATGTATCTACACTTGGTAAAAGAATATTTTCTTGAATATATTGTGAAATGTTCCCCCATAAATCTCTATCTAATCACCAAACTTCATCTCCCACAACCTCTGAGTCAATTTCTATAATAATCCAGTGGGTAGAGAAACATTGAATTTATCTAGGGTCTTCCCCAACCCCAAAGAAAACTCAACCTTCTCTAACCAATCTTCGACATCAAGGCTAGAGGACCCACCAAATAACTTTGGTACTTCATGACTCTAGAATTTCAACAAGGCTCTATCCCAAAAACTCTCTTCCACTTTTTCATACCTTTAACCTCGATAGCATTTTGACGACATAGTTTTAAAACAAGATAAAACAAGGTTCAAAAATACAACAAAATCACTAAAATCAACAAGCAAGGGACATCAACACATCATAAGAAGCATATAAATCCAAGACAAATCCCATACAAAACATCCCACATAACCACATCACCATCCTCTACCAGGAATAACACCACACCATTCCATGTTAACCACGAGTCACATCCTTTCCACACAACCACCTTCACTACCATTTAATCTCTATAGATACCATGCTAAAAATAACCACAAAAATCACACAAAACATTCTCATCCCAAACAATCAACCAGACTATATCCACTATAGGGTGAAAAATCAAGGGGACCCACTCACTGAATCAGGATATTTTCATCTTTGGGTGATACTAATTCACCCATGTAGTTTTAAAACATGTCATAAAGAACACATCTGGATGGGAAAGGGATTTCCCTCTCTTTGTATTCTTGAATTCATAACACACATTACTAGCATAATCTCAATCATAACAATCCCACATAGTAGGATAGAAGTTAAACACTTTAATCACTTCATCAATAATTTGTGTGTGTCAAGTAATATTATTTTCATCGATTTAAAGATTTTTTCAAACAACTATTTATATTACTAGATATAATTGATTAAACTTTTATAGTAGGTGGGTGATTCTTTAAATAAAACCACAAAAAAAAGCACCATCACAAAAGAGATACATATTCTTAAAATAAAATAACATCATCTCAAAGATCACATAGTTTTCCCATTTTAATAAATTTAAAGGGTTCATGGATTAGGCTTCAATACAAAGTTCTTCTTAAATAGTCTTTTTAATTTCATCTTATAATTCAGATTTTTTAGGATGGAATATCAACACTTCAATTTATAAATAAATAAACAATGCATCCACTAACAATAATCAATATTTCCAAATCATTTCTAGGGAAACATCATGCCTTGCATTTAAATATCCCTAACATGCAGAAGAGTTAAAGACAAAAAATGCACATGTGTTATCTCATGAATCATGCTTAATATACTTAAAAAAACATTCTAGGATCATTTTGTTACCAAGGAAACACAATTCCAACTCCATATGAAAATTTGTACATGATAGGTTCTTATGGTCAATTCAAATACCCCATTGCATATACAACATGTTTTTTGATATCTCAAAATAAAACATACTCTTAGATAAAAAAAATTAAAACTGCACATGTTGTATTATTATGTATTATGCTTATCTTTCTCGAACTAAAAATTATTTAAAAAATTTCATTACTCAGTAAAAAATTATTATACACTACAATAAGGGTAACATGATTTTTCTTCTATATTTAAATACAACATGATCATTAGATAATATGATTTCACATCTTTAATACAACATATTAAACATGCTACATGATCAAGATTCACATACTAGAAATTATTTAGTTACCACATTTTTTTCAACTTTAAACATGCTTCCCATAAAAAACTTTTCATTACTCAACATGTGAGGTAAATTTATTTCTATCATGACCTCCTCATCCCAAATAGTACCCCTTAGGCCTGCAATGAGAGAAGGGAGATGGTGACTTCCTGAGTACCACCACCAGTAGGCCTCAGGTTGGTGACTAGCACTGTGGGTATAATAAGCATACATATGGGAGGCATTAACCTCTAAGAGAACATGTGGAAGAGAGAGATAAGATAGATACATCAATCAAAAGATGCTGATATATATATATAAGAAAACCCAAGTGCATACATGTAATATCATACAATACTAAACCAACCAAAAAGAAAACTATAATCACCAAAAAGGAAAACTCGATAGTGACCAAAAATCCCAAATAGATCATGAAAAATCACATGCTAGTAATATCCAGCCTGATCTCCAACCTTCTCCTACTGAACTGAAAACAGTTTATATATACGTGGGGTGAGAATAATAGTATACTCAGTAGAATCCACCCTGAAGCCTCTCATGAAAAAGATAAATAAAGTATACTAAATCCCAGTGAAAAAAGTATGGATAAATAATCACCTAAATAGGTATACTTAGATTTAAACTGCACCATAGCTATCTATCACCAATTATCACATACAGTGGATCATATAATATAATTAATCAATAATAAAGGAACTCTGTTACCGCTTCCCCATTGGTTTTCCACTTTTCCCCAATGTTGCACATCCTAAGCCATATCTATCCAAAATAATCCACCCCGTAGACACATGAGCTAAGTACCATGAAATTAACCTCATGCATCACATCATTAAATCATCTCATATCACATCTCTATATAGTAACCAAGTAGTTTTTGTGACCCACCATGGCCCATATGATGTGTATCATACATCAGGTATTATACCTCAAGATATCATATCCCTACACCGAGTAAGGTACTTTAATCCATCATAGAATATACATGTCATACCTATAATATTACATTGGATACTATATATAGAGATACATGTGTGTTAATTAACCACAATACATTCTCACCCTCTACACACATATATGGGAAACTAACTACTATACATACCAACACATAATACTACCAAGAGAAGAGAGTGGGGCTGGAGGGGGTAGTTATCCATCCATCCTCACACCAAGATGTTGGGGAAAACACCCTCTCAAAGTCCACTAGGTTTCAATCTCCCTAAAAGACATGGGTGGGGATGTAAGAACTTGGTTTTTCATAATAGGATCCCTTAAATTTTGGTTAAACCCTTCTTGAGGTTATATTTTGTCTTAGACCTTGGTGACCGATCCTTTAGGCCATTCAATTTGATTTTGGAAAGAAAGTGGAAGGGGAGCCGAAACCTGGCTGTAGATCCAATTCATGATGTGTAAGAAATACATGAAATACAATGGAATGCGCATCACAACACATGAAAAATTTTAAATTTATAAACCTACAAACTAGAAGTGGCAAGCAGGGTTGAACCATAAAGAGAATTTGAGTAGACACTAGGATTATCATCTTGGAGGAATGTTCTGGTATATGAAATTTAATTGTGATTAAGAACCAAAAATTATAAAAAGTAAACAACTATTTAAAAAGTGAATATTTAAATTTACTAAAACCATATAATTGAACCAAACTAAGTGATGGAAGAAAATAGGTGGAGATGGATGTTTCAGAGTTGTGATGTCTATTCACGTACATGCAATTCCAATTATTAATTTCCACATCTGAATATTTATTCATTTAATTATCACCGATTCCAAATTTAATAAAAATACTAACAGGTATTATTCTATGATGTTATATAATATTCTAATTTTCAAAAAAACCATTATTCATTTCATTATTTGGTTTTAAAAATATTTTTTTGCCATTGTAGCACTGAATCACTTAGTGAAATACAACGACCTGTTTATCACAAAGTTGTAGTATATACTTTCGTCGAGTTCACTCACATGAGATCATTTATTTGGAATAACTCATGAATGTTTGAAGAAGAGTGCAAACAAAATATTAATTTTTCAATTAATATATTTATTTATTCAGAATTCATCTGCATTCAATTTACAATTCTATCACGCACGTGATCAATCTCTGGATAAATAAATTCATTGATGATCTTATATCCATGATTACTTATTAGGAATCACACGAAAGAGCAATAAATAAAGTGTTAATGTCACCAATGAAAATTAATTAAAACACAGATATAATAAATTAATTAAACATCCAATTAAAAAATTAATTCAAAAGGAAATAAAATATGGAAACAAATTAAATACATGCAAACACTGTCACATTTATCACAACTTCGGCGCCAAATAATTATCCTTTCAGGATGATAACATGAAACATAAAATAATAAAAAAATATCACTATTCTTGTGCCATAATAGTGGTCACCAAAATATTATGTCGATGATTGGAAAATAATAACCATTGTCCCGCTGATCACCGCAACATCGAACCAAACCATTGCACTATTGAAAAAATGATCATGTTGGTCTACACTCTTGCTACGCAACAAACTCATAGTCCACTGATCTCCAAATGAAAAAGTGAACCTTTATGAATGCGACAATGATCCACAATGACTTTACACCCACCCAGAATGTGGAATGTGACCTCTTATTTGGTGAAAGAGGAGCGAGAAATATTACTGGTGTGCTCCACTATAGGGGTGACAGTCTGTGGTGTTGCTTGAGTGTTTAGACCAACTGGTGCTGCTAGGCTGTAGGAGGATGAGAGCGAAGAAGGTCGGTGAGGGTAATGGTGTATGAGGGTGAAGATGGGGGTGGGGGGATGTGAGGATGGGGGGAAGGGGAGGGGGCGACGTGAGTATGATGGGAGGTGTCGACATGAGGATGAGTGGGGGAAGGGGTGTTGGGGAGTGGAGTGGGAAATGGGGTGGGGCGGGTGGGGGGAAGGAGAGGTTAGGGAGAAGGAGGTGAGGCCTATGATAGATGTTTCCTTTTTTTTCTTTTTTGAGCAGAGTGGAGAGATATTTATAGAGGAGGAGGCAACTATAATTAAAAATAAAATTAAATAAATAAAAATGAAAAACCAATTAAAGAGAGTTAAAAATGACTTTAATTTAAATAAGAAATTAAATAAATAAAAACAGAAAATAAATTAAAGGGAGTTAAAAACGTTATAATATTAATAAATTTTAGATTAAAATAAAATTAATAATAATAATAAATGCTGAAAATAAATAATAACACTAATAAATAAGATGATACTAATTAAAGATATAAATACAATTGTTAGAAAATATTTGACATATATACACACACATACACACACATAATTAGATATATTAATAATAATACATAAAATATAATAAAATTATAATCTTTACTAAATATAACAATAGTAATATTAATCTAATTTAAAAATAATAAAAACTAATAATAATAATACTAACATTTTAAATAATATACAGTGTTAAATAATATATAATACTAAAATAAAAAATTTAAATAACTATTGATAAAAATTAATAAACTAATAATAAAAATAATATTAATTAAACTGCTAAAAAATACTAAAATTATTAGATATTAAATGTTGATAATATATAAAATTAATGTAAACAAATGAAAAAATAAAAGTCTGATAAATCTAAAGAGATAGAATTAGACACACACATATATGTAATTTAATAAACTAGGTTTACGTGTTACATTAAATTAATAATTATACACGTAATAAAAATAATATTAAATATAAAATATAAAATTAAAATAAACTAATAAAATTATAAATTACTAATATTTGTATAAAAATTAACTAAAAATGGTCAAAATATCTAAAATACTACAAAACTACAAAAAAAACCTAAAAACGCTAAAATATGTTATAAAGAAAATGAAAAATAAATTAAAAAATTATTAAAAATGAATGTAAAATCCATGTGCAAAAAATCTACCACACTTAAACTTTTTCACTTCAGGGAAAAACAATCAGAAAGAATACACAACTCGATCCCTAAACAAATCAAAACATCACAATTACAAGCTCAAAATTTTTCAATCACCTTTTCCCAAAAAATATCATACTTCATTTTAAATTCCAATATTCAAAAATAGTTTCCCTTCCACTCACAGTCTTTAAAAAACAAGAATCTACACTCACACATCATGTGACCTAACTCACCATCACTCTAATCACTCAAAAAATTTGATCAAATATTTACTCAATTCTCGAATGCACACATGCTTATCGTAGGTTTTCCATGAATTTCAAATCTTCACTAATGAAAATCAACAGAAAACACCAATCTTGAGGACTTTACACTAGGTTCAAATGTCTCTAAGGCAATGGGAAGGTGGGTTATATAAATAAATATGATGGTTTTTGGAAAAAGTAGGGTCTAATATTGAAATAAATACATGATAAGTTTCAATCCAAATGTCTCCCTCTAATTCTATCTCCCCCACAATTAAAATGTTTCTTGTCCCTCAGCATATGAAAACCCAATGTTTCTTTTTTTCCTTA
The DNA here is from genome assembly GCA_963277665.1 of Viscum album. Classification (NCBI taxonomy): domain Eukaryota; kingdom Viridiplantae; phylum Streptophyta; class Magnoliopsida; order Santalales; family Viscaceae; genus Viscum; species Viscum album. The sequence goes on along the minus strand of OY728143.1, from coordinate 1,777,143,260 downwards.
ATACTCACTGAAGTGAGATGGGCAGGGAAAACTGGTGAGTGTCAACTCCAAAACCGCATGAAATAAATATCATACAAAATCCAAAATAAAGGTACAAAAGTAGCATGTGCGCTGTAGCATCTTAATGAAAGTAGGTTATATTGAAAGATCTCTAGATCCTCGAGTAATGGTTTATCACATTCATAGATACCCCCAAAAGTGAGGGTTACTGCATAATGAACACAAATGTACTCATTGTTGGAACCAAAAAGAATCCACATTCCCATATAAAAATACATATAATGAAAATTTCTACTATGAAATATAACACAAATGATTGAGATGAGATAATGTCGATCCATGTACATCAAATGAATCAATAACCATAAAAGCCCTCACCATGAATAAATCTATCCCACACACTTAGATTGAAAATCATCATGAAAATAACCATGAAATGGGTAGGGAAGGATTTCAGATGTTGGTTCATCCTAAAAAACCTTTCTTCATAGATTCTTAGGGATACACGATGTAAATAATGTATGGGTGGATTAGTGGATCAAAGGGGTTGAATAAATCAAAAATATGCCTTGTTCATTTCAGTGAAACTTCCAAAATTCTTGTATCTTTTATAAAAACACATGAAAAGTTCTAGAAGACATAACATGGCATAGATTCCCTCAAGAAAAATGGAAATAGGTGGTGATATAAAAATGGGCCAGAATTCTGATGGGTATGAAAATATAATGTTGGAAAACACATATGAATATGAGTGAAAATGAGTGTCTCAAAAATATACAAGTTTCCTTTTTTTTGAATCATGGAATAATATAAATAATAATATAAGTCACGAGATCAAGGATCAAATCATTCCAAATAGAAATCATGTGCTCAGTCTAACTAAGGATATAAGTGGTGTGTTCTTGACTGTGTTATGAAAAAATGCAGTGAATTTCATGTGGGTTTAGTAATGAGAGGAATGATAGTTTTTTTTCATTTTTTTAATTCGTTTTTTTTTCAATTATTATTTTTTATTTAATTATTTTGAATTATGTTTTTGGAAGAATAAAATATCATAGAATGTAAAAATAATTCCCTTTTTAAGTGTAGATAGATGCAGATAGGCTGTCTATATCTGATGACACTCCAAAAATGATGTAACCTATAAAATATACACATAAAACACACACAACCACATCATATCAAAGAAATAACACCAAAATAAAATAAACGTGAATGATAAAAATACGCATAAAGAATTGAAATCCAATGCAGTGCTGGGAGAAAACAGATTGTGGTAAATGCATGCCATTTTATTCAATAAAAAACTAAATGAAATGAATCTAAATGCAATGAAAGGAAAAAAAATAAATGATTGGTTTCCTCCCATTGAGCACTAATTTTACTTCATATTTAGACAAATGTTTATGAAACTATACCAAGATGAAACTGAAATGTATACCATATATCAGCTTCTTTATCAGTGGGAGTGTGGAATTATTCATTGAAAAAGAAATTATCATGGAATCTATACAATATCTCAATAGAAACTTGTAATAAAATTTGATGGGTGGAATAAAATGAAAATAGAATAGATCAAAAGGGAATGAATATACCGTCTGAAGAAACACTCACCTTATAGGTGAATTTTGTGCAGACAACAAAATCAAGAAGATCAAGAACATTACATTTTTGAATTTACAGAAGAGAATAAATTACCTTACCAGAATCTTTAAATGGTAGGATTATATTCATAATATCCTTGAATGCAATATATAGGTTGGTGATGTATCCCAATATGTTTTTACCACCAACTACTAGAACAAGAAAATCCAATGGCTTCCAACTCAAAACATGCTCGATGCATGGAGAAAGAGGGTTGGGCTCAATTAGAGTAGGTGACTCTATTGGGTCAAGAATAACATCCTTTTCAAAAGTTTCCTCTATACCATGCTCATCATATTTATCTATTGTAACATGTTTCATCTTGAACTTAGGATCCTATAGGCAATCCAATTCTTCCATTATTTCTAAAAAATTATGAGTGTCCTCCACCACAATCACTGACTGATTTTTTGACTCCTAAAATGTTTTAGATGTTTCAATTTTGGAAAAGGTTTCAGAATCAAAAGGATTTTTATAAAGAGGAAATTCAATGTCATTTCAAGAGACATACTCTTGTGTATGTAAATTCATGGTGTCCTGGATCAATTATTACTCTATCATTGTAAATAAGGGACCCATTTCAATTTATTCTACATCCTCAAAAGGTGTAATTTGACAGACATTGAAAGCATTCTTTTTTTTTACTTTGAGATGCATGGGTAGTGAACTCACAGAAGAAGCATATTAAATCACATTATTTTATATACCTTTATATTCAATAGAGTGGAAGAATGATCTCTCATATTCTTGAAATGTGATTAGATTGGAAGAATAAAATTGTTATGGAGATCATTCATCAATGGTATGACAAGAAGAAGGATCAATCAAAGTAGTATAATTATGAGAATCAGGAATTGGATGTTGTTCAAATGGATCCTCTGCTACACTTACTTCAAAAAAATTATTCTGAATTGGATCATCAAGTGGTAGTGAGGTAGCTAGTTTTTAAATATGATTCATTTGATTTACTAAACTCTTTAATTGATTTTCAATATTTTTTTTGAGGAAAACAACTTTTCGTTATGTTCATCTTGAAGTTCAAACATCCTATTTATCATAGTGATAATAGAATGAACCATGTTCTCAATTATTGAATCATTTATTTCACATGAATTATAAATTTCTAAATTTCTAGGTATGCTTTGGCTTTAAAATTGATCAAATAGTGGGTAGGAACTAGCTGGAGAATATATATCATAACAAGGACTTGTATAATTATCATTAAAATAAACAGAATCACTTGGAGATCTCATGTGCGATGTGAGGTTGTATTTAATACCATGAAATATTTGTGGGTAGGGTGGGTACTGGTTGTAACTATGTGGTGTAGCCCATGCTATTTTTAACTTCTAGTGTCTTTAAGGTTTTCCTGCAATGACAACAGAAACACCCAGAGTAGATGTGATTTTTTTTTGTTTTTTAGCTTTGTTTATTTTTTTACCTAAATCACCCTTTTAAAGGAACTCCAGATGCTACTATTATCCCTATAAATGTTTCCAAAAAATTTCCAAACGCGTTGAAACGCATGAAAATTTGAAAATTTATAAACCTAAAAACTATTGTAGAAGTGGAGAGCAGGGTCGAACCATAGAAAGAATGTGAGTAGACACTAGGAATATCCTCTTAGAAGAATGTTTTAACAACCCTACTCTTTATTACACACATTAACATGATTTATTACATAAACTTTCACTTAAGAAAACTCAGAGGATTGATAGGTCTAGTGCCTTAGGAAAATAGGAAAATTATATAACAACTTAGAACATAAAACACAACATATTTATTGAAAACTTCTTTTACATGACCACAACATTCCTTAGTACCTAGCATTGCATGGGATAACCTGAGCACATGCATAAGAAAAGGGTGAGCTATAAAGCCCAGTAAGTGAGTAAAAAAGGCATAACATGAAGAATATATTACATGTTAAGCAATAGGAATATCAATGGAGCACAATAGAAAAATGAAAATAAAGGCATGATATAGCATGATTATCATAACATGGAAATTTGGCAACAATATTTAACATGATATTAGTATGAGCCAAGGCTTATTGCACATAGAGAATGAGTAAACCCTAATTTCACTTTAATTATCATAATTAAACCTTCATTTCACTTGAATTTAATGAGTAAACTGTCATTTCACTTGACGTGTCATGATACTAATCTTTACCCAATGAATTGTAGAGCTATTAGGGATCACCCTTTAATAACATTTAATTTCATGCATAAGTGTGCCACATCGATCATACAACATTGATTCATTAAAAAAAATAATTTATTACATGAATAAGATATGTGGAATACATAAATGTAAGTCCTCAATAAAAATGTACATTTTCCTAAAGGTGAATACCCTTGATAGATAAATGGGTATGGTATTCACTTACACGATGATTTTGGCACGAGAAATTTTGGTGTAACTTCAGCATCATAATGACGAAAAATAGAAATCATAAAATTGGTTGAGAAGAGAGAAAGGGGTATATCATAATTTATAAATGAAATTGAAAGTAAGGGGGTCAGGGAACATAATATTCCAACATATTTAATATAACTTAGATGCATAATATAAAATAATTTCTTGAATGTAAATGAGAAGAGAGAAATTCCTTACGGAATTTTGGCATGTTAACAGGTGTAAATGGGAGGAATTAATGAGATATAAATAGGTATTTAATCATTAAAAAATAAGGAGGTAAGTATGGGGGAGGTGAGAAATCATACCCCAACATTTTTAATTTAAAATAAAATGGTATAACAACATAAAGAAATTTGGACAAAAATGAGAAAGGAAGAAAACCCTTACTTGGAAGTGTGATCCCAAAGGCTTGGGAGATGCTTGAGAGATGATTATTAGGAGATTGGGGTGCCTTGGGAGGATTATATAGAGAGGAGGGAAGAGGTTGGTAGATATAAAAAGGTTTTTAGTAAAGAGGAATGGGATATTGAGTGTGTTTATATAGGAAATGAGAGGGAAATCTTTATTATTTAGGTTTTAGATACTACATATTAAACTAATCAAAACCACAAACCATAACATGGTTTTTGCCCATGGTTTTTAAAAAAGGGAGTGGAAAAAATTATTTTATAAGGAAAATGGCCGAACTTATTAAAATATTAGTCTTACTTATGTGGAGGTGAGTCACACTCTCAAGGAAAATATTTTAAAATGTTAAAATATTTTATAAGCCTTGGAGGGTCCACTAAGGCATTATAAAATTAATCAAACAAATCTAAAATCACATTATTTTAAGGGTAAAACATATATTGGCCGAAAAAACATTTTATATTATTTTATTACATGACTACTGGGTCATTATGATGTCATAAAACACATTATATATTTAAACGGTATTTAATTTTTACCCAAAAATTCGACTATATTAGAAAATTATGAAAAATTAACCATTAGATAATTTTGATGTCATGAATCCAAAAATAATATTCATTTTATCTAATTTTTTTCTAAATACGTGAATTTTAAATTTTAAAATAAAAACCGACATTTATTGAAAATTCATGGGTTTTGACAAAAAAAGTTTTCAAACCTTAATAAAAATTTCAATTATATTCATAAAAAAATTATACGATCATTTATATTTAATAAAAATTAATTTATTAATAATATTTTATTAAAAAAATATTTAATTAAAAAAATCCATTAATTCATCAAAATAGTTTTCTTAATTGAATATTAACTAAAAAATACTATTTGTTCTTTAAAGCCCATTTACAAAGTAATAATAATAAAATGAATGTATATTATTTATTATATAAAAAACTAATGCACATAATTATAGTGCTAGGGTCTTGTTACATAACCTCTTATAACACCCACATAATACCTAAGGGTAAGGTTTGTGATAGTGGCAAAATTTTCAGGTGGCTTGGAAAACATCGCTTGGGTGGTAATCTCTATTAACTTTCACTTATCCCATAGGCGGTTTGGTTCAAGCTTAACATGTTGAAGATTAGCTTGGGCTTGGTCAATAGTAAAAAATACTGATGCTAACTCCTTTTTGAGCTCCGACAAATGGGCTTCGTATGGAGAAATTCTACTGGATGAGGTCATTGCTTCCTTTGTATGAGTAAATTGGATTTGTTAAAGCCCTATATTTATACTAATCATGTGATCATTGTTCAACGACTATATTAGCAATGGTAACAATTCATAATGGTATTTTAAAATAAAAAAACATAAAACCAAGGATGTTCATATGTCTTATATAACCATTTTACATAAAAATACATTTAATCAGATCAAGAGGAATTTTCATTAATAAAAGTTTGGGTCGTTACAAATGTTCAGGCAGTTGAGCTTTAATTGTGATTAACAACTAAAAAAACTAAAAAGTAAAAAACTATTTAAAAAATGATTAATTAAATTAACTAAAACTATCTATTTGAACCAAACTTAGAAATAGAAGAAAACAGGTGGTGATGGAATTGTCAGAGTTGTAACGTCTGTTCAGGTTCATGCAATACCAATTATTTAATTTCCAAATCTGAATATTTATTAATTTAATTATCACTGATTACAAATTTAATCAAAATACTATCAGGTATCATTCTCTGATGTTATAAAATATTCTAATTTTCACATAAATCACCCATCATTTTTTTCTCTATCAAGAGGAATAATTTGTGTGTCATTGTACCACTGAATCACTTGGTGAAATACAACGACCCATTTCTCATAAATTTGAAGTATCTATTTTCTTCTGGTTCGATCACATAAGATCACTTATTAGGTTTCACTCATGAAAGTTTGAAGGAGATAACACACAAAATATTAATTTTTCAATCAATATATTTATTTATTCAGAATTCTACTCTGTGTGATTTATGATTCTATCATGCACGCGATCGATCTCTAAATAAGTAAATTCTATGATGATCTTCTACCTGTGATTACTTATTAGGTATCACACAAATGAGCACCAAATAGGCATGTAGATCAAAAATGAAAATTAATTCAAACACAAATATAATTAATTAATTAAACAACCAATTAAAAATAATAATTCAAAAGGCAATTAACACTACCACAAAACCGGGTTCCCACAACGTCACCCTTTAAAAGCGCTAAAAAAAAGTGTTGATAGGGGGGGGGGCTTTATCAGCACTAAAAAAGCACCGATAAAGGGGATTTTTAACAGCTCCAAAAAAGCATTGTTAAAAGGGACCCTTTATCAACACTTTTTTTAGTGCTGATAAAGGCCCCCCCTTTATCAGTGTTTTTTAGCGCTGTTAAAGGGGTCCCCTTTATCAGCATTTTTTTAGTAGCGCTGGTAAAGGAGGGGATTTCTCAGCACTTTTTCCTAGTGCTAATAAATTTCAAAAAAAATCATGAAAAACAGTATATTGTTATATAAGTATATTTATATTGATATAAATATAATATGTATTTTTTAAATATTTTTTAGATTAGTATAAATAGACTATTTCATTTAATATATATAATATTTAGTGAAAATGTCTTTACAATATTTTAAAAAATATTATTAATTAATAATTTTCTAATTATCATCGATTAATAATCATTTAACAAAAATTTGAAGACACAAAAAATCAAAAAAATCAAAACAATATCTAAAATAAGTTGAAAATGTAACTCAAATTTCAAATGGCCATAACTTTTGATACGGGTGTCCGTTTGAGATCTACATTATATAAAATCGAATCTTGAGACAAGATCTACGTGCTAGTGATTGAAGGAAAACTTCTGTGACATTTTTCAAGGCCCAAAAGTCCTAGAAGTACTCCAAAACCGAGTTTTTAGTCGGGATACCCCGATTTTTAACATTAAAATAGGTATAAATTTTGATCCGAATGTCTACAAGGCCTTTACCACATATCATATCAAATATTGTTTTATTTTCTTCGATTTTACTGGTTGTAGAGTTGAAACGAACTTCTGGATTAGAATTTATGGTCGTTTTAACATTCTATGGCTTTTCAGATACACATATATATGTATTTATTCATAAATATATATGTGTGTGAGTGTGTGTTTGTGTGTGTCTTTCTCTCTGTGTGTGCGTGTGTGTTGTATATATATATATTTATTTATTTATAAACACACATAAAAAAACATATTTTATAAATGTATTTAAAACTAATCTTATAAATATATATTAATATACAAATAAATATACCGATAAAAATTTATAACTAAAAATATATATAAATAGATATAAATATATATTAATATAAGAATAAATGTAAATATATATATATATAAATATATGAATAAATATATACGTATTAATATAACTAAATATATGTATATTAATATGAATCTATATTAATATACGAATAAATATAACTATATATATATAAAAATAAATAGATATATCATTAAATGGGGAAATAAACCAAATGGATTAGTGGTAAAGGTATAGGTGCGTAAGGGGGGAGGTCTCAGGTTCAACATATGGTGGAAGAAAAGGGTGTGCGAGCACAAGTGGGAGGGGGTAGCATGGGAAAAGGCAGTGTGCAATTAGTGGGAGGGGGTTCCACCCATCACTGATTCAACATATGGTGGAAGCAAAGGGTGTGCGAGCACAAGTGGGAGGGGGTAGCATGGGCAAAGGCAGTGTGCAATTAGTGGGAGGGGGTTCCACCCATCGCTGATAAGGGGGGGGGGGGGTCAAGCACTGTTAAAAGCTACCCCCAAAATATATATTCTTTTTATTTTTTTTGAATTTTATCATCACTTAAAAAAAGCACTCATAAAATGGGTCCTTTATCAGTGCTAAAAACGCTAATAAAAGACCTTTCTATCAGCGTTTTTTTAGCGCTGATAAAAGGGACCCCCTTTATCTTCTCATCGATTAACAGTGATTTTCTAGCACTATTAATGCCCTTTTCTGGTGTTGATAAAGGCCATATTGGCACATATGGAAACTAATTAAAGGCATGCATACACCGTCACGTTTATCACAACTCTGACACTAAAGAATTAGTCTACCATAAAGACAACACGAAACATAAAATAATTAACAAATATTATCATTCTCATGTTGTCGTAGTGGCCACTGCAAGCTGTCGTCGATGATTAAAAAATAATAACCATTGTCATACCGATAAATGAAAAATCGAACCAAACCATTGCACCATAGAAAAAATGATCGTGTTAGTATGTATTTTCTCCGTGTAGCGCACTCACTGTATATCAATATTTGAATGAAAAGTGAACATTCACACACACGTCAATGCTCCACAACGACTTCTCAACCACCCACAATGTGGAATGTGACCTCTACTTTGTGGAAGGAGGAGGGAGAATCACTGCTGCTATGCTGCAGTGGAGGGGTGATGGTCTATGGTGTTTTTTGAGGGTTCATACCGGTTGGTACTGTTAGGCTATCGGAGGATGAGAGTGGAGTTGGTCAGAAGGGGTAATGTCATAGGAGTTTGAAGATGGGGGGGGTGTGAGGATGAGGGGGGAAGTGGAGAGGGGGGTGATATGAGGATGAGGGGAGGGGACGATGTGAGGATGAGTGGGGGGAGGGGAGATGGGGTCAACGTGGGAAGTGGGGTAAGGGGGAAGGGGGTGGTGATGTGAAGGGGTGAGCGGGTGATGGGAAGGAGGGGTGAGGTAGTGGGAGGTGAGGCCCGCACTGCATGTTTTCTAATTTTTTTCTTCTTTTCTTTACTAGAGTGGAAGATATTTAATGAGGAGGAGGTGACTCCAATTAAAAATAAAATTAAATAAATAAAAATGGAAAACCAATTAAAGAGAGTTAAAAATGGTCTGTATTTAAATATAAAATTAAATAAATAAAAATAGAAAAGAAATTAAAGGGAATAAAAAATGTTATAATATTAATAAATGTTATATTAAAATAAAATTAATAATAACAATAAATATGGGAAATAAATAATAACACTAATAAATAAGATGATGATAATTAAATATATAAACACAATTTTTAGACAATATTAGAAACATATACAGACACACACACACACACATAATTAGATATATTCATAATAACACATAAAATATAATAAAATTATAATCTATGCTAAATATAATACTACTACTATTAATCTAATTTAAAATAATAAAAACTAATAATAATAATAATACTAATATATTAAATAATATAAAATGTTAAATAGTATATATAATACTAAAATAACAAGTTAAAATAACTATTAATAAAAATTAATAAACTAATAATAAAACTAATATTAATTAAACTACTAAAAAATACTAAAAGTGTTAGATAGTTAAATGTTAATAATATATAAAATTAATGTAAACTAATAAAAAAATAAAAGTCTAATAAGATTAAAGAGATATAATTACATATATTTAATTAAATAAACTAGGTTTACATGTTACATTAAATTAATAATTATCCACGTAATAAAAAGTAAAAATAAAAAATTAAAAATAAAATTAAAAATAAACTAATAAAATACTAAAATACTAATATTAGTATAAAAATTAACTAAAAAGTATCAAAGTATTTCAAATACTACAAAACTACAAAACAACCTAAAAACTCTAAAAGCAGTTAGAAGAAAATTAATACTAAATTAGAAAATTATTAAAAAGGCATGTGATATCACAACTGGAAAAAAGGGATATTTACACGGTTCAAAACCGTGGCAATAGGCCCCAAAACTGTGGCCAATGGATACAGCCACAATTTTGGCCAACTGTGGCCAAAGGCTACAGCCACGGTTTTGGCCAACTGTGGCCACTATCACCGTGGCAGTAGGTCCCGTCCTATTGCCATAGTTTTAACCGTGGAAATAGGCCTCCAAATTTGAAACCGTGGTGCTTGACCTATATCCACGATTTAAACCATGGATATAGGTGGCTATTGTCATGGTTTTAACCGTGGAAATAGCCTCAGAAAACCGTGGCAATAGCCAAAATTATAAATGTCCCCAGCGAGTTTTGACCCCTGCACCTCCACTATGCAGTGCAGCACACTTACCACTACACCACACCACAATTTGGATATATATATATATATATTTATATTATGATATATATATATAATAATAAAAACTGTGGGAATAGACTCAAAACCGTGGCGATAGGGCTTCCTGCCAAATTTTTGGTGGGATTTTTTTTCCTGCGGAAGCACGGGGACCATATAGCCACGGTTTTGGAGAATCATGGCCATAGGGTAATGAAAAAATTGGACTATGGCCATGGTTTTTCAAACTGTGTCCATGGGCCACAAAACCGTGGCAATAGCCATGGGATATTTACATGGTTTAGAAAATCATGGCTATAGGACACAGAACCGTGGCTATAGCCACCTATAGCCACGATTTTAAAACGGTGGCTATAGATCTGTGGCAGTAGCTCCATTTTCTATTTGTGAATCTATGTTCATCATACACTTAATTCACATCTTGTATCCAATACATGATGTGAATTGGTTAGGTCATACCCATTCACGATGTGTGTTGGTTTTTCCCAGTGGGGGAAAACCTAAGAATTACACAATATGTAAAATATACATTCCATGTATATGTCGTGGGGGGTTTTTAAGGAGAAGAACCCATTTATTTTTCCTCACTCCTCCCCTCTCTTTTCTCTCACACAGTAGAGAACCTCCCATTTGAACTCATATATGACTGAACCTATAATTTGTGATTCCTTCTCCATCCAACCTCTGAATTAAGATTCATTTGTCATGTTTTACCATCATCTATAAGCTCTTCATTACTTTAGATCATTTATTCATTTAACTTCCTATCAATGATGCTATTTTGGTGTGATCTTAAATGCCCTGTTTTTAGGGTGTTTATTTGTTTTATCATTTTCTTCCGATCTATACCTAACCAAAGGGAGATACAGGATGAGTGTTCCTCCACATGCATAAGATAAGTAATCTAGTAATTATCCATCAAGTTTTTATACTTTATATTATGTATTGTGATTCCGTACATCACATATTCCATGAATTGACTTAAAAATACAATTAACCCCCATTTAAATTTATAGCTTTGATTGAAATGACCTAGTGCCCCCTTATTAATTTTGGGATAGGTCCCCATCGACTATTTACACCCCTTGAGGTGTGCCTACGGAACTACCCCTTAGTATTATAACTGCTTATGTGACTAAACCATCCTATATATGGTTTTGAATTGACTTTAAAATGTAATGACTATAAGGAATTGACTGTGAATTGAGTGGTATGACCACATAACATGTTTAAATGGAAACAATGGTTACCCCCTTTTCAAAGTGAAATGTTCACAGTTTTTAAATCCAATTTGACCCCTTATACTTGTGATACATGGGAATGGACACCCTTATACCTATGATACATGGGAATGGTGTCTCTTATACTTGTGATATTGGGAATGGAGTCCCTTATGCTTGTGATACTGGGAATGGCGTCCCTTATACATGTGATACCAAAAAGGGAATCCCTTATACTTGTGATACTTAGGCATGGCATCCCATATACTTATGATTCATGGGCATGGAGTCCCATTATGATACATGGGAATGGAGTCCCTTATACTTATGATTCATGGGAATGGTGTCCCATATACTTGTGATACTCAAACACGACATCCCTTACACATGTGTTGCTTAGGCATGGTGACCCTTATTATCTATGATACTTGGAACTAACGTCCCCTACTTCCTTACGAGACTCTAATGACTAGACACAGATGCTTCAGTTATTCCTTGGGTCCTAGATATCACCACACACACACACACATATATATATGGATATAAACATTACTATGCATATATAGAATATATATATATTCATACATGCATATACACTTGCATGTATATGTTTGTGGTGACATCTATTTAGCGATTATCCTAGCACATGCTGAAGTAGGTAGTATCAACCCGGTGTCCTTCTGGAACTAGATCTGACCCTATATAGTTTACTTACTACTTTACAGTTATTATATTTACACACTTCTCATATTATATGCACTAGATAGATACTTATAAACACCATTGGTGGTGGCCTACTGAGTATATCTCACACCCTGTTGGGCCCGTCATTTGGTACCCAGAAAAATTATATTGATTCAGGTAGTGATGGGGTCAAGCACCCAGTTGTCTATGATTTAATTGATTGTAGCATGGGAGTGGGGGAGAATAGGTCAAATATATGTATTTTTATGCTATCTAAATATAGTCTTTAGGAATTTTTGGTTCTTTTGATATACCTATATGTACGTGTTCTTTCTATAATGTTTTCATGTTCCTTTTTTTAGAGGCATGACATTACATCATTTAATAAACGGTACTAGATACTACTATTGATGATTGTTATTTTATCTGGATGTATTACTTTACACTATTGGATGATACTATTCTTCCTCTATTTATTCATTTATTACATCATTGTGCTACTATGATTGTAAGTGTATAGTCTCCCCATTGTACCACTATAGACCCTTGATGCTAGTTGGAATCCTTTGTCATATAGATAGTCATGCTTAAGGCCATGTGACCAATCAACTCAGGGTACCACTTCGTGTCGTGGATTTCAGTTGAGGACATTATGAATTGGAATCATATGTTTGTTTCATTTTCCTTATTATTTTGAGATGATAAAAAATGAGACTAGGACATTTCAAAATTTGGTAATGAGATTGTACTTGTGAGTAGCTACCTAATGTGTAAAGAAAATCCACATTATCAGGGATGGGATTTTTTATTTTGGATTCTTCTTATTACAATTGATTTGATTCCACTATTGGGTGATTCACATGATATGTGATATTTATTATTAATATTGATGAGGATTGAATTTTACCCTTAGCTTTGTACAATAAGGAAGTGTTGGATCATGTATCATCATAGGCACATATAGATTCACATGTCATGAATTATGTCATGCTATATGGGTTTATCTCATTTCTTGTATTTCCTATGATTGTTATGAGTACCTTGACTATTATAAACATAATTGGGATAATGTTATTGTAGGATAATGAGAAACATAATTGGTTATTTAAAGTGTCTGTATCAAACTAACAATGTTCTCCTATATAGCTTGATGTTGATACCTTAAGTAGTAATTATTTCATGTTGAGTCATGGACTATTAGTCACATGGGCTGCAACCTGTTTATGGTTGGTATTAAATGGATGTCATATTTCAATTTATAAAGTGTATGGTAATTTATAAATTGGAAGTTATGATCTATATAATTCAACCATTAAAAATCTTCTATGTAAATAAATACAAATTTAAACGAATTTAAACTCTAAAATTAAATGGTGGAAATTAAATAGACACTACAAAAAAATAATTACATAGTGGTGGTTCTAGTAACCACCTTGAACTAAATCCGATTAAAAAAAATATAATATAGTAGAGGTTTAATCAAATTTCCACTATATATTTTTTATTTTAATAATTATAGTTGGTTTCAATTAAATCTCTAATAAAACTTATAAAAAATCTCTAATTAATCCCCCTCCCCCACTCCCTCTATGCGACCTCGACCCCTATCCCCCCTAACCTACTCCTCTCCCCTCCCTAATGGTGACCCCGACCATGCCTCTTCCTTCCATAGAGGTGAACCTAACCCCTACAAACCCCCCTCTGTCCTCCCTCTCCATGGCTTGGATCCCCTTCTTAATAGTGACATAGAACCCCCTCCCCCACCTCATCTATGACCCAATACCCCCTATGAATTCCCTCTCCCCGATTTGGATCCCCTTCTTGGAGGTGATGTCGACCCCCCCCACCTCTGTGGTGACCCTTGACCCCCATCCCACCAAGACCTCCCTCCCCCTCTCCCCTCATCCATGGAGACCCCCTTTATGACCACTACCATGACCCTAACTCCCATGTCGGTGACCGCCGTCACCCGACAGACCTGCCGACTATTGTCATGAAACATATACCAGTTAGTTTATTTTTATCAGTTTTCTTCTAGTAAATTTTTCAATCATGAAATATGACCATCACTGTACAAAATTCTAATTTTAGTTTTATATCTCATGATTTATACGTTTTTTTTTGTTTTTCACCATTGGGTTTTGTTTGTTTACAAAAACCAGTGTTCTGCTGGTGCATAAACCTCTAATGCTTGGAGTGTTTGTGTAATAATTATTGACGATGGTTCACTAATTATTAAATTCAATTTATTATGAAAAATAAATCCCATAATGTTATATAAGATCCATTATCACCAGTTTGTATCTCAAGATGATTGGTAATGCACACTGGGTTTGTTATAGCTAGGATAGGGTGCCTAGATATGGGTGGAATGAAACTAGTTCATGAAAAATTTGATAAAAATCCAAGAATTTAACTTCATAAACAATTTCCATACATGAAGATATAAAGATAAAAAACTAAAAATAAGATTCATGAATTATTTTGGATCAAATACCTTTCATTTTTCATCCTTACAAAATTTGTTTGCAACTGAAATTGGTAAAGAAACCAACATTAAATCCTCTATGTGAAACTATATCATAAATTATTATGCATATATATCTTTATAAAGGATGATGCGGTCTTATTCTTTAGAAATATTTTATCCCAAAAATATATCATTTCTCATAGCTTGAACAATTCAAATAAATCTCTCATTTCTATAGAAAAATATTCACAAATGATTTCTTTTTCTCCCATAAAAACAATATCATCTACATATAAAATATCAGAAATTGATACATATTTATCATCTTTAATATAGAGGTTGTTTTTCAAAATTTCTTCATTAAATATGAATTATTTCAATCATGTATTGAACTTAAAATACCATACTCTTAAGCCTCATTCTAACCCATATAGATCCTTATTTAACCTAAAAAAATTAATTTTATCTTTACCAAGAAAGACACTTCATTTTACATCTCTCAATTTTGGAAGACATATTTGGTATCTATTAGAACGTTCATTGGTTTACTTTCTGATAAAATGTAGTGGTCATATAATTTATTACATTATTCATATATGTTTGTGAGAAATAATAATTTATTTTAATCATGTTATTATAATATAAGTTTATTAATAAAAAGATCATTATTTGATTCATCCAATTTTCCATTATAGTTGTTATGAAAGAGTCAATTAAAAAGTTAGGTGATATTAAATTTTGATTGTACCTATTTGATTAAGCATTTGTAACTTTATATATAAATGTACAGGGAGAATACAATCCAATACCTATGGATAAAATTTGGATAAATTTACCTAGAAACATACCTCAGTATAACAAGGGTTTGGAATAATGTTTAGATTATGAAATTGAAAACCAAACAGTGGATGGTAGATTTTTTTTGTCCTGATTGTTAATTCAAGCAACGGTTGAATAGAAAAAAAGTATACGAGCATTTGATTTTGAAACAATTTCATGCTTAATATGTATATTGGATTTAACATGGTGAATCAAATGTTATGGAAAGTCAAAAAAATGAAAATACTGTCAACAAAATAAAAAGTGACCTAGTAGAGGATAATTTGGTTTAAAATTTAATAAATGACACATTTGGTTTTTCAGAATACAATTTCCATTATTTTAATAAGTCAATAGAACCTTCAGTTGATCTTGAGGAGGTCAATCTTTCTCATAACTTCAGTGACAAAAAAAATAATTTTTCTAAATTAGTTGAAGACAGACATCAAGAACTGTATGAAGTGTGTGCCAAGTATTCGAAGTCGTATTTTCTAGTTAAGTTGTATCATATCAAGTGTCTCTGTGGAATTACTGAAAAATAAATGTCTATGATTTTAGTTTTTCTTAATGATGCATTTGTGAAGCTAAGATCCCTAAATCATTCTATGAGATGAAGAAATTAATCAAAAAACTTGGACTTGATTATACGAAGATACATTAATGACCTAATGATTACATGATTTACTGAGGGGAAGATTTTAATAAATAAGAATGCACATGATTTCATACAATCATATAGATGTCAATGAAAAACAATGAGAGTATAAATCAATGCAACCCCTAGAAGAAATAGAAGAATTAAAATCTTTGAAAGGTATTGCCTTACTTTCCTCTAAAACCACACCTACAAAATTATTCATGTCATCTAAGACTGCATACACCATGAAGTGACATACTGAAGATAGTGATGACACTAGTGCAGAAAATGTTATTTATGTCGGTTATTTTTCATTTTTTACATCAGTTTTTAACCGACGTTAATAAGGACGACGTTATAAATAATGTTTTTTTACGTCGGTTATTTAAAAACCAATGTAAAAAACATAACATCACGGTGTTTATCACGTTGGTTAATTAATAACCGACATGCAAAAACCGGGGGGGGGGGGGTTATCAAATCGGTAATATAATAACTGACGTTATAAACACATGTGGGGGAGTTTATCACATCGGTTATATAATAACCGACGTGCTAAACAAGTCCAGGGGGGGTTATCACGTCAGCTATTTAATAACCGACGTGATAAACCATTTCCTAGGCCTTTTATCATGTCGGTTTTTTTCAAAAGTGACATGAACTGGAAAACCAGTTCATGTCGAGGGAATTTATTAAATCAAAAGGTTACAAAGGAAATTCGAGGTGTAATATGCTTACACCACCACAAAGTTAAAGTTACAATTCAGGATTAACAATGAAGAATATAAAAGTGAAAGTGGAGTTTCCATACCTGCTCTTTACTTCATGAGAAAACCCTTCTTTTCCAAGAGAGATTGAATAAAATCCAGAGCTCACAGAGAAGGCATCCAACCTTCCTGTTTAAAGTCAGAAATAAATCAGTAGCAAGGAGACATAGCAGATCTCCTCTGCAAGTTTTTAAGAAGTCCAGATGATTTCAGAAGAGTTCTTCAAGCCAAACAGAGGTGCATACAAACTTCTGACAAAAGTCAAAATTTCTATCCCAAGCTCCAACGCCATAGATCGGCAACATCATGCAAATGGCCGACAAGCATACCACATAGCAACACTTAAAAGGAACCATAAAGCATCAAAAATGAAACATGATGTAGAAGATCAAGAGAAAGCAGACCAAGCATCATATATATAACCACTTTAAGCTGAAAAGCTGTAGGCTAATGACCAAAAAACCATGATAATATCTAGCTAGCCACAGAATTTTTTAAATGAGATCCTCAGGCAAGGAAGAATAGATGTACATTAGTCCACCTTCCAAATAGTATCTCTAGTTCATAGCTCTCAGGAGCAGCAGAATAGACTTCAAAAAAATGGGGGAAAGATCCTCAATAAACATTGTATCAGAATACAAACAGGATCCCTTTTTCTCCAAAGAGAATCTCAGACATCAATTGAAGAAGAAAAATAATCAAACAATGCATCCCTATTGCATGCCTTCTCAGAAAATCCAGAATCACTTTAGGTAGCATGACAGCAATGGATTGAAGAAATAAAAGAAAATACTTCAGAGAAATCTCTAAAACAGATCCATTAAGACAGTAGGAAATTTCAAATCCAGTCTTCATAGAGAAAAATATCATCGAGCAGAAAAGAAAGAACAAAAGTGGATCTAAGTTGGAAATTAGACTTCCGAAACATGATCAGTTTAAGAAATATTTCCTGATTCTATCATTGAATATTTCCTGCTTTGCATCCAAATAGGCGCTCTTAGTGATCTCTCCTTTCCTAAAAGAATTGTATAGTATTTCATCACTGAGTCCCGCCGAAGAAACAGGAGATTCACAAGCTGGCATATTATGTTTATCAACCCTTTCAGCTTGTTGCTCCTTCTCTACATGTTGATTTTCAGTAGGGGCAGATACTTTATTTCTAGCAATGTCCAAGGAACGAGTGACAATAGTCCTCTCCACATGTGAAAAATCCGTGCGTTTTCTAGTTTTTTTAGGATTGGGTGTAATAAAACCATATGCATCCACTATTGGTTTCTTACCTTTCCTGGCCATGTCCATTAGGTATTTCTCCTCAATATTAGTAGATTTATCTTCCTCATCAATTTTTGAGAGACTATCTTCAGATGCATCACACCTCTCCTTTTACTCATCTTCCTGAGTGCCTTCTTTTATTTTCGATATCGACCTATCTTCAAGTAAGGGTGAGGGACTATGATGGACATTTTCATTCACAAAAGTGGGTGAAATATCCTTCTCTCCCATATCCAGAGAATAACTTTAATGATCCCTCCGGGTGAGAAAAAAATCACAATGTTCTGGATGCACATTAGAAGTCCCGGGGACATCCTTGGCAATAAGAGTCACAATATCATCAGCAGGGTTTGATTTAGGAGGATCCAAGTTAATTTTAGCATTAACTTTTTCTACCCAAACTACTTTGCAATGAGGTTGAGGTGGTTCAAAAATTTTTGACTCACATTCCTCCATAGAATGACCCACTTTGTACCAGCAATTACAATAAGGTGGAACATTTTCAAATACCACCTCTTGAGAATAACCTTTATCACCATTCTGGAACCAAAATCTGGAAGGAAATGCTTGTGATATATCAATCTCAGTGTAGATCCTAGCTACTGAGGGATGAGATAAGTTCAAGGTGGAAAAATCTAATCTAATCTAATCAGAGTTCCAAATAGACTTGCAATGGCAGTTAGAGCACGCTGCTTAAAGAGATGTAGAGACAAACCTAGGAAACCGATCCAAAGTGGAACAATAGGGGGCTCAGAACCTATTTCAAAATCTAGAGACCACTTGATGCATAAGAAGAAAAGAGAAGGGCGATTTTTGATAAAGCGGCCTACAAGAACAAATCCTAGGTCTGAAGCAAGATCATGTACCTCATCTTTGTAGAACTCAATCACCGATAGAACTATGTGTCTGTAGGTTTTTGGAGCAATAAAGCCAAAGGCCTTCGATTATGTGCGTGGGATTCTACCTGAGACCATATCTGCAAAGGATCGCTCATCTTGGAACCCTTGATCAGCAAAGTTAGGGTTAACACGCCTATCGCCTGAAAGCGTCGCCTTCATCCCGCGGTTCCTTTCTTATGTCAGTTATTAAATAACTGACGTGATAAACCATGCCACGGGTTTTTATCACATCGGTTATTAAAAAACCCAACATGATAATCCCTTTTAGATTTATTTATCACGTCGGTTATAAAATAACCGATGTGGAAGACAATTTTGTTTTTTAAAATCAAATGCAGTCCTCTGCTCTCCCCCACCAAAAACCAAATCAAGAATTCGTACCACAAAAACAGAAGGAGATAAAAACAAGAACTAAAGAAAATTTAAGCATTTACATTGATAACATATAAAACTTACCCCACTTGACAGCCCCCTTCACACCCCTGGACTGCACCCCGACCCCCTGGACAACCCCAAACACCCCAGGATAGCCCCAAACACCCCGGGACAACCCCCCACCCTCATTTATACCCCCCACACCCTGGACAGCCCTCCCCCACCGCATTGGAGCCCCCACCACACCCCTGGACTACCCCTGACCCCCTGGACATCCCCAAACACCCCGGGACAACCCCCCCACCCTCCTGAACAACACCCCCTCACCCCACTTAACAGCCCCCACTACACCCCTGGACTACCCCCCGACCCCCAGGACATCCCCAAACACCCCGGGACAACTCCCACCCTCATGTATACCCCCCCACACCCTGGACAGCCCTCCCCCACCCCATTGAGGCCCCCACCACACCCCTGGACTGCCCCCAGACCCCCTGAACATCCCCAAACACCCCAGGACAACCCCCACCCTCCTGAACAGCACCCCTCACCCCCTCACCCCACTTGAAAGCTCCCACCACACCCCTAGACTGCCCTCCGACCCCCTAGACAGCCCCAAACAGCCCGAGACAACCCCCACCCTTATTTATACCTCCCACACCCTGGACAACCCTCCCCCACCCCATTGGAGCCCCCACCACACCCCTGGACTGCCCCCCGAACCCCTGAACATCCCCAAACACCCCGGGACAACCCCCCCAACCTCTTGAACAGCACCCCCGCACCCCCTCACCCCACTTGACAGCCCCCACCACACCCCTGGACTGCCCCCGACCCCCGGGACAGCCCCAAACACCCCGGGACAACCCCCCCCCTCATGTATACCCACCACACCCCTGGACTACCCCGACCCCCTGGACATCCCCAAACACCCCGGGACAACCCCCCACCCTCCTGAAAAGCACCCCTCACACCTCACCCCACTTGACAGCCCCCACCACACCCCCAGAATACCCCCCGACCCCCTGGACAACCCCAAACACCTCGGTACAACCCCCCGCCCTCATGTATACCCCCCACCCTGGATAGCCCTCCCCCACCACATTGGATCCCCCACCACACCCTTAGACTGGCCCCTGACCCCCTTGACAGCCCCAAATACCCCTGGACAACCCCCCACCCTCATGTATACCCCCACCCCCTGGAAAACACTTCCACACCCCTGGACAACCCTACCACACCCCTAAAACAGACCAAAAAGTTACCGAAAACAAACCAGAACCCCCTCAACCCACTAGACTTCCCCCACCACACCTCTGGACACTCCCCCCCACACCCCTGGACATCACCACCCCCTGGACATCCCCCCACCCTCCTGTAGACCCCCCACCCCTAGAAAACACTCCCACATCCCTGGACAACCCTCCCACACCCTTTAAATAGACCAAAAAGTTACCAAAAACAGACCAGAACCCCCTCAACACACTAGACAGCCCCCACCACACCCCTGGACCGCCCCACCCCCATCCCCATGGACACCCTAGACCCCCCCATTAGACAGCTCCCCCACCCCTGGAAACCCCCCTCACCCCACAAGACACCCCCACACCCCTGGACACCCCTGGACACCCTCCCACTTCCCTGGACAGCCTTTCCACCCTCCTAGAAACGCTCCCACCCCCTGAACTGCCCCCACCCCATCGGACATCCCTTCTAGACCCCTGGAAACCCCTAACCCCACTGAACACCCCCACACCCTTGTAACCCCTCCCCCCCAGACCATAATCCATACCAGAAAAACCATCATAAGTAGACCAAAACAAAGAAGTAGAGAAAAATTAAACATTCACATATATAACCTTCAAAACTTACACTTTCAACTTCAAAAAAAAAACTAAATCCAACCTAAATGACTACCAAATACACAATTACAATGACAATATTCAAAATTACATTTTACATTACAAACAACTAAAATTCAATCAAACCTGTAAAATAAATTGACCACTCCACTTGTAAGTGTTTGATGTCTTCAGCAGTATAGGGTTGAGGGTCATCAAAAAGCTACAAATGAAAAGGATAGTAGTTAACGTGTATAATGAATAAATAAAATTGAAATATTATGGAAAAGTTTAAGAGGAAATCTTACTAGGTCAAAATTCACAACTGTCCCAGTTGTTATTATTTCATACATAAATAATAACATATAAGTTCTACATTCGATGACGCCTTGTTGTTCATGAAAATTTTGTTTGAATGAGTGTAAATTCAATATAATATTTTTATGTAATAAATCAAAAAGTACAAATTATAAATGGATATTTACCTTTGCATTTACATATTTGATATTTGCACTCCTTTTCTTTGTGTTTTTTTGAAAGTAGGACCATGCCCTATTAGAAAATAATACGAATGGGGTAAATTTAAAATTCATTATAATATATAAAACTATTGAGAAATTGAAACTTAATTTTATAATATATTCTTAAAACTTTCTTGCACATCATCATGGACATAGAATATCCAATAAAGTGCTTTCTCCCTTGGGAAAAAAACCCCTAACATCCAATGATCACTAATAAAAGGAAATTTAACGTTAGTGGTTTTTTATGTTAAAAGATAATTAACTCTTTGAGAGAGATGTGTTTCATACCTCTCACAAAAAGGCATCATCCAACATTGTGTGACTATATTCTTTTCAAGTATTTCAGTAATATAATGCATTCTTTGTTCGTCATCCAATGCACATGCTTCAGGGAAAATCAATTGCGGGTCCATGAATCCATATACATCTGTCAGCTCATTCCTCTCACAAATTTTATAAAGATACCTAATACAAAACAGACATAAGTATACATTTTTAATAAATATAACGCAGGTAAAAGGTGTTAAGACTTACATGGAAAAAATTTGCACCACATTAATTCCCTACTTATCTCCAGTAACAAGCTCCATGATATCAGTTTTCATAATCCCCACACTTATTGCACGTCCACAAACATGAGATTCTATTGGAAACTCATAATGACCCGCCAAAAAATTTGAATATCTTGACAATTTGTCAAGATTACTAGAATCTGTATCTGATGTCATAGCCATTTGTCTTTGTTGTTGTCTATACAGTATTTCTTTACCTTTGAAGTATTCCTGTAAAAATAAATTGAAAAATAAATTAGTTTTCAAATGATAAAACAACTTTAATTAAAAAATAAAATAAAATATATAACATTCATACCTCTATGGTAATGAGTCGAAGAAGTCTGGATGGACAAATTAAAAAATGGCTGATACTATTTCCAACTGTCGTCACCTCATTTGTAGGTAATGGTACCCGAGCTGATCTATCTATAATATCCTATACATTGACCCCCTGATTCTCTCCCTCTAATTGTTTATGATGAACTGTATCTCCTATAAAATATACCAACCCATATGAAACTATATGATGTTGAATATCATCAAAATACAACTCTCAATAAGTAATAAGATGCGGCGGAGGAGTATGATAAAAAATGGGGTCCGCAGGCTGAGGTGGGGGAGTGGGAGCTACTGGAAGAGGTGGAGGATAAATAATGGGGTCTGTAGGGGGAGGTGGATTAGTGGGAGCTGCAGTCTAAAATTTTCTTTTCATGTCTTCAAACATAGACTGTACCGATGCTTTAATCTTTTCCTCCATCATCACATTAATATTATAAACTTCATCCTCCAAGGATTCTATTATTTTTATAAACCCCCTCAACGTTAGAAGTTGAAGAACGTGGAAAAATTTTTCTTACCGATACACCTGCCAGATATCCTCTTACACGACTAGGATGTTCGGGCTTTCCCAATGCTACAGATAAAATATCTTGCCTTCCAGTAGCTGTAAATGTCCCATGTGAACTCTTCTCCTCAAGAGAGTCCTGTATTAATTAATTGAACATTTCTGTAATGATTGAAATTATATGAAGAAAATAGTTAACTTAAATAAATAAAATAGATATCTTACAATCCTCTCAGCTACGATTCTCGATTCTTCCGAAAGATATTTCCCTTTTTTTCCCTTCCGAGCTCTCTTCAATTTTTCATGTCTAGATGGAGGGGATGGAGGGGACACCTCTCTAGAGCTTGAAGACTCAGCTCTTAATTGTTGAAATTTTTCCTCCATCATTTGTTCTTCCAAAAATGCATACCCTCCCTGAGATAAACTATGAGGGTATACATTTCTAGATTGGATCTCTTGATGAGCTTTCCTTGTTTTCTATAAATTAAGAATAAGAAATCATTAACAAAACATTAATAAGATGAGAAAGCTTATAAAAGTTTATATTTCCCTTACCAAAAATGACTCTTTTATTCTACTTTCAAAAAACTGTCTCCATGTGTCTTCATCTATAAAAGGATATATACGACATGGATTGTAATGAATCCTATGACCATAAATGAAATCAAATGAGAGGGTTGATTTGAAATCCCTCCATCTCCTGGCAGCGAAAAATAAACATTTCTTCCTGACTCCTCCAGTGTCAGGAATATCAAATGTCATCTGATAAAGAAGAGGTTTAATATATTATATATACTAGAAACATTTAAAGAATAGTCAAACAATAGAAAAAGATCTTACTGAAATCGTCTCCCATAACTGAGAGATTATCACTTTATCCACACTTCTCCAGTCAACATACAAAATGCATACTTTGATCTTAGCCTGAGTTTCTATAAAACTCTTAAAATATTTTGCATTTGGACCTCTAGGAATATCATCATCATCAAACTCAACGAGTATCCTCTGATCCTGCATACGAGAAAGGGTTAATTTTGGTAAACATGTTCACCCACGTTTACCAACCTTTGAACTCTTTGTCGTAATAGGAGCACATGAGGAAGATTGGGGAACATCAAGAGGAGAATGTGAATGTTCCTCCCCAAAGGTATGACCAATATGCTCATCTACAGAATCATGTGGTTGATTAACTGAATGATCTGTCATTATCCTTCAAATCAAAAAAACAAACATTAGTTCACAAATATACAAATTCAAATATTTTAATACTACTATAATCAGAAAATAGAAAAGTGTACTAAGTTACGTAATAGTAAACATTGGTAATATGGTAAGCATGTTAAAAAATGGTAAATATGGTCAAGATGGTAAACATGGTAAACATGGTAAACATGGTAAACATGGTAAACCCGGTAAACATGGTAAAGTTATTGTCACTGAACAAAAATAATAGATATATAATTAATGTAATGGTAAAAATGATAAAGTAAACTAAACAAACTTAAAACAAACTTAAAACAAACAAAAACTTATACTTATTTTGTTTTAATACATGTTTTAATAAATAAAAAACTTACAATATCTAACATTTTATGAAAAAAATAAATGTAAACAAGAAATAAACATATGTTACCTGTAATTTTAGGAATGTACAAATGGATTATTTTCCCAAATTCCTTCATCGTGATCATTCATTATGGAACAAACCATGTCTTCAACATGCTCATCATTATGTTCTATTAATCTTTCCATGAAAGTATAGATCTCACATAAATCATCATCTTCATCAAGTTCATCCTCACCAACATATTGTTTTTTCCCTTATAAAACAACAGCCCACTGCACATCTGATTGATCTACTAATAGAAAATTTGTTTTGCATGTGTTTCCATTATAAAAGAATCACATGTGTCTTCCAATGTATTCAGATTAACAAGTGTCATTCCAAATTCATCGTATTTGACACTTTTGTTACCATTAAACCATTTACAGTTAAAAATAGGAACTTTAATATTAAAGTAATCAACCTCCCATATGTCTTCTATCACTCCATACTATATACTTGATGCAGAAATTGGGTTTTTGTCCTTAGCACTCAAAAAATGCATTGCTTCTGGAAACACCTATACACCACTATTCTGAACTACACTTCTGTTGTCCTGAGCTTTTGTATGAAATGTATAGCCATTAATGTCATAACCGGAGCATGTTATCACATTTAAACATGGACCACCCACTATCCATTTTAATGTCTCTGATATATCTGATCTACCAAGCAAGGTATTTTTAAACCATGACAAAAACGTTTTGTTGTGCTCATTCAAAATACACATTTCTTTCGTCTTTGGATGATATTGTTTCAACTCATTAATATGCAATGTGATATACGGTTGAGCATCAGCTATGTTATTAAAGATGTATGATTTTAACTTCTTCATCTGTTTAGATGACAATGATTTGACTTTCAAGCCATGAATCCCCTTTCCCTCATTATTAACTCGTTCATGGCGAGATGAAGGCAAACCTATGTGTTGCGCCGTAGCCAAGTAGCTCGTACAAAACTCTTCTACCTCCTTAGAAATATACTTTTCATTAATGGAGGCTTCAGGTCGATATGTATTTTTAACATAACCCTTAAAAATTTTCATATACCTTTCAAAATGATACATCCAACGAAGATATACAGGTCCACAAAGCTTTATTTCTTGAACCAGATGAATCATTAAATGCACCATTATATCAAAAAAAGTTGTAGTAAAATACATTTCCAATTGAAAAAGTATAAAAATTTCATCCTTTTCCAAAATGTTCAAAGTATTCACATCAATTGCCTTGTTACAAATTGAATTGAAAAAATAACATAACTTCATTATAGTCTTTCTGACACAGATGGGCAATATTCCACGCAATTCAACTGGTAGAATTTGTTGCATCATGACATGAAAATCATGTGATTTCATACCTATCAACTTCAAGTCCTTCAATGAGACAAAATTTTTTACATTTGAAGAATAACCTCGAGGCACTTTGATATCATGAAGACACTGACAAAAGCTAATTTTCTCCCTCTTCGATAATGTATGACAAGCCGGGGGAAGAAATTTTCATCTTCCTTTAGGAGTGGTTTCTAACTCCAAACGTATTCCCATTGATAGTAAGTCTAATCTTGCATTCACCCCATATTTTGTCTTTCCTTTAATATCTAATAATGTTCCAATCAAACAATCATAGATATTCTTCTCCACATGCATGACATCAATATTATGTTTAACTTCATGATACCTCCAATATGGTAGCTCAAAAAATATTGACCTTTTCTTCCAAATATTTCTATCATTACCAAATTTCTCTGTCTTTCCCAATGTCACATCAAGGTTTTTCACCCTCTCAAAATACAGATCCTGGGATAGAGGTTTCGGAGCAGTATCAAATTCTTGTGAGCCATTGAATGCCTTTTTTAGTCTTCTATAAGGGTGATCCATAGGCAAAAAATTTCGATGAACCATGTACATTGTTTTCCTCCCATGATGCAATTGACAATATGACGTCTGTTTTTCGCAAATTGGACATGCTTTATTCCCATTAACACTGTATCCAGACAAATTTCCATATTCTAGGAAGTCATTTATAGTGAACAGAAGCACTGCATACATTTGAAAATATTCCATTTTATAAGAATCATACACCCTAATACCATCATCCCATAATAGTTTCAAATCATCAATCAACAGTGACAAGTAAACATCAATATCATTGCTGGGTTGCTTTGGACCAGATATCATTATACTCAACATGACATATTTGTGCTTCATACAAACTTCAGGAGAGAGGTTGTAAATTACCAATAAAATAGTCCATGAACTATGTGTTCTACTTAGGGTTCGGTATGGATTCATTCCATCTGTGCACAACCCTAGTATGAGATTTCTAATTTCATTTCCAAATGTAGAATACGACACATCAATTTTCTTCCATTGTGGACAATCAGCTGGATGGCGTATTTTTCCATCACATACCCGCTCATCAGCATGCCATCTTAACCTTTTTTCATCATGTGAATTAGCAAATAAACGTTTGAAATGATGAATTATTGGAAGATACCAAAATACCTTTGAAGGGATCTTTGTAATCTCTACATCAGCCTGTGATTCTTCTTTCACCTTATACCGTGATGTCCCACATTTAAGACACTCTGAAAGAACTTCAAATTCCTTCCTATATATAATACAGTCATTTAGGGAGGCATGTATTTTCTTGTATCCCAATCACATCGGGCATAATATTTTCTTGGCCTTATAATGTGAATCTGGAAGATCGTTATCTTTTGGAAGAATTTCTTTCATAAATTATAATAGCTTTGTAAAACTTTTGTCACTCTATCCCTGTTTCTCATTCAGGTTAATCAATCTTAACATCGCCGAAAAAACCGTAAAATCTGTACAACCAGGATATAATGGGTTTTCAGCATCACCATATAGACACACAACTGTCGGTTCTATCTCAATTTGTTCTGATAAAATATCGCGAATCATTTATTCAATTTCATCGGAGTTACCATCTTGCAAATCATCATCATCAGTGACATTCTATCCAGTTTCACCGTGCCAAATCCAAGGGTTGTAACTCGGATTAAAACCATGACAAATCAGATGATATTTTATCTCTCTAATTTTCAACTTCTTCAAATTCAAACATTTCAGGCATGGACATAAAAAAATATCACTACTTGGAACATTTCATTTAGAAAATTCCAAAAAGGCATCAACACCTTCCTCATATTCATTTCTCATTTGATGTGCCATAATCCAACTTCGACTCATTATTACCTATAAAAAATATCAAATATATATATATATATATTTAAGATAAGACAAATATATGTTTATATGAAAAAAATCATAATTTGAATGTAAAACAATTTTGAAATATAAAACAAATATATGCGTATTTAAAAAAATATGCTTGAATATTATTTTAAAAACAAAATATAGTTAGATATAATAGTTTTAAATTCCATTGAGTCAAAGAAAACCATGGGGCCTACAGTGGTTGATAGAAAATTGGAGAAAATGGAGTAAACCTGAGAATCAAATTATATTTAAAATAAAAATTCAGATAGAGGAAATCACAATTTAAAGCCAATCATCACGATACAATCATCATGTCATAATCTCAGAAACCATGATGCAGTAGTCAATCCAAACTGACACTTATCCCCCACCCCCTTGGACACCCCTTGGAAACCACCACCCCCTTGTACAGCCCCCCACCCCCTGGACACCACCCCCACCCCCTTGGACACCCCATGGAAACCACCACACCCTTGGATAGCCCCCCAACCCCTCCTGGACACCCCTACCCCCTGGACACCCCCACCCCTCTAGACAGCACCCCCACCCCTCCTGGACACCACCCCCACCCCCTACCCCCTTGGACACCCCCTCGACAGCCCCCACCCCTCTAAACAGCACCCCCACCCCTCCTGGACACCACCCCCACCCCTACCCCCTTAGACACCCCCCCAGACACCCCCTGACCCTCTAGATAGCCCCCACCCCTCTAGACATCACCCCCACCCCTCCTGGACACCACCCCCACCCCCACCCCCTTGGACACACCCCTGGACACCCCCAACCCTCTAGACAGCCCCCACCCCTGGACAACCCCCAAAACCCTCTGGACAAGCCCCCACCCCTTGGACAGCCCCCCACACCCACCCACCCCCTTGGACACCCCTTGGACACCCTCCAACCCTCTAGATAGCCCCCACCCCCAGGACAGCCCCCACCCCTCTAGACAGAACCCCCCACCCCTCCTGGACACCACCCCCACCCCTACCCCCTTGGAAACCCCCAACCCTCTAGACATCCCCCACCCCCTGGACAACCCCCACCCCTCTAAACAGCACCCCACCCCTCCTGGACACCACCACCACCCCCTACCCCCTTAGACACCCCCTTGGACACCCCAACCCTCTGGATAGCCCCCAACCCCCACCCCCCGGACAACCCCCAAAACCCTCTGAACAGGCCCCACCCCCTTGGACAACCCCCTGGACACCCCCAACCCTCTGGATAGCCCCACCCTCTGGATATCCCCCACCCCTCTAGACAGCACCCCCACCCCTCCTGGACAGCACCCCCCACCCCCTACCCCCTTGGACACGCCCCTAGACACCCCCAACACTCTGGACAACCCCCCACCCCCCGGAAAACCCCCAAAACCCTCTGGACAGGCCCCCACCCCCTTGGACAACCCCCCACACCCACCCACCCCCTTGGACACCCCCTAGACCCCCAACCCTCTGGACAGCCCCCACCCCCCAGAAAACCCCCCAAACAATGGTTTACATATAAAAACTAGGCATGGTGAACAACTAAAAACACATGCATTTAATATATACTTCAGTATGAAATAGATGTAATTAAATATTATTAAATGTGGCTACTTAAATGATCGTATGATAATGAAAAATAACCATTGATATTAAACTAGTCAAATGGTCACAAGTTTTCTCGATAACTAATTTCATAATGAGGTAATGGATAATTCTAGAAATCTTAAACATATTGTCAAGTCCTTGGCCAAGGCCTCAAAAAATACTAGGGTAAGCCCTCAGTAGAACCCAATTCTATTTGGAATCATGAGACATAGCGATGCATCGAAGGGCCATAGAGGTCAAAAACCATTACATTATATGTCTAATATATTCTCATGTAAAATAGGATAAACATAAGAAAAAAAAACACATGAAATATCATTTCCCAATTCGTACATTTAATCAACAACCATTCTATACAGTAATATAGGTGAATGAGATCATTAGTTGTTAATGACAACAAAAATTACCATCAATGTCGGTCATTTGCGAAACAAAAACAAACTAAATAGAAGTAGGTGAGGATTACGTGAATATTGCGAGTTGATCTAATAGATTTGGGGATAATAAATAAGATAATGATTGAAAAATGAGGTAAGAGGGTTCAAAATCGAAGAATCTTACCTAGTTTAAACAAAAAAATTGCAAAACGTAAATATAGACTATCCGGGAAAAAAACGAACGAAATAAAGTCGTGAGAGGCTTACCTGAGTGTTGCGAGTTGAGATGATAGATCCGAGGAGAGAAAAGATGATAAATGATGATGGAAAAATGAGTTTAATGCAACGAGATCGACGAGTCAATTAGGGTTCACCGCACGAGAGAGACGAGTCACCGAACTGTCGATCGAAAAATCATAAATGACAATCCATGGGGCTTGAAAATTTTTTAAATGTTTTATAATGTCGGTTATTTAATAACTGATGTTATAAACTATTTTTTTACATTTATAATGTCGGTTATTATAATAATCGACGTAAAAAAATCTACGTGTTGGTTTTTTACGTCAGTTATAGAATAAATGACGTAAAAATACATCATAAATCACAGTTTTTAGGTCGGTTATTTTATAACCGATGCAAAAAATTATGCGGGTTGTTTTGTTACATCGGTTATCAAATAACCGACATCAAAAAGGACTCAAAAGCCGCTTTTTTACATCGTTTATTTTATAACCGACGTAAAAAAATCGTAGATAGCTCGTTTTTTACGTCGGTTATTTGATAACCAACGTAAAAAACACCGCGCTTTGGTTTTTTACGTCGGTTAATTTATAACCAACATAAAAAACGAACGTGCTCGATTTTTAACATCGGTTATTGAAATAACCGATGTAAAAAATTTACACACCACATTTTTTACATTGGTTATAAAATAACCGACGTAAAAAACCACATTTCGCAGATTATCACGTCGGTTATATATAACCGACGTAAAAAATGGTGACGTAAATAACATTTTCTGCACTACTATGATGGCTTGATGATACATCCAAAAGATTCAACATTATGGAAGATGTTTGATTCACTATATCAAGATTTTTCTTTGAATACTAGGAATGCATGTTTGATATTGGCTTATGATGGTATTAACCATTTTGTTACTTTAAGTACTAATTATAGAATTTGGAAGTTTGTTTTTATCACCTATAATCTACCTCCATAAATGTGTATGAAGAAAACTTCTTTCATTATTTTGAAGATTATTCCTAGAAAAAAAATTCATGGAAATGACATTGATGTATACCTTTAACCTCTAATCAAAGAATTATGAGAATTGTGAGATGATGGCATGGAAAGATATGATGCTTACACAATACAACTATTCAAAATGCATGCTTCTTTAATTTGTATAATTACTGACTTTCCTAGACTAGGAAATTTATCAGTTTTTAACACTCATAATGGTTTGGCTTATCTAGTTTGTAATTTTGATTTTATACCTCGACAATTACCTCATAGAATAAAATGGTGTTTTATGCTTCATCATAGTTTTCTTGATGCTTCTAAAAAATTTAGGTTTAACAAGACATGATTCAATAGAGATATTGAAATGAGAAATTCACTAAGGTGTTATCTGGTTCAGAAATTCTAGGACAATTAATGAGTGTCACTGAAGAATTTAGAAAATGTCATCAATTTATATAAGGGGAGGAAAAGGGTATGAGGTACAATATCCAAAGAATATAGAAAACAATAATGCAAGAAAAAGAGTATATTTTTTAAACTTCTTCATTGTGATTTTAATTTGATATTTCATAATCTTGAAATAATGAAAATTGAGAAGAAAATTTGTGATAATGAAATTTTTATAGATCTTAATGATTAGGGTAAATCTAAGGATCACCTTAATGATCATAAGGATTTGGATTCAATTAATATAAATCATGGTTTGTGGGAAAATGATAATGGAAATTATCCTTTGAATATTTTTACAATAAAAAATCATGAGAAAGATGTATTCCTTTGAACTTTAAAGAATTTAAAAGTGCCATATGGATATTCAAGTAACATATCAAGGTATGTTGACTTAAAACATAGAAATTTACATGGATTGAAAAGTTGTGAATCAAATATTTTTATGGAGAAATTGTTCCCATTTTATTTAAGTGCTAATTTACCTGAAAAAGAAACTGCAGTTCTAGTTGAGTTTTTACCTTTTTCAAAGATCTCTTTGGAAAAAATATAAATCCAACCGATCTTGATAAACTTCAAGAAATAATTTTTTTGATACTATTTCATTTAGATATGTTATTTCCCCGTTAATTATTCATATTCATTATTCATTTGAATGTTTATTTGGTTTAAGAAGATAAACTTGGTGGACTGGTACACAATTGATGGATGTATCCAATTGAGAGGTATGTTGATATTATTTTTATTTTCATTAGTGAATTTGATTTTATCAAATCATTGCGTAATTTATTTAATATGTTTCTTATTTTTTTTCATTAGGTACTTGGGCCATTTGAAATCATATGTGAGGAATAAATCTCAATAAGAAGTCTTTATTACTAAAGGTTACATAGCTGGAGAGTTCTTGACCTTATGTTCTAGGTATTTGGATGGGATTGAGACTAGATTCAATCGTGTTGGATATGCTAATGATGTCTCCAATAAATCTCGTTCTAAAAATCATTCATCAGTATTTCCAATTATTGGACGACCAATTGGAAAGGGGTGAGAATTTTACACTAATTTAGTTGGAGTTTCTACAATCACATAGATATATGCTACTCACTACTATTATTGTATATCCATTTATTGAAGAATTATAGATACAAACAAAGAGGTAACTATGGGGTATAGCTAGAAATAAGCTATAATTAATAAAATCTATTAATACAGAGCTTGTCAAATGGTTCGTCGATCATGTAAGTATACACTCATATTCATATTATTGACGTGTAGTTATTTTTTCTAGGTTAAAAGTAAAATATCATACATCTTTTTATAGATAATTAATGTTGAAAATCGAACTGAAATATCAAATGATTTGATTTTTTTGGATTAATTTACTCTATGGTGGGATAATAGATTTGATTCCTACAATATTCATGAATTTAGGTTTTTTTACAATTTATTGTGAAGAATAATTTAAAACTCAAAATAGTGGTGTATTTAAACTTGTAGAGGTGGAATACTATGGGAAGATAAATTATATAATTTAATTAAACTATAATGGACCATTTTTAGTTGTCGTATTCAAATTCAAGTGGGTCAACATTAATAGGTGGATAATGAAATATTTGTTTCATTTTACTTTGATAAAATTCTATCTCTTGATGGATACTAGTGAATGTAAAGAGCATGTTCCATTTATATTATATTTACAAGCGAAGATGTTTTATTATGTGGATGAAGAAATACATGAAGGTTTGATTTTTTTTGTACAATTAAATAAAACAGACTTATATGATATGGGTGATGAAGATCAATTAGTGCTTTGTGATAGTGAACCTCATAAAACACAAAACATTGAATAGTTTTTTCCTGAAAATATTGAAATATTATAACTTTCAAGAGAGGATAAAAATGAAGGACTCGTCACAATGGAAGTTGATAACAATAAATATAATGAAGATGGAGATAATTAAATGTATAAATTGGTAATGAAAATATATTGCAATTTCTCATTGATGAGTGTTTGTTCATATATACATTGTTCCAGTTCTTTTTATTTTTGTAAAAAGATTTTAGTTTTTCATTTTTTATACATTTAATATACCTTAACCATTTGAAATGGATGAATTTCATGAACAAAAAAATTCAGGATCCAAGCCGATAAGCATCTCAGAGCACGCCACCACTACCTCCATCTTTTATTTATCCTAGTGATTCTATTATACCGGAGACTACTAGTGAGCCAACCATTTCCCCATATGTTGTTGGTATCCCACCACCTGATTCACCTCTATTGATGGAGCAGTTGGTTACCCCTCCATCCAGGGGATATTGGTGAGTTACCATTACTAGTATGTATGCTAGTTTTTAAAACCACTTTATATTTTATTAATTGTTAAATGACTTTTTCAAAAATATAAAGGCAACCATATAATATTTACAAATATGAACTTGATAGGTGTATGGGACCTGCAAGATTTTAAGATTATCATTCTATTTGATGAGTTTGGGGTGCCAACCGGTGACACTACCAGAATCTATGGGTGGATTCTTGGGCATCTTTCTTGTGAGATGATGATATTTCCCAATAATTATAAATATTGGAGGAATATTCCTATAATGTGGAAAAATGAGGTCTTTGATACTCATGTAAAGGTAATATTAATTTGATATTCCTTGATAACTAATTTAAAATATTGGAGTAAAATTTTGTAATATACTTACAATGTTATATATTTTTTATTTATAGATGTTTTTTCATTTTGATGTCATTGACTCAATTTAACACCCATAAAATTTGAAAAATGTAGGAAAGAAAATGAGAGATTTTAAATGGAGATTATGGAATGAGTTTAATGAAACTTCTCTGGGCTCATGATAGATGTATGAGAATGTGTCTGAAAGAATTTCTCATGAGAAATGAAAGTTATTTGTCGATATCAAGAGAGATGCATGAACCCTAAATAAGAAACAAACCCAACTCTTCTTTGAAGGTGAATGGGATTTGATCATATAGTTCATGCTCGGAGCTTCCATAGGGACAATGACTATTGATTCTATCATAGGTGATTTCCTCAATTTCTGGTTTAGTGGGGTTGTAGGTGATAACATAGAGAAGAAAGCTAGGGTCATCTTCCAGGACACTGGATGTTGGTGCATATGGGAAGCTAAAAACAAGGCTCAACATGATGGTGTTTCTAGTATGAATCAGCTCCTGGTGGTTAAAGAAAAGAGTCTGGTGGTAGACTTGGCGCCTATCCCAAAATGTTGGGAGTCTGCTCTGACCTTAAGGAACATTTTACAGTTGCAAGTCCCTTCTCCCTCTAGGTAGAGACCTCCTCCACAAGGCCATTGTATTAGTTGGTATCCTCCCTGCAAGGGTTTAAAACTGAATTTTGATGGGTCTTTAAGCACTGGTATAATGCAAGGTAGAGGAATTGTTCATGACTCTTGCATATCGATGATATTGACCTTGATTTCTACCTATGGGCCGGGTGGTTTGCTTCTAGCGGAGGCTTCATCCATACGCAATGGGTTGGAGCTTTGCAGATGGAATAATATTGATTTGTGTGAGGTTGAGATTGATTCTATAGTCATCCTACATGCACTACAAGATCAGATTGTTGATCCATGGTCAATTATCTATCACATTCACAGTTGAAAATCCCTCCTTAAAGACCATGCTATCCTACTCCACTCATGGTGTAAAGGGAATCGAGTGGCCAATTTATTGGCTTCAAAGGTTAATATGCCCGATTCTTGTACTATTTTCTCTACTTTGGGATACCTACCTCTAGGCTGTTGAGATATTGTTAGAGGCAATGCACTTGGGTTGCATCACATTAGACCTCCCTGATCCTATAAACTTATCTCTGTCATGTGATGTAGCTTTGAAAATATAATAAAAATGTTATAGTTATAATCACATAAACATAATAAAATTATAATTTTTATTAAGGTTTCTATTTTTTAAAAAAAATATTTAAAAAAATATTGTGAATCATGAGAAGCAAGTCATTCCACACATCGTTGGGTCTCAGATGTTTTCCAGAAAAAAATCTTGGTTTGTATTTTATTCATTATTATTCATATATTTTTATTATAACTCTAGGTTTTTTATAACTTATTTATATTTTCTTATAAAGGATAATGAATTAGATCACTCTATTGGAATAACATAGATGTAGTTTAAAGTGCATAGGAAACCCAATGGTAGTTTTGTAAATGACCCTAAAAAAGATGTTGGAGTTAGTACTTTTCATCACTATTTCATGTTATTTTGTTACTATAAAAACATAATAATAATAAAATATATTATAAAAACTAACAATCCTTAAACCCAATTAAATGGTCCAACTACATGGATCAAACGATGCCAATTTGGAATCATTTGATACATCTAGTCAGCCCCAATTAATTGAGTATAAGGATTTTGTTGTTTTTATAATATAATTTTATTTGTTAAGTTTTTATAGTAATGAAATAAATAAAAAATAGTAATGAAAAATTTAGTAATTAGATAATATTATGATGTTTATATATTTTAAAAAATAATTGTTAATAATTTTATATTAACAGGTTAAAATTCAAGAATTTTGGGATACGAACCCTTCAAAATCATCATCAGTTTCCTAGAATGATGTAGTTAGAATAGTTTTAGGGAAGGAGTATCCCAGAAAAGTAAGAGGGATGGGTTCTAGGCCTAATCCATCAGTTGTATTTGGTATAGAAGCATCATCCATTACTGTTACACCTAATGGGGGTTTGAGTAGTGTTGTTGATTGGGAATCAAAAAAAGAAATCAATGGATTGAAATAAAAATTTCAATAAAAATACTCTTATAGGAAAACATAAGATTGGTGGCAGTTACAAATGGAAAATTCTTTAGTTTTTGTATTTCAGAGGATGGCCGACATGATCCCTAAGGAAATTTCCAACCATACAGATCATCCCATTGAAGTAAATTCTAAATTCCCTGGACCATTCTAACATTTTCAAAGAACACACACAACATCCATAAATAAAACTAAAATGAAATTTTTATATAGAAAACACACATTTTGAGTCATACTGACAACATCTTGTGTTAGATTGATGTGTGGTTTATTCCTACAATTCAAAAATGAATTATAGATCATTATCTATAAGTTTAAAAACAATACGATCTTATTTTCTCAGTTTTGACTTGGTAAACACTTCTTAAAGGTACAAAATACTTTAAAAACAGGTTTTATGGGGTAAAAACTAGGAAAATAGTGCCAGATTTCCCAAAAATAATAGGACATCAACCGTAGATTTAATTGTGAAATATAGGAACCAACGACACGTCATTCTGAATGACAGTTTTCACATTATGTCCATAAATGTGTTTTTAGTATTTTAAAACACTAAAAAGTGAATGGGACAGTAAAAAACATAGAATTCAACCTCATATTGAAGTGGAATCATGAGACAACCAATGATGTGTTATTTTTTTTGTGTACGTGTAGACAAAATGTCAATTTGATGTGTGGTGTGGTTGGTTTGACTTGGTAAACACTTCTTAAAGGCACAAAATCCTTTAAAAACAAATGTTAGGGGATTAAAACTAGGAAAAAAATTTCCAAATTTCATTGAAGTCGGGGGAAATATAGAGTATATTTAATTATGAAATGTAGGAATTGATGACAAGTCATTTCAAATGATGATTTTCCCATTATGAATGTAAATGGATTTTTAGTGTTTTAAAACACTAAAACGTGTGTGGAATGGTAAAAACCATAGAAAAAACCTCATATTGATGTGAAATCATGAGACAACAAATTCATAGTTATTTTTTATGTGTCCTCATAGACAACACATCAATCTAACAGGCAGTGTGGTCTTTTTGATTCGGTAAACACTTATTAAAGTTATGAAAGCCTATAAAAAATAGTGTTAGGGGGGGTCAAAACCAAGAAAATGTCATTTTATATCCCTATAATTATGGGAAATATAAAATATATTTTAGTGTGAAATGTAGGAACTGAAGAAACATCATTCCGAATGACGGTTTTCCTGTTATGGTCGTAAACACATTTTTAGTATTTTAAAACACAAAAACATGTGTGGAATGGTCAAAACCATATAAAACGACCTTATATTGATGTGGAAACATGATACAAACACCTTTGAGTTATTTTTTACATGTGAACATAGAAAACACATCAATATGACGCACGGTGTGGTCAGTTTGACTCGATAAACAATTCTTAAAGATGCAAAAGTATTTAAAAACAAGTTCCAGGGGGTGAAAAAATAGAAAAATGATGTCAGGTCATCCTAAAATTAGGGGACATTGAATGTAGATTTAATTGTGAAACTTCGGAACTGATAATACATCATTCCAAATTACAGCTTTCTTGGGATGGCCGTAAACGTGTTTTTAGTATTTTAAAACATTAAAACATTCATGGAATGGTCAAAACCATATAAAACGACCTTAAATTGATGTGAGATCATGGGAAAACCACCACTAAGTTATTTTTTATGTGTATT
The DNA here is from genome assembly GCA_963277665.1 of Viscum album. NCBI lineage: Eukaryota > Viridiplantae > Streptophyta > Magnoliopsida > Santalales > Viscaceae > Viscum > Viscum album. Next base: position 1,777,104,721 of record OY728143.1, on the reverse strand, counting down.
CCTAGACAGCATATTAATACGACATGCGGTATGGTTGGAATTACTTGGTAAACATTTCTTAAAGGTAAAAAAGCCTTTAAAAACAAGTGTTGGGGGGTTAAAACTAGGAAAACGATGTTGTATTTCCCAGAAATCTGGGTATAATGATCATATATTGGATAATGAAATGTAGGAACTGACAAAATTTCATTCTGAATTACGATTTGTTCATGATAGCCATAAATTATGCTTTATTATTTTAAAACAGTAAAACATGCATGAAATGGTAAAAAATGTAGAAAATGACCTTATATTGATGTGAAATCATGGGACAACCACCAATAAGTTATTTTGGACGTGTATGTGTAGACAATATGTTAATCTGATGTGTGGTGTGGTCATAATTACTCAGTAAACACTTCTAAATGGTACAAAATCCATTAAAAACAAGTGTTAGGGAGTCAATACCTAGAAAATGACATTGTATTTCCTTGAAATTAAGGTAAAACAATAGTAGATTCAAATTTTCCTAAAATCGGGTGTAAATTACTATATATTTAATTGTGAAATGTAGTAACCAAAAACACATCATTATGAATTACGGTTTTCTTGGGATGGTTGTAAACATGTTTTTAGTGTTTTAAAACACTAAAATGTGCATGGAACGATAAAAACCATATAAAACAATCTCATATTGGTATAGAATCTTGGGATAACCACCACTATGTTATTTTTGATGTGTATGAGTATAAAACACATCAATCTGATGTGAGGTGTGGTTAGAATTACTTTCTACTTATTAAAGGTATAAAATCCTTTAAAAACAAGTGTTCGAGGGTAAAAATTAGCCAAACAACATTATATTACCATAAAATTAGGGGAAAATGATTGTAAATTGAATTTTGAAATGTAGAAACTATTGAAATGTCATTATGAATTATGGTTTTCTCGATATGGCCTTAAATGTGTTTTTTGTGTTTTAAAACACTAAAACATGTGTGGAATAGTCAAAACCATTAAAAATGACCGAATATTGACATGGAATCCCAGGAAAACCACCGATGAGTTATTTTTGAAATATAGGACATGTCATGATATAAAATTATTTAAAATATATTTATTAAGTAAATTTCAAGCACACTGCAGGTCGCTTTAAAAATAAATTAGAGTATTTAATTATCCCATTTTAGTTTCTAGTGTTGAATCATATCTTAAATAGGAGAGTTTATGTTTTCAATGTGTTTTTCATTATATATTATTTGTTTTATGTTAAACTTTTTTCTGTTTGATTAACAAAATAATAAATTTTATGTGCAACATTCTGAATATATTTTTCATCTTTTATCTTTTGTATTTCTTTTCATAAATGTTCTGGTTTTCATTATAAGTGGAAAATCCAGCACTAGGTTAGAGGTTGACCATTCTTATCTATTAAATTCTTCATAAGGTACTCGTGATGGTTCTTAGTTTTCATAGTATGTTAAAATTTTATCAATTATTCTACTGTAATTCTGATTTATTGTGTTTAGTTTTAATTTTTATTTTATTTTTTGTTACATTTGATGAGATAACGTGGTTGGTTTAAGTTGATGATATGATGTGTAGGCAGACAGATGCAGTGGATGATGTTATGTGGATGTATATTGGGCATGGTCTGTTGTTAGAAATATTTTATATGTATATATTGATGACTGAGGTATTGGTTGATAGATGTATGGGTTGACTGAGACTATGGATGTTTGTGTATATGACTGTTGATGTATGACGTATGTATGATGGTTTTATCATATAGTCAAGTTTTAGTTTATTACATGTTTTTTTTATTAAATATTAAAAAAAATATGATTTAGCGGTGTTTTTTAGTATCTACTGCTAAATACATTAAATAAAATATGTTTAGAAGTAGTTACACTTAACCGCTGCTAAAAAAACCATCTCTAATATGTTCAGTTTCAGTTTGTTTCATTTTATTTATTTTCCCCCAAATATTTTTTTTATAAAATAATCTTCTCTAAATAAATAATAAACCCCCGTTAAATGCTCAAAAAATGACACATAACAAAACTACCATGAAATTGAAGAAACTGCCGCTAAATGAATAGTGACCATGCAATATGCGGTGGTTTTAATAACCACCACTATACTATTAGGTAATAGTTTAAACTTCTTCCAGTCCATGAAAAAATACTACAAATTCCATTTTTTAGTGATATATTCCAATTTCATCTTAAAGGGTGTTTCCTATATAACTTTCAATTGATACATTGTATACTGGGACTCCTAACTTATAGAAGAGAACTTTACCCTGACCCAACCTTAGTTGTGGACACTAGGAAATATCTCCTATGTTTTTATGATTTTTATATCACCCATACCTTGCTTTAGGAGCAGGCATAATGGTTTGACTTTTATATAGAAAGGATTGGTACCTATTCTATTCATATAACTATGGATTAGGCTGTTATCAAATATTGTCTGAGGCTTGTGCTTGGAATTTGTAGATTTATGCCACCAAGATGTCCTTGAGTCGTGCACCGGGAAGGTGGTGATGACTATTCTGTGGTGGTGGTGGTCTGTGGGCCACCAACGTTACTTCTAATAGTTTCTCATGTAGAACCTAGTACTATACCAGATATGGGTGGGAATGCCCATTTTCATGAGGGTTTTCTTCGACTTATACATATTGTTCATGGAGCTCTGTGGATTGACCCTTCTATGTTAGAGTTGACATTAGATTTTTAGTAGCATGGAGATATCACCCCTTAGGCTTAAGTGTCATTGTAGGAGGCCATTATTAATATCTTCAAGCACCTAGAGCCACCTTGTGAGAGGAGAATAAAGTACGCTACATATATTCTTTAATATTCTACCATGTGATGGTGGGATGTTATCACCTAGGTAGACTGTCATCTGGGTATAGCCTGAGATGGTTTTTATACAGCCTTCAATGACTATTTCATTCCTCAGATGTTGATAGTGGACCAATCTAGGATTTTTATGCATCTAAAGCTAAGTACTAGGTCTATTATGGACTATTCAACTCGTTTCAGGGAGCTCTAGTGCTTTGCACTAACTCTTATTGGCGACACATTGGAAAAAACAATATGTTTTGAGGATGGTCTTGTATACACCATCCAATATCATGTAAATTTATTTTAGTTGACCACCATTTCAAAAATAGTAAACTCAGCCCTCATCCCTGAGAAAAACCTAAGGGAAGCTGACGATGTGGTTCAGGATGGTTCGGAACCAAGATAGGGAAGTGTTTCAACTGACGGTTGGAAACATCGCTTTGAGATTCCATGTAGGAGAAGTAGTATCCATATGACACCCACTAATATTTATGTGTTTTTTCACCAGTGTGGGAAGCCAGGTCATAAGAGGCCCCTGTGTCCTAGAGACCCCGTTGGGGGTTGAGGGTGTGGTAGTTTGGTGAATCTTCAGTGATTTTTTAGGACCTTCCCATATGTTACTAGTGGGAGAGGATCTATATCATCTCCACCTTTAGAAGTAGGATCTATATAACCTCTTCAGGTAGGTAGTTGTATTATTAACAGCCATTCAAGCAGAAGAGGTGGTCATGGCCAAGGTATTCATGCTTCAAATGTACATCACCAGTAGGGTGGGCCCGATCAAGGCAGTCAGGTTGTATCTCATGGTCACAGGTTTGGATGGATTTATTCAATGTAACCTATACCTGAGGATCAGGGTGCTAAACCATATAGATAGAGTTATAATCTTGGTAGAGTTTACTCTAGTATCTTCCCTTTTTGATATGGGCGCTTCACATTATTTTATCTCTGTGACAGGTGGAAAATCTAGAAATTGAAATTTGGAATTTTGGTGGGGATGATGACCCTTGATAATTATTTGGGTATAAGTTCTGAGAGTGTATGCCACTGTAAGTAGTTCCCCTTTAAGGTAGGTAGTTATCTCTTCTTATGGGGATTATTCTTCCTTGAGATGAAATGATTTTTATGTCATTCATAGGATAGATTGGTTGGTCCACTATCATGCCTATATGAAATGAAATCACTGTAGGGTATCATTTACATCACTAGAGGGTGATTGTTATATTCACAAGGGTGAATGGGATGTACAGATGTTTCGGTATGTACCAGAGCATTGAGGATTGAGTAGAGTGATAGTCTAGATTTATATCCTTCTTCTAGATGATCCGGGAGTACATTAAGCTGGTTTCCCTATGATACTAGATCATTTTGGGGATGTCTTCCTTGAAAACTATTATAGTTTAACTACATAGAGAGAGGTTGAGTTATATATTGATATAGTGTTAGGAGCTTCACAAATATCCATTCCTCCCGATAATATGACTACTACTAAGTTATAAAATCTCAAGAGGTAGTTAGAGGATTTGGAGGATAATGGTTTTATATGACCAAAACTTGACCATGGGTTTAACTTGTTCTTTTCACCAAGAAGGTAAATGGTACCCTCAGACTTTTCATGGATTATCGTCAGTTGAACCAACATACTATTAAGAACTGGCATCCACCACCTCATATTAACAACCTCTTCAACTTTCTCTTAGGAGCAAGGGTTTTCTCTAAGATCAATATGAGGTTAGGATATCATCAAGTATGATTTAGACCTTCATAATACCTCATAAAATTTTTTATAAAAGGTATGGTCTTTATGATTATCTCATTATGTTGTTCGTTCTTATGAACATGTCAGTTGTTTTCATGGCTGTGATAAATCGAGTTTTCCACCCATATTTGGATTAATCTGTGCAAGTCTTCGTGGAAGATATCTTAGTTTATTATTTTACTCGACATGACCATGATAAACATCTTCATATCATTCTAAATACACAAAAATACCAGCAGCTGTATACTAATCACAACAAACTCCACTTTTGGATCAATCAGGCACACTTCTTGGATCATACTATTTTAGATTCTGAAGTGTTTGTTGACCTAGTAAAGGTGAGTATTGTAGTTACATGGGAGTAATCCAAGAATATTTTTTACATACACACTATCTTGGGTCTAGATGGATATTATAGGTTCTTTATACATAACTTTTCATGTTTGGAATCACCTCTCATTGGATTGACTAATATGGGTGTGAAGTGTTTATGGCTAGAATCCTGTGAGACAAACTTTAAGAAGCTGAAAGGGATATTTAATTTTTCACCAATATTAATTCTTCTTGATCCATGAAGAATATATATAGTCTATTGTGATGCATCAAGTATCAAGCTAGGAGAATTTCTTATGTAGTATGATCAATTCATGGCATACAAGTCTCATTAGTTGAGACCACATGAGTAGAATTACCCGATGCATGATCTCGAGATGCTAGCCATAGTTCATCCTTGCATTGCTGGAGACATTATTTTCTTAGAGAGTGTTTTGTGGTGTTTATGGACTACAAGAGATTCAATTTTTTATGCCTTGAAATTTAGGTTGAGAAGGTGGGTTTAATACCTGCAATCCTTAAATTTTGATCTTTTCTATATACTTTGGAAAGGCAATGTTGTAGCAGATGTTCTGATCTAAATGAATCAAACACAGACAGTTCAAGAGGCTAGTGATGAGGGGTGGCTTATGGCCCTATTTTATAAGAAGCACTTGGAGGTTTAGGACTGTCATGAATAGTCTATATTTTAATCATTATCAATAACCTCTTCACTTCTATATAGAGTGAAGATGAAACAATTATCAGGTCCCAAGGACTTATTCTTAAGGGAGAGTGTTTTAGATGATGACCAACCTCCTAGTTGGGTTGTGGATGGGGATGAGATCTTACACATACATGGACGTGTCTAGGTTTCTACAGACATCTAGGAAGAGTTTATGTGAGATTCTCATGCTTCTACTTGGGAGGTGCACCTTGGGATTACAAATATGTATCGTGGTCTATGTCGCAAATATTGGTAGCCTAGTATGAAAAGGGATTTAGTTGGTTTTGTTACTCAGTATTCCACTTTTCAGTAGGTGAAGGAAAAGAACCCGCATCTAGAAGGGTTTTTACAGTAGTTTCCCATTCCTGAGGGGAAATGGGATGATGTCAAGATCGATTTTGTGGTTGGATTATCAAGATACCCTTGAGGTAGTTATGTATTATGGGTGATTGTTGACAGGCTCATGAAGGCCACTCATATGTTACATATAAAAGAGAAATTCTTGGTGGATGAACATGATAGACTATATGTATGTGAGATTATACACCTACATAGGGTCCCTCACACTATAGTTTTTGATATGGATGATCTTTTCATGTCGTGGTTATGGAAGGGGTTATAGAAATTTTGGGTACACAGGTAATTTTGAGAAAAACCTTTCAACCTCAGACCGATGGTCAGTCAAAAAGGTTAATACTAGTACTAGAAGACATGCTCCAAACATTATTCCTTGATTTTGGAGGTTCTTGGGAGAAACATATACATATTTTATAGTTTACCTACAATAATAGCTTTCAGAAGATGGTACAAATGGACACCACGAGGCTTTATATGGTAGCGAATTTTGTTCACCTCTGTGCTTCTTAGAGGCAGGTTATGTAGCCTTACTTGGACCCCATATCATTTAGGAAAATATAGAGTAGGTTTACCTGATTAGAAATTTAATGGATATAATATAGTCTAGGAATAATTCATACACTGATCTTCACCCTCGACCACTATATTTCGAGGTCAGGGGTTGGGTATTCTTACCTATTTCAACTAGACTCGAGCATCGACAATTTAGATGGCAGGGAAACCTTTAACCTTAGTTTGTTGGACCTTCTAATATTATAGAGAGAGTTGTGAAAGTAGTCTATCAGTTTTAGTTACCTTAGAGGCATCAGTCTATGCATGACATCTTCCATGCTTCACAACTTTTCTGGTACTATCTAGACCTGTCACATTTCTTTCGGCCTAATGAGGTTGAATTAGTGGTATATGCATCCTTTAAGGAGAATATTATTTTTATTGTGTATCAGAGAATGAAGTATATATGAGTAATATTAGTTCCTATGGTATGAGTGATATTGTAGCATGACCACATACAAGATGATACTTGGGGGAGAAAGGCTGATGTGTGTGCTCTGTGACTGGAGTTGTTCTGAGACGAAGATTTACCACCCTTATAATGGAAACTCAAGGATAATTTATTTTAAGGGGGTGACTGTAAGAACACAGTTGTTCATATTAGGTATTGATCCTTTGAATTTTGGTCAAAACCTTGTTGAGGTTGTCTTTGGGCTTAGACCCTGGTGACCGGGCCTTTAGACCGGAAAATTTTCTTTTGAGAAGAAAGTGGTAGGGGAGATGGAACTTGGTTGCAGATAAAATTCACGATGTGTAAGAAATACATGAAGTGTACTTAATTCACATCGTGTATTCAATACATGACTTGAACTAGTCAGGACATGCCCATTCATGATGTGTGTTGTTTTTTCCTTGAGTGGGAAAATTCTAAGCATTTCATGATGTGTAAAATATACACACTGTGTAAATGTCATGGGTTTTTAAGGGGCTGAACACCTTTCTTTTTCCTCAATCCCTCCCTCTCTTTTCTCTCACCTAGCATAGATCCTCCCATTTGAGCTCCTTTAAGACTAAAGCTAGGCTTTGTGATTACTTCTCCATCCGATCTCTAAATCAAGATCTGTTTGTCATGTTGGATTGACACCAGTATGTTATCCATTCCATTAGCTCATTTTATCATTTATCATCCTATAAATGATTCTATCTTAGTGTGAGATCATATGCCCTATTTTCAATTTGTATGTTTATTTTTCTATTTCCTTCTAATCTAAACCAAACCAAAAGCTGACACTGGATGAGTGTTTCTCCCACCTAGCATAGATCCTCCCATTTTAGCTCCTCTAAGACTAAATCTAGGCTTTGTGATTCCTTCTCCACCCGACCTATGAATAAAGATCCGTTTTTCATGTTGGATCGCCACCAGTAATCTCTCCCTTCCTTTAGATCATTTAATCATTTATCTTCATAACAATGATGCTATCTTAGTGTGAGATCATATGTCCGATTTTCAATTTGTATGTTTATTTTTATATTTTCTTCTAATATAGACCAAACTAAAAGCTGATACTGGATGAGTGTTTCTCCAACCAGCATAAGGTTGGTGGTATAGTAATTATCCCTCAATCCTTGTTGCCTTATACTATTCCTTGTGATGTATCACGCCATATATTCTATGAGTTTCCTTAAAAATATACTTAACCCTCATTTAAATCGATAGCCTTGAAATAAAGGACCTAGTTTCCCTGTATTCATGTTGGGATAGGTCATCGTCGACAATTTATACCCCTTGAGGCGAGCCTATAGAACTTCTCCTTGGTATTGTAACTACTTATATGACAAAACCATCCTCTATATGTTTTTTTCTTGACTCATAAATGTAATGACTATAAGGAATTGACTAATAAGTGAGTGGTATGATGAATTCACATGTTTAAATGGAGATAATGGTTACTACCTTGTAAAAGTGAATTCTTAATAGTTTGTAAAGCCTATTTAACCCGTTATACTTGTGATACATGGGCATGAAATCCCTTATAATTATGATACATGGGAATGAAATCCCTTCCACTTGTGATACCAGGCTTGGTGTCCCTTATACTTGTGGTACTAGTCATGGAGTCCCTTATACTTGTGATAATCAGGTATGAAATCCCATATACTTGTGATACTCAGGAATGAATTCTCTTACACATGTGATGTTTGGGCATGATGACCCTTATGATCTATGATACTCGAGCATAGAAACCCCTACTGCCTTATGAGACTCTAGTGACTAGAAATAGACACATGAGTTATTCCATGGGTCTTGGATAATGCTACATATCTATAGATACAGTTATAAACACTGCTATATATATAGAGAATATATACACATACATTCACATACAATTTTATGTATATGTTTGTGGTGATATTTTTTTAGAGATTATCCCATCATAGGTTAAAGTAGGTAGTATCAAACTGGTGTCCTTTAGGAACCAAGGACAACCCTTTAAAGTTTACTTACTACTTTAACATTATTATATTTTAATAATGATCATATTATCTATAGTGGTTGGATACTTCTAAACATTATTGGTGGTGACCTACTGAGTTTATCTCACACCCTATTCAGGCCGACATTTGGTACCTGAATAGACTATATGGATGTAGGTAGAGATAAGGGAAAAATCCTGGTTATTGATGCTTTATTTGATTGTACCATGGGAGTAGGGGAGCACATGACCGAACTATGTCTTTTGATTCTATTTAGAGATATTATTTAGGTATTTTTGGTTTTTTTGACATAATTGTATGTATGTGTGCCTAATTCCATGTTTTAATATGAATTTTTCTTAGATTCAAGACATTAAATCATTTTTTATATGGTACTGGATACTCCTATTGATGACTATTATTTTATCTAGATGGTTTAGTTTTCGTTGTTGTTTAATATTATTCTTCTTCTATTTATTCATTTATTATGCTATTTTTCTACTTTGATTATAAGGTTATAGTCTCCCCACTATACCACCATGGACCCTCGTTGCTAGTCGGTAGCCTCTGGCATATGAGGAGGTGTTCTTGAGGCCATGTGAACAACCGACTTGGGACACCGCTTACTAGCTTCTGGGTCAGGACATTACAAGGGTAGTGTTTGAAATAAAAAAAACATAGGATATAATATAGCTCATAACCACACTATGGGAATAACCTAGTCATAATCTCAATTTCAACTATCATTGCTCGGACACCTAACTACCACTAATAGGAACTTTATATCCTTTAAACACACAAACATTTTTAAATTATACATTAATTACTTCATTCCTTTTTATCATTTCCTTTAATTAATTAATTTATTATCCATTTATTAATTTTTAATATTATTCGAGATTATATTACATTAACCAACAAAGTGAAGTCCATGCCCTCCAGGCATAATCCAAACTGAGTTCATAGTTGCTCAAGATCATCTCCTTGCATTCTAGAAAAACCAACCCCATGGATTAATTCATTTATTATACATTATTAAACTTTACATAAATCAATGTACTCTAGGAAAACATCCTAATATACCAATAAGAGATGCACACAAGCACATCCAATTGTATCAAGCAGTGAGGAAATGAATGAAGATAAAAAAACAACTTGGTCATCATCCATTAAATAGATTCATTAAAATAAAGCATACATCTTTCATCACAACAATAGGTAATCTAATATTTAGATCATTCCAAACATCCTGATGTCATCCCCAAGACCATCATGCATATCTCAATGAATCTCGTCATCACATGAACCAACTGCTACAACATCACCTAGGCCTCCCTGCCCACATCTCATCAACCATCCCAGGATCAGCCATTTAAGACTCATGTCACATCACATAACAAGCTCACATCTAGAGCAAATCGGAAGGCAGTAAGCAAACAATAATAATTAACAAGGAAAATTTTCCCTAAAACAAGGCATTCATCCTTCACATAAAAATGATCTCTCACGACTCCCAATATAAGGCATTCAACCATTATAAGAAAACAATAAATTTCATCCCTAAAGAGTTATCATTATCAGAAAATTGGTTCTTATTACATATTGAATTATACAATTCATTATTCATAGGTTCCAAATATAGGAAACCTAAAGAATTATCTATAACAAGCTATCAACTATTAAACACACTTTCAATCATCAAAACTAGTTTCATCAAACTATGATAAGTGAAAATATAATTTAACATGCCTTTTATTATTATCATAAATAATCCTTAACATGCTTCACATTATTTATCAATTCCATTAACACATGAAGGATCATATTCAATTAAACAAGAATATTTAATCAATTAGATTATCATAACATTAAAAGGAAGAAAGTATTACAAACATGCCTATATAATTATTTATCCAACTAATTTCATTATTTTTGGCTTTATAGTTTTTTATCTGATTTCATCAACAATATTCTAAACTACAACATCAAAAGTTGAACAAAAGGAATAAAATAGATATAATTCTATCTAGTACAACTATAGGTATATTGTTTTCATGATAGAAAATACCGACAACATGTGATTTCTATCTAGTTCCTTTATTAATCCAGTTCAAGTCATTATTAGGATAATTACATTGCCTTCTAAAGGGATAAACCATGATCAATTTATGATTTCATGTGAATAAAAGAGAATAAATGAATCCCCTACGTCAAAAACATCAAGGTTCTTAGTATGAGAATATATAAATGTTATCGATCTCTAATTACCTCTCTTGCAAGAACTACGATCTCCCAAGGACACCCTACCATGAACACACAATAAAATGACAAGAAAAAATACATTAGAACAATAGATGTTGAAATGTGTATGTCATGTAGTGTTAAAAAAACAAATATTTACTAAGTTAAGATGAAAAGTGGTTAACCTAGGTTTTTTCAAGATAGGAGCACACAAAAAATCCTATTTTTAACTTGAAATTAGATAAATAATTGAAGGTTGTTTTTAAAATTGGTTGATTTTAAAAATAAAGAAAGCAATTAAAATAAATTTTGAACACAAATTGATGATGAGAGTGATGATGTCAGGGTAGGATCACCTTTTTCAATGTCATCATGGTCATAATAACCATTCAAATTATCTTCTTATTGAATTATAAATGAAATAATCCTAAAAAAAGTTGTCAATGAACTTTGGTTGGAGGAAGCAATGAAAACTACTCCAGTGTGCATGAAAATTCATAATCCATTCCCAAAAAAACAAAGGCAAGTACCGATTAATAATTTTTTCTCCTTATAAATCTAGAAACAATTCACTAATTCTAAACATGTTCCAATGAGCACAAGACACTCATCACCTAACACAATCTACTCGATCGAGATAAACTGCACTAGGCAGAGGTAGTTTAAAAATCTTCAACCAAATATATTAACAATGAAATACACCAAAAATTAAAAACAATAACATTAATAGAATTGGTCACCACTGAAAATATAAATCATTCAATAGAAAAATATATTTTTAAATTTAAGCACAAGACTCCGACACTAAAAAAGGAAAACTCTATCTTCCCTGGTCACTCAAAATTTTTACCCCTCCATGTGAATGGTAAGAGAGTTGAAGGGGGAAGAAGAGAGAATTATGAAACTAATAAAAGAAAAATTATAAAATCCACAGAACTTAAAGATTATAATACTCCAACACATACTCTCCTAAATCTTCTTCAACCCCCTTGAATGGAAGTGAACACACATATTTACAAGGTTCAGGGGTGGAAAATATTCCCTCTAGATTATGTACTCTTAAAGTTTTAGATTATTTTTCATAGTAAATGGACGAATATTAGGAAGGTATTTATGTTATTAATAATTTAATGACTTATTATATACTCCTATTACTTATTTTATATGAAATGTGCATAATTTGTGTGAAATATTAATGTTTTAATAGTAAGTATAATTTTTGATCATTTTTAGAAGTAGTCCAATTGAGTTAGTTTACTATTTTTTAAAACTCTTTACCTAATGATCCAAATTTCATGGTTATTGTTTTTTAGGAATACTTATTCCATTTTACACATATCATTAGAAGGAATCATTGTCCCGTTCTACCATTTGAATTGTCATATGGACCACACAAGAAGACCCATAGAATCTGTGAAGAAACTGACCCATTCATGAAGATTTAATTTCTAGGCTCCATCAGGAAGTCTAAATTTCTTTATTCTACTCCAAAGTTCTGGGGACAATGTAAGGATTCTTGGATAAATATTTTAAGGCCAAACTCCAAATAAAATAGGCCCAAATGATTCATTTAAACTCATCCCACCATTCTATATGGGAAATAAAATCAGTACAATATTCATGACATATCTCATGATGTAATAATCTAATAAAGATGAGATATTGTAGTGTGAAAGATAAGATATAGGTGAAAGAATTTTTTGAATAAAGTTTTTGGATTTTAAGGCATATTCATATTGATAAAACCATTCAAATTTCAGAATTCTAAAAAGTATGGATTGAAATGGACAGTTTAACTTTGTTTAATCAAACCACCATAACTTTGGATCCATAAGTCCAAATGCCTCCATATTTTGATAGTAGTAGACACAAATTATTATATAAAACTTTTAATAATGAGATATCTCGAGATTATACTATTTGTATATCTAAATCATTGATCCAAGTGGAGGGACAAATTGGGAATGAAAACAGTCTACATCCTTGGGCTATAAATACATCCCCCTCCTCTCCTTCAAAGGAGTTGGAATTTCAGAATAGGGGAGCACATATTGGCACAAAAAAATCATTTCCAAGGGCCTGGGAGGACCTTAAAAACTCAAGTTTTTTACTTGAGATACAATTCCTCCTCTCTTTGTTTCCTTTTACTTTTGTTTTGTTCTTCGTTTTTATTCTTGTAAGTCTTGGTTTTTGTAATTCTATTTTAATGCATGTTTATTATTCTTCATATATTATTCTCATCCACCTTTTGTTAAATAATATTAGTGGTTTTAAAATAGTTTCAATATAGTTGAATCCCATTACCTAATTATACTTTCTCATTCAATCTAAAGTTAGTATTTAATTCCCCTCCCTGTTTGTGTGTGTGTGTTCGACGCACAAATCTTTTCTTATCCCTTTATTTTTCTTCTATTTATAATTCATAATCATAAAAATTACAAACAGATTATTAACCAAAACAATGGTTGAGTAAATATACCATTGGGGTGAGTTATTATTTTGGGATGTTAAGTGATTGAGATTATTTTCTCAATGGATATTCTTTAAATTAACATTGTGTATGTTAAACTTAGAATGTCGTGGATTAATGACATGATTTGTTTAACATGTGGTTTACATGGATTATTGAAAACATAAATACAATACCATCAACAAGCTCTAATTGATATTAGAACCCCAATATAATTTAACTCTTGTATTAATGCCTTAACACTTAGGAATTCCAATCAACGTTATGTTGTGAAGTGGGTGTTAATTTAAATGCAATATAATGCAAAGATCAAGGATATCACAAGCTTAACTCCATAAAAATGAACTCACCACAATCTTTATCAAATTGTTAAATTAAACACCAATCATTAATCAATTCATTTATTCTTTGAAAACAAACACTCCCAATCAAAATACAATCAACTAAAAACATTCGACTATTATAAAAGTATCATCATCGAGGATTTAACCCGAGTGTTGCTATACACATTAGTAGAGAATCAAAAATTTGAACGGTCAATAGGTGAAAATAATTCATGCTTTCAAATAGAGCCATTGCTGGGGATGGTGCTTAAAGTAGTCATTAGTTTTTAGTTATTGTAAATAAAACCAAAAAAACAAATATAAAAAAATTGAAAAAAACAAAAAGAAAAACCTGCCTTCCTCATAAAAATCATAAATGGAAAAAACAAAAAGAAAAACCCATCATCCTCTTTCTTCCAACATCTCTCTGAATGCCTTGTAGCCTCCCAAAAAATCCCCCGGATTTGTTTGACCCTAAAATTGAGGGAAAACTTCGCCAACTTAGGAGGAACATTAGGGATAATAAAATAATTTTAGAACCAGTCCTTGTCCAACGAATTGAATTAGATATGGCCAATCCAAGTGATCAAACACTTAAAGAACTCGCTGCCCCAGATATGAATTACCAACCTCTTGGTATTAAATATCCAAACATAGAGGTTGACTTAGAACTCAAATCGGGTTTGATTCATCTTCTCCCTCATTTCCACGGGCTAGCCGATGAGGATCTACATATTTATCTTAAAGAGTTCCAAGTGGCATGCTCTACCATGAATCCTCAAGGGGTTTATGATGAAAAAATAAAACTCCAAGCATTCTCATTCTCCCTAGTTGACACTGAAAAGTCACGGATCTAATACCTTCCTCCTGGTTCCATAACCACATGGAATGACATAAAGTGACTCTTCTTAGAGAAATTCTTTCCTGCTTCTCATACTGCTTCTATCTGAAAGGAAATTAGTGGTATCCATCAGTTCCTAAGTGAATCACTCCATGAATACTGGGAGAGGTTCAAAAATATTGTTGTAACCTTCCCACACCACCAAATCCCTGACCAACTCTTGATCCAATAATTATATGAGGGGTTATTGGCGATGGAGAGAACTCTCATTGATGCTTCAAGTGGTGGTTCTATTGTTGATAAAAATCCTACAGCTATAAGAGATCTTATAAGAAACATGGCTGTAAACACACAACAATTCCAAACTCGAGCACACACTCAAGTAAAACAAGTCCAAGACAATCAATCCATAGAGCTGAACAAGATGACCGAGTGAATGAGTGAACTTATAGGTCTTGTGCAACAACTAGTTGTGGCATCCAAAGCCCCAACCTCATCTTCTCCACAATATATTCTTCCTGGACCTGTAAAAAACTATGGAATTTGAAAATCCATAGCTCATTCAACTGACACATGTCCACAACTTCAAGAGGATAAATCTGATTCATCTGGACCAATGGAGCTCAATGCAGCCTATGCTCAGAAGAACACCAACCCTCAACTATCAGGTTAGTTTGTTAGAAACTTAAATCAACCTCACTATGATCCCTTCTATTATTACTATAACCAAGGACCAAGGTATGGTAATCCTATCTCTCATCCCCCTCAATTCCCTCCTCAAAACCCAAACCAGTTTCAATATGGTCAAGGTGTTGGTAATTTCCCACAAACTTATCCTCTTTTTCCTCAAAAACAAAGGAGAAATATTCCTCCTACTCTTATTGGCTTACACTATCCTAATAAGACTTCTCAATTCCCAAACCAATTCAATCGATTTCCCAAGAACCAAAATCAAGGTAATCCTAATTCCAAACAGTCCACTTCTTCCCAGAAACCATGGGAAAGTGTAGTTGGAGATCTTACCTCTTTCACCCATTCTAGCCTCAAAAACATTGAAACCCAAATTGGTCAACTTGAATCCCACCTAATCCAACAACAACAATAAAATTATTCCCAACTCCCAGCTCAACCATTAACCAACCCCAAGGTTAATGTAAGTGCAATTACACTTAGATCAGGAAATCAAATTGATATGCCTCAAGATAAGACCTCCAACCCTCTTTTAAATGTTGACCTAGAAAATGAAAAGAAAAAAGAAACATGAAAAGGAATCTAAAAACATTCCCTCACCTCCTTCCATTCCACATAGGAACCCAATTCCTTTTCCTCAATCCGTTTATAATACAAAGAAGTCCTTTAAACCTGATCCTGAAATGCTTAACATGTTTAAACATTTTGAAGTCAACATACCCCTCTTAGATTCCATAAAAAATCCCTAAGTATTCCAAGTTTATTAAGGAATTATGCACCCACAAGATTCAACTTAGGACCTTTGAAAATGTTTCCACCCAATAGTATATTCCCATATAGTGCAAATATCTAGGGACCTTTACAGTTTCATGCCAAATTAGAAGTTCCAACTTAAATGATGCACTCATAGACCTAGGAGCCTCAATTAATGTCATGACCAAATCTATCTTCTCCAACTTTGATCTAGGTCCCTTAAATACAACAGGTGTTTTCATTCAATTATCCAATCAAAGCACATCCAATCCCAAGGGTATAATTGAGGATGTCCTTGTTTGTGTGAATAATCTTATCTTCCCTGCTGATTTCTATGTCCTTGACATGAAAGGTGAGATGAACTCTTCTCTATATCCCCTAATTCTAGGAAGACCATTCCTCATGACTGCTAGAAATAAGATTGATGTCTTTTCAAGCATCTTATCCATGAAATTTGGTGACCAACTGGTCAAGTTCAACATTTTCCAAGCCATGCGATACCCATTTGAGGATCACTCTGCATTCTTAATCCATGCTTCTGAGTACACTTCTAAGAGTCAATTGAACCCCAATACATCATGTTCTTATTGTTCAAATGATAAAGGATCTTGTGAAATCTTCACCATGATTAACCAGGTCATAAATGGTGATGTTGATGTGGACCTCTCATTCATAGACTCCATCAATCTAGTGGAACATGAAAACTCTCTTGAATCCCACATCAACTCTAATCTCTACTGCTCCACCTTGTATAGTGTTAAGGAAAATGAATCTGAAGCAACTGAAGTAACTTCCTCCATTCCTAATTTTTCTAACCCACAAATGAAATATGAGACTGATCTGAAACCTCTTCATGAACAGCTGAAATATGCATTCCTTTTCCATGATCACTTTTATCCTATCATTATCTCTTCTTAACTTACTGAAACTGAGGAGTCCAAACTTGTTCAAGTGTTAGAGGAAAACAAAAAGGCCTTAGGTTGGACCCTATATGACATACTAGGAATCAACCCTACTCTCTGCACACATCACATCCATCTTAAGGAATCATCCAAACCAATTAGACAACCACAGAGAAGACTCAATCCACTCATACTTGAGGTAGTTAGGGAAGAGATCACCAATATTCTTCAAGCTGGCATTATCTACCCAATTTCTGATAATGAATGGGTTAGTCCAATTCAAGTTATACCTAAAAAGGGTGGGATAACTATTGTCACAAAAGAACATGGAGAGGTAGTCACAACTCGAGTGAAGAATAAATGGTGTGTGTGCATCGACTATAGAAAATAGAATGTTGAAACAAGAAAAGATCACTACCCTCTTCCATTCCTTGATCAAATGCTAAAACGATTAGCCGGAAAGTCACACTATTGCTTTCTTGGTGGATAAACTAGCTACTTCAAAATCCCAATCGCACCTCAAGACCAAGATAAGACTACTTTTACATGCCCCTTTGGAGAATATGCATATAAGAGAATGCCTTTTGGCCATTGCAATGCTCCTACAACATTACAGAGTTGTATGATGAGTATCATTTCTAAATTCATTGAACAATTCATGGAAGTCTTCATGGATTAATTTACTATTTATGGTGAGTCATTTGAATCATTCTTGTATTCTCTCTCTCTAGTCCTTCAAAAGTGTGTCAAGTGTAACCTTGTGTTAAATTTTGAAAAATGTCACTTCATGGTTCAAAATGTTATTGTTCTAGGGCACATAGTTTCAAAAGAGGGTATTAAAGTTGATCCTAGAAAAATTAAAGTGATCCAATCACTTCTTGAACCCACCTTTGTTTGAAACATCTGTTCATTTCTCAGTCATGCTGGTTTCTATCATCGATTCATCCATAACTTCAGTAGGATTTCCCTCCCACTCACTCGGTTGCTCCAAAATGATGTCACTGTCAATTTTGATGAGTTTTCAAGAGAGTGTTCATTGAACTCAAAACTAGTCTTACATTTTACCTAATAACCCAACCCCCAGATTGGTCCTCACCTTTTGAGTTGATGTGTGATGCTTATAATAGAGTTTTTTGGGGCTGTTCTTGGTCAAATAAGAGAAAACATTCCTCATGTCATCTATTATGCCTAAAAAACATTGGATGAAACTCAATATCACTACACTATGACTGAAAATGAACATTTAGCAGTGGTTTTTGCCTTAGATAAATTCTGCCCCTATCTCTTAGGTGCCAAAATTCTTATCTTCACAGACCATTCTTCTATAAAGTTCATACTCAAGAAAAGTGATTCCAAACCGAGGCTAATACGATGGATCATAATGCTCCAAGAGTTTGACATTGAAATCAAAGATATACCAGGAAAAGACAACCCTATGCCTTATCACTTGAGTAGAATTTGTAATTATTCTCATTCATAAATAATTGATCCAGAATTTCCAACTGAGAACCTTTCATATCTCACTCCAAAAATACCATGGTATGACCCAATTGTAAATTACTTGGTTTCTGGTGTTTTTCTTGAAATGTTTTCAAAAGAATAAAAATTAAGTTGAAAAGTGATTCAAAATACTATTTTTGGTAAGAAAATAAACATTGGAAAACTAGGGCAGACATGGTAATTAGGAGATGTTTTGTTGAAAATGAACATTCTTCCATCTTAGAATTCTGTCACTCAATGCCTGGTGGTGGCCATTTTGGACCACAAAGGAACTCCCGAAAGGTCATAGACTCTAGATTCTTCTGGACTTCACTATTCAAGGACTTACATGAGTTCTGTCAATCATGTCCCACTTGCCAAAAGTTTGGCATAATTTCCAAAATAAATGAAATTCCCCAAAATCATTTAATCTTCTATGAGATAATTGATGTTTGGGGCATCGATTTCATGGGACCATTACCCCCTTCCAATGGATTCTCATACATTATTATTGTGGTTGATTATGTTTCTAGGTGGCTTGAGGCCAAACCCACTAGAAAGGATGAGTCGAATACTGTTAGTGAGTTCCTGAAGACACACATCTTCCACTAATTTTCCACACCACGTGCCTTGATAAGTGACTTAGGAACCCATTTTTGTAATAGAACCATGGAATATATTTTAAAAAAGAATGGTGTTGTACATAAAACATCAATTTCATATCATATAAAAACAAAAAGCATGGCTCAACATTCTAATAGAGAAGTGAAAAGAGTGATTGAGAGAATTGTAAAACCCACCAGAAAAGACTGGCCTAAAAGACTTGGTGAATCACTTTGGGCTTATCGAACTGCATATAAAACACACATTGGGATGTCTCCTTTTAAGATAGTTTTTGGTAAATAATATCATTTACTAGTTGAAACACAACATAATTATTTTTGGGTTGTAAAAACCTATAATTTTGATTGTGAAAAATATGGTGAAGAAAGACTGTTGTAGTTGGCTGAACTGGAGGAGATTCGACTTGAATCCTATGAGAATTTCAATCTATACAAAGAAAAGGATAAGGTAATCCATGACAAACACATCCTGAGAAAGGTGTTCCATGAATTTAAAAAGGTATTTCTTTTCAACTCTCTATTTCTGCTTCACCCAGGTTAGTTTAATTCTCGTTGGGAAGGTCCTTTTATTGTTTCTCATGTTTACCCATTTGGTGCAGTGAAAGTCCAAGACCCCTCTTCCAAAAGTACATTCACAGTTAAGGGACATCGATTAAAGCATCACCATGAGAGTACACACAATCCTGTAACCACATAGACTTTCATCGAATCCCCAGCTTCTGCAGTCGACCCACCATTGGATGGAGATGGTAACCCACCAACTCCAAACCAGGGGGCACCTCTTTCCCTTTAACTCATCTTTTCTATCTCTCTATATCTCTCTATTATTCCTCCATCATTCTCATTTTGTTTTTTTACCACTTTCCTCATCACATTTTTATTTAATCTTTTTCTTTTGTGTGGGTGTGTAATTTAAGAACACAAAAAACCTAAAAATTTAAAAAATGAACAAACAAGAGTCATAATTACTCACCTTCCTATTTTAAAATTTTGTCCAACAATTTTTGTGAGTCAAAATACATAGTTTCATCTCAAAAATTTTGTGGTTTCTACATAAATTTAGATAAATAATATTGTGTAAAAACCAACAAATTTTGAATGCTCACTTTTTGAATTGGAAACTGATTTTCCACAACCATGAGGAACAAAATTAGTTTTCATGGAAAAGGAACCTATGGAAATCTTTTCAAAATGAGTGTTTTTTTCACCCCCATTTGTGAATCTTCAGTTTGTGGACCTTCAAGCTGAATTTCTTACTTTAGTGTACATTAAAATGATAGAGACATTTTCTAAACCACATGAGAATCACAATATCCAAATAGCCTCCCATTTCCATTACATTAATCCTCCTTTTGAAAGCCCATTTAAGCCTATGAAAACCTTTTCTTTGATAGACACATTACAAGAACAATACCTTATCCCACCCAATATTAACATGGATTTTAATTGCATAGTTTTTTTTGAATTTATGTGTGGGGGGAATGGATTTCATTATTTGGGTTCCATTTTATTGATTTTCAATGATTTATCATATTCTTGAGGGAAAGCATTAATTTTATTGTGGGGGAGAGGTTTTACTTCAGTGGGGTTTGGGAATGAATATATTATTATGACATATTTTTCAAATTTTAATGACAAGTGTTCAAAAAATAATTAATTAAAAAAATGAAAAAAACTCAAAAAAAATTGGGTTGTGTCTTGGGTAGGTCAAAAATCACTATTTCTCAGTCTTTGATCTTGTTATAAATATTACAATTAGTGTCTTGAGGAGATCAATCATGGGTTGGGATATGAGTTTGAGATCTGTTTCAAGTTCAACTTTCGAAAAAAAAAGAAAAAAAAGAAAAAAAAGAACATTGCATTATATTATTATGTCATTGGGAGAAGTTTTGTGGTTTGTAAATATTCCATATTCTCATCCCCATCATATTTCCTTCCACTTTTGCGTCTTATTTAACATTTTCATTCCCTCGTAAATATGTGTCACCATTTCCATTCATGTCTCATTTCAATAAAAAAGTGGATTTCTTTTTCCATGTTGGTGTTTTACCCCTCTTCTACTCTCTCTTGCACATTATATTCCTACCATCCCATAGCCATAGAAAAACCCCTTCAAAACACCTCTTAATTCATGTGAACTTTGTATAGGGAGTGCAAGCTGAGAGCTATTTCAAACTCTAAGATTTTCACTTTTGGTTGGTGAATGAGTGAATCTCCATAAATTAATTTTATCATCTTGAGAGGAGTAACTTTTCTGTGCCACCATTTTCCATTTCTAAATTTGAGCATGAAAAAAATGAATTTTTTTTGGAACATTTTTTCTATAAAAATTTATGGTGGAATTCAATATGGATGAGTGATATTGTCTAAACCTCCCTGATTGGGGGAAACAAAATGTATAATATTTGATGGTGAGTAAAAATAGTTTTTGTCATGTTTTTATATTTGTTGCACACGAGGACATGCACAAGGATAAGTGTAGGGGATTTGATGTTATTAATAGTTTCATGAATTATTATATACTCTCATTACTAATTTTATATGAAATTTTCATAATTTGTGTGAAGTATTAATGTTTTAATACTAAGTATAATTTTTGAGCATTTTTAGAAGTATTCCAATTGATTCATTTTAATATTTTGTTTATAATTCTCAACATAATGATCCAAATTTTGTGGTTATTGTTTTTAGGATTTATTATTATATTTTACACATATAATTAGAAGTAATAATTGGAACATTCTACCATTTGAATGGTCATATAGACCACATAAGAAGACCCACAGAATCTGTGAAGAAACTGTCCCATTCATGAAGATTTAATTTCTGGGCTCCATCAAGGTGTCCAAATTCCTTTATTCTCCTCCAAAGATCATGGGACAGTGTGAGGAGTATTGTATAAAAATTTCAAGGCCCAAATCCAAATACAAGGGGCCCAAATGATTCATTTAAACTCAGCCCACCATTCTATCCAGGAAATAAAATAAGTACAGTATTCATGACATATCTCATGATTTAATCATCCAATAAAGCAAATATTTTAAGTTTTAAATAGGAGATATAGATGGCCAAATTTATTTAATATTGTGTTCAGATTTGAAATCATATTCCTATTGATAAACCCATTCACATTTCAGACATTATAAAAAGTATGTATTAAAATGGACAGTTTAACTTCATTTAATCAAATGACATAACTTTGGATCCATAAGTCCAAATGCATCCAAATTTTGATAGTAGTCAGACAACATTATTAAATACAACTTTTAAGAAGGAGATATCTCAAGATTTAGTAGTTTGTATGTCTAAATCCTCAATCCAAGTGGAGGAAGAGATTGGGAATGCAAACAGTCCACATCCTTGGGCTATAAATACATCCCCCTCCTCTCCTTCAAAGGAGTTGGAATTTCAGAAGAGAGTAGAACATATTGGAATGAACAAAGCCTTTCTAAGGTCTTGGGACAATCTTCCATACTCATGTTTTCACTTGATATACCCTTCCTCCTCTCTTAGTTTCCTTTTACTTTTTTGTTGTTCTTCGTTTGTAATCTTTTATGTCTTGGTTTTTGTAATTATATTTTAATCCATTTTCCTTATTATTCATCTATTATTCCCATCCACCTTATGTTAAATAATATTAGTGGTCTTAAAATAGTTTAAATATAGTTTAATACCCTTCCATAATTATGATTTCTCATTCAATATAAAGTTAGTATTTAATTCCCATCACTGTTTGTGTGTGTGTGTTCGATGTACAACTCTTCTCTTATCCCTTTCTTTTTATTCTATTTATAATTCATAATCATAAACATTACAACCATATTATTAACCAAAACAATGGATGAGTAAATCTACCATTGGGGTGAGTTATAATTTGGGTATGTTAAGTGATTCATAGCATTTTCTCGATGGATATTCTTTAAATTAACTTTGTGTATGTTAAAATTAGAATGTTATAAATTAATGACATGATTTGTTTAATGTGTGGTTTCCATGGATTATTGGAACCATAAATACACTACCATAAACAAGCTATAATTGATATTAGAACCCTAAGATAAGTTAAGTCTTGGATTAAAGCCTTAACACTTTGGAA
Source organism: Viscum album (assembly GCA_963277665.1). NCBI lineage: Eukaryota > Viridiplantae > Streptophyta > Magnoliopsida > Santalales > Viscaceae > Viscum > Viscum album. The sequence goes on along the minus strand of OY728143.1, from coordinate 1,777,081,350 downwards.
TTCTAATCAATGTTATCTTGTGAAGTGGGTGTTAATTTAAATGTAATATAAAGAAAAGCTCAAAGATGTCACAAGATTAACTCTCTAAAATGAACTCATCGCAATCTTTATCAAATTATTAAATTAAACACAAATAATTAATCAATTCATTTAATCTCTGAAAACAAACCCCCTAATAAAAATACAATCAAATAAAAACATTAGACTATTATAAAAGTATCATCACTAAGGATTCGACCTGAGTGTTTCTATACACATTAGCAGAGAATCAGAACTTTGAATGGTCAATAGGAGACAATCGGTCATGCTTTAAAATGGCTCCATTGCCGGGGATGGTGCTTTAAGTAGTCATTAGTTTCTAGTTATTGTAAAAAAACAAAAAAAAAACTAAATTTTAAAAAAAATTGAAAAAAAAACACAAAGAAAACCCCGCCTTCCTCATAAAAATCATAAACGGAAAACAAAAAAAGAAAAACATGTCTTCCTCTTTCTTCCAACATCTCTATGAATGCCCCGTAGCCTCCCAAATAGTCCCTCTAATTTGTTTGACCCTGAAATTGAGTGAACACTTCACCAACATAAGAGGAACATTAGGGATAATCAAATAATTCAAGAACCAGTCCTTGTCTAACCAATTGAATTAGATATGGCCAATCCTTGGGAACAAACTTTTAAAGAACTCACTGCCCTTATATGAATTACCAACCTCTTGGTATCCAATATCCAAACATAGAATCTGACTTCGAACTCAAACCAGGTTTGATTAATCTTCTCCCTCATTTCCATGGGCTAGCCGGTGATGATCCACATCTTCATCTTAAAGAGTTCCAAGTGGTGTGCTCTAACATGAAGCATCAAGGGGTTACTGAGGAACAATTCAACCTCCAAGCATTCCCTTTCTCCCAAGATGACACTACTATGTCATGGATCTAATACCTTCCTCCTGGTTCCATAACCACATGGAATGAAATGAAGAGACTCTTCTTAGATAAATTCTTTCCTGCTTCTCGTACTACTTCTATCCGAAAGGAAATTAGTGGTATCTGTCAGTTCCCAAGGGAATCACTCCATGAATACTGGAAGAGGTTCAAAAATCTTGTTGAAACCTACCCACACCACCAAATACATGACTAACTCTTGATCCAATAATTCTATGAGGGGTTATTGGCGATGGATAGAACTCTCATTTATGCCACAAGTAGTGGTGTTCTTTTTTATAAAACTTCTGCAGCTGCAAGAGATCTTATAAGAAACATCGCTACAAACACACAACAATTCCATACTCGAGCACATGCTCAAGTAAAACAAGTCCAAGAAAATCAATCCATAGAGCCGAACCAGATGACCGAGTGGATGTATGAACTTACAGGTCTTGTGAAACAACTAGTTGTAAAATCCAAAGCCCCAACCTCATATTCTCCACAATCTATGTTTCCTAGACCTGTCCAAAACTGTGTAATCTGCAACTCACCAGCTTATCCAACTAAAACATGTCCACAAATTCAAGAGGATCAATCTGATTCATTTAGACCAATGGAGATCAATGCAGCCTATGCTCAACATAACAACAACCCTCCACTATTAGGTCAGTTTGTTAGAAACTTCAATCAACCTCACTCGGAGCCCTTCTCTTCTTCCTATAACCATGTCCTGGGGTATGGTAATCCTATCTCTCGTCCACCTCAATTCCCTCCTCAAAACCCAAACCAGTTTCAATATGGTCAAGGTGTTGGTAATTTCCAACAACCTTATCCTTTTGTTCCTCAATAATAAATGAGAAATATTACTCCTGCTCCTCCAGGATTCCACTATCCCAATGAGCCTTCCCAATTCACAAACCAATACAATCTCTTTCCCAAGAACCAAAATCAACGCAATCCCAATTCTGGACAGGCCTTTTCTTCTAAGAAACCATGGGAAAGTGCAGTTGAAGTTCTTTCCTCCTTCACCCATTCCAGCCTTAAAAACATTGAAACCCAAATAGGTCAACTTGCATCCCACCTAAGCCAGCAAAAACAATCAAATTCTTCCCAACTCCCATCTCAACCAATACCCAACCCCAAGGGTAATGTAAGTGAAATTGCACTTAGATCAGGAAAGAAAATTGCTATGCCTCAAGATAAGTCCTCCAACCCTCTAAATGGTGACCTAGAAAATGAAAATAAAAAGAAACATGAAAAGGAATCTAAAACCATTCCCTCACCTCCTTCCATTCCACTTAAGAACCTAATTCCTTTTCCTCAATCCATTTCTAATCCAAAGAATCCTTTGAACCCGATCTTGAAATGCTCAACATGTTTAGACGTGTTGAAGTCAACATACCCCTCTTAGATGACATAAAACAAATGTTTCCATAAGAGGAAACAAATTTTTCTTAAGGAATTGTGCACCCAAAAGAGGAAACTTAGGACCTTTGAAAATGTTTCCACCCAATAGTATATTCCCATAATGTGAAAAGATCGAGGGACCTTTACAGTTCCATGCCAAATTGAAAGTTCCAACTTTGATGATGCACTCATAGACTTGGTTACCTCAATTAATTTCATGCCCAAATATATCTTCTCTAACCTTGGTCTAGGTACCTTACATCCAATGGGTGTTTTCATTCAATTATCCAATCAAAGCATAGGAAGTCTTGACGGTATAATTGAGGATGTCCTTGTTCGTGTGAATGATCTTATCTTCCCTACTGATTTCTATGTCCTTGACATGGAATGTGAGATGAACTCTTCTCAATATCCCCTAATTCTAGTGTCACGACCCGCCCTCAGGGCCCGTGCCGTGACTACCTCAAGCCCGCCTCCCATAGGCCAGGGGCTGGCGACTCGCACCAAGGCGTAAATCCCAACAAAAAGGGAAGGCATTGCCTTTGAAAAGTAAACAAGCACCACAGAGTAAGCAAGCAGAAAAGTAAACACTAAGTAAAAACTATACAAGCTGTGTTGAAAGTAAAAGGGGATGGAAATAAAATCCCAACAGTAAAGTACAACTGAAAGGAAAAACAACAACTGAAAGGGAAAACTATAGCGTCGAGCCGTCCTCTGGAAATCCCACCTGAAGGGTGGGTATAGATAGCCTCCACTGCTCCTCGGGTCCACCTGACCTCTCCGAGTACGTCCCGCCCAGTGGTCCACCTCCAGGTACCATCCTGCTCCACACGCCTCCACCACGATCAGCGCTGTCCGTCGTCTGCAACCAACACAACGTAGTGCGGGAAAAGACCGTGCAGGGGTGAGTATAAGCTACTCAGTAGGGACCCCGAGACCCCCGAAGGTCTCCCGAAATCCACAAAGGATAATCCACAAAGGAAGGATACAATCACAAAGTAACATCTGACACGGCTTAGGTATATGCCCATACATATACCTAAGTTATCAATTCCCGTTCGACTCCAACGTCCGAGCCCAAGCACAACCCAGTCCACATAGGAAAGCAAAACGTACACCCACACAGGATAGCTCAACACAATCCACAAAGGAGAGTAAACAGTAAATCCACACAGGATAGCTCAACACAATCCACAAAGGAGAGTAAACAGTAAGATTTATCTCACACAGGTATACTTCTTCGGATGACGATAAAGATGATCACTGATCCATCTAAGTTGTCGGACCCACGAAGGATCGATAGGTAACTAACCCCCGAAATGACCCACACAGGATCAGGCCCACACAGGACCTGTAGGCACTGGCTCACACAGAACCGCTGAGCGCGGACCCACACAGGATCAGACCCACACAGGATCGGGCCCGCACAGGACCGGGCCCACACAGGACCTGTAGCACTGATCCACGAAGGATCGCTGAGTGCAGTAGTCGTCGCAGTCCACTGAGGATCTCTGCACAGTCGTCGCCGCAGTCCACTGAGGATCTCTGCACGGTCGTCGTCGGAGTCCACGGAGGATCTCTGCACAGTCGTCACTGCAGTCCACTGAGGATCTCTGCACGGTCGTCGCTGTCGAAGTAGCATTCGCAGCCAGCACTAGGGTTCCCGCACACAGCAAGCTCGTTCGGGAGGGTCCGCTCCACGAGCCGAGAGGCTGATACATCCACTGACACAATGTCCGAAGTTGATGTATCCAAAAGTTCCGTATCGACAACAGGAACTCAACGTCGCAGACGGCGCGTCAATCGGACGCCCGGTCTGAGAGTTATTGGCTTTTTCGTCCGAGGGGCCTGGTTAGTTTTTAAGGCAAAACCAACCCGACCGTACTCCACCTGCGTCCAAACCTCGGGCGGAGTATGCCAAAAGATCCGTCTCACTTAGAGGAATTCAACGAAACAGATGGTGCGTCAATCGGACGCCCAGTCTGTTAGTTATTGGCCTTTCCGTCTCACACCCACCTTGGGAAACTTCCCAGGAGGTCACCCATCCTGGGAAACTTCCCAGGAGGTCACCCATCCTGATCACTGCTCTAGGCCAAGCACGCTTAACTACGAAGTTTTAACTACGTAGGCTCCCGAAAAGGAAGGTGCACCTTGAGTATAGTATACCGAAACGACCGTCTCGATCCAAGGATCGCGTTGTCGCTGACGGCGCGTCGTTCGGAGGCCCGTAGCTCAAGTTACGGGCGTTTGAACGAAAACCGTCCGAAGACGGGGGTCCGGGCCCGGGTCGACCCGGCCTGACCCCCCCCGGGAGTCGGCCGAACCGGGTCGACTCGAACCGGGTCAACCCGACCCGGTCCGACCCGGTCTGGTCCGGCCAAGGCGCGGCCCGACCGGTCGGACCGGCCTGGCCTGGTTCGGCAGAGCGGCCGAACGGCCAAGGCGCCGCGGGGCACCGCCCCCACGGCCTGGTGGTGTCGCGGCCCCATGCGTGGGGTCGCGCTGAGTCGGGACGCGGCTTCAGCCGCGTCCGAGGGCACCGGACCCACGCGGCCGCGGGTCCGTGGGTGCCGCCGCCGCCGCGCTGAGTCGCGACGGCCTGTCCGGTGGCGCACTGGGGCGCCGCCGCTCCCGGCTACCAGCGCCGCCGCGTCGGCGACCCACGCCGCCGGCGAGTTCCGCGGGCCACCGGGATCGCTCCGGTGGTCCGATTTTGTTTCCGCCTGCGCCGCTGCTCCTCCCGGGACTCGTCCTTCACTGCGGAATCATCAAACGTCCGTTGCGGCACGTTTCGTCGTCGCCCGTCAATTCCGCACAAAATGAAGAATGGCGGAGGGTCGTCGGGCCATGTTCGTTTGTCCCGCACCCTCCGCGTTAGAGATAAACAAATGGGAGAAATTTAATTTCAACACATGAACGCATATCCGAAACAATTTTTAATGAAATAAAATTGTTTCATTAACGGGTTCCTCATTTGAACGAAAAAAAACAATTTTAATAAATTTTAAAATTGTTCACAAAGCCAGTTCTTTACTTTTTAAAGAAACAATTGCGGGAATATAAAAGAAAAGGGGTAATTCCCAAAATAAATCCCTACCTCGTCGATCGTCGCGCGCGGGCGTTCTTCGCGGAAAAGCTCGTCGCAGAAGAGAGGGATCGTCGTGTCGTCGCGGGGAGGCGTCGCGTCGTTGCGGAATCCGGTGTTGAGTCGGTGAACTCGACGCACCATGAAACAGCAGATTTAATTTAATTAATTAAATCCGTGTTTTTGGTTAAGAACCACGAAGGAGATAAAATGGAAGGTCCGAGACTCTTACCTCAAGCAGCCGATCGAAGATCCGTCGCGGAGGAAGAGACATCGCAGAAGAACGTTTTCGGCGTTGCGGATCACGGCGTCGCGTCGTCGATTTCCAGGTTCGACATTCTTCGGCGTTCTTCGCGTTCTTCGCGTTCTTCGCGTTCTTCGCGTTCTTCGCGAAGGAGGAAGAAGAAACAAGGATTCTGTCCCAACGAGTAATCCTCCAAAAGATTTTGGTTGGTCTTATTTTATTAATATGCCAACACACGAAAACAGGTTAAGAAACGATTGAATTAATTCGTTGAATTAATTAAACGAAAGAAACAACCCATTTAATTCACGAAATAAACCACCCAATTAAATGGTCTGTTAAGATTTTTAAGAAACACGTCAGTTGACTCTCATTAAGACGGGTTTTCGCGAGTGCGTTTCTTAGCAGAAAGAAACGGCGGGGCTCGTGCGGGCCCCACCTCACAAATATCCTACCAAGGGGGTAGGAAATTTCTGGATAGCATCCTATCCGGTTCAACTCAGTTCAAGCCGTCAATAAGTGGCTTCAAGTGGCTTCCAAGTGGCTTAAGTGAAATAAAATAAAGTTGTCGCAAAATTATTTTATTTCTTAACTTTAAGCCTGAAATTTAAAAACCACACCCGAGCAAACTCAACTCCGGAAGAGGCTTTTCTAAGAGAATATCGGCGCTGCGATTTCATCGGTGCCCTCAGAATTCGATTCCGGGCACCAGTTCAAAAGTTAGAAGAACCCACTCGTTCGTTCACTGAACGTACCCGAGCAAAACTTCGGAAAATGATTCCGGGCACATCGGGCCTCGGAATCAGGTGCCGTCAGAAACTGCGCTCTTGTAAAATTCCAAAGAAAATTAAGAAAAAAATTTCCTTGAAATTTACAGGTCTTTACATTACTCCCACCTCAGGACTTTACGTCCCCATAAAGATACATCATAAACTAGGGAAATAAATGTGGGTACTGAGCACGCATCTGAGCCTCCCGCTCCCAAGTGCTCTCCTGGAGGTTCCCGTGCTGCCATCTGATGCGCACAAGAGGAATCGATCTCCCACGTAGGACCCACTCCTGTCGATCCTCTATCTCCACTGGGACCTCTGCAAAAGTCGCCCCATCATCCACATCTAGCTCCCCATAGTCAATGATGTGCGTCAGGTCGTGCACGTATCTCCTCAGCTGGGATACGTGGAAGACGTCGTGCACCCGGTGCACCTGAGGTGGCAGAGCCAGGCGATAAGCCACCTCGACAATCCTGCTGAGGACCTGAAAAGGCCCGATGAAGCATGGAGACAACTTGCCGCCCGGCCAAATCTCCACAACCCACGTCGAGGTGAGACACGCAAGAAGACTTGGTCGCCATCCTCGAACTCTAGTGGCCTCCGCCTCCTGTCAGCATATGACTTCTGTCGGCTCTGTGCTTTCCTCATCCACTCCTGGATGACCTGGACCTTCTCTGTCGTGGCCCGGACCATCTCTGGTCCCACAAGTGCTGACTCTCCAGGGTCTGTCCAGCACAAAGGAGATCTGCAAGACCTGCCGTACAACGCCTCGTAGGGTGCCATCCCAATGGTGGAGTGGTAGCTGTTGTTGTATGCGAACTCCACCAAGGGTAGGTGGTCCTCCCAGCTGTGACCAAAGTCGAGGACACATGCACGGAGCATGTCCTCGAGAGTCTGAATGATCCTCTCCGTCTGACCATCCGTCTGTGGGTGAAAGGCGGTGCTCAGACGTAGTCGCATCCCGAACGCCTCCTACAACCCCTTCCAAAGCCGGGAAGTAAAGAGAGCATCTCGATCGGAGACGATAGTCGATGGCACACCGTGAAGCCGTACAATCTCCTGAACGTAGAGACGCCCCAAAATCTCCACTGAGCCCTGCTCTCTAATGGGTAAGAAGTGTGCCGACTTGGTGAGTCGGTCAACAATCACCCAAATGGAGTCGTGACCTCTGGAAGTGCGTGGAAGTCCAGTCACGAAGTCCATAGATATGCCATCCCACTTCCACTCCGGGACCTCCAAGGGCTGTACCAAGCCTACTGGTACCTGATGCTCTGCCTTCACCTGCTGGCAGGTGAGGCACCGTGAAACGAACTCTGCCACAACCTTCTTCATGCCCGGCCACCAGTGCTGACGTTTGAGATCCTGGTACATCTTCGCCACTCCAGGATGTACCGCCAAAGGAGAAGTGTGGAACTCTCTCAGCACCTCCTCTCGTAAAGAAACTTGTACCAAGGTACGTCCTCTGAAAAGGACATCGTGCCCTACTCCAAGGGAGAAACCATCAGGTGCCTGTCCTGAGGATATCTGTGCATGTCGTGTCTCACAGTCAGCATCCCCACGCTGTGCCTCTCTGACCCGCTGTAGAAGTGGAGGAGAGACTGTGAGAGACTGAAGGAAGGTTGCTCCGTCTCTATCCACGAAGGATATCTGCAAGGCGGCTAGCTGCTCTGTCGCCTCCTCAAGCAGCTGGATGCCCATCCTCCTGCTGAGGGCATCGGCTACCACGTTCCCCTTTCCAGGAGTATAGACTATCTCAAAGTCATAGTCCTAGAGGAACTCGAGCCATCGCCGCTGTCTCAGGTTCAGGTCCTTCTGAGAGAAGATTTACCTGCGACTCTGGAGGTCAGAAAAGACTGTGAAGCGCTCGCCCATCAGATAGTGCCGCCATGTCTTCAGGGCGAAGACCACTACTGCCAACTCCAAGTCATGGGTAGCGTAGTTCTGCTCATGCAGCCTCAACTGACGTGATATGTAGGCAATCATGGCCCGATCCTGCATCAGGACACACCTGAGTCCGGTCCCTGATGCATCGCAGTAGACTACGTATCCAACTCCCTCCTCAGGCAACCTCAAGATAGGTGCGCTGGTCAACCTCTGCCTCAGCTCCTGGAAGCTCTGCTGACATCTCTCTGACCACACGAAGGGTTTCCCCTTCTTCGTCAACGCTGAGAGTGGGGCCGCAACTCTGGAGAAGTCTGGCACAAACCTCCGATAGTATCCGGCTAGGCCCAATAAACTCCACACCTCTGTCACGCTCTTGGGTGGATCCCAAGCTAGCACTGCCTCGATCTTCGCGGGATCCACTGCAACGCCCGCCTCAGAAATGACGTGCCCCGCACCACTGAGCCAGTGTCCCGGGGTCGTCTGCCGGAAGGCCTGGTCTGCCTGGAACCCTGAGTCATTCGTCGGCTACCTGCTGCCGAAGACTCCACTATCTGCCGCCCTGCAGCAGGTCTCGCTGTGGACTCATCCAGGAAGCTCTCGATCAGAAGGGCTCGCTCTAGCACTCCTCCCTGGGTCGGGATGCTGAGGGAGATCAGCGATTCCCTAATCTCGTGTCTCAATCCCTGCTCGAAGGTCCGGGCCCGGAAGAAGGGGTCCCGTACCATGTCTGCCGAGTAGCGAGAAAGATCGGTGAACCTCGCCGCATACTGAGCGACCGTCAAGCTGCCCTGCCGCAGATGAAGAAGCTCCTGGATGCGCACCGCACGGAGGGTGGCCGGGACCAACTCTGAGCGGAAGAGGCTCTCGAAGTCCGTCCAGATGAGGGTGGCCTCATCGTGTACCTGGAGCATCAGGCTACACCATCGCCATGCTGCTGTGTGCAGTAGGCTCGCCGCGAGGATCACCATGAGGTCTGCTGGTGTCCTCACTAGCCTGAAAACTCGGACGACCGCCTCCAGCCAGTCCTCGGCTGCCTGGGGGTCCGACTCCCCACGGAACCTGGGTGGTCGCTGGCACTGGAACTCGTGCAGAGCTCTGAGGCGTCGTGCGTCGTCAGCTGCCAGTGCTGGAAGCATCGGGGGCTCGACGAGTAAAGGTACCGCCGGTGCCTCTGCTATCAACGGGCCCTGTACCGAGGCCTCGTCGCTCGGCGGGCTGTCGTCGCGCTCTACTCTAGGAACCCTAGCTGGCTGCTGTCGTCGTGCCATCCTGAAAAGGAAACAAGTGCGCCACGGTTAGAACAGTATACCTGGTGAGCTGACACAAGTAATCACGACGAAACTTGAAACACAAATGCAATCAATATTTTCGTGCATTAAGTCGGAAATCAGAAGTCAGGGTCCTGGTGTATGGATACGTCGGCCGCCGCACCAACACTGGACTCCCTGGACTGATAACCACACTCAATACGCTAAACACTATTGCTTCACATAGAAGAAAGATCAGAGTTTGCGGTAGAACCGACCACCTCTGATACCAATTGTCACGACCCGCCCTCGGGGCCCGTGCCGTGACTACCCCAAGCCCGCCTTCCATAGGCCAGGGGCTGGCAACTAGCACCAAGGCATAAATCCCAACAAAAAGGGAAGGCATTGCCTTTGAAAAGTAAACAAGCACCACAGAGTAAGCAAGCGGAAAAGTAAACACTAAGTAAAAACTGTACAAGCTGTGCTGAAAGTAAAAGGGGCCGGAAATACAAGCCCAACAGTAAAGTACAACAGAAAGGAAAAACAACAACTGAAAGGTAAAACTGTAGCGTCGAGCCGTCCTCTGGAAATCCCACCTGAAGGGTGGGTACAGATAGCCTCCACTGCTCCTTGGGTCCACCTGACCGCTCCGAGTACGTCCCGCCCAGTGGTCCACCTCCAGGTACCGTCCTGCTCCACACGCGTCCACCACGATCAGCGCTGTCCGTCGTCTGCAACCAACACAACGTAGTGCGGGCAAAGCCCGTACAGGGGTGAGTATAAGATACTTAGTAGGGACCCCGAGACCCCCGAAGGTCTCCCGAAATCCACAAAGGATAATCCACAAAGGAAGGATACAATCACAAAGTAACATCTGACACGGCTTAGGTATATGCCCATACATATACCTAAGTCATCAATTCCCGTTCGGCTCTAACGTCCGAGCCCAAGCACAACCCAGTCCACACAGGAAAGCAAAACGTACACCCACACAGGATAGCTCAACACAATCCACAAAGGAGAGTAAACAGTAAATCCACACAGGATAGCTCAACACAATCCACAAAGGAGAGTAAACAGTAAATCCACACAGGATAGCTCAACACAATCCACAAAGGAGAGTAAACAGTAAGATTCATCTCACACAGATATACTTCTTCGGATGACGATAAAGATGATCACTGATCCATCTAAGTCGTTGGACCCACGAAGGATCGATAGGTAACTAACCCCCGCAATGACCTACACAGGATCGGGCCCACACAGGACCTGTAGGCGCTGGCTCACACAGAACCGCTGAGCGCGGACCCACACAGGATCGGACCCACACAGGATCGGGCCCACACAGGACCGGGCCCACACAGGACCTGTAGCACTGATCCACGGAGGATCGCTGAGTGCAGTAGTCGCCGCAGTCCACTGAGGATCTCTGCACAGTCGCCGCCGCAGTCCACTGAGGATCTCTGCACGGTCGTCGTCAGAGTCCACGGAGGATCTCTGCACAGTCATCGCTGCAGTCCACTGAGGATCTCTGCACGGTCGTCGCTGTCGAAGTAGCAGTCGCAGCCAGCACTAGGGTTCCTGCACACAGCAAGCTCGTTCGGGAGTGTCCGCTCCACGAGCCGAGAGGCTGATACATCAACTGACACAAAGTCCGAAGTTGATGTATCCAAAAGTTCTGTATCGACAACAGGAACTCAACATCGAAGACGGCGCGTCAATCGGACGCCCGGTCTGAGAGTTATTGGTTTTTTCGTCCCAGGGGCCCGGTTGGTTTTTAAGGCAAAACCAACCCGACCGTACTCCACCTGCGTCCAAACCTCGGGCGGAGTATTCCAAAAGATCCTTCTCACTTAGAGGAATTCAACGAAACAGACGGCGCGTTAATCGAATGCCCGGTCTGTTAGTTATTGGCCTTTCCGTCTCACACCCAGCCTGGGAAACTTCCCAGGAGGTCACCCATCCGGATCACTGCTCTAGACCAAGCACGCTTAACTACGGAGTTTTAACTACGTAGGCTCCCGAAAAGGAAGGTGCACCTTGAGTATAGTATACCGAAACGACCGTCTCGATCCAAGGATCGCGTTGCCGCTGACGGCGCGTCGTTCGGAGGCCCGTATCTCAAGTTACGGGCGTTTGAACGAAAACCGTCCGAAGACGGGGGTCCGGGCCCGGGTCGACCCGGCCTGACCCCCCCCCCCCCCCCGGGAGTCGGCCGAACCGGGTCGACCCGAACAGGGTCAACCCGACCCGGGTCAACCCGACCCGGTCCGGTCCGGCCAGGGCGCGGCCCGGCCGGTCGGACCGGCCTGGCCCGGTTCGGCCGAGCGGCTGAACGGCCAAGGCGCCGCGGGGCACCGCCCCCGCGGCCTGGTGGTGCCGCGGCCCCCCGCGTGGGGCCGCGCCGAGTCGGGACGCGGCTTCAGCCGCGTCCGAGGGCACCGGACCTGCGCGGCCGCGGGTCCGCGGGTGCCGCCGCCGCCGCGCTGAGTCGCGGCGGCCTGTCTGGCGGCGCGCCGGGGCGCCGCCGCGCCGGCGACCCGCGCCGCCGGCGAGTTCCGCGGGCCACCGGGATCGCTCCGGTGGTCCGATTTTGTTCCCGCCTGCGCCGCTGCTCCTCCCGGGACTCGTCCTTCACTGCGGAATCATCAAACGTCCGTTGCGGCACGTTCCGTCATCGCCCGTCAATTCCGCACAAAATGAAGAACGACGGAGGGTCGTCGGGCCGTGTTCGTTTGTCCCGCACCCTCCGCGTTAGAGATAAACAAACGGGAGAAATTTAAGTTCAACACATGAACGCATATCCGAAACAATTTTTAATGAAATAAAATTGTTTCATTAACGAGTTCCTCATTTGAACGAAAAAAACAATTTTAATAAATTTTAAAATTGTTCACAAAGCCAGTTCTTTACTTTTTAAAGAAACAATTACGGGAATATAAAAGAAAAGGGGTAATTCCCATAATAAATCCCTACCTCGTCGATCGTCGCGCGCGGGCGTTCTTCGCGGAAAAGCTCGTCGCAGAAGAGAGGGATCGTCGCGTCGTCGCGGGGAGGCGTCGCGTCGTCGCGGAATCCGGTGTTGAGTCGGCGAAGTCAACGCACCATGAAACAGTAGATTTAATTTAATTAATTAAATCTGTGTTTTTGGTTAAGAACCACGAAGGAGATAAAAAGGAAGGTCCGAGACTCTTACCTCAAGCAGCCGATCGAAGATCCATCGCGGAGGAAGAGACGTCGCAGAAGAACGTTTTCGGCGTTGCGGATCACGGCGTCGCGTCGTCGATTTCCGGGTTTGGCGTTCTTTGGAGTTCTTCGCATTCTTCGCGTTCTTCGCGTTCTTCGCATTCTTCGCGTTCTTCGCGAAGGAGGAAGAAGAAACAAGGATTCTGTCCCAACGAGTAATCCTCCAAAAGATTTTGGTTGGTCTTATTTTATTAATATGCCAACACACGAAAACAGGTTAAGAAACGATTGAATTAATTCATTGAATTGATTTAATGAAAGAAACAGCCCATTTAATTCACGAAATAAACCGCCCAATTAAATGGTCTATTAAGATTTTTAAGAAACACGTCAGTTGACTCTCATTAAGACGGGTTTTCGCGGGTGCATTTCTTAGCGGAAAGAAACGGCGGGGCTCGTGCGGGCCCCACCTCACAAATATCCTACCAAGGGGGTAGGATATTTCTGGATAGCATCCTATCCGGTTCAACTCAGTTCAATCCGTCAATAAGTGGCTTCAAGTGGCTTCCAAGTGGCTTAAGTGAAATAAAATAAAGTTGTCGCAAAATTATTTTATTTCTTAACTTTAAGCCCGAAATTTAAAAATCACACCCGAGCAAACGCAACTCCGGAAGAGGCGTTTCTAAGCGAATACCGGCTCTGCGATTTCATCGATGCCCTTAGAATTCGATTCCGGGCACCGGTTTAAAAGTTAGAAAAACCCACTCGTCCGTTCACTGAACATACCCGAGCCAAACTTCGGAAAATGATTTTGGGCACACCGGGCCTCAGAATCAGGTGCCGTCAGAAACTGCGCTCTTGTAAAATTTCAAAGAAAATTAAGAAAAAAATTTCCTTGAAATTTACGGGTCTTTACATCTAGGAAGAACATTCCTCATGACTGCTATAGCTAAGATTGATGTCTATTCAGGCATCTTATCCATGGATTTTGGTGACCAACTGGTCAAGTTCAACATTTTCCAATCCATGCGATACCCATTTGAGGATCACTCTGCATTCTCAATCTATGTTTCTGAGTACACTTCTAAGAGTCAATTGAACCCCAATCCATCATGTTATTCATGTTCAAATGATGAAGGATATTGTGAAATCTTCACCATGATTAACCAATTCATAAATGGTGATGTTGATGTGGTCCTCTCATTCATAGACTCCATCGATCTAGTGGAACTTGAAAACTCTATTGAATCCCACATCAACTCTGATCTCTACTGCTCCACGTGGGACAATATTAAGGAAAATGAATCTAAAGCAACTAAAGTCACTTCTTCCATTCCTAAGTTGTATAACCCACAAATGAAAAATGAGACTGATCTAAAACCTCTTCTTGAACACTTGAAATATGAATTCCTTTTCCATGATCACACTTATCCTGTCATTATCTATTCTTCACTTACCGAGACTGAGGAGTCCAAACTTGTTCTAGTGTTAGAGGAAAACAAAAAGGCCTTAGGTTGGACCTTAGATGACATACCAGGAATCAGCCTTGCTCTCTGCATGCATCACATCCATCTTGAGAAATCATCCAAACCAATTAGACAACCACAAAGAAGACTAAATCCACTCATACTTGAGGTAGTTAGGGAAGAGATCACCAAGCTTCTTCAAGCTGGTATTATCTACCCAATTTCTGATAGTGAATGGGTTAGTCCAATTCAAGTTATACCTAAAAAGGATGGGATAACAGTTGTCACAAATGAACATGGAGAAGTAGTCACAACTTGAGTGAAAAAAAATGGCGTGTGTTCATCGATTATAGGAAATTGAATTTTGAAATATGAAAAGATCACTACCCTCTTCCATTCCTTGATCAAATGCTAGAACGATTAGCCAAAAAGTCACACTATTGCTTTCTTTATGGATACACCAGCTACTTACTAATCCCAACCGCACCTCATGACCAAGGAAAGACTATTTTCACATGCCCCTTTGGAACATATGCATATATGAGAATGCTTTTTGGCCTTTTCAATGATCCTACAACATTCCAGAGGTGTATGATGAGTATCTTTTCTGAATTCATTGAACACTACATGGAAGTCTTCATGGATGACTTTACAAATTATGGTGAGTCATTTGAATTATGCTTGTATTCAGTCTCTCTAGTCCTTCAAAAGTGGGTCAAGTGTAACCTTGTGTTAAATTTTGAAAAATGTCACTTCATGGTTGCAAATGGTATTGTTCAAGGGAACAAAGTTTAAAAATAGGGTATTGAAGTTGATCCTACCAAAATTAAAGTGATCCAATCACTTCCTGAACCCACTTATGTTCGATACAATTGTTTATTTCTTGGTCATGCTGATTTCTATCATCGATTCGTCCATAACATCAGTTGGATTTCCCTCCCACTCATTCGGTTACTCCAAAATGATTTCACTTTCCATTTCAATGAGGTTTGAAAGAGATCCTTTTTTGAACTCAAAACTACTCTTACATATTCCCCAATAATCCAACTCCCAGATTGGTCCTTACCCATTGAGTTGATGTGTGATGATTCTGATAGAGCTGTTAGGGCTGTACTTGGTCAAAGAAGAAAAAAATTCATCACGTCATCTATTATGCCTCAAAAACATTGGATGAAACTCAATATCACTACACCGTGACTGAAAAGGAACTTTTAGCTGTGTTTTTTTTACCTTAGATAAATTCTAAACCTATCTCTTAGGTTCCAAAATCATCATCTTCATAGACCATTCTGCTATAATGTTCTTACATAAGAAAAGTGATTCCAAACCAAGGCTAATAAGATGAATCCTAATGCTCCAAGAGTTTTACCTTGAAATTAAATATAGACCCAGAAAAGAAAACCATGTGGCTGATCACTTGATTAAAATTTGTAATTATTCTCATTTTTAAATAATTGATCTAGAATTTCCAACTGAGCACCTTTTATATCTCACTCCAAAAATACCATGGCATGCCCCAATTGTAAATTACTTGGTTTCTGGTGTTTTTCCTGAATTTTTTTCAAAAGAATAAAAAATAAAGTTGAGAATTGATTCAAAATACTATTTTTGGAAAGAAAATGAACTTTGGAAAACTGGGGTAGACATGGTAATTAGAAGATGTGTTGATGAAAATGAACATTCTTCCATCTTATAATTCTGTCACTCAATGCCTGTTGGTGGCCATGTTGGACCACAAAGGACCTCTTGAAAGGTCCTAGACTCTGGATTCTTCTGGACTTCACTCTTTAAGGACTCACATGAGTTCTGTCGATCATGTTCAACTTTCCAAAAGTTTGGCACAATTTCCAAAAGAAATGAAATTCCCTAAAAGCATTTAATCTTCTTTGAGATTTTTTATGTTTGAGGAATTGATTTCATGGGAACATTCCCCCCTTCCAATGGATTTTCATACATTCTTCTTGTAATTGATTATGTTTCTAGGTGGGTTGAGGAAAAACCCACTAGAAAGGATGATTAAAATAATGTTAGTGAGTTCCTAAAGACACACATCTTCCACAAATTTGGCACACCACGTGCCTTGATAAGTAACTTAAGAACCCATTTTTGTAATAGAACCATGGAATATCTTTTGAAAAATAATGGTGTAGTACATAAAACTTCAACTACATATCACCCCCAGAAAAATGGCATGGTTGAAATTTCTAATAAAGAAGTGAAAAGAGTGCTTGAGAGAATTGTAAAACCCACCAGAAAATATTGGCCCGAAAGACTTGGTGAAGCACTTTGGGCTTATTGAACTGACTATAAAACACCAATTGGGATGTCTCATTTTAGGCTAGTTTTTAGTAAAGCATGTCATTTACCAATTGAAATCCAACATAAATCTTTTTGGGCTATGAAAAACTCTAATTTTGACTGTGAAAAATCTAGTAAAGAAAGATTGTTGCAATTGGAAAAACTGGAGGAGCTTCGACTTGAATCCTATAAGAATTCCAAGCTGTATAATGAAAAAGATAAGGTACTCCAGGACAAACACATCATGAGAAAGGTATTCCATGAATTTGAAAAGGTATTTCTTTTCAATTCTCAATTTTGACTTCACCCAGGTAAGCTTAGTTCTCATTGGGAAGGTCCTTTTATTGTTTCTCATGTTTACCCATTTGGTGCAGTGCAAGTCCAAGACCCCTCTTCCAAAAGGACATTCACGGTTAATGGACATCGATTAAAGCATCACCATGAGAGGACACACAATCCTGGAACAACATTGACTTATATCGAATCCCCAAATTCTACAGTCAGCCTATCACTGGATAGAGATGGAAACCCACCAAGTCCAAATTAGAGGGCACCTCTTTCCCTTTAACTCCTCTTATCTATCTCTCTATCTCTTTCTCTCTCTCTTCTTCCTCCCTCATTATCATTTTGTTTTTTTACCACTTTCCTCATCAAATTTTTATTTACTCTTTCTCTTTTGTGTGGATGTGTAATTTAAAAACACAAAAAAACCTAAAAATTTAAAAAAATGAACAAACAAGAGTCATACTTACTCACCATCCTATTTTAAAATTTTGTCCAACCATTTTTGGGAGTCCAAAGACATGGTTTCAACTAAAAAATTTTGTGGTTTCTTCATAAATTTGGATAAATAATATTGTGTCAAAACCAAAAAATTTTGAATGATCATTTTTTGATTTGGAAACTGATTTTTCCAACTATGAGGAACAAAATTAGATTTCATGGCAAGGCCACCCATGGAAATCTTTTCAAAATGAGTGTTTTTTTCACCCCCATTTTTGAATCTTGAGTTTTTGGACCTTCGAGCTGAATTTCTTACTTTAGTGCACATTAAAACGATAGAGGCATATTCTAAATCACATGAGAATCACAATAGCCAAATAGCCTCCCATTTCCCTTACATTAATCCTCCTTTTTAAAGCCCCTTCAAGCCTATGAAAACCTTTTCTTTGATAGACACATTACAATCCCAATACCTTATACCACTCAATATCAACATGGATTTTAATTGCATTTTTTTTTTGAATTTTCATGTGGGGAGGAATGGAATTCATTGTTTGGGTGCCCTTTTATTGATTTTCAATGAGTTATAATATGCTTGAGGGAAAGAAATAATTGTAGTTTGGGGGAGAGTTTGTCCTTCAATGGTGTTTGGGAATTTATATATGCTTATGACATATTTTTCAAATTTTAATGACAAGTGTTCAAAAAAAATTAATTAATTTTTTTTGAAAAAAACTCAAAAAATAAAAAATAAAAAAAGGGTTGTGTATTGGGTAGGTCAAAATCACTATTTCTTAACCTTTGATCTTGTTATAACTATTACAATTAGTGTCATGAGGATATCAATCATGGGTTGGGATATGATTGTGAGATCTGTTTGAAGTTCAACTTTCGAAAAAAAGAGAAAAAGGAACACTTGCATTATATTATTATGTCATTGGGAGAAGTTTTATGTTTTGTAAATATTCCATCTTCTCATTCCCTTAATATTTCCTTCCACTTTTGTGTCTTATTTCACATATTCATTCCCTCGTAAATATGAGTTACCATTTCCTTTCATGTCTCATTTCAAAAAAAATGTGCATTGCTTTTTCCATGTTACTGTTTTACCCCTCTTCTTATCTCTGTTGGACATTATATTCCTAAAGTCCTATAGCCACAAAAAAACCCCTTCAAAAGACCTTTATATTCTTGTGCACTTTGGATAGGGAGTAGAATTTGAGAACTCTTTCAAACTCTAATATTTTCACTTTTGGTTGGTGAATGAGTGAAACTTCATAAATAAATTTTATCATCTTGAGAGGATTAAGTTTTGTGTGCCACCATTTTCAATTTCTAGATTTGAGATTGAAAAAAATGATTTTTTGGAACATTTTTTATGTAACAAATTGTGGTGGATTTCAATATGGATGAGTGATAATGTCTAAACCTCCCGGATTGGGGGAACCAAAATTTTAATATTTGAGGTGAGTGAATATGGTTTTTGTCATGTTTTTTTATTTATTTCACATGAGGACATGCACAAGACTAAGTGTGAAATATTTGATGTTATTAATAGTTTTATGACTTATTATATACTACCATTACTTATTTTATATGATATGTTCATAATTTTTGTGAAATATTAATTTTTTAATACTTAGTATAATTTTTAGCATTTTTAGAAGTAGTCCAATTGATTATGTTTACTATTTTATTTATAAGTCTCACCCTACTGATCCAAATTGTGTGGTTTTTGTTTTTTATGATTTCCTATTCCATTTCCCACATATCATTAGGAGTAATAATTATCCCATTCTTGCATTTGAATGGTCATATGGACCAAATAAGAAGACCCACAAAATCTGTGAAGAAACTCGCCCATTCATGAAGATTTAATTTCTGGGCTCCATCAGGAAGTCCAAATTCCTTTATTCTCCTTCAAATTTCAGGGGGCAATGTAAGGAGTCTTGGATAAAACTGTCAAGTACCAAATACAAATACAATGGTCCTAAATGATTCATTTAATCTAAGCCCACCATTCTGGATGGGAAATACAATCAGTACAGTATTCATGAAATATCTCGTGATTTAATAATCCAATAAAACTGAGATTTTGCAGTGTTAAAGAGGAGATATAGGTGTCCGACTTTGTTAAATAAAGTATTTGGATTTTAATTCATATTTCTATTGATTAACCCATTAACATTTCGGTCTTCTAAAAAGTATGGATTGAAATGGACAACTTAACTTTGTTTAATCAATCCACCATAACTTTGGCTCCATAAGTCCAAATGCCTCCAAATATTGATAGTAGTTGTCCGACATTATTATATACAACTTTGAATAGGGAGATATCTCAAGATTCGGTTGTCTAGATGTCCAAATCATTGAGCTAAGTGGTTGGATAGATTGGGAATGCAAATAGTATACATCATTGGGCTATAAATACATACCCCTACTCTCCTTCAAAGGAGTTGGATTTTTAGAATAGAGGATCACATATTGGAATGAACAAATCCTTGATGAGGGCTTGGGAGGACCTTCCATACTCAAGTTTTCACTTTATATACCCTTCCTCTCCTCTTTGTTTTCTTTTACTTTCGTGTTGTTCTTCATTTGTAATCTTGTAAGTCTTGGTTTTTGTAATTCTATTTTAATGCATGTTTCTTATTATTCATCTATTATTCTCATCAACCTTCTGTTAAATAATATTATTGTTCTTAAAATAGTTTAAATACAGTTGAATCCCCTTCCCTAATTATGCGTTCTCATTCAATCTAAAGTTACTATTTAATTCCCTTCACAGTTTGTGTGTGTGTGTTCGTCGCACAACTCTTTTATTATCCCTTTATTTTTCTTCTATTTATAATTCATAATATTAAACATTACAAACGTATTATTAACTAAAACAATTGATGAGTAAATCTACCATTGGGGTGAGTTATAATTTGGAGATGTTAAGTGATTAAGAGAATTTTCTCGATGGATATTCTTTAAATTAATATTGGGTATGTTAAACTTAGAATGTCGTGGATTAATGACATGATTTGTTTAACATGTGGTTTCCATGGATTATTGGAACCATAAATACACTACCATAAATACGATATAATTGATATTAGAACCCTAAGATAAGTTATGTCTTGTATTAAATCCTTAACACTTAGGAATTCCAATCAACATTATCTTTTGAAGTGGTGTTAATTTAAATGAAATGTAAAGAAAAGCTCAAGGATATCACAAGCATAACTCCCTAAAAATTAACTCACCCCAATCGTTATAAAAATTTTAAATTAAACACCAATCATTAATCACTTCATTTAAGCTCTACAAACAAACCCCCCCAATCAAAATACAATCAACTAAAAACATTCGACAATTATAAAAGAATCACCACTGAGGATTTGATGCGAGTGTTTCTATACACATTAGCATAGCATTGAAACTTTGAATGGTTGATAGGTGACAATCGGTCGCGCTTTCAGGTATATTCATAAAAGTTGTTCCTATATCCCTTATTCAATCTACCTAAAAATATTATCTTTTTTGGACAAGGTTTGAAAACATTATCCCCAAATTACCGAATACAACCTTCTCTAGTCGAGGAGGCTCCTTAAATCCCTATACTTTGGTGTATTAAATGGATACCTTAATGACTTAAATTCTCCATGAAATTTAATGTGAACCTGAGGGTAGGATTTATCTTTCCAATACAGCTATAATAACCACATTTTTATATCTTTATTCCTATATATTCTTCAATTACTAAGTTGGGGTATATTCTATCAGCCATAAATATTTTTCCACTTTATTGATTTTTTTGGGCCTATGTGTTTCTAATTGGATCTGGGTCCAGAAGAAAAAGTTGAATCCCATGAAAATATAAATAATAAAAAAATAAATCACTTTAATATTATCAAAATTTTAAATGTTATACTTGAAATACAAAAGATCCAAAAAACTGTTAAATTTACAGAATTAAGCAACTTTCGCAGTTAAGCCCAAAATTCATCAAAAATATTAAAATGAAGCAAACAAGCTCAAATTGATTAATTTTAAAGGATTAAATCATTTATAAAAACATGAAAATTTGTTAAAATATTTTCTCTATCAATTCCCCTATACTTAACTCTTGGACTCCTGGACAAGTCAGCATCAAAATAAAATCAAATAAAATTAAAAACACATACCCATGAGATCCACCAATTCCACAACAATAAAAAAACTATATCATGACTCATAAAAAACCATTATGTAAAGTTCTCCATTAATATAATTCAATATATTTCCAATTCATTTATCCTCCCATTCACACAAAATGCCTACCTTGCATGAATTTTCTCTTATCTCACAAATATCATTTTCAACAAGGAGTTTCTCATCCAAATCCATGAAAGAGTCACCATAGGCTTAATAAATTCCTAATTCTACACCTGATGTGAGTTAATAACATTTTTTTATCATTAGGACTTCATAATTTTGTTCAATGGCTTTTGATTCATAGGATTTAGATGTTAAAACATTATTATGCCGAATGAGGAGGGTTTGGCTCTTTTTGAAGGAAAATTGAAAGATTGTAATTTTCACGCAAGTATGGTCTCCTCCTCACTCCCCATAGTTGAAAATAAACTCCATCATCATAAAAAATCAAGGAAAGTTTACAATATTCCGAATTTTAGTAGAAAAATGTCAATCTTCTCAAACATAATGTTTCTTGAAATCTATAAACAGGCATAACTTTATTTCTCCATTGGAAGCTCCAAGATGGAACAACATATCTTATCATGAAAGCTCCAGAAGGGAAAAATTTTCAAAAGAAGGAATATTTTTTAGCAGAAAAACATCTATTCATCATTTAATTTTCCACCCAAAGTATCGCCGAATGAGGTAGCACAACACAAGACATCTTTCCCCCCACACTTAAGTTCAACTAGATCATGAAATTTCACTTTAAGAACATTTTAGATAGGGGAAATTTTTTTATAATGTGGATAACATAACCGGTTGTTCATAGATTATAATGGATACAATTATTAAATGTACAAGGAAGGCCAGAATAAAAAGTATTTTTTTTGAATAAGGGGATTTAAACCAATTAAATTTCTCATCATTTAAATCAAAAGTACCTCAAACCCTCAAGTTTTGATAGAAATAAATCAAATTATAGTTTAATAAAGCATGGTTTGGTTGTCTCAATTACTGATGTTAATGTGAATAATTAGAAAAAATAGTTTATAAGCCTCATGGGAAAGTGATTTCAATGATAAAGACAATGTAATGTGTCATGGGATTCAAAAATCAAAGGATTTTTCATGAAATCCCCAAAGATTTGAACATGAATCAAAGTCATTTTTAGCATTCATTTAAGCTTAGTTTCATGGGATAAATTGTTTCACTCATATACATGGGCTTTAAAAATTGTCAAAGATAATCATTTGAGCTCACAAGTTTCAAAAACATCCAAAAATTGATAAATAAAAACAAAAAATTAAAAACACACAATTTTTTTTGAAAATAGAAAAAATTGAAAATCCTAAACTAAAAAGGTTACCTCCCCTACACATAAATTATGCATTTATTGAAATGTATTCATTGGTATTTAACATATAATAATATTTGAAAATGAATCACAACATGCAAGAAAGTATAAAGGAGAGGTACAACCTGGTGGCTTTTATTGATAAATCGGTAGGAGGAGTGTGATCTCCTCCACTAGATCTGATGGAATGGTCCCATGGAATTTCTTCAGCTTGTGTCCGTTTAAAGTTAATGTATCCTACTTTCAATCCTTAAAAATATATACAACACCGAAAGTATTTACATGAGTAACTATAAATGGACCTTTCCATTTGGAACAAAGTCTACCTGGAAACAGCTTGAGTCATGAGTTGAATAACAACACTTTATCTCAAAGATAGAAGTATTTCAGTTGGATCATATTTTCATGTTCCACTCTTATTCTCTCTTTTTAAATCCTATAATTTTAAAATTATTCCCTCATAATTTCATCTAGCTCCTCCAATTGGAATCTTCCCTCTTTCCCGATGCTTTCAAGATTCAAATTCATTTTCCTCACAAGCCAGTATGCCTTATGTTCCAATTCAACGGGTAGGTGACAACTTTTCCCATAAATAAACCAATATGGACTCATTAAAATTGGGGTATTGTATGTTTTTATATAATACCATAATGCGTCTTCCAACCATTGGCTCCAATCCTTCCCATTTGGATTAACAGTATTTTCTAAATTTACTTTAATTTCCCTATTGAACACTTCATCTTGACCATTATGATGTGTATTATAGGGAGTTTATATTTTATTATGCACCCCATAATTATTCAGAAAAAATCCATCATAATATTGAAAAATTTAGTCCCTTTATCACTAATTATTACTCTAGGCACTCAAAACCTACCAAATATGCGAGCCTTAACAAAATCAAAAACAACTTTAGCATCATTAGTTTTAGTGGGTTTTTCTTTCACCCATTTTGAAACATAATCAATTGGAAGAAATATATAATCATTTCCAAATGAATTTCGGAAATGGATCATAAAATCTATCCCTAAGAAATTAAATATTTCATAAAAATTAACTGGCTTTTGGGGCATTTCTTGTGTCTTTGAAATATTTCCAGAAAATTGGAAATTTTCACACATTTTTCAAAATTCATGAGCATATTAAAATAAAAGTGGGGAAATAAATTCTAGATTATTAAACCTTCCTTGATATACTTTGAGGTCCAAAGTTTCCTCCACAAGATAAAGTGTGAAAAAACTCAAAGACAGAACTAATTTCACTCTTAGAAAAACATCTTCTTATCACTTGGTCATTTCAAATCTTCTAAAGAAATGGATCATCCCAAATGTGATATCTATATTTAGCTTTATGTTTTTTAATTTTGTGGGAATTTAAATGATATAGGACCTAATATGTTACTAGATAATTGATCATGTCATTATACCAAGACACTTATCCTTCAATCAAGTACAACTGCTCTCTTGGAAGGTGATCATTTAGGGGTTCTTTGTCTAGAATTTCAGCTTCAATAGTGTTGGGAAGTCTTCTTAAATGATTATCCAATTGGTTCTCATCTCCCTTATGTTGAACTCCTTTCACAGTAACATCCATCTCAGTAGCCTATGTTTAGCTTCAATCTTCTTTATCAAGTACCTAAGAGCTGCATGATCAAAAAACATAGTGACCTTAGTTTCAAGAAGATATGATCTAAATATTTCAAAAAACAAATAAATAAACTGATAAAAACTATTTTTATGTGGTTATGTAATTTAATTTGGACACATATAAGGTTATAGAGGCATAGTAAATGACTTGTGTCCTGGCCTAAATTCACAGAGAAATGACTACACCAACTACTTGGTTAGAAGCATTACAAAGTAACTTGAATGGTTCTTCATAGTTTGGTGGCATCATCACTGGTGGTGTAAAAAATCATGTAAAATCTCATTACTGATCTGAAAGGTATGACTTTAAACCTGTCATGGATTTTCCTTTTCATTAACTGGGTAAGTTTGAGAAAGAATTAGGAGGATACCTATATTGGTGAAGTCAGATATTTTTTGGACTCTCAACTTTAACTAGTGTTTTCTATAGGCTTTTGGAGGTTTACATGCCATGTAACTGGGTTACAGGATGTGTGATAGTTTCTAGAGACAAGTCATGAAAGGCTTTACACTATGAAGGTAACACATCATGACTATCCTCTATAATTCGTGAGTTATTTAATGAACAATTTTCAATTTAAAGCGATGTGTTTTTCACTGGTTATGAATCTTAACTATTTCATGACGTGAAAGGGTATTACACGTCGTGCAATACCCTAACTATGGTTTTTTAAATGGGAAGAATAGATGAGATCTCCTTTTTCCTCTACTTCAGTTTCTTCTCCCACAACCTAAGGCCTTCCCCATGTGATCTTGAAGCTCTCCAACCCTTCTAGATCTATTCTTTTGATTTTCTATTGTCATTTCACTTGTGGTGTGATTCCATAATAATATTTCTCAATCCTTCTTCATCTTTCTCTCTTTATCATAATTTGTGATTTAAATATATCTTCCTGAAATTGATGTATCTATGTCCCATTATGTTAGATCTCACCTCTACGTTGTGCTTCGATGTCTTCTACACCTTCATTTTCATTGATAGGTGTCATTGCAAGTGTTTCTTTTCAATAAATGGTTGGCGATTCCATCTTATTTAACCAAATTAATTAACGATGGATTTCTTGTTTTATTTAAATTATTTATTTAAATTAAATTGATCAAACTTTCTATCAATTGATGTAATAAAAATTTAATTCTAGTGAATTAGAAGATTTGAAATGGTTTTGGCATGAGAATTGGTAAAACCCAAAATTCCATTGAATTGGTGTGTTTATAGAAATTGGTTGATTTAAATTGGAGTTTTTATGTAAATGATTTCAATTAAAATTTTAAATTTAATTGTGGAATTGATGTAATTGGTTTTTAATGGAATTCAAACTTGTGAAAATTGATTAAAATGTTTTGATAGAAACCCAATGGTTTATCTTGTTAAAGAGGAATGTTTTTTTTTATTAAAACCCATTTTGGTTTTAAATGGAAAATTGGAATTGAAGTGGAATAATGGGATTTAATTGTATTTTAATAAGGATTAAAATAAATTTCCCATAATTTATTGTTTAAGAGCACATGCAAGACTTAAGTAGTTTGTAGGTTATTTGGACACACTCTATTCTATTACAACATTCTAAAACATACATGTAGTGGGTCACATCCCCAATGGGATGGTGATGATTTGACTTTAACCAGTGTCATGGGGACATGTGTATACACATATTTATGGGATCTCTTAGAGAGTGTAGAGTCCTATGTCCTGTAACATATGTACCTTTTGGTAGATGAACATGTTGCTCGCTTGTTTTATATTTGAGATATAAATGTAATCTGATTTGGTAAAACTGGTTTAGATTCCTTCTAAATTTAAATAAATTTTTTTATATGACTATTTTATTCAATACATTATTTTAGAAATCTCCCATCACCTATAAAGCCTTTGCTTAAAGTATTTTTCCATTATTTGAACTATATAGCATGATTGTTTAAATATTATTTTAAAATGAAAAACCTTTTTATTTTAAAATTTTAAATAATTCTTTTGGATAATATATCATTGGAATCTATTTTGGAATCTTTTGTGAGACACTATTATTATTTTTATCTCACACCCTACTTGTGCCTTCGGGTTTTGGTAGATTTTATCCTACTAGGTTCGAGTAAGGGGAAAGAATCTCATGGAGGTGGATCGAGTTATTGAACCTTGGTCTTTGAGATTTGTGTCCTTAGGGACTTGGGTTGGAATCCTATTTTGTTACCTGGGTTATAGTACTTTGGGATTATTAATTCCATGTTGTATTCTAGTACTTTACTCCCAGTTTCGTTTCTTTTATTATGATTACTGAATTGTCTCTTTTTACATCCACAATTCTTGTGAAAAAACCCTTCACACTTTCAATTTTATGATGATAAGTACTAGTCACTGACCCATGGGGATCAAGAATGCCCTTATAGCTATGTCATGGCTAGCTCAGTTACTGGGTTACCATGGTACCCAAGATTAGTTTGTAAAAAAGTGATATTAGAGGCGGTTGTCAAGATTTTGTCTTAAAGACAGTATGTAGTTGAAATCTTGTTGGGACTTGGGAGGTAGTTGAAATTGAGTTCCTAGATAGATCTCACTGTAATTAGACTTAAGTCTCTAGTGGTGGTTATGAAAGGATGTATTATGGATTGATTCTAGTCTTTTCCCTATTGTGATTTGGATGGAGTGAAGTCCAAATCTCGTTGTTTCATTTGTTGGGAATAATTTCCCTTGTTTCTTAGTTTGAGTGTTAGTCTAATGTCTTCCTTGTTTTTTTGCAGATTTAGTGTAGCATCATGACTTTGAGAAGACATGAAAATATGATCCAAGAGGAATCTTCTATTGAACCATATCGAGCAAATCCTCTGGTGGGCCCAAATCTAGTTGAGGTGATTATGCACATTGTCCAAGCTCTGGGATAAGCACCACCTTCTATTCCCATTTAGACTCCAACTATGAATCCTTACGGAGATGTTCTGCGAAATTTTTATCAAGATTTTCTTCACCAGAAGCCACCAGTTTTCAAAGTCTCCATTGATCCCCAACATGCCAAGGAATGGTTAGGCAAGATAGAATATATGTTTGAGTTCTTGGAGACACAAGACTAGATCAAGGTAAAGTGTGACACCTTCATACTGGAAGGACCGAGTAGGAGATGGTGGGACACGATGGTGAAGCACATGGACTTAGAGTGGAAAGACTTCAAGGTTCTTTTCATCTAATAGTTCTATCCATATTCAGTGGTGTTATCCAAGTCTATAAATTTTTTCAATCTTGATTAGACCCATAGAATTGTGAATGAGTATTCAAATCACTTGTTGAGCTGGTGTAGTTTTGACCAAATATTGTATCTAATTAGATGATTTAGGATCGATGGTTTGAGTTTGGACTTCAATTAGATATTTGTTCTCAGGTTTTCTTGCTAAATCTGATCACTTATGCTGATGTACTGGATAAGGAGATGATGACCGAGATGAATCTGGCTGGAAAGTAAGGTTTATCAGTAGTTTCTTTCTCTCCCAGTGGTATTGTGAGATCCTTCAAGGGAAAATATAAGAATGATGATTCTCATGGTAGTTCTTGATGGAAGGGTCATTCTAGATCTCGTACAATACTATGAGGAAGTCCTTTGATTTGCTATCAATGTTGAAAGCCATGAAATTCTAAGAGGATTTCCACTAAGGCAACCAAGAAATGTATCTCCTGCAGACATTTAGGATACTTACAGAGATTATTCTATAGATTTTCTACTCTGCATAGTGGGAAAATATTGTCAGATCTTCCTAAAACTATGGGAAAATTAGATATTTCACATATAAATGTGTTCCAGCCACAGACATCCAAAATGAAGCTAATTAATGTAATGGAATGGTCTCCTGATGAAGCAGACACAGGTCCGGCAACTGTGAGAGGTACCATTACTATAACTTCATCATTAGTGATTGATATATTTTATATTAGTGTATCTCACTCATTTATTTCAACTCATATGGTTAATATTCTTAATCTTCATATAGATATTTTATCTTGTGAAATGGATATTACTACACCCATTAGTACAAATAGAGAGTGGGGTCTCCGTATTCCTACTTGTGTCTTATCTCTATCTGATTTTGAGCTAGCTTGGAGTTTTCTAGTCCTTGAAATGAAATCTCTTGACATCATATTTGGGATGGATTGGAACAGTGCCAATAAATCCCAGATTGATTGTTATCTTCGGTGGGTCTACTTTACTACACCCAGTGGTGTGTCTTTTGTATTTCAAGGATAATGGGACCTAAGGTTGAGTAGAGTCGTAACTTCTTATCTGGAGCTAGGGAATGTAATATTAGTGTTTTCTTTTGATCTAGAGTGGGAATCTTTGAGTAGTGATCTCCCACTAGTTGTTTTCGAGTTTCCCAATGTGTTTCCTTATGATTTCTCTAGATTTCCACTAGTAAGGGAGGTCAATTTTTATATTGACTTTATTCCTGGACCTCAACCAATTTCAATTCCCCCTTACTGAATGGATCCAGTTGAAATGAAAGAGTCGATGTCCCAATTGGATGATCTTCTTGAGAAAGGATTTATACACCCTAGTGTGTCACCTTTGGCAGTTCCAGTTCTATTCACTAAGAAAGTTGA
The DNA here is from genome assembly GCA_963277665.1 of Viscum album. Lineage (NCBI taxonomy): Eukaryota > Viridiplantae > Streptophyta > Magnoliopsida > Santalales > Viscaceae > Viscum > Viscum album. Next base: position 1,777,052,374 of record OY728143.1, on the reverse strand, counting down.
TGGTTCTATATGCATATGTGTTGATTTCCAAAATCTCAATCAAGTGACTATAAAGAAAAATTATTTGTTTCCACGGATTGATGATATGTCAGATCAGTTGAAAGGGGTGAAGTGGTTTTCAAAGATCGACCTACAATCTAGTTACCATTAGTTAAGGATAAAAGAATATGACATTCGGGAAACCTCCTTTTGGAGTAAGTATGACCATTATGAGTACCTTGTTATTCCCTTTTTTCTAACAAATTCTTCTACTGTTTTAATATCTCTAATGAATAGGATTTTTTATTAGTATCTAGATAACTTTGTGGTAGTATTTGTGGATGACATCCTCATTTACTTCAAGTTTGAGTAGGATCACATGCATCATCTGAGAATAGTTCTCAATTTTCTAATAAATCACCAACTTTACGCCAAGATTTAAAAGTTTGATTTCTAGATTTGGGAGGTGAAATTATTGGGACATGTGGTGTTTGAGAAGGGTGTCTGAGTTTTTTCCTGAGAAGGTGAAAGCTGTTATGACTTTGGAGAAACCACAAAATGTCTTTGAGGTTAGAAGATTATTAGGCTTATCCATATATTATCCTCAGTTCATGAAGGACTTCTCAAAGTTTGCTTCTACAATGACTGATCTGACTCTGAAGGGGGTGATGTTTACTTGGAATGATAAATGTCATAGTTTTTTTGTTGATATGAAACGTCTTTTGACTACTGCACTGGTGTTGACTCTTCTAGATGTCGGGCAAGGCTATATGGGTTTTTGTGATGGATCAGGTTCAGTCTTGGGCTGCATTATTATGCAAGGAGATCATGTAATTTCTTGTGGATCTCACCAGCTTAGGCCACACAATAAGAATTATCCTACCCAGGACATTGAACTTCCAGTTGTGATGCAAACACTTAAGAGTTGATGAGATTACCTTTATGGAGAAAGGTTTACTGTGTATTTAGACCACACAATCTTGAGTTATATCTTCTCTCAAAAATATTTTATTCTTTATCATAGGTATTGGGTGGAATACTTTCATTCTTCTTACTTTTTGATTACCTATACCCCGGGGAAAGAGAATGTTGTTGCAGATGCATTGATCAGGAAAATTCCAACTCAGCTAGTGAAAGAATTTAAAAAGAATGGAATTTGATGGATCTCTTTGCATAGTTACATATTGGATTTCAGGATAAAGGGGATGAAGTTTATTTAGACAGTATTCAAATGAAATCCACTCTTCTCGAGATGATTCTTAAGGATCAAGATCTTAATGATGAATTTTGTAGCTATAAAAACTCTTTATGTTAGGGATATAGTTTCCCAGTGGTCATTCTCTAAAGAGTATGTTCTATGTTATCAAAATTGATTTATTGTGGCTTTAGTAGAAAGGAATACTGTGATGGGGGGTTATTATAATTACCAGTGGTCTATACACCCAGGAACCCCTAATATGTTCTATAAAATGAGGCGGAAGTTCCGGTGGCCATGTATGAGACAGGGAATTGCTGAGTTTGTCTCACATTACAATACCTACCAGTAGGTGAAGGCCAAGTATCAGAAACCTTCGGGTTTACTTCAGCCACATCTAGCCCCCACTTTTAAGTGGGATGAAATCTCTATGGTCTTTGTGGTTGGATTTCAATGTATCTAGAGAAAGAAGAGTGTGATATGGGTTTTGATTGATTGGATGACCAAGTTGGCTCACTTCATACCCATTCGTGATATAACCAAAGTTAAGGAGTTGGGAAATATCTATGTGAAGGATATCATTTTTTTTCATGGATTTCTATCTACTATAGTATATGATAGGGACCCTCAGTTCACTTATCACTTTTAGAGAGGCCTTCAGGAGGTACTAGGATCTCAGGTTTGTTTGAGCACGACCTACCATCTGTAGTCAGATGTCCAGAAATAGAGAGCTATATAGATTCTTGAGGACATGCTTCGCACCTGTGTTCTTGACTTTGGTGGGGATTGGGATGATCACATGGGGCTGGTTGATTTTTCTTATAATAATATTCACCAATTCATGATTATAATGGATTCTTTTGAGTCCTGGTATGGTCGTCCTTGTAAATATTTGTTGTGTTGGTTAGATATTTATGAAAATTATTTGGTTGGACCAAGCCTGGTGTAAGATATGAAAAAAAAGATACAGTTAATTCATCAGAGAATTTTGACAACATAGATCCTATATAAGTCTTATGGTGATCTCCACGATAGACTGTTGGAGTTCTCAATTGGTGACTAGATGTTCTTGAAAGTTTCACCCCGGCTGGGTCATCGATGGATTGGGAGGAAACTGAATCTTTCTCCACATTTTATGAGACCTTTCAAGGTTGTTGAACATGTGGGGAAAGTTTCAAACCATTTAGTACTTCCACCACAAATTACATTGATACATAAAATATTCCATACATCACAACTCATAACATGTTTATCTGAACCATATCATGTTTTGAGCTCGAGTGATATGTAGATTGAACATGATTTATCTTTGACTGAGCAGCTGGTCATGATAGTTGATTCTAAGACCAAGGTAATTCATGGGAGTATGATGCCTTTGGTTTTTGTGCTATTTCCACATGGTTCTGATAATCTCGAGACATGGGAATGTGAGGAACTAATGAGAGAGAAGTGGCCTCATCTTTTTGGCATGAAAGCTTCTTCATAGGCTTTCTGGGGGGGAAAATTTTTATAGTGGGGAGGTTGGAACATCCCGATACCGATCTCATAGGTATGCCTTTAACCTTATTATAGATTTTACTTTTCATTATCTGGGTATAGTTGAGAATAAATTAGGAAGATACCTATAATGGCGAAGTTAGATATTTGTTGGACTCTTAGATTTAACCGGTGTTTTCTGCAGGCTTCCATAGGGTTACACGCCATGTAACTAGGTTACATGATAAGTAATGGTTTCTAGAGGAAAGTCATGAAAGGCTTCATGATTTGAAGGTTACGCATCATGACTAGACTTTACACATTGTGAGTTATTTAATGAAGGGTTTTCAATTTAAAGAGACACATTTTTTGGAGGATATGAAACTTAACTTTTTCACGACGTGAAAGGGTATTGTACATTGTGTAATACCCTGACTATGTTTTTTTAAATGGGTAGCATGGATGAGATCTATTTTCTCCTATGCTTAATTTTCTTATCCCTCGACCGAAGTTCTTCCCTAGGCAATCTTCAAGCTCTCCAACCCTTCTAGATCCATTCATTTAGCATTTTATCGTCGTTGTGCTTGCAGTGTGATTCTTTGGTAAGCTTTATCCCTCATTCTTCATATTTCTATCTTTATCCTCCATTGGGATTTCAATAGATCATCCTAAAATTGATGGATTTATTTCCCATTTTGTAAGATATCTCCTCTAGGTTGTGCTTCTAGGTCTTCTACACATTCGTTCTCATTGACAGGTGTCATTGTGGGTGATTATTTTTAAGAAAAGGATGGTGATTCTATCCTATTTAGCCAAATTTATTAACTATGAATTACTTGATTTATTTAAACTATTGATTTAAATTCAATTACTCAAACTTTATTTCAATTGATGTAATAAAAATCCAATTCCATTGAATTGGGAGACTTGAAATGGTTTTGGCATGAGAATTTGGGAAACCCCCAATTCCATTAAATTGGGGTGTGTTTATGAAAATTGGTTTATTTAAATTGTTTAATTTAAATTAGAGTTTTGATTGAAATGATTTAAATTAAATTGTTGAGTTTAATTGTGAAAATGAATTTTGAAATTTATGGAATTGGTTTTGAATGGATTTCAAACTTGCGAAAATGGATTAAAATGTTTTTATATAAACCCTATGGTTTTATCTTGCTAAAGAGGCATGTTTTTTTTATTAAAACCCATTTTGGTTTTAAATGGAAAATTTGAAATGAAATGGAATAATGGGATTTAATTGTATTTTATGTAGTCTTAAAATAAATTTCCCATCATTGATTGTGTAAGAGAACATGTAAGCCTTGGGTAGTATATAAGTTATTTGGACACACTCTATGTTATTACAACGTTCTAAAACATACATGAAGCAGGTCACATCCCCGATGGGATAGTGATGAGTTTCCTTTGTAAAGTTTAAGGGGGATGTGTGTATACAGATATTGCTGGGATAACTTAGAGAGTGCAGAGTCCTATAACCTGGAACATACGTACCTTTTATCAGATGACCACATTTCTCTCTTGTTTTATATTTGAGATATAAATTTATGCCAATGTTGTAAAACTATTTTATATATATTCTGAATTTACATAAAATGTTTTATGTAACTATTTTATTTAGTACATTTTTTTAGAAATATTCCATCACTTGTAAAGCCTTTGCTTAAATTATTTTTCCATCATTTGAACTGTATAGCATGATTTTTTAAATATGATTTAAAAATTCAAAACCTATTTATTTCAAAAATTAAAAGCATTCATTTGGTTAATATATTATTATAATATATTATGGAATCCTTGGTGACACCTTATTGGGATTTTTATCTCACACCCTACTAGTTCCTTTGGGTGTTTTTAGATTTTCTCCTTCCAAGTTCGAGCAAGGGGAAATAATCTCGTAGGTGGATCCAGCTATTGAACCTTGGTATTGGTGATTTTTTCCCTTAGGGACTTCAGCTATTTTCCTGTTTTGGTACTTGGTTTATAGTACTTTGGGCTTTTTTATTCCATGTTGTATTATGGTACTTTACTCCCAATGGAGTTTCTTTTTTATGTATACTAACTTGTCTCTCTTTACTTCTGTAATTCTTGTGGAAAAACCATTCCCAATTTCAATTGTATGATATGAGGTGCTAGTCTCCAACATTTGGGGATCTATAATTCCCTTCAAGATATTTAAGGGACGGCTCAATTATTGGGTTACCAAGGCACCCAAGACGGTTCGTGAAAAATATATTCTTCAACTCATTAAAGGATTCCCTATATGCACCATTAAAATCACGAGTAACATCTTTTAAAAGTAATATAGAGAGATAGATATTAATATTACTGAAATATTTGATAAACCTATCATAGAATCCTACATGTAGTAAAAATGATCTTACATGTTTCACACATGTTGGGTAAGGCAATTAATTTATCAGTTCATTTTTTTTATTTATCCACTTAAATTTATTTTTTTGAAATGACATGATAAATGAAAATTACTCTCTTAACTATGAAATTACACTTTTCAAAATTTAAAATAATATTGTTATCAATGCATATTTTCAAAACTATTTTGAAATTTTTCAAACAATGGTAAAAATAATTTACAAAAACAATGAAATCGTCCAAGAAAACCTCAAATAAATCTTCAATTTTATTAGAAAAATACTTACCATGCACCTTAAAAATGTATATAGAGCATTACATAATATAAATGACATCCTTTTATATGAAAAATTTCTGAATGTACAAGTAAAGGTAGTATTCTCTTGATCCTAGGGAGAAATAGGTACCTAAAAATAAACTAAAAATGCATCCAATAATAAATAATGAGTTCTCCCGGCCAATCTATCTAACATCTAGTCAATAAAGGGGATGTGGAAATGATCTTTTTGAGTGACCTATTTCAACTACCAAAAATCTATACACACTCTCCTGTTATTCTTAATTCTAATAGGGATTAGTTCATTTTTTGCATTCCTCACAGTGGTTAGGAAATTTTTTTGGAACTACATGAATTGGGCTAACCCATTGTGAATCTAAAATGGGATAGATAATCCCAGCCTCTAAGATCTTATTGATCTTCTTCTTCACAACCACCATCAATGTGGGATTCATCCTCCATTGCGGTTGTCTGATAGGTTTGGAATCTCCCTCAAGAATAGTTCTATGTGAGCATATTTGTTAGTTTATTCTTGGGATATCACCTAATATTCCACTATTTCTTTGAATTCTTCTCTCAAAATATCAATCAATGGGTTTTCTTTGGTTTCATATAGATTATTAACAATTATCACTAGTAATTTCTCTCCCTCCCTAAGGTACACATATTTCAAATAAGTGGGAAGTGGTTTTAATTCCAGATCAGGGGGGTACTCAAGGGATGAAAATAAAATGAGGTTCCCCACATACAAAGGTTGTACCTCTAGAACACAATAAATAATATCATATTCTTCATCACTTAACAAATCATCAACAAAATCATACTTTACCTCTTCTTCCTACATGAAATCAGAATCTCAAGAGTTTTAGGAATTCATATGTTCAATGATAATTTCAATGAAAAAAATTTCTATTGGGGCTAAGAATTAATGGAAAATACCTAATTATTTAATGGGATCAGTACCAACTTCATGGGAGAGTGAACAATGCGAGTTATCATACAATGGGTGCCTCATGGATTCAAAAAAAAATTGAAGTGGAAATTTTTGTCTCCAAAATCCATGGTGAGTACCCCTTCATGGAAATTTATGATGGTTTTGGAAACACTACTGGAATGTTGGCCTTTCCCCACGGTTAGATACCAACGGTTCTATGAAACCGTTGGGGAAGGAGGTTTTTACCAACGGTTCATTAGAACCGTTGGCATAGAGGTTTCCAGGGATCGTTTTCCCAACAGTTCATGAGAACCGTTGGGATAGATGGTTTTTTACCAACGGTTCTCCTGAACCGTTGGCATAGATGAGGTTTTTGCAGGTTTTTTCCAACGGTTATGTAGAACCATTGGGATAGATATACATATGCCAACGGTTTTTAAGAACCGTTGGCAAAGGTCCTCCCCAAATTCCCAGCCGCCTGTTCTCTCCCCCATTCGCGATACACAACCCTAAAACGGGAGCAGCAGCCGATTTAGGCGATTTTGGAGGTACTGCCGGCCTTCAATTTTCCACCTCTTATTCAGGTTATTCTTCTTCTTAACTGAAAATGTATTCAAATGTTTGGATAGTATTTAAACCTATTTTCATTTTTCCCATCAGTTTAGGTGATTTTGGTGCTACTACCGGCCGGACCAGCCTAAGGGTGAGTTTTCTTGAAAATTCCTTTTTGGATTTTACCCCTTGAATATGGGATTTCATTTGTGAAAGGTTATATAAATCGAATTGATTGTTCGATTTCTGAATTGAATTGTAAATTAAATTAATTAAGGGTATTTTATGGTTTGCATTCCCCTTTTAACACATGAATGCCAATTATTTTTTAACACATGTTTTAATTGTATTGCCTTGCCAATGTGAGTAAAGTAGAGACTATGCTATGAATCTATGAAATTGGATTGAATTTATCTTATATTTTATGTTACCATGTTAGATATATTATAACTAATGCATGTGATATCTTTATAGTCTTGTTAGGAGTGTTCTATTAAAAATTCCCATGTGAGTGCTTGAATTTTCATTGAATTTCTAGCCATTATGAGTTATGTTGAGACCATGATATGGAATTGATTGATTAAGCAAGGGAATCTCATTATCTTTTCATTACAACATGAGTAAATGAAGCTTCATTCTTTTCAGGTTATTATTTGATTGAGTCGCCATTTTGAGGTGAGTTGTATTAAATACCTTAGTTTTTGACCTTGGTATGTTTAATGAATTGTTTAAATGAAATGGAATTCATTAAATGATTAATAGTAAATAGTGATACATGGATTCTATTAGGATGCCAGGTATATAATCTTGTTTCTATTAACTTATACGCTTTATGTGATAAATGGATTCACAGTGGAATTCCACGGATAGACTCATTTCTTTGAATATTGATTAAGCCATGGGTGATACATGGATCCAAGGGAGGGATTCCATAGATAGACTTATTGAATGTAGAATTATATTCCAATTGATACATGGATTCTTATGATAATTCCATAGATAGACTTATTGAATGTATAATTATATTCCAATTGATACATGGATTCTTATGATAATTCCATAGATAGACTTATTGAATGTAGAATTATATTCCAATGCTATGCGTCTTGTGTGGTGGTGGTGTGGTTTATGTGTTTTATGGTAGTAGTGAAGTGTCTGATTATGTAGTTAATGTGAACCCATAGGTTGAGTATTTTGTGCTATCTATATATCATGTATTTTTATGTTATTTCTACACATTCCCAACCAGAGTTGGATAAACTTACCAACGATCAGAGGTTTTGAGTTATGAGTATTTTTTCTAATATCTAGGATGGTGGTTATATGTTTGGATAGCTACCATGTCTTCCCTACTCTTCCTGCAAAAGTGATTGACCGTGTGTTTTTAGGCAAGATGCGATGTGATTGTCCATGTGTCTTCAGGTGAGATGTACTATGATTTCCCTAGTGTTTTTCGGTGAGGTGTGATGTGATAAGGCTATAATAAGATGTGGCATGTGGTTGGGGTCATGTAGGGTAGGAGGATGGAACAAGGTTGATGTTATTCATGTTCATGATACCCTACTAATATGGTTATGGGATGAGTCATGCTGTTATGTGATATAACACATTAAGTTCTTGTTGGTTTTACATTTTTTCAATAACACATTTGTATGTTTTTTTGACATGTGTAGTTGATACCTTGATTATTTTCTTCCTTTATCGTTTACTTAAATGTATTTTCTATTATAGTTAATGCCTATTGAATTGTTTATGACAAAATGACTTATATAAATTCTTTTTACAGAATGGACAGAAGTTGGATGTATGAAACCGATCGGATCTCAGACGATTTTCAAAACAATTTGGAGAGCTTTATAGATTTTGCATTTCACAATGCTTCAGATAGTGGTCGCATACACTGCCCATGTTCCAATTGTGTTGGTAGACCTTGGTTGAGCCGTGAAGAAGTCAGCTACCACATAACCAAAAATGGGTTTCAAGCAAACTACTTTCTGTGGTATCACAATGGGGAGAAAACGAAATCTCAAATTGGTGATGATCGAAATGAAAAGACTGGAATGGAGAATTTGTTAGATGATCGGTTTCCGTTTATTCGTCATCATGAAAAAGAAAGGATTTCGACTCAAGAAGACTTCGATATGAGGACAGCTGATGCATCTAGTGAAAATGATGATATTGATAGGGTGAAAAAATTGAATGATGCTGCCACGACTCCAGTATATCGACAATGCGATAAAATGAAAAAGCTGGAATTTTTAATCCGATTATTTCATGGGAAAACTATGTATGGGATTTCTAATACAGCAATCGATTACATTCTTACCCTCTTGAAGGATTTACTTCCAGATGATGCAGATATTCCCTTAAACCACTATATGGCATGGAAGTTAGTTGAGGAACTTGGATTTTCAAGAAACAAAATTCATGCTTGCCCGAAAGATTGCAGTTTATTCTGGGAGGAAACCGCTGAACGAAATGAATGTATAAAATGTGGCACATCCCGCTGGAAGTCAAAATCTGATGGAACACCATCCCGCGTTCCACAGAAAGTAATGTGGCACTTTCCATTGATCCCCAGACTCCATAATCTTTTTATGTCTGATGACATATCAATAAAAATGAGATGGCATGATACCGAGAGAAAGAAGATTGATGATGAGTTGGTTCATCCTGCAGATGGATTTGCATGGAAGAGATTTGATGCTCGACATCCTGATTTTGCAGCTGACGTGCGTAATGTGAGGTTGGGTCTTTCATGCGACAGTTTTAATCCGTTTGGGCAGATGCTTACTTCGCACAACACATGGCCCGTTTTTATGCACATTTATAATCTTCCCCCATGGTTGTGTATGAGAAAATCTTTCACTTTCATGAGTATACTCATATCTGGTCCTTCTGATCCCGGCATTGATATTGATGTATACATGCAACCTTTAATAAAAGAGTTGAATCTTCTTTGGGATGTGGGTGTGCGCACATACGATGCATGTTCGAAAGACATATTTCAGATGCGCGCTGTGCTTATGTGGACAATCAATGATTTTCCGGCTTATGCAATGATGTCTGGATGGAGCACGAAGGGGAAACTGTCATGTCCAGTTTGTATGAAGAATACACGATCCAGAAGACTGAAACATCGTTGTAGTTTCAGTTTTATGGGACATCGACGATTTTTGCCAAAGGATCATCCATATAGAATGAATCGTCGAAGATTTGATAATACTATAGAGACCGATGATCCACCTCAGCGTATGTCTGGAACTGATGTGCTTAATGAATTGAAAGATTTCAGTTTTTCGTTCGGGAAGGGTCAAATGAAATCTGGAAAGAGAAAGAATGTTTCCATAGAAACCTGTTACAATTGGAGGAAGAGGAGTATCTTTTTTGATTTGCCTTATTGGTCAACCAATTTGCTACGTCATTGCTTAGACGTAATGTATATTGAAAAGAATATATTTGAAATGTTGCTTTCAGTTCTTCTAAATGTCAAGGGGAAGACAAAAGATGATTTACGATCTCGTCGTGACTTGGTGGATTGGGGCATCAGACCAGAATTGCATCCTGTGCGTATCAGTGAAAATAAATGGCAACTTCCATGTGCTTCTTATGTGATGACACCTACTGAAAAAAAACAATTTTTGGAAGTATTAGAGACTATTAGAGTTCCTGATGGCTATTCAAGCAACATATCTAAACGGGTCAACAGAAGAGAGTTGAAGCTAAAATCTTTGAAGACTCATGATTATCACGTTCTACTGCATGAGTTGCTTCCAATAGCAATCCGTCATCTTTTGTCCAATAATGTAAGGGTGGGTGTTATTCGGTTGTGCCATTTGTTTAGAGATCTTTGTGCTAAGAAGTTGTCCAAGTCTTTCTTGCAAAAAATGTTGACAGATGCCCCATTAATTTTGTGTGAGTTGGAGAAAATATTCCCCCCATCATTTTTCACATGCATGCTGCATCTGACTGTCCATATTCCAACTGAAATACTTCTCGGAGGACCTGTTTCTTTTCGTTGGATGTATCCAACTGAAAGAAATATGTTCACATTAAAGTCTTATGTTCGAAACAAGAATCATCCCGAAGGTTCTATCGTGAACGGTTACTTAGCTCAAGAATGTATGGATTTCTGTTCAATGTATTTGTCTGATCTTACTACAAGAATGAACAGACCAATGAGAAATGAAGAAGAACAATATGAGCAAATTGAACCCAGTTTTCCATCACTTCCTCAAACAGGAGGAATTCCTGGATCATATACATTGAAGACATTAAGCCATGAAGAGCGGGAGATGGCACATCGCACAGTTTTGTTCAACTGTGATTTGTTCGATGACTATATCAGGTAACAAAATTGAATATGTATATCTTACATATATATCTGTTAAACTATTCATATTTTTTTATCTATAGGGAACATAAAACAATGATAAATAGGAAGTATCGTTCTTTATCTTTGAGAATGAGAGAGACTTTGCATAGAAAAGAGTTTTCTGCTTGGTTAAAATTGAAGGTAAAAATATTACTGTTTAAATTAATTATTTCAATATTTACTTAAGTTTAACTGTCATTTATATTGCAGGTATTGAGTTTGTCTGCTGACTCTGTCTCTGAGGAAATAAGAGCTTTGGCTTTTGGTCCTAATACCGTGGTTCGTGACTGTAAATCAATTGTTATCAATGGGTACAGATTTATTGTCACTGAACGAGCCAAAAACATGAGAACACAACATGATGGTATTATGGTTACTGCCACAACAGATTGTTATGCCAGTGCATCAGATAGTAGACCGCGACTTGAAAATGTGGGTTATTATGGAGTCGTTGAGAAAATAATAATATTAGATTATTACTCTCATGGACGAGTCACAATGATGAAATGCCATTGGTTTGATTCGATGACGAGACATGGCACATTTATTGATGATTGTGGATTTCGAGTAATTAATATGACCCGCACTCTTGCAACCGAAGAACCATATGTGTTGGCATCAATGGCTAAACAAGTTTTTTATGTCAAAGATCAACTTCAACCTGAATTTGGTGTCATAGTTGAAGTAATTCCAAGACATATTTTTGATGATGCTGATGATGGAATTGACACTGTCCCTATTGCCATTGGAACCAATCCATTTATTTCTTTTGATGACTCCAATAGCTCAATTGTCAGAGTTGATTGTGAACTTGAAGTTGTGGTTGGAAATATATAGAATCATTCATCCATGTTCTCAATTCTTTTGGTTTACCTCGAGTTGGGTTGTTAAGGTTGGTAATATTCATATTTATTTAGTATTGATCACAAATATGTTTTAGCTGACTTGACCGTTATGTGAATTTTCAATGTTTATTGGTTGCTGTTTTATTTGAATTGCATTTTCTAATTTGGAATTGAACTGTATTCAAACCAAATCAAACAATATTTCTAACTTGGTGAACATTACAACTTCTATGTTTTATTAAATTCATTCAAGCTCTTCTAAAACAATTGATAGCTAAATTACCAATGAATCCCCTCATTCCTTCATATATTTAGTTTTTTGGTTTACACATTAATTTTCTTTTTCTAATTAATTACATATTTGTTTTCCAATGCAGGAAATGAAGCCAATTGAAGAGAGACGAAGAAAAAAAATGGCGGAGAACAATCGTCGGATGGAGGAGATGGGCATTCCACCATTAGTGCCTACAGTGAGTACTTTATTTCAAATATATATATATATATTTACAGAATATATAATGTCATGTGATTAATTTTTTTTGTAAACTTTTTTGTAGGATCCACCATTACGTCGACAGTTATTCGACGAGGAGCCTAGTACTGGTCCTAGTACTCAGGCCGGTGGTACGAGGAGGGTTCGTACCAGAGGTGGACATAGAGCTGCGCGTGCCCGACTAGACCCTGCCCCTCCCACTGACATTTCAGCCTGCCCACATTCTGATCCCGGTGTGTCGTTAGGGACACACGAGATATTTAGACCTCCCATGTTTTCGCTACCTTCTGCATCTTCTGCCCCATCATTTTCACATCCCATGATGATTCCCACTCCCCAGTCAGCAGGTCATACAGTTGTTCCATCTTCTTTTCCTTCTACTTCTGTCTCTCCGAGCTTTTATATTCCATCGTCTTCGACTCCTGTTCCACCAGAGGGTGTTCCATCAGGTTCTGTGGATCCGGCGCCACTCATTGATCAGACTAGCACAGGTATATTTATAAAACCCTAACAAATTTTTATAGCAATATTTATTTTCATTATAACATGTTTTGATAAAATATTTGTTTTTCTTTCATGACAGATACATCTACTGACAGGAGGCGAGGGTGGGGCCGTACACGCATGCGTTCGGTGTGGAACCGTCGCACACAGGTTATGGTGGAATATAATGAAGACAATCAGATGGTTGAGAAAACAGGGCAACAATGTCGGAGTTTTATGGCGACGCTTGCCAAATACTCTGACATCATTCCCGTCAGCCCGCTGTCGTGGAGACATTTGCCACATGAGGTCAAAGATAGAGCTTGGGCAGAGATATGGGTAAAAAAATCTGTTGTATTTAATGCCATGATTTTTTTTTGTATTTATATAAATTAATATTTTCATTTCAGCTTCGATTTAATTTTCCTGATGGTGAGGGTGCACGACTGGAACGTCTAAAGGATTTAGGCGAGCTTTGGAGAGCCTACAAGCATGAGCTGTATATTGGCTGGCGTGCTAGAGTTGGCACTGAGTTAGAGGCGGTACCAGTCGTGGATGATTGTCCTATAGAGCAGTATCGTCAGATGATTACTCATTGGACGAGTACCCAGTTTAAGGTATGAATTACATTTGAGGTATTTAAATAATAACTTCCAAGTTTTGCATTAATATTATCCTTTTCATTATCGAATTTTATTTAGGAATCATCTGGAAAAAATAAAAAAAACATTGATGCAAAAAAATACCTCCATACACTAGGACACACGACGATGCCGGATCATGAGAGGCAGCAGGTATGACAATTGTTTATAAGTTTTCTTTACGACTTACATTTTCTTTTGTTTCCTCAATTATTTAATTATTTTCTGAAGTCTTTATATAAATTTTGTTTTCAATGTCATTGTAGAGGCAAGTACAAAATATTGAAGGACGTGTGCCTCGAGCAAAACTGTTTTGCTCGAGTAGATGAAAAAAGGATGGACGTGCTGTCAACGAAGCGACTCGGCAGCAGATTGTAAGTTTTAATCTGTTGATTTTATATTTTAATATCTATTTCGTAACTTAATAATATATTTATATTTGTAACAGGATGCTTTAGAGGCCCTCGATGCCCAAGAAGCAGACAATTTTGGGCCATCTGATCACTTACATCAGGTGTTGGGAGAGGATCATTCTGGCAGAGTACGCTGCCGACCTAGGATAGCCCCGACGAGGTATTGGCCTGCATCAGGTACGAGTTGTAGTGCCACCGAGCTGCAGCAAGTTAGGGCATAGGCAGAACAGGCTGAGAAAAGGGACACATAGACGGCAAAACAGTCTGCTAGGGCAAACAGTGCATTTATGAAATTTATTGAAGTTCTACGTCCAACACTTCCAGTAGAGGCCAACCCAGCGATTGATGAATACATGTCGTCGATACATTCTATATATGGTGCACCAGGTGGCAGTTCCAGTGGTGGTCAGGCCGATGTCCAGCTTGAAGATGATGATGGCGAGCAGTCTGATGCGGAAGAGGAGGGAGATGAGGAGGGCGAGGAGGAGGGCGAAGGCGAGGAGGAAGGCGCTGTGGAGGGTGAGGACGATGAGGAGGACGATGACGAGGGCGATGATGATGATGATGATGGAGATGGTGATGTTGATGTGGGACATATTGATCCGTTATATTTTTGACTTGAGATTTGATGTTTAATCTATTCTAGTTGTTGGTTTTATCTAGACTCGTAGTATAGTATTGGAGTTGAGTTATTTTTATATATTGTCTGTTTTTATGGATGTTGTTGTCTTTTAGTGGTTGTGTGTTTGAGAACTCCCTGGACATCCCCCCTCATTCTTGGACCCTGGACAACCCCCCCTCCCCCTTGGACCCCGAACACCCCCCAAACACCCCCCGGACAGCTCCGCAGACAGCCCCCTGGACAGCCCCCTGGACAGCCCCCCGTACAGCCCCCAACCCTCCTCCTTGGTCCCTGGACAGCCCCCTAAACAACCCCGGACAACCCCCTGAACAACCACCGGACAGCCCCCTAAACAACCCCGGACAACCCCCTGAACAACCCCCAAACACCCCCCGGACAGACCCCGCACAGCCCCCCCACCCTCCTCCTTGGTCCCCGGACAGCCCCCCGGACACCCACCGGACAGCCCCCCCGGACAGACCCCGCACAGCCCCCCCACCCTCCTCCTTGGTCCCCGGACAGCCCCCCGGACACCCACCGGACAGCCCCCCCGGACAGCCCCCCGGACAGCCCCTCCACCTTCCTTAATTTCATTAGCTCTGAAATGTTTCATAGCACGATCAACTAAAATCTAATCCATACTAAATATGATATAAAAATATTCTATATGAATTTCCATAAGATTTTAAGTGAAAACAAAAAGTGACATACGAAAAACTGACCAAACGCATTCGAAATGTGTTGATGCTTTAGGACAACGATCCATGGGTCATATGTGACGTGTACGAGTCATCCTCGCCTCAATCCGAGGCGCGGTGTGGTCGGAACAACTCAAAGTGTATGTCTTTTGTTTCAAAAGGACATCATTTTAAGTGAAAAACATCAACTGGCATACGGAAAACCGACCAAACGCATTCGGATTGTGTTGATACTTTAAGACAACGATACATGGGTCATTTTAGACGTGTACGAGTCAACCCCGCCTCAATCCGAGGTCGGCCGCTATGAATTTGACCGTTGGACGCCCGTTTTGGCCGTTTATGACACCAGAACTGCGTTGTCGGTCACCGCGGGCACACGGCACGTCCGATTGACGTGCCGTCTGCTCGAACACTTCATAAATCATTCACCCGTATTTTTCGTCTGATTTCAGGCCATTCTGAAATCGTTCGGCCCGTTTGGACCCCCCTCACGCGCGTTTACGAAGCGCGCGCATCACTTAAAACATGAATATTGAGCCGTACCGCACAAACCGCACGTCCGATTGACGTTCCGTCTGCGCGTACACGTCACGAATAATAATTAGAATGTTTCCCGGTGGTTTCAGGTCAATCCGAGGTTGGCCGCTATGAATTTGACTGTTAGACGCCCGTTTTGGCCGTTTATGACACCAGAACTGCGTTGTCGGTCACCGCGGGCACACAGCACGTCCGATTGATGCGCCGTCTGCTCGAACACTTCAGAAATCACTGTCCCGTATTTGTCGTCTGATTTCAGGCCATTCTGAAATCGTTCGGCCCGTTTGGACCCCCCTCACGCGCGTTTACGAAGCGCGCGCATCACTAAAAACACGAATATTGAGCCGTACCGCGCAAACCGCACATCCGATTGATGTGCCGTCTGCGCGTACACGTCACGAATAATAATTAGAATGTTTCCCGGTGGTTTCAGGTCAATCCGAGGTCATCCGCTTTGAATTTGACCGTTGGACGCCCGTTTTGGCCGTTTATGACACCAGAACTGCGTTGTCGGTCACCGCGGGCACACGGCACGTCCGATTGACGTGCCGTCTACTCGACCACTTCATAAATCAGTCACCCGTATTTTTCGTCTGATTTCAGGCCATTCCGACTTCGTTCAACCCATTTGGACCCCCCTCACGCGCGTTTACGAAGCGCGAGCATCACTTAAAACACGAATATTGAGCCGTAGCGCGCAAACCGCACGTCCGATTGACGTTCCGTCTGCGCGTACACGTCACGAATAATAATTAGAATGTTTCCCGGTGGTTTCAGGTCAATCCGAGGTCGTCCGCTTTGAATTTGACCGTTGGACGCCCGTTTTGGCCGTTTATGACACCAGAACTGCGTTGTCGGTCACCGCGGGCACACGGCACGTCCGATTGACGTGTCGTCTGCTCGACCACTTCATAAATCAGTCACCCGTATTTTTCGTCTGATTTCAGGCCATTCCGACTTCGTTCGGCCCGTTTGGACCCCCCTCACGCGCGTTTACGAAGCGCGAGCATCACTTAAAACACGAATATTGAGCCGTACCGCACAAACCGCACGTCCGATTGACGTTCTGTCTGCGCGTACACGTCACGAATAACAATTAGAATGTTTCCCGGTGGTTTCAGGTCAATCCGAGGTCGGCCGCTATGAATTTGACCGTTGGACGCCCGTTTTGGCCGTTTATGACACCAGAACTGCGTTGTCGGTCACCGCGGGCACACGACACGTCCGATTGATGCGCCGTCTGCTCGAACACTTCAGAAATCACTGTCCCGTATTTGTCGTCTAATTTCAGGCCATTCTGAAATCGTTCGGCCCGTTTGGACCCCCCTCACGCGCGTTTACGAAGCGCGCGCATCACTTAAAACACGAATATTGAGCCGTACCGCGCAAACCGCACGTCCGATTGACGTGCCGTCTGCGCGTACACGTCACGAATAATAATTAGAATGTTTCCCGGTGGTTTGAGGTCAATCCGAGGTCGTCTTCTTTGAATTTGACCGTTGGACGCCCGTTTTGGCCGTTTATGACACCAGAACTGCGTTGTCGGTCACTGCGGGCACACGACACGTCCGATTGATGCGCCGTCTGCTCGAACACTTCAGAAATCACTGTCCTGTATTTGTCGTCTGATTTCAGGCCATTCTGAAATCGTTCGGCCCGTTTGGACCCCCCTCACGCGCGTTTACGAAGCGCGCGCATCACTTAAAACACGAATATTGAGCCGTACCGCGCAAACCGCACATCCGATTGACGTGCCGTCTACGCGTACACATCACGAATAATAATTAGAATGTTTCCCGGTGGTTTTAGGTCAATCTGAGGTCGGCCTCTATGAATTTGACCGTTGGACGCCCGTTTTGGCCGTTTATGACACCAGAACTGCGTTGTCGGTCACCGCGGGCACACGGCACGTCCGATTGACGTGCCGTCTGCTCGACCACTTCATAAATCACTGTCCCGTATTTGTCGTCTGATTTCAGGCCATTCTGAAATCGTTCGGCCCGTTTGGACCCCCCACACGCGCGTTTACGAAGCGCGCGCATCACTTAAAACACGAATATTGAGTCGTACCGCGCAAACCGCACGTCCGATTGACGTGACGTCTACGCGTACACGTCAAGAATAATAATTAGAATGTTTCCCGGTGGTTTCAGGTCAATCCGAGGTCATCCGCTATGAATTTGACCGTTGGACGCCCGTTTTGGCCATTTATGACACCAGAACTGCGTTGTCGGTCACCTCGGGCACACGGCACGTCCGATTGATGCGTCGTCTGCTCGACCACTTCATAAATCAGTCACCCGTATTTTTTCGTCTGATTTCAGGCCATTCTGAAATCGTTCGGCCCGTTTGGACCCCCCTCACGCGCGTTTACGAAGCGCGAGCATCACTTAAAACACGAATATTGAGCCGTACCGCGCAAACCGTACGTCCGATTGACGTGCCGTCTACGCGTACACGTCACGAATAATAATTAGAATGTTTCCCGGTGGTTTAAGGTCAATCCGAGGTCGGCCGCTATGAATTTGACCGTTGGACGCCCGTTTTGGCCGTTTATGACACCAGAATTGCGTTGTCGGTCACCGCAGGCACACGGCACGTCCGATTGACGTGTCGTCTGCTCGACCACTTCATAAATCAGTCACCCGTATTTGTCGTCTGATTTCAGGCCATTCCGACTTCGTTCGGCCCGTTTGGACCCCCCTCACGCGCGTTTACGAAGCGCGAGCATCACTTAAAACACGAATATTGAGCCGTACCGCACAAACCGCACGTCCGATTGATGTGCCGTCTGCGCGTACATGTCACGAATAATAATTAGAATGTTTCTCGGTGGTTTCAGGTCAATCCGAGGTCGGCCGCTATGAATTTGACCGTTGGACGCCCGTTTTGGCCGTTTATGACACCAGAACTGCGTTGTCGGTCACCGCGGGCACACGACACGTCCGATTGACGTGCCGTCTGCTAGACCACTTCATAAGTCACTGTCCCGTATTTGTCGTCTAATTTCAGGCCATTCTGAAATCGTTCGGCCCGTTTGGACCCCCCTCACGCGCGTTTACGAAGCGCGCATCACTTAAAACACGAATATTGAGCCGTACCGCGCAAACCGCACGTCCGATTGACGTTCCGTCTGCGCGTACACGTCACGAATAATAATTAGAATGTTTCCCGGTGGTTTCAGGTCAATCCGAGGTCGTCCGCTTTGAATTTGACCGTTGGACGCCCGTTTTGGCCGTTTATGACACCAGAACTGCGTTGTCGGTCACCGCGGGCACACGGCACGTCCGATTGACGTGCCGTCTGCTCGACCACTTCATAAATCAGTCACCCATATTTGTCGTCTGATTTCAGGTCATTCTGAAATCGTTCGGCCCGTTTGGACCCCCCTCACGCGCGTTTACGAAGCGCGAGCATCACTTAAAACACGAATATTGAGCCGTACCGCGCAAACCGCACATCCGATTGACGTGCCGTCTGCGCGTACACGTCACGAATAATAATTAGAATGTTTCCCGGTGGTTTCAGGTCAATCCGAGGTCGGCCGCTATGAATTTGACCGTTGGACGCCCGTTTTGGCCGTTTATGACACCAGAACTGCGTTGTCGGTCACCGCGGGCACACGGCACGTCCGATTGACGTGCCGTCTGCTCGACCACTTCATAAATCAGTCACCCGTATTTGTCGTTGATTTCAGGTCATTCTGAAATCGTTCGGCCCGTTTGGACCCCCCTCACGCTCGTTTACGAAGCGCGCGCATCACTTAAAACACGAATATTGAGCCATACCGTGCAAACCGCACGTCCGATTGACGTTCCGTCTGCGCGTACAAGTCATGAATAATAATTAGAATGTTTCCTGGTGGTTTCAGGTCAATCCGAGGTCGTCCGCTTTGAATTTGACCGTTGGACGCCCGTTTTGGCCGTTTATGACACCAGAACTGCGTTGTCGGTCACCGCGGGCACACGGCACGTCCGATTGACGTTCCGTCTGCTCGACCACTTCATAAATCAGTCACCCGTATTTGTCGTCTGATTTCAGGTCATTCTGAAATCGTTCGGCCCGTTTGGACCCCCCTCACGCGCGTTTACGAAGCGCGAGCATCACTTAAAACACGAATATTGAGCCGTACCGCGCAAACCGCACGTCTGATTGACGTGTCGTTTGCGCGTACACATCACGAATAATAATTAGAATGTTTCCCGGTGGTTTTAGGTCAATCCGGAGATGCGGTGTGGCCGGCACCACTCAAAGTGTCCGTCTTTTGTTTCAAAAGGACGTCATTTTAAGTGAAAAGCATCAACTGGCATACGGAAAACCGACCAAACGCATTCCGAATCTGTTGATAATTTATGCCAACAATCCATGGGTTATATGTGACGTATACGAGCCAACCCGGGATGAGTCCGAGTCGCGGTGTGGCCGGGATAAGTCTAAGTGGCTCTCTTTTGTTTAAAATGAAAACCATTTTAAGTACATACGGAAAAACGACCAAACGGATTCGGTTTCCGTCGAAACTTTAGGAGAACGATCCATGGGTCATATGTGACGTGTACGAATCAACCCCGCCACAATCGGAGATGCGGTGTGGCCGACACCACTCAAAGCGTCAGTCTTTTGTTTCAAAAAGACGTCATTTTAAGTGAAAATCATCAAGTGACATACGAAAAACCGACCAAAGACATTCGGACTGTGTCGATACTTTAGCACAAGGATCCATGGGTCGTATGTGACGTGTACAAGTCAATACCGCCTCAATCCGAGGAGCGGTGTGGCCGACACCATTCTAACTGTGTATCTTTTGTTTAAAATGGACAAGATTATAAGTGAAAAGAACAACTGACATACGCAAAACCGACCAAACGCATTCCGAATCTGTTGATAATTTATCACAACGATCCATCAGTCATATGTGACATGTACGAGCCCACTCGGGCTCAATCCGAGTCGCGGTGTGGCCGGGATCAGTCTAAGTGGCTCTCTTTTGATTAAAATGGACATCATTTTAAGTACATACGGAAAACCGATCAAACGCATTCAGTTTCCGTTGAAACTTTAGAAGAACGATCCATGGGTCATATGTGAGGTGTACGAATCATCCCCGCCTCAATCCGAGGCGCGGTGTGGCCAACACCGCTCTAACTGTGTCTGTTTTGTTTAAAATGGGTAGGATTATAAGTGAAAAGAACTAGCATACGCAAAACTGACCAAACGCATTCGGTTTCCATTGAAACATTAGGAGAACGATCCATGGGTCATATGTGACGTGTACCAATCATCCCCGTCTCAATCGTATTCCAGATATAATTGTCATCTAAATTTTAAATTGAATTCTATATGAATTATGTATGTTTATGAATTGTAATTTAATTATGGATGTGTATAGTTTTAGGATCCATTATATGTTAAATGTGTATGAATTTGTTCGTAATTGTATATGTATGTTTTATTTTATTACAGGTACAATAGTTGGATCGAAAATGAGGTGAAAATGAGGCTTGTTGGATCGAAAATGAGGTGAAAATGAGGCCTGATGAGATGAGAGGTGCTTGATGTACAGGGGAGAGGGGCTGCCAAATTGCAGGGGGCTGCAATTTGCAGCATAGGGTATGCCAACGGTTTTAAACCGTTGGCATATAATTCTAAATAAGTTTTTACCAACGGTTCATTAAACCGTTGGTAAAGAGCTCTTTTCCCAACGGTTCTAAACCGTTGGGAAAGAGGGAACCCATGTGGTTTTTCCCAACGGTTTGGGAGAAACCATTGGGAAAAACTATCCCAACGGTTCACCAAACCGTTGGGATAGAGTGCCTTCTGTCACCCTACCCCAACGGTTCCAAGTAAACCGTTGGGAAAGGTTTTCCCCACGGCCTACTTCCCCACGGTTGAGAGAACCGTTGGTATATTAGATACCAACAGTTTGAGGGGCTTTCCCAACGGTTCACAACCGTTGGGAAATAGTGTATTTCCAGTAGTGAAATCTTCAAGATAGGTCTCCCAAAAATGATGGGTGAGTGTGATGGGTTCCAATCTTCTTCCATATTCAGCACATAGAAGTCAGCTATCCATAAGAGATCTTTTACTTTCACCAGGACATCCGTCAGAACTCCTACTGGGAAAACTAGGGATCCATTTGCAAGATGGACTACCACTCTTGTGGGATTCAAGTGTCCCATATGAAAAAAGTGTATACAAATTGGAGAAATACATTAATTAAAGCACCTATATCACACAAGGAATTATAGAAACTTAAACAACTAATGGTGCATGGAAAGGAAAAAGTCCCTGGATATAGGTATTTGTTTTGAAATTGTGGTGTGATGAGGGCTAAGATGATTATTCCCAATTTGATACTCTCATTTAATTTAAGTATCCTCTTCTTGGTGAAAATATCCTTAAAATTTTTTTCATTATTTGGAATTTTTTTGAGTAATTTAAGTAGGGGGATATTAATTTCCACTTTCTGGAAGGTGTCCAAAATTTCTTTTTGAATTGATTCTTCTTGAAATATATTTTATTAAATCAACCTTGATAAAAATGGTGGGGGTAAGTATTTTTTATCCCATTTTTTTCCTTTGAAATGGCGTTTCTTGTCTCTTACTTCTTGGTCTATCCTTCTCCCCACCCTCTTTCATTTCTTCTTCTTGGTGCATTTTCACATATTTTTTTGAATTTACAACTTCATTATCCTTCAGTTTAGGTGGTCATGTTTTAGGTTCATAGGTTATTGACAGCGAGTGTTATTTTCCACTTTTTATTATTATCATTCTTACATTCTCATTTGGGTTTGTAATTTTTTGGGAAGGGAGTTTTCCTGCGATTTTGGATAGGATTTCAACAAGACTCCCCATAGTTTTTTCCATCTTATCAAACATATCCTCTAGGCCCTCAACCTTGGACTTTAGCTATTGCACAGAAGGTTGTGTGATGGTGGATGATTTCTCATAGGGTCTTTTCAAAGTGGGTGGTTGGTGGGATGAAGGCTAGTTATAAGATTTATTTTGTTGAAATGGTGGTGGGTTTTAGAATTGTTCCTAGAATGAGGGTTGGTTTTGGAAATAGTTTTTCTATGGGGGTCTAACTTGATTATTTTGATTTCAAAATAAATTTTGGACTTGGTTATGATCTATCCATCCTTGATTTTTTTGTAAATTAATTGGCTGAAAGGATTCCACAAATTTTTCCATTACCTGTATTTTAGAACATTGGAAAGTGAAATGATTAGCTGATGAGTATTAAACACATACCTTATCTAGTTCTTGTTGGTCACCCACTTGATTCAAGTCCATCTATCTCAGAAAACTTCTTAGTTATTAAATCCTAGTTTCTAGTAAGGGTGATAGATGAGAATTTCTTACCTCATGAATACCTATTGTGACAGTGCCTCTTGTACTAAACTATTGCGAGTTCTGGGAAATATTTTGATCAAACCCTTAACTAATTTTGGTGACTTGTCAATCAATGCACCTCTAGACGATGTATCCAAAATGTATATGACATTTTCCATAAATAATTTGTAAAATAATACAATAATGTGATTCCAATAAACAACTTGATGTGGGAAGATGGCACATAGTTTTTTAAATCTTTCCCAGTACTCATAAAGGGTTTTTCCAAATGACTGTCTTATGTCTTAGATTTCCTTTCTAATGGTTGTTCTTTTGGAGGTGGGGAAGAATATTTGCATGAATTATCACACTAAGTCATTAAAATAATGAAAATATCCTAGTTGCAGGACATATAACCATTATTTGGTAGCTCCTTCCAATGAAAATGGGAATTCCTCCCACTTTACCTACTTTTCAGCTACTCGCTGAGGTCTGAAATTAGAGAAAACATATGTGAACTCTTTAATATGTTTGTTTGGGTCTTCACCTACCAAGCCATGAAATTTTGGAAGCAATTGTATCATGTTAGGTTTCATCTAAAAATAAAATTTTTTAACTCTAGAATGACAATTTGATTGTTTTGATTAAGGAATTTTGGTTCATAGAGGTATCTAAGGGTTTGGTTCTGATTTCCAGCCATGAGGAAAAGCTAAGAGTGAACAATTAAAGTTTTACATGACTCTACAAGAGAAATTTCCTCAAATTCATATTGAAAATTAAGGTTCCTAATTCTATTCAACAATTTTATTTCAATTTCTGGATCTAGGAGAAAAAGTTTAGTGTTTTAGGTTCTAATCATGTAATTTTGAAGAGAAAATAAAGAAGATAAAAATAATATTGGCACCACCTCCCCTACAAAGATGCCATGTTTTGACATGTGTCTACCATGGTGTGTGACAAAAAAATATTTCCTAAGTTAAAATTAAGTAAAGTGGTTAACCTAGGTTAGCTTCATAGAGGAGCACATAAGAATTATGTTTTTTTTCTTGAAATTAGAGAAATAAGTGAAAGTTGTTTTTAAAATTGTTTAATTTTAAAAAGGAAAAAATAAATTAAAATGAAGTTTGAACAGAAATTACTGAATATAATGATGTGTTTAGGGTAGGATAAAAAATTTCAATGCCATAATGGTTTTAAAAAACATTCCTCCCATCTTCTTATTAAATGATAAATGAAAGACTCCTCGATCGAGTTGTCAATCACCCTTGGTTGAAAGAAGAAATGAAAACCACTCATGTGTGAATGAAAATTCTTAAAACATTACCAAAAATAATAACTGAAGTCCCATTTGGGATTTTTTTATCCTTATAAATATATAATCAATTCAATAATTCCACATACATTCCAATGATCTGTATACACTCACCACCTAACACAATCTGCTCGATCGAGACAAACTGCACTAGGCGGAGGGAGTTAAAAAATCATCAACCAAAGCTATTAACAATGAAATACACCAAACCCTAAATATGATCAAATTAATATAATTTTAAACCATTGAAAATTGAAATCATTCAATAGAAAAATAGTGTTACAAATTAAAGTAGAAGACTCCGACATTACAAAAGGAAAACACCCCCTTCCCCGATCACTCAAAATTTTTACCCTTCCATTTGAAGGGTAAGAGAGTTGAAGGGGGAAGAAGAGAGAATTATGAAACTAATAAAATATAAAATATAAAATCCATAGAAATTCAAGATTCTAATCCTCCAACACAACCACTTCTTCTCCTTCTTCAACTCCCTTTAATGGATGTAGACCCACATATTTATAAGGTTGGGGGTTAGAAAAATTTACCTCCATGTTATTTCCTCGTAGAGTTTGATATTAATTTTCATAGTAAATGGACAAATATAGGGAAGTTTTATTCATTAAATTTTTTACTATATATTTTTTTCATGATCCCTCAAAAAATAATCCTATTTGGAAAATTTTAGTAAAAGTCATGCCCAAATTACTGGAGAAAACTTTCTGTGGATGAGGAGATGCCTCAACTCCCTATAATTTTATGGATTAAATAGATGGATTAATGACCTAAATTATACATGAAATTTAATTTGAACATGATTCTCAAAATTATCCTTCCAATACATCTAGAATAACTTAATTTGGATATCTCTAGGTTGATATATGACTCAATTACTTAGGTGGGGTCCATTCTGTCGGCCAGAAATATGTTTTCACTTTATTGATTTTTCTGGTACTTTATGTTTCAATTTGGATATGGGTCTAGAATAAAATGTTGAAGCCTGGGAAAAAAGGAACAGTAAAAAAATCACTTAAATTGGAGAAAAATTGTAAAAGTTATACTCAAAATATAGAAGTTCCATAAAAATGTTAAATTTTCAAAATTATTCTATTTTCACAAATATGAAAAAAAATAACCAAAAATACTAAAATGATACAAAAAATATAAAATTTATTAATTGGTAGGTATTAAATCATTTAAAAAGACATGAAAATTTATGAAAATATTAGCTCTATTAGAGATCAAATTCTAAAGCATGGCAAGAATAAATGGGAGGAAAGAGATCAAGCAGAGATAAACCTCTAGAAAAAGGAGGTAGAACTCACCTTAGATTACCATGGATTGATCAATATGAGAAAGGGATCAATACCCATTTAAAGGGGACTCAAATACTTATAAGAAATCCTAAGTTCCTTGGGGTTGAGTGGAAGGAGTGGGAGAGAAGCTGGGTTTGGGGGTATCTGGGTATTTATAGACCCACTAAAAAATCAATGACCACGGTGCAACCCCTTGGACCCCACCACGACACTATCTGAAATAGGGAATTATATGGAAAATACTGATAGAAAACACTATAAATACCCTTGATCAAAGGTGGTTATGAGAATCTAGGTCAGATCCTATAAAATTGGATCAGGGGGCTACAACGCAGCCTTAGATACCACACTGCATAACCCCCTTCACAAAGAAAGCTTCCACACTATAACCTACTAGCCACGACACAACTACCCCTAAAAATTAAGTAGCCTTTAAATCCAAAATTATCTCCCTTAATCTATATAATGGATCCACTATGCCGTAATCACTAGCACTATGGTGCAATGCACACCTCTACATCTCAGTCATGCCACTTTTGGCAGTGGATCCCCCAAGACACCTCAAACACCCTCCAAACCACTCGGAACCTCCTATGAGTGCCTCCAACACCCAAAAAACAAAAAGGAAATGACTTTTAGATTTTAGTAAGATACATAAGATACCTATTAAACTATTATCTTCCTCAGGAATTCAAAACTCAAACCAAAGAGAAAATAAAGAAAAATGAGGTCGTCTAAACAACCACCCCACGATATACCTTTAAAGGATCCTACCATCACAGGAGATCATCCACATAAATTAGAGGAACAAAGTATAAAACCACACAATAGAAACAATCAGATCTTGAACATTCTCCCAAAGGATATACATCTCAAACAATAGCAAGGATACAAACAAACAAATAATAAGAGCAAACCATCTCATATACCTTAAAAAGTATACAACCACAACTAGAGTTACAAAAAAAAAGAGATAAAAAACAAATATATCAGGGTACTAAGCGTGTATCTATGACTCATGTTCTTGGGTACTCTCCTCCACACCACTGTGCCAACAAATGACACAAACTAAGGAAATAACACACACATGCAACACCTTCTCCTGACAGTCCTGGATCTCCATAAGTTTCTCCTTGAAGGTCGCATCATCATCAAAATTGATATTTCCCAAATTGATGACATTATAGTCATCATGAAGATAACGATGAAGCTTTGAAACATGAAAAACATCATTTATATGGAAGTGCTATCTGATACGCCACGACACCAACATGATCTAACACATAGAAATACCTAATAAACCAGGGAGAAAGATTACTATAACATCCAAATGTTCACTTCCCATGATGAGAATACACCTTTAGGAACAAATGATAAAGAACATTTAACTGTAGATTCCTTATCCTATGACCATCATAGGATTTATGATAATCCTGTGTTTCTTTCATTCTTTCACAAATTACTTGTACCATCTCTATCATGCTCTACACTAGCTTCAAATCGAGATTTTCTAACTCTCTAACCCTGGTACAACACAATGGAGAACGACAAAGTTGGACATAAAAATATTCAAATGGATCCATTCCAATGGTGGAGTGGGAACTATTATTGTAAGAAAAATCAACAAAAGGAATTTGCCTCATCCAAAAACTCCCGAAATCCATGACAAATGAATGAAACATGCATTAAAAATTCTAGATATAATGCTCTATTTGACCAAACATTTGTGGATGAAATGAAATTTTAAGGAATAATTGATATCCAAAAACATGTTGAAGACATCTCTACACCCTAAAGGTAAAAATAAGTTCTCAATCCAAGATAATTATCCTTGGGACTCTATGGAATCTCACCACCTCCTATAGATACCTCCTTGAAAAAACCTCCACTGAGATCCACTCCCTGGTCACTATAAAGTGGATTTACTTTGTTAAACAATCCATTATCACCCATATAACATCATAACATCTCTGTAATTGAGGTAAATTGGTAACAAAGTCCATCGAGATGTCATACCACTTTCACTGGGGAACATCTAACATCTGGAGAAAACCATTGGGAACATGGTGCTCGACCTTCACCTTCTCTCAAACCAAAACTTAAGAAATAAACTATACTACTACACACCTCAACCTAGAAAACCAAAACTGAACTCTCAAAATCATGGTACATTTGTTGAAACTGGAAAAAGTTTCTTGGAATAGAACAAATTCTAAGGAACCTAATCCAAAAGTGTAGCTCATTTCACATACTTTGATTTGACTTGTTGTAGCGACCAAATGGAGTTACGAATTAGAAGTTGTGGATGTTTGAACTTAAGATATAGAAAGTTGTTCCTAGAGGTCATGTTTGCGAAGATCCCACCAGGGAGGTCCCATTCATAGAGATCTAGTCATGAAGGAACCCTTTGCAGAGGTCTGGTTTTGGATGTCCTTCTCATGGAGATCCCAGTTTGTAGAGGTCCTTCGCAAGCATGTGAAGTCATGATGGAAACTTCTTCACAATGTCAATGAATAATTTTGGAGTGCTTTGCAACAATGTGAATGGTTGATGGTAACCTTCGTGATGCATCATTCGAACTCATAGATCCCCATCACTCGTGAAGCTCATAATGATCCAAGAAATCCTCCAATCATTGCAAAACCCACACCCTATAAATACCCCTGTCATGCTATCAATAAAAGGGGAGAGGGGATGCAGATCTATGACATCACACTCTCAATTTGCGAAGCTCTAGAGCTTTGAAAATTTTCATAACTCATTACCTCTAAGATTCGTAAGACCCTAAGCTCCACGAAGCCCTAACCTTCATTATACCTTGAGCTCTGTGAATCCATAAACTTTGAGATACCCTGATCTATGCGAAGCCCCAACCTTTTTGAGACCTTGAGCTCTGAAAAGCCCCATCTTCCCTGAAGCTCCTACCTGCATGCCCGCTGGTCAATACCATGGGGGCTACGCCCCCGCACCCATGCTTGGGATCAATGTTAGGCTATGGTCTCGGGCCTCCAACCTGCACTTTTTGTTACCATCACTAAACCCCATGAATAATAGAGAGTCACACCACAATTTTTTTAGGTTGAGGAAATTTTGGGTTGTGCCTTATATGGCCCCAACTTCCACTCCATTTAATACCATGATTTGAGATACTCCACTTCACTCCTTGAAATACCTTGAGTTGACATACTTCTCTTGGTCCATTTCCCGTGTCACGAGTTGAGATTATCATCTTGTATTACCTAAGTTCCTTGAGTCCAAACACTCCTTAATAAACTCTTTAAACCCTTGTCACCTGACTCATGATCCAGGTTGAACTAGAAAGGGTCACTCTTACATATGTCCCACACCCCATCCATTTCTAGGCGTCTTCCTCCTATAATTCCTCACTATATGACATTAAATTATAGAACACCCTATATGATAAACATAATATGTCTCCTATGAAAAACACTAGATTCCTTATCTATCAAGCGTAAGATTCATGATTCCATGATCATGATATGACCTCCTTAGTCCTCACCACATGGATTTAAACTGCAGTATAACCTATGTAATTAGAATAGGATGCTTCCTCTGAAAAGCACGATATGAATTATGTTCCAATCATAATATTAATCATGTAATAATCATGAGATGACCACCAAACAACAAAAAATGAGCCTCCTCCTCAAGTGTAATCCCCAACCATATCCCTCGGCCCATCAGCAAGTTGGGATTCCCTCATGACCTGACATAAGGAAGAAAAAATGGACAACTCAATATATAAGCCTCGTACACCATGTCCTTCCACAATATGTTAAACTATAATCTCACTCCATGCAATAGAAATCAGATTCCCTTGTGACCTTACATTAGGATTAAAGGATAGGCATCTCAATGCATAATCCCCACACACCCCGTCCTTTCGAATGATGTTAAACTATAATCTTACCCCATCCAAGGACATAGGATTCCCTCTTGACCTAACACGAGGAGGAAATGATGGGAAACTTCCATGTGTAATCCCCATAAAAAACATTCATACTATCAAAAATTCCTGGGAAGATTCCATACATAAACCCCATTCACATCATTGCTGCTTCATAGCATCACCTGAGCCGCTTCCACGCATAAGCCCCGACCACATCATCGCTTATCCTAGCAGCACACAAGCAACTTACATGCATAATCCACACACACAAATTCCTTTCATATGATGTTAAAATATAATATTACTCTAGGAAATGGACATGGGATACCCTCATGACCTGATACAAGGAAGGTAGAACGAGCCGATTCCATGCATAATCCCATCACACTGCATCCTTCCACATGACGTAAAACTATAATATTACTCCAGGAAATGGACACGAGATTCCCCCATGACCTGAAATGTGGAATAAAATATGGGAATCTATATGAATACACCCCACACCCCACTCCCTTTCACATGATGTTAAACTGTAATCTTACCCCATGAAATGGACATGGGATGCCATCTTGACCTGACATGAGGAAGACATGACAGACAACATCCACACATAATCCCCACATACGCCATCACTACTCCTATAAATGCCTAAGAAGCTTCCACATGTAAAACCCATTCACATCATTTCTTCTCCAAAGCATCATCTGGACCACTTCCACACATAAGCCCCAACCACATCATCGCTGCTCCCAACAACACATGGGTAGCTTCCATGAAAAATACCCACATACCATGTCCTTCCACATGACATTAAATTGTAATATTACTCTATTCAATGGAAATGATATTCCCTCATTACCTAACAGGAGGAAGAAATAATGGCACACTTCCATGCATAAACCCCGCACACCAAGTCCTTCCACATGACGTTAAACTGTAATATTACTCTATGAAATGGACATGAGCTGCCCTCATGACCTAACGTGAGGATGAAGAAACATAAATCTTCCATGAATAATACCCACACACCACATCATTCCATATGATGTTAAAATATAATCTTACTCCATGCAATGGACATGAGATACCCTCATGACCTGACATGAGGAAGACAAAACGGGTAGCTTCCATGCATAAGCTTTTCACACCACTTCCTTCCATATGATGTTAAACTATAATCTTACTCCATGCAATGGAAATGGGATGCCATCTTGACCTAACATGAGGAATAAATAATGAGAAGCTTCCATGCATAAGCCCCACACACCACATCCTAGTCGCATGATGTTAAACTGCACAGATCGGTCATGTCACATGACCTTAAACTATGACATCAAACTATGTGAATTTTGATCACTGTCTCCTAATAGGGTATATAGGATGCCTCCCTAAGGTTCAATCACAACATTCAAACCAAGTGTGACATATTCTCTCTAAGGGACTCAAATACTGGACCAGCCTCCAAAGGGAATACCTGATCCATCACTCTAGATCTGCCTCCAAAGGGCGTTCTAATCTGTCACTTCAGATATTCCTTCAAAGGGAATTATGATCCATCACTCTGGGTCCACCTCCAAATGGAATTATAATTCATCACTCTGGTTCTGCCTCCAAATAATGTTCTGATCCAAATGAAGGTGTGACATCTTCCCTCCTGGGGACACAACCTCATATCTGCCACCAAAGGGCGTATCTAATCCATCACTCTAGATCCACCTCCAAAGGGTATTCTGATTTATCAATATGGATACACCTCAAAGGGTGTTCTGATCTATCACTCTGGGTCCTCCTCTAAAGGAAATTATGATATGAACTCAGGTCTGACATCTTTCCTCATAGGGACACACCTCCTGAATCCACCTCTAAAGTATATATTTGATCCATCAATCTAGATCTGCCTCCAAAGGTAATTCTGATCCATCACTATGGGTCCACCTCCAAAGGGAGTTCTGATCCAAACTCATGTGTGACATCTTCCCTCTTAGGGAAATTCCTCCTAGATCCACCTCCAAATGACATTTTGATCCATCACTTCCTAGATCCACCTCTAAAGGGTGTTCTGATCCATCACCTCATGGATTATCCTATAAATGGAGTTATTATCCAAAACCATCTAGATATTCCTCAAAAGGTAATTTTGATCCATTCATTAGTAAACTCAGGTGTGACATCTTCCCTTTTAAGGATGAACCTCCTTGATACACCTCGATAGGGAATTCTGATCTCTAAACCTATCCCTACATGAAATTAACCATGTGACTGTTTGCAAAGGATGTAGAACTTGTGATCCAACCCAGAATACCTACCCCATGCAATAAACATGGGATTCTTGAGGTAAAAATCCTTGGAATAATTATTCCCATGGAGTTAATTACCTCGTGATAGACACAGTATTCCCTAGGTTTCACACCTAGGATTCCTCATATGAGATCCTCTCTAAAAGAGAAAGATTTACAGGTTCCCCAAACACTAAGTGTCCATATAGGGATAGATATGCTCAACGTTACCATCTCCTATGATGAAAGGTTGCTACCTTGTTGAGACCAAAGTAGTGTAATTAACTGGCATCCATATCGAGATGAAATTGGGAATGAGTTTCAAGA
The DNA here is from genome assembly GCA_963277665.1 of Viscum album. Lineage (NCBI taxonomy): Eukaryota > Viridiplantae > Streptophyta > Magnoliopsida > Santalales > Viscaceae > Viscum > Viscum album. The sequence goes on along the minus strand of OY728143.1, from coordinate 1,777,019,997 downwards.
ACATGAATCAAATCTATGAGGGGGACTCAGACTAGGTGATAGAATCCAATTTGGAATCTATGGAATGAGGAAATGAAATCCTATCAACCTACTTTGATCAAGGAGCCAACATAAGAAAACTCATGGCAAAGGCCACCCAGATTTGGAAAGCGGTAATGCGGGGAAAGAAACACGCGTCACAATGATGATGCATGCACCAGCTATGAAAGCATAAAAAAACATCTTTATCATCCCAATATTTACCAAAAAGGGTGAGATATGGAACTTTTAAATAACCACCACATTCTTCACCAAAGAGAGAAAAATCCTCGCCTGAAACAACACCTGGTGATGTTTATCCTCATACCAGCCATCAAGGGCATCACCAAAGACAACTCAGTCTCTCCAGACTTCCACCTCAGAATCCCCCAACTAGGACTCCTCCACCTACTTCACCAAATATTATTGCACCGTAATTTGAAAAAAAAACCTATGCCTCCAACCTCTCCCATATATAGATGAATTACTGAGAGTTCTTCCATCAATTTTCAAGAATCAATAGATTCATGCAGGACATCACTGTGTGAATTCCTACTCAGTGCATCAGCCAGAACATTTCCCTTTCCTGGTGTATATAAAATCTTGAGGTCATAATCCATCAATAATTTCATCCACTGCTATTGTTTCAAGTTCGAGTCACCAAGGTAGAATACATATCTCATTCTCTTATGATCAATAAAAATTACAAAACACTCATCGATGAGGTAATTTCTCCACAACTTCACAAAAAAACCTAACTTTCACAAACTCAAGATCATGGGTAGAATAGTTACAATCATGGGGACATAACTATTGTGACCCATAAGAAACAATCAATCTCTACAGCATCAAAACACAGATCAAACCAAGACACAAAGCATCATATAAAACCTCAAACTAAACTCCCCCTACTGGAAAAAAAGGACTCGAGCACTAACCAACATATCCTTCAGGTACATAAATGCCACCTAACACTGGTCAGACCACAAGAATTCGTGATCCTTCCAAGTGAAGGATGTCAGAGGAGTCTAAACCCAAGATAAATTAGCTACGAACCTCCTATAATATCATACAATAATGAGAAAACTTTGCACCTATGCTATAGTCTTGGGGGATTTCTAAGAAAAAAAGTGCCTCTATATTTGAAAGATCCACCACTACTCCTCAATGGGATACCACATGCCACAAGAAACAAACTTTAAGATCCCAAAAACTCACACTTTGAAAACTTCCCAAATAGTTACTAACAATAAAGAACTCCCAACATGGAACACAGATGCACTGCATGCTCCTCCTAAGATGTGGAGTACAAAAGGATTCCATCGATGAAAACCACCATGAACTTATTCAGGAACTCCTTGAACAATGCGTTCATTAAACCCATGAACATGGATGGAGAATTCATCACACCAAACAACATCACAAAAAACTCTTAATTCCCATGGTGACAACATAAAGAAGTATTTAGAACATCCCCCATCTTTCACATGCATTTGATGATATCCTTACCACAAATCGATATTTGAGAACCAACTTACTCCATTCAACTCCTTAAATAAGTCATCAATCTGCATAAAAGGATAGTGGTTATTTATTATATCTTGGTTCAAATGATGATAATCAATAAAAATCTAAAAACAACCATTAGCCTTCTTCATAAAAAAATTGGTGCACCCCAAGGTGACAGGATCAGCCAAACAAAACCTCAATACAAAAGATCACCAAGTTGTACTCTCAACTCTCACAACTCAGAAGGTTGCATACTATACAAAGAGATTGAGATATGAGACATTCATGGTTGTAGATAAATCCTAAAATTTATATCTTGTTGAGGGGGTAACAAAACAACATCCTCAGGAAAAACATCAGGGTACTCTTATTCAACCCTAGGAAACACTGTTGGATGAACCTCTGATGAACTTAACATCAACTCGACCATCTAAAATGATAAGGATAAAACCCACCTCCATTATGATACCTCAATTATTTGAATTATCTTTTAAAAATGTATTTTCAAATATTTTTTTCTCATTTATCAGTGTGAAACATTAAAAAAAGTGATTTCAAAATGGAAACGTTATTTTTATCAAGAATAATTCCAAGCGATATTTAAAAGTTATTTTCAATATAAGATGAAATCCTTTGATCTCACTTAATAATTATTGGGGATATGATCCAAGTATTTCATCCTTATTCTTTATTTAGATAGTTTATGTTTATAATGATAGGATGTTGGTGTAAACCGTTCCCTTTTCCATGGTTTATACTTTGATGAAATTTTTATGAAATATGTTTCATTTCTCGAGTTCTATGATGATGAATGTTTTATGATCTTATATCACATATATGTATGATTTTATTTATTTGAAGGGTGTGACCTATATCTCCCTCCAATTCTGTCACGAACCAACCCAAGTCAACCCTGAACCGGTCACCCGATCCGGTCCGCGACATGACCCGAGAGGCATTCCCGATCCTCCCGGGCTGGCGACAAGTGCCAGGGCATCAACAGAGAGAAAGTGGGAATGATTTCGCCCAATAAAAATAAATAATTAAAGCAACACAAAATAAATAGAGCAGCGCAAAATAAATAAACAATGTAAAGTAACTAACAAGAACAAAATAAAATAAAACTAACCGAAAGAGATACCCACTATCTCTGTGTGACCTCGCGGGTCACTCACCAACCCACGACCAAACGTCACCCAAAGCGAACACACCCAAGCTGTAACCTGCACAAACACTTAAAACAGAAACGAACTATAGGAATGAGTATTAAAACTCAGTAGTCTAGCCCGATATCTATTCCCAATGCACTACCTTTAAATAAAGAAATTTACCAATTACAGGTTTGAACTAAATATAGAAAAATATTGGTTTTCACACACACACACTTCCATTTCTAAAACAAGTATCAGTCCATTACCCTTTTTAATTTAAAAACAACTTTAATGTTTAAAAGGAATAGATAAATTTCATTTTTAAAACATTTTTCTATGAACATTTTAGAAATCTAGACTTCAGTCATTAACCAAAGGAAAACCACACATAGCACACAACACACACCGAGGGAAAAGGGAAAAGTGGCACACATAGGCTAGCAACCGAACTAGACCTCTCGATCGTCCACCACACACAAACACACACTAAAGGAAACATGGGTCGAACCTAGGAGATCTTGAACAATCCAGAAATTACTATACATCTGACTCATCCTGAAGGCATGCTCTAACTCGATGACGTCATAACACCCTAAAGCCTGGCATAGCCCTGCATGGCCTGACCGAGGGGCCCAATCCCCATAGCAGCAATAACTCAGTATTCCCCTGCTATGGGGCCACTAGCCAGTGCGTAATCTAAACTAGTGCAGCAATCGTTCTCAGAAGATTCACTCACTATGTCAGGTTCTCATGTCAACACAAGCAATAAAAAGGGGTGCATCCACAATGTAAGTCAATCAGTCACGATGCTCAAAAATCACATACAGCTCATGAAATCAATGTACACCAAAGATCACCCCGGAATGGATTTTCCAAAATAATCTATTTTATTAAAGTGCCAAACAGGCCTTCACTAATTTTAAAGAAAAACCTAATTTCTCAAGAAAACCCGAAACACTTGTTCAGAAGAAATCATTTATCTTTAAAACCAGAACCACATTTTCAATTCCATAAATTATGTTTAAAGGCCAAACTGGCATTCTTTCACTACTAGGTGTCTGCTCTCCAAAAAAATATTTCAAGAGTTCGGTATAAAATAAACGGATCTTTTTACAAAAAATAATCATTTAAAAATTAATTATCTTATATTATTTTCTATTTATTAAAATTAATAAAACATCAAGAAATTAATAAATTATAAATTTAAAGGTGAGTGCAGTGAGGGACCTACCTCAAGACCCAGGCATGACGATGACGCAAGCTTGGAAACCAGGCGCGATGACGACGCTCACTCGGAAACAGGCGCGACGACGGCGCAACCTGAGAAACAAAGCGCGACGATGGCGCTCACTCAGAAACGCCCCGCGCGGGTCCTAAAAGGTCAAAACCGACCCAAATAACATTTTTTAATAAAAATTCTCGACAAACCAAGGCATATGTATATATATATGCATCAAATATAAATATCAAACAAGCATAAAGTAAAAGGGTTATACCAACGAGGGGTCGCGACTAGAAAATTCCACCAGAGGCTGGTCGGGCAGAACCGACAGGGAGCTGCGGAGGGCGCGCGATGGAGGCAGCTAACTCAAAAGAGGGGGCGGCCAGAATGAGGCCAGACCGGGGTAGCAAAAGGGTGGTGTGAGGTCCCGGACAGGGTGGCAGCGAGGTCGGGACACGGGCGCGCCGTCGAGGGTGAGCCAGAGCTGGCGGAGGCCTGGCGGAGGCTAGCGGGATGGGGGCGTGGCAGGCAGACAGCAGCGAGGGTGGTGCGACGCTGTTGGACAGGAAAGTCGGGGCTGGTTTGTTACAGCAAAGAGAACAGGAGGGTTTGGCACTGGCTGGGTCTGTCCAACAGGAGGGCGATGTGCGTGTTGGCCGGGGTGCAGGCTGCTGTGTGGCAAGAGCCGCATGCGGGGGAGCCGAGGTGGTCCGTGCCTCGTACAAGAATCCAGGGGCCTATGTAAGGGCTGTTGGCTACACGCGATGAGTAGGAGCAGAGGAGGCCGGCACGAGCTGCTGTGCTGGGAGCATATCGGGGCGCGTCAGGCTGGGGTCGTAGGCGGTGGGGATGATGAGCCAGACCAGGGGGTGCTGGAGGTGGATGCAGATCGTTTCATGGGAGGGGCAGCGATGCTAGCACTGCAGGTGGGAAGAAGAGGGAGGCCGCGAGTCTTGGGCAAGCAGGGAAGCGAGATGCTGCAGGTGCGGCAGAAGCTGGGCAGGGGACTGTAGCGGCTTCATGCTGGGAGAAAAAGAGAGATGCAAACTGTTGGCTGCGTGCAGCGGGTGCAAAAGAATGAAAGAAAAAAAAGAAGGGAGGCAGGGGAGACGGTGTGCTGCCAGGCGGTGCTGCAAGGGAAGGGTGCAGGCTACTACGAGGCTGGCCAGCGGTGGCGCAACAAGTCATGCGGGAGGACCGAGCGGGATGCAGAGCTGCTGGGCGGAAGATGGTTGCGGGCTGGCAGGGAGGAGAGGAGCCGGGCTGAGGCATCGGGCAGCAGTGACCAAGGAGGGCGACCAGCAGGCGACAAGGCTGCTGCAGCGGAAGGGCGACAGGGCTGCTGTGCGGGGAAGAGCGGTGCTGCAAGTGCAGCATGAAAAATTAAAAAAAGAGAGATAAGAGAGGCAGGGGAGCGGGTCGCGCGCTGGACAGGGGGGACAAGAAGCATCACGCGTGGAGAAGAAAAAAAAAGAGAAGAAAGAGGAGGAAAGAGAGGGGGAAAATAGGATAAAATAAATAAATAAAAAGGTAACCGTGCACTCACCGGGTCCGAACGCACGACTGCCGCTAACGGTGCGGTGACCGCGCACCCACCCGAACCGAATGCGCAACGACCGCTAGCAGTGCAGTGACTGCGCACTAGCCCGAAACCCACCGAAAACATCAACGCTTCAATGAAAATTCAAACCTGGACCCAACACAACTCTTCCCAAAGTCGCGGGACCGAGAAGATAGTAAAAAAAAGGGCGTCCGTAGTCGGGGTGTGACAATTCTCCCCACCACAGACACTTTCTTCCCCTATAAAGTCACCAAGCCAACAGTTGACACAACTTGCATTCATTCCCAGACAAAGTTATAGAGGACCGAGAGCTTTGGGGTAACCATTCCCAACAAACGTCACACCCGACCAAATCAAGAAAAACCACTTCCCAAGATTGAGGGGAGAACATGGGAGAGTTCTCCCCACCACAAGAATTTACTAATACAAAAACCCTTGAAACTCGAATAAACCATCCCCCCGGGGGGGGCAACACGGGAACTACCAAACCAAACTCATTCATTTTCCCAACACGTACCAAACAACAAACCTGAGACTTGATGAAAAGTTTGATACGGAACAATCCAACAACTTGAGGATGAGAAATTAACTCAACACCTCCCATCAACTTTACAAAATGAACATTCCCCTATCAAACACACTAAGAGCAGACAAAACCGCTTGGACTGCGGTAGAACAAGTTCATCACATCACCACAGCTATGATGAGCTTACAACGGTGACAAGAACAGGACAAGGAAACTTTGGATATTTCCCTCCCAAATTTGAAAACATTACTCTGACCGAGGTTCCACACACCCTCGGCAACTCCTGACTGTGCGCAAGCTTCACCCCGAGACCTGTGGCTGGGGCCCTGATAGCTGAAGCATCTCCTTCCTCACAGTCAGGCAGTTTCATCTTCTGGTCTCTAACTCCTTCCGTTCGATGATTCAAACAACGACGATGGTCGTACATTTTCAAAGGGATGCAACATGATGGCTTAGAATGTCTGGACTGGCCATACTGGTGACACACAAGAGAGCGGTCCGGCGAACTAGGAGCTGGTACCAACGAGGATAGTTTCTTGGAGACAGGTTCCACCAGCCCGCACTTCTTGCCAGATGAGGAAACTTCGCGGAAGTCGACCACCGTTAATCACACCAGAAACTCTAACGACGATGAGACATTTCATTTTTACTAGTCCAAAACTGAACACTCAAATAACTCTTGGGCGGTACGAACCATAACTATCCTGGGAGTTCCTAATAACCTAAAGACACACCATCTTTCAGAACTATACAACTACCTCTGATAGACTTCGACTACCTCGATAAGCAAGAAACACACAAAAGGAACTGAGAACTGAGAATAACTTATTGACAACTTTGGGAGGCTTTCTGGGTGGTATACTCATGACAACACGAAAAACACCATCGAAACCGGCATCAAGCCAAAACTCAATCAAAGAAACAACACAAGCTAAGGGCAATAGGCCCATAATCCAAACATATACAACACAAGGAGAAATCACCTTTCCAAAACCGTTATTTCTTTACAATTTTCAAAACTCACCTATGGAACTTTATGAATCGTCACACGTGCGTTCATTCAATCCCACTCACATCATCTGTGAACAAGTGCCCCCACACACTTTCCATACATACCCACGCACGTGTGACCCTCCATAAGGAGTGCCAAGGTTCAAAAACTTCTTTTCCTTACCAAATCCAAACACATACCAAGTTTTTACAAACCGATACACCTTCTCTTTAAAAACCCACTTTAGTAATTTCAAAAACAATTTGGAAGAAACACCTTTTTTCATTTTGAAATCACTTTCATTTTCAACACACACACACATCAACCGAGTTCAAAACGAAACACAACCAACAACAAACCACCGGAACGAGGAACTAGTGCACATGTCTGACCCAGCAGCATGGTGGTGAGCCATGCCCCAAGTAAGGCATAACACTAAGAGGACCTTAAACCGGGCACTTGGACTCCACATGGGTCACCACCCCATGTGAGGCCGCAAAGTGAATCGATTTTCCTCTATTTTCATCCCTCAATCCAAAACAACCAAAGATAAAATATCGAAATCCCGGACTAACCCTCGTAACTCAGGTCTCGTCATGAGCGGTGGTGATGAGGCACCGACCTGTAACCTACCTCCCGAGCCCCGACAGTCCTAATCTCCTTCTATCGGACATCCCAAATAACAAAGGGCACTCTGAAAAGCGAGGTCCGATTAGAGTCGACCTCCTATGATACTATTTTGTCACGAACCAACCCGGGTCAACCCTGAACCGGTCACCCGAGCCGGTCCGCGACATGACCCGAGAGGCGTTCCCGATCCTCCCGGGCTGGCGACAAGCGCCAGGGCATCAACAGAGAGCAAGTGGGAATGATTTCGCCCAATAAAAATAAATAATTAAAGCAACAAAAAATAAACAGAGCATCGCAAAATAAATAAACAAAGTAAAGTAACTAACAAGAACAAAAGAAAATAAAACTAACCGAAAGAGACAACCACTATCTCCGTGTGACCTCGCGGGTCACTCTCTAACCCATGACCAAACGTCACCCAAGGCGAACACACCCAAGCTGTAACCTGCACAAACACTAAAAACAGAAAAGAACTATAGGCGTGAGTATTAAAACTTAGTAGGCTAGCCCGATATCTATTCCCAATTCACTATCTTTAAATAAAGAAATTTACCAATTACAGGTTTGAACTAAATATAGAAAAATATTGGTTTTCACACACACGCACTTCCATTTCTAAAACAAGTATCAGTCCATTTCACTTTTTAATTTAAAAAAAAGTTTAATTTTTAAAAGGAATAGATACATTTCATTTTTAAAACATTTTTCTATGAACAGTTTAGAAATATAGACTTCAGTCATTAACCAAAGGAAAACCACACATAGCACACAACACACACCAAGGGCAAAGGGAAAAGTGGCGCACATAGGCCAGCAACCGAACTAGACCTCTCGATCGTCCACCACACACAAACACACACTAAAGAAAACATGGGTCGAACCTAGGAGATCGTGAACAATCCAGAACGTACTATACATATGACTCATCCTAAAATCATGCTCTAAATCGATGACGTCATAATGACCTAACGCCCGACATAGCTCTACATGACCTAACCGAGGGGCCCAATCCCCATAGCAGCAATAACTCAGTATTCCCCTACTATGGGTCCACTATCCAGTGCGTAATCTAAACTAGTGCAACAATTGTTCTCAGAAGATTCACTCACTATGCCAGGTTCTCATGTCAACACAAGCAATAAAAAGGGGTGCGTCCACAATGTAAGTCAATCAGTCACGATGCTCAAAAATCACATACAGCTCACAAAATCAACGTACACCAAAGATCACCCCGGAATGGATTTTCCAAAATAATCTATTTTATTAAAGTGTCAAACGGACCTTCACTAATTTTAAAGAAAAACATAATTTCTCAAGAAAACCCGAAACACTTGTTCAGAAGAAATCATTTATCTTTAAAACCAAAACCACATTTGAAATTCCGTAAATTATGTTTAAAGGCCAAACTTGAATTATTTCACTACTAGTTTTCTGCTCGCCAAAAAAATATTTCAAGGGTTCGGTATAAAATAAATCGCTCTTTTTACAACAAATAATCATTTAAAAATTAATTATCTTATATTATTTTGTATTTATTAAAATTAATAAAACATCAAGCAATTAATAAATTCTAAATTTAAAGGTGAGTGCAGTGGGGGACCTACCTCAAGACCCAAGCGTGACGACGGCGCAAGCTTGGAAACCAGGCGCGACGACGACACTCACTCGGAAACAGGCGCGACGACGGTGCAACCTCAGAAACAAAGCGCGACGATAGCGCTCACTCAGAAACGCCCTGCGCGGGTCCTAAAAGGTCAAAACCGACCCAAATAACATTTTATTAATAAAAATTCTCGACAAACCAAGGCATATTTATATATATATATTCATAAAATATAAATATCAAATAGGCATAAAGTAAAAGGGTTATACCAATGAGGGGTCGCGACCAGAAAAGTCCACCAGAGGCTGGTCGGGCAGAACCGACAGGGAGCTGCGGAGGGCGCGAGACGGAGGCAGCTAACTCAAAGGAGGGGGCGGCCAGAATGAGGCCAAACCGGGGTAGAAAAAGGTTTGCGTGAGGTCCCGGACAGGGAGACAGCGAGGTCGGGACACGGGTGCGTCGTCGAGGGTGATCTAGAGCTGGCGGAGGCCTGGCGGAGGCTAGCGGGCTGGGGGCGTGGCTGGCGGACAACGGCGAGGGTGGTGCGACGCTGTTGGACAGGAAAGCCGGGGCTAGTTTGTTGCGGAAAAGAGAACAGGAGGGGTCAACAGTGTCTGGGTCTGGCCAACAAGAGGGCAATGTGCGGGGTTTTTTGCCGGGATGGGTTTTTTTTTTTTTTTATTAAAATGGGTCTAGGTTAGAATTAATTAGCTAAATGGGTTTGTTGAGCGCCACTTCAAGTGGCGCTCAACAATTCGGGTGGCTAGCGCCACTTCAAGTGGCGCTTTGCCACCCTTTTTTTTCTTTTTTTTTAATTGTTTTTCACCTCATCTCTTTTTAATAAATAATTTCAAAATAAATAAATAAAATTTTAAAAATAATCTTATAAATATGTATTTAAAAATGCTAAATTAATTATTATTATATTTATAATTATATAATTATGAAATTATATTTATGTATATATATAATTATATGTGTGTGTATAAATATAATTATGTATATATATAATTAAAAATAAATATTTATAAATATAAATCTATTTATATATATTTTTTAAATAAAAAATATATTTGTAATTATATAATTATAAACTAATCTTTAAATATAAATATTTATAATTATATGAATATGAATATATTTAAAATATATAATTATAAAAATATTGTTACATATATATCTAAAATTTATTTATAAATATATTTAATATTCATATATAAATATATATATATATGTGTGTGTGTATGTGTGTGTGTAGAATTATATTTATAATTATATTTAGAATTATATTGTAATTATAGTTATACTTGTATATATATAATTATATATTTATACATGTATATATTTACATAGTTATAAGTAACTATTTATAAAAAAAATTGAAATATTGTTAAACATATAGTCTTTCAATACCACCTACTTGAAACTTAAAAATGTTTCAAGTATGTGACTTTGAAAGCCTATAAAATATAATCTAAATGACCAATATGAATGAAACTTAAAACATGTATTAAAAATATACTAAATAGATAAAAATAAAAAAATTACGTAAAAAATGTCGATAGAAAATATTTTATAGGCTTTTAAAACCACCTAGTTGTAACTTAAAAATGTTTCAACTATGTGACTTTGAACGTCTATAAAACATAATTCATATGACCAATATGAATGAAACTTAAAACTTGGATTAAACATATACTGAATAGATGAAAATAAAAAAATTACGTAAAAAATGTCGATAGAAAATATTTTATAGGCTTTCAAAACCACCAAGTTGTAACTTAAAAATGTTTCAACTATGTGACTTTGAACGTCTATAAAACATAATCCATATGACTAATATGAATGAAACTTGAAACTGGGATTAAACATATACTAAATAGATGAAAATAAAAAAAATACGTAAAAAATGTCGATAGAAAATATTTTATAGGCTTTCAAAACCACCTAGTTGTAACTTAAAAATGTTTCAACTATGTGACTTTAAACGTCTATAAAACATAATTCATATGACCAATATGAATGAAACTTGAAACTTGGATTAAACATATACTGAATAGATGAAAATAAAAAAATTACGTAAAAAATGTCGATAGAAAATATTTTATAGGCTTTCAAAACCACCTAGTTGTAACTTAAAAATGTTTCAACTACGTGACTTTGAACGTCTATAAAATATTATTATTTTATATACAATAATTAATTAGTTAGTAATATAATTATTAATTATTATTTGTCATTATAATTATTAATTATTAATGGTTAACTCGCTGTGACAAATTTTGTTTATATTGTACCTGTACTTTATAATTTAATAGTTAATTGAAATAAGTTTGTATTTAATAGATTTTTGATTTTCTTGTTTGACTTAAACAACAATTACTTATCATAGTGAATAAGTTTTTTAATATATACAACATCACATCCAAAAACATCAACGACGATGCCCTCCGGTACCACAACGCGGTGTCTGAATGTCACGTCCTCTCCGCGTCCGACGTCCATGTCGCTCCGGTGTCCTCTCTGCAGGTTCCTCCTCTTCCGGTGCTTCTGGTGCCTCCTCATGATGCTGTGTAGAGGACTGACCAAAATCATGTGAGGACGCCCCAAAATCATGTGAGGATGCCCCAAAACCATATGGGGTGACATATGGCTCTGAAGCCCCTATAAATGGTAGAAATGGGGTACTGAAGAAGGCCTCGTCGGGAGGAGAGGGGGCCGCCATAAGCTGTGTGACTGCACCCAGATCGAAGTCCATAGTAGTCTGCGGAGACGCCATATGCGGTATATAAATGTCTCCCTGCTGTGCAAAATCATCAGTCGGCTGGGCGTGATCGTCTGTCTGTGGTGCGACGACATCTGTAGGAGCCGCTCTCGGATGTCGATGTGGTCGCCTCTGCCCCCCCGGATGTGCTCGTCTCTGTCGTCCAGCTGGCGGCGGCGGTGGCGGTGCATCCTCCTCAGCAGGCATAGCAGGGACATCGTCATCCTCAGGTGCTTCTGCCTGAAGATATGGATCCGGATATATCTGTGGCTCCTCATCAAAAAAACTGTCACGTATCAACCGGAGATGATCCAATAGAGCCACCACATCCCGATGAACTACCTCCCGCAGAATATATGCATGTTCCTGAGGCTGCGTGGAATGTGCAAGCTGACCAATGGCGTCTGCCTGCAAATGAAATGACAATCAAATTAATATCAAAAATGAGTTAAACAAAATTAATAAATCTTAGTAAACATACCAATCGCTGAATGCCAATCCCCTGACGTGTAAGGTACATGATGGTATGTCGTCGATACCAGTGTGCATAATCCCCCTGATCAGATAAATCAGAGTGTGATGTGATATATCCCTGTGGAAAGATACTGAATCGTGCACGCCTGTCCCAAAGCTGGATATAAGATGCATGATGTCGTCGCCAGTCTGTCGTCTGTCTACCTATAAGCACAATCGAATGTAGCTCGGTAGTCTGTCGTGGTGCCAAGGGGATATGCTGTATAAAACCGAACTGGCGCATGACCCGGTCTGGCTGGTTCCACTCAACGATGTGGAAGTGAATGAGTGGTACTACTGCAGCACGATCTCCAGCCAAAGATGTGCAGTATAGTGGAAGAGATGCGTAGACATAACCTGTATAAGGAGTCCATGAAACCTGAAATGTAAACTCAAAAAATAAGTCATATAGTAGCATGATAATTTTACTGAGATTATATTGAAATAACTTAAAATAGTGATAACAAAACAAATTTTCCTACAAAAAAGTACTGTTTAACTTACATCAGCCGGCACTATAGCATCGAATATCTGTCTGAAGCTGTGCACACTATGTCTCGGAGTATGTGCAAACTTCTGAGACTGACTCCACCTGGTGAAAAAAGAGTAACCTACGGTAAGTTTATAAAAAACAATAACAAAAGTACTAAATAACCGAAAGTAATGACGTAGACATACCATCGTCCCCGAGGACAGTCCTGAAGTAGCTCCGGTGCAAGCGGTGCGACAACTCGAGGAGCGATGCGTGGAAAACGCTCCCAGGCCCACATCTGTACTAACACCATGCAACCTGCAATCTGATGTGAATCGGCCTGACAACTGGTGCAGAGAGATCTGTACAGATGTGCTAATACAGCGGATCCCCAACTGTATGTAGCAGTCTGATCCAGATCCTCAAGTAATGGGAGGTACATCATGTGTACCAAAGCGGTGGAGTAGTCGACGCACAACATGCCTCCGAGCAGCCGCAAAATATATGCACGTGTGTGCTGAAGAAGCGTCTCCTCGTATGCATCATCTGGAATGACGTCGAAATGCTGATCGAGCCACCTCATTCGCAAGCGTGAACCCTGGAGGACACCTCGTGCGCCGATGATGTCAATGCCTAGCAGCCTCTGTATGACTGCAACCCAATCGCCGGTACTGGCCCCCGTAACTGCATCTCCATGGATAGGTAACCCCAGCATGTAGGCGACGTCCTCTAATGTAATAGTCATCTCCCCCTCTGGGAGATGAAATGTGTGTGTCTCTGGCCGCCATCTCTCAACCAATGCAGCTATCAAATGATGGTCGATGGTCTTGAAGTCACACATAGCGACTCCATAAAAGCCTGCACGTCTAAGGTATGGACAAATAGCTGCCGGCGGTGCCTCATGATGGAAACGGTGCGCTCTCCGAACATGAAGATGTCTAACAGGTCGTCGCGCCAACACATCGCGCGACACGTGCGTCTCCTGGCAAGATAAAAGTGGCTGCTCCATCTGAATGTGCAAACAATAAAACATTAATTTCATGTAAGTTATGACTTTTATCATGTAAGATATGTAATTTAGCATATAAATTTGAAAGAAGCATAAACACATTGGGTTAGTTGTTGTCTCCCATGTTGGGGTGTTGGGGTGAAGACGTTCAGAGTTTCCTCGTTTTTGTTTTGTAGTCACTATAAGTTCATCTTTCATTATAAAAAACTGATGACATTTTCATTTAATAGTTCAAATGGTTTTGGTTTCTTATACAGGTACATTCCTTTTTTTGAGTTGGTGTTGTTTGTTTAAAGCTACTCATGTAATGTTGATCGTTCGACAAAAAATGTCACGTGAAATCGTGGTACATTTTCCAAAAATTACCCTATTTACAAGTACAACAAATATGATTAAAAATGGTGAAATGATAAAAATAATTACATGTACAAAGTTTTACAGTAACTGATAGAGTACGTGATTCATTTTAACCATTAGATGATTGCCCTATGTGTCTAGTAACAATAGAAACATCTTTGCAATTTTGTCATGCCCCTGAGTATAAATCAACCTCAAAAGCTCTAGATAATTTTTCTTGGTAAGGTGAGATGAGAAGGGAGGTATTATACCATCAGGAAGAGAGATTCTAGAAATGTGCAATGTTATGACAAACCTTTAGATGAAATGTGTCAGTTCCCCACTAGATGTGCTTGTTTCTTCAAAATTTTCAGGCTGGAGATAATCCACCATAAGTTTCACATAGCCTTATGTCTTCCATGGATTAATGTCAAACACTTCAACCAATTTGTTTACTTTATGGGGAAGTAAAACCTCATTCCTTTGAATATGCACATTACCATGAACATATAAAATCATAATTTTGCAAGGAAAACTACTAATCTCATGTTCACTGAAATACCCCTTAACGTAAGAATGATACAAATAGTGTAAGTACCCAATAACAAGATTCCAATCCATTTTGAAGGATAATGGGGATGACAAGGAAACATCAACCCCCAGGCCCACCCCTTCCACCCATTCAACCAACTTCGGTAACTCCTATAGAAGTAGTTTTTCAAAAAAATGAAATGTCACCCCACCACAGCTTCCTACATCCATATTAACCCCCCAATTCAGTTTCATTAAATGTGGACAGCCCTCATTTTTACCAAAGTTAATGATGCACTATTAAACCACCACTTTTAACCCCCCCTCAAATATACAAAATGCTTTGAGGGATGAGAAATGATTTGACATGCTCTAATCATTTCAACAATAATAGTTGAAACAAACTCAACATCTAATGAAGAGTGTTCCTGTGCCAAGCTTGGGTTCACACATGTGTGTGGAGTAAATCTAGTGATGCGCCAGCTGTGAAAAGTGTTATCAATAATAGCTCGCAGACGCATTTGACAGTTCGATTCAAATTTGTCACAACGGATCAAATAATAAGATCTCTTTGCCTCTTCTACAACATATGAGTAATGTCTTTCAATGTGATATTGTTTTATCACATTTTTCATTGCTTCTTTGCTCTCAAACTCTCTGCCAATATACAGAACATCGTTATCTGACACTCGATTTATGCCACCAATGATTCCTGGAAATTCTGAACTGGGAGTGATAACTGAATAATCAAATTCTGGCAAGCGATTCATGCCTTCAGTCGACCAGGAATCCAATAGTGGAGGATGGTTCAACGGTCGGTTGAACCTCGCATGAGTTGGTACAGACTGATCTTCCGCATGCTCTTCTTCTTCTTCAACTTCCTCTTCATCTTGTTCAAAATTGTCATCATCCTCAAATTCATCAACCAATGCATCTAAAGTATGTGGAGGACTATCCATTGAAACTGTGGCTGATGGAAATGATGGAATAACTACTGATACTGATGGAACGTCTTGATGTGAAGGAGCATATGACATAGTTTCATGAATTTGAGATGGGTCAACTTCCAATGTCGATGGAACCTCCATTGTAGCTATAGTGACATACAACTCCATCATTTGATTCTCAGGTATATACTTAACCAATGAAAGTATATATTCCCAATCATCATCATCATTTACCGGATATGGCACATGCCAAAACCTATCTATAAATTGAAGATGTCTGAATGTAATGGACTCTATTACTTGATTCCTCGCGAGTTTTAACCTCCGATGGATTTTCCTTTGCACAGCTTCCAAAGTAGTACATCCTCCAAGCATCACAACAGCTTCTGGATGTATACTATAACTGCATCCTTGTTCTGTCTCAATTATTTGACCGTTGCAATAAATATAAGCGGCGACCATCTTTTTTATCTAAAAGAAACCACTGTTATTAATTAAATCTGATTAAAGAATCAATTTATGTATGCATGCTTCTAGTAATTTAGGTTGGAATCCTAATCCCTCCACCAAATCAATATGTTCAAACCATATTGATGTGTAACTATTTACACAACCCACAAGTTTGTGTTACTTACCCAAAAATAGAAGTCAAATATATTTATACATATCCACATGCATTATATGCATGAGGTACACGAACATGTCATGTAAAAGCATAGAGTTATATGAAATTGAAAGTCTCCACATGAGTAAGCCCGGAGCGACAGATAGCCAACCCCATTCACTTTCCTAGACAAGGCAAGCCTCCAGGAAAGTAGGTGGTCCGACCCAAAGCCCCTCTACCCGGGGATACTTTACTCAAGAGAGCAATCATTTCATGATAACTCTAACACTTAATATGCAACAAATATATTGAACTACTAAATTCAAGTTCATAACTTCAATTACAAACCGAGGTCAAGGTAGATTGAAAACTAAATTTATTATCATTCCTAGAATGTAATGCAAAGGTATATTCCATAGGCAATTTACTACTACTTGGCTAATTAATATAACTACTTTGCTAATTAATATAACTACTTCGCTAATTAATATAACTACTTCGCTAATTAATATAACTACTTCGCTGATTAATATAACTACTTCGCTGATTAATATAACTACTTCGCTGATTAATATAACTACTTCGCTGAATAATATAACTACTTCGCTAATAACATAATTATGGTTAACTAATTACCTAATTATGGTTAACTAATAACCTAATTATGGTTAACTAATTACCTAATTATGGTTAACTAATTACCTAATTATGGTTAACTAATAACCTAATTATGGTTAACTAATTACCTAATTATGGTTAACTAATAACCTAATTATGGTTAACTAATTACCTAATTATGGTTAACTAATAACCTAATTATGGTTAACTAATTACCTAATTATGGTTAACTAATTACCTAATTATGGTTAACTAATAACCTAATTATGGTTAACTAATTACCTAATTATGGTTAACTAATAACCTAATTATGGTTAACTAATTACCTAATTATGGTTAACTAATAACCTAATTATGGTTAACTAATTACCTAATTATGGTTAACTAATTACCTAATTATGGTTAACTAATAACCTAATTATGGTTAACTAATTACCTAATTATGGTTAACTAATAACCTAATTATGGTTAACTAATAACCTAATTATGGTTAACTAATTACCTAATTATGGTTAACTAATTACCTAATTATGGTTAACTAATTACCTAATTATGGTTAACTAATTACCTAATTATGGTTAACTAATTACCTAATTATGGTTAAGTCATTACCTAATTATGGTTAAGTAATTACCTAATTATGATTACTTAATTAACTAATTATGATTAATTAATTAACTAATTATGCTTAATTAATTAACTAAATATGATTAATTAATTAACTAATTATGCTTAATTAATTAACTAATTATGATTAATTAATTAGCTAATTATGATTACTTAATTAGCTAATTATGATTACTTAATTAACTAATTATGACTGATTAATTAGCAAGTAATGATTGATTAATAACCTAATTATGATTATTTAATTACCTAATTATGATTAATTAACTACCTAATTATGTTTCATTAACTAACTAATTATGTTTCATTAATTACCTAATTATGATTAATTAATTAGCTAATTATGATTAATTAATAACCTATTATGTTTCATTAATAACCTAATTATGATTTATTAATTACCTAATTAGGATTAATTAATAACCTATTATGTTTCATTAATAACCTAATTATGATTAATTAATAACCTAATTAGGATTAATTAATAACCTAATTATGATTAATTAATAACCTAATTAGGATTAATTAATAACCTAATTATGATTAATTAATAACCTAATTAGGATATATTAATAACCTAATTATGATTAATTAATAACCTAATTATGATTAATTAATAACCTAATTATGATTAATTAATAACCTAATTATGATTAATTATTAACCTAAATAGGATTAATTAATAACCTAATTATGATTAATTAATTAACTACTAATGATTAATTAATTAACTAATTATGATTAATTAATTAACTAATTATGATTACTTAATTACCTAATTATGATTACTTAATTAACTAATTATGCTTAATTAATTACCTAATTACGATTATTTAATTACCTAATTATGATTAATTAATTACCTAATTATGATTAATTAATTACCTAATTATGATTGATTAATTAACTAATTATGTTTCATTAATTACCTAATGATGATTAATTAATTAGCGAATTATGATTAATTAATAACCTATTATGTTTCATTAATTACCTAATTAGAATTAATTAATTACCTAATTATGATTAATTAATAACCTAATTATGATTAATTAATAACTTAATTAGGATTAATTAATTACCTAATTATGACTAATTAATAACCTAATTATGATTAATTAATAACCTAATTAGGATTAATTAATAGCCTAATTAGGATTAATTAATTACCTAATTATGATTAATTAATTACCTAATTATGATTAATTAATTACCTAATTATGATTAATTAATAACCTAATTAGGATTAATTAATTACCTAATTATGACTAATTAATAACCTAATTATGATTAATTAATAACCTAATTAGGATTAATTAATAGCCTAATTAGGATTAATTAATTACCTAATTATGATTAATTAATTACCTAATTATGATTAATTAATTAACTAATTAGGATTAATTAATAACCTAATTAGGATTAATTAATTACCTAATTATGATTAATTAATTACCTAATTATGATTAATTAATTAACTAATTAGGATTAATTAATAACCTAATTATGATTAATTAATAACCTAATTATGATTAATTAATTTACTAATTATGATTAATTACTTAACTAATTATGATTAATTACTTAACTAATTATGATTAATTAATTTACTAATAATAATTATAATGAATTAATTAACTAATTATGATTCATTAATTAAATAATTATGATTAATTAATTTGCTAATTATGATTAATTAATTAGCTAATAATCATTAAATAATAATCTAATTACATTTAATTATTTACCTAATTATGATTAATTAATAACTTAATTATCATTGATTAATCAACTAATTATGATTAATTATTTAACTAACTAATCATTTCATTATCTAATTACATTTAAAAAAACCATACAATTTATAAAATACAAACATTATATACTAATTCTATAAATTAAACAACTAAATTATTAAATAAAACTATTAAATAAATTTAAAGAAAGATTTACCTCAAATTTGTGACGACGTAGGTACACCGGCAGAGCAACCGAAGAGGCAAGGCTTCACCGCAACCGAAGAACGCAACCGAAGAACACAAGAAAAAAGTTTGAGAGAGAGAGAGGAAGGGAGGGAGGGAGGAATGGAGAGGAAGTGAGGAATGGGGTGGGGGGCGAGGGTCCTATTTATAGGAGGGGGGGGAGTTTCGGCGCCACTTCAAGTGGCGCCGACTTCATTGGGAAGAAGGGTGCAGCGCCACTTGAAGTGGCGCTGCACGGTTTGTATTTCTTTTTTCAGCGCCACTTCAAGTGGCGCTGAACTCTTTTACCGGCAAATTGGTGGAGCGCCACTTGAAGTGGCGCTCCAATTCCACAACCCTTGAGCGCCACATGGTCTGGCGCTCAAGGGACCCAGTTACCTAATTTTATTAACGTTTGACCCATTAAAAAAAAAAAAAAAAAACCTATCCCACAAAATTTTCCGCAATGTGCGTGCTGGCCGGGGTGCAGGCTGCTGTGCGGCAAGAGCCACATCCGGGGGAGCCGAGGTGGTCCGTTCCTCGTACAAGAAGCCAGGGGCCTATGCAAGGGTTGTTGGCTACACGCGCTGAGCAGGAGCAGATGAGGCCGGCACGGGCTGCTGTGCGAGGAGCAGATCGGGGCGAGTCAGGCTGGGGTCATAGGCGGTGGGGATGATGAGCTGGACTAGGGGGTGCTGGAGGTGGATGCAGATCGTTGCATGGGAGGGGCAGCGATGCTAGCACTGCAGGTGGGAAGAAGAGGGAGGCCACGAGTCTTGGGTGAGCAGGGAAGTGGGATGCTGCAGGTGCGGTGGAAGCTGGGCAGGGGACTGTAGCGGCTTCATGCTGGGAGTAAAAGAGAGATGCAGACTGTTGGCTGGGCGTAGCGGGTGCAAAAGAATGAAAGAAAAAAAAAGAAGGGAGGCAGGGGAGACGGTGTGCTGCCAGGTGGTGCTGCAAGGGAAGGGTGCGGGATGCTACGAGGCTGGACGGCGGTGTCGCAGCAAGTCATGCGGGAGGGGCGACGGGAGGACCGAGCGGGATGCAGAGCTGCTGGGCGGAAGATGGTTGTGGGCTGGCTGGGAGGAGAGGAGCTGGGCTGAGGCGTCGGGCAGCAGCGGCCAAGGAGGGTGACCGGCGGGCGACGGGGCTGCTGCAGCGGAAGGGCGACGGGGCTGCTGTGCGGGGAAGAGTGATGCTGCAAGTGCGGCGCGCAAAATAAAAAGAGAGAGAGAGAAGAGAGGCAGGGGAGTGGGTCATGCGCTGGACAGGGGAAAAAAATAGGATAAAATAAATAAATTAAAAGGTAAAGTAAATAAATAATAATGAAAATCTAATAATAACAATAATAATAATAATTTAATAACAATAATAATAACAATATTATAAATTATTGTTATTATTGTTATTAAACATTTTATAAAAAACTTTTTAATTTAATTTATTCTTTTAATTTTATTATTTTTTCAAACTGGTGGGCAACCGTGCACTCACCGGGTCCGAACGCACGACCGCTGCTAGCGGTGCAGTGACCGCGCACCCACCCAAACCGAATGCGTAGCGACCGCTAGCAGTGTGGTGACTGCACACTAGCTCGAAACCCACCGAAAACATCAACACTTCAACGAAAATTCAAACCTGGACCCAACGCAACTCTGCCCAAAGTCGCAGGACCGAGAAAATAGTAAACACATGGGCGTCCATGGTCGGGGTGTGAAAAATTCATTGGGTAAATCATAAAATATTTTGAGATAACAATGGGAAACAAGTCGATGAACTTGATCATACTATGAGAAACAAGTGCGTTCTGACCGACTATGGGAAAAAGTGCATCCTAATCCACTATGGGAAACATGTACGTCCTAATCCACTCTGAGAAACAGGTGTGTCTTGATCTACTAAAAGAAATAGGTGCACCCTGATCTACTATGAGAAACAGGTGTTTCCTAATGTACAATGGGAAATAGGTGATAAGTCCTAATATACTACATTGATGGTCTTGGTTGTTAACCTTGAAATGTGATATGGTTTTCTATATTTATGATGGTGCCATATTTTTATGATATGAGTTTATGGTTTATGATTTATTTATGATGATTTCCCAATTTTATAGCCTATATTTGCTAAAATGATATTGTTCTGTTTCATGACCCATGTTTATGATCTATGACAGTTTGGGTATGAACATTATAGGTTATGCTCATGATCACATACCGTTATTATTATCTTACGATTGTATATAATCATAAATTGATATCTCTTATGTTTACCCTTATTGTGAATCTGAGATCACCCTTTCTTATGTTTTCTTCCCTAGGTTATGAAGAATGGTTTATGTAGGATATGACTAAGAGAAGTATTATGTGATAAGATCTTTGTGGGAGATGTTTTAAAATCTTTCACAAAATAAGAATATTGTGCTTCTAGTATCCAAATACATAAACTATTACGGTCATCGGGCATGTGTTTATGAAATGTATTGAATAGTCATCTAAAAATATGTGAGATTTATGTACGAAAAGACTGGGTCATTACCGGACCAATGTGGAGAATCTATCATAGATGGGCAAGGAGGTGTTTTCCTCTGAGGTTGATGAGCAGAGAGGTGTTTTCTCCCAGGGCACGAGTTTTGTTCATGCAGTTCTCATTCCTTGGAATGAGATGTCATTTTGGGTTATCCTTGGTATATTCAAGTGAGATCATGTAGAGGTCATACTAGGATGTGAAGTCGCAGCCTCCTGGCTGGTGTCTTCCCACTTGATTGAGTTGAGCGGTTGTACGGTTCAACCCCTTGGTTGTGTGCTGACCTACAACCCTATCACCCTTTTGTTTTTGAGGTACCATAATCTTTATCTTTATATTCACCTATGTATGAGCTTTTTCCCACACATGTCGTGTTTGTGCAAACCACATGTGATCTTTCATTGACCAACCATTTCATAATATCATTATTTTTTGTTTTTAGTAACAAGATTTTTTGACAAATCTCACATGTCATTTCAGATTACATGGATGTCATACTAGTCTTTATTAGACCAGTTGACTGCATACTACACTGCTGGACTTTATGATATTATGGATGTAGTGAATCTCATTCATTTTCATATTATTGAGTGGAACCAGCCTGATAAAGTTATGCACCAGTTTGGCTGTGTTTAGCGCATTCCATTTCCACCAAGACAGTCACCAACGCTTCATTCCGTGAAGGTGATGGGGAGGCGGGATGTTGATTTGCGCTGATGGCATGCAGATTATCTTGACCTATGGGGCACATGGGCATTATTTTATATCGAGGATGTATGTACGATACAATTCCATCTTTCAGAGCAGCTCGAGTATGTGTCATGATATAGACTAAAGTTTATACTGTATCTTACATCACACGAAAGAGGGCTTCAAGATCTGGTAAGTTAATAAATTTCCATTAGTTTTTATTGTACTATTTTTTAATTTATTTTGAAACTCTTTACATCATACTCAATTATGAAAAATTATTCGCATGTCTAATCAAGAGGAAGAGGTTGCTAGACTCACATCGATCCATGATGCGGTGCAGGGGACGATGTCAGATAATCGTGTGGTTCACGACAGTATCTTCAATCGTCCACCCTAGGGAAATGACGTTTCTTCCTAGGGAGTGGAGATTCCTCCTCAGAAACCTCCTCAAGCAGTAGATGATGCTGAGGAGTCACGAAGATGATGACGTAGACTACGTCATGCTGCACGTGAAGTCTCATATGTTCCACAAGCAGATGTCAACCCTCTAGTAGTCCAGCCTCAGCCGATTGGGGATGTGAATCGGGAGGCATGAGCTCCATTTGTGTTGTTAGGATATCCACGGTTTTCTCCAGGTACAACTTATCCGAGATTCTATCAGGAGTCATTTCTCATGCCCCCACCTTTCATGTCAGAGCCTTCACAGGTTGTATGGTTCCCCCAAACGATAATATCAAGTCCTTCTACTCACGTAGTGGGAGAGGGATCGGGTGCACATGACGACATCCAGCTGACACCTCCTCCCATTGAGACACAAACATAACATCTGACAGTCGAGGTTCCAGTGGCCAATGACCCGTCCTCTCAAGGTCATCATACTCCACCCCAGCATAGTGGCCAATGATCTCGATATAGGCATCACATTCGCAAACCAGAATGTGGGACGAGAACTCACCATAGAGAGTGACTATACTCATTCATGTATATTTATTTTGACTTAAAATATTTGAAACAATAATGTATTTTATTCTTTATACGATATTTTGTCTATTAAAATGATGAAATTCTTTTTACTATTAGTCATTTTTACATGTTTAACCACCGTTAAAATATTCATTTATATTTTAGTTACTGTTTATATTTTATAAGCTTTCAAAGTTGACTATTTGAAACATATGAAAATTTATAAAATTTAATGTAGGTAACTTTGAAATCTTATAAAATAAAAACTATAAAAAAATATAAATAAAACTTAAAAACATAGCGTGAACATATAATTTTTTTTTGAAATAAAAAGAATTTCATAATTATAATAAACAATTGAAAATGACATGATTGTAAAAAAAATTATAAATAAAAATGTAATGGTTTTAAACAACAATATATTGTTTCATTAAAATTATTTTTAGTTAACTATTTTTATGAAATGTTGGTTATTTTGAATCATTTTTTATATGTTCAATGAGTTTTTCATGTTTCATTTAGATTTAATTTATACTTTATTATTTATAGACTTTAAAAGCCACCAACTTAAAACATTATTATGTTTCATATATGTGACTTTGAAATCACATAACATATAAAATATAAATACAATATAAATGATATTTTAGAAAGTGAATCAACATATAAAGTATAATTGAAAATAAATAAAATCATAAATATAATAATTAAAAGCTAATTTACATGTCATAAAATTTATTGCTTAAAAACATAATATTTTCACTTTTATATATTAATGGACTTAATTGTAAAAAAAATAAACATAATATGTATATCCAAATTTACAAAAATATGTCTCATTGATTGCATGATTCTTCCTTCTTGCATCAATTTTTTTTATCTAGACTCAATTTAAAAAGTTTATCAGCCCTCCACTCATTGTTTCTCAGTAATTGCATGCTACACAGGAGAGTAAATGCTCCGAAAATATCTGCCTGCCTTCACAATGGTATGGGGACCAAGGCTGCACCTTTCTGATGGCAATGACTTAGTCCACCTAATCTCTCTGTTCTTCGCTTCACTCTTGGTATTCCTCATGCCCCTTGCATGAAATTTCATTTCGTATTTCATGTTTTACTCACTTTTTCCTTCCTTCCTTTCTAGCATATCTTCCCAATCCCCATTCATTTGTGGGTTTTTTGAATTTCAATCATCTATATGAACCACTCCATTTCTCATTTTTTTCATGGGTTTCTATTTTGTGTCCAGGAATACATGGCTTCGACGAATCCATCCTTCTCAGATGGATTGGTTATGCATTCCGGGTGCTGATCATCTTGAATCATTTATTGGGTAAAGATCTCTCCACCACTCCCACTCTGCTCGTATGCTGTCCTTCCATGTGGATTCCAGTTATTCCAGAAATTATTCTTTATTTTACCCCAGTTTTGTATTTTCGTTTTTAATTGCTTTGAATTGATTTCCACTTAGGCAGAGAACGGAGGCTTTGGGCCTGTATTTGGATACTTTCCCCACTGTGCTTCCATAATTGGGAAAATTTGTTGAGGTTACTTTATCAACCATCTTGAATGGCCTGAAAATAATCTAAGAGAAAACAATTATCATAATTTATTCATGTTCAAATTCTTGGTGGTTTACACTCCCACCCAATATGAACTGCTGCATGGATAAATTTTTTTCCCTTGGCCGAATTCATACCCTACCTCGGTATCATTGACTTCCCCTAAAAAACTAGTACCGCAATTTTATGAGCCTTCCAACATATGGTCTAGGATCCTGTAATGACTCAATACTAGATAGGAAATGAAGAATTGTAATAGAGTCTAATAACAATTATTTGAACATTTAGAAGTGATTTAAAACCTTATTTCTCTGATCTCAAGGAAAGAAATATGAAACCTGCATAAAAATTGAATTGAATAAATACTGTAAACTAGTGTACCTTACACCGAAGAAGCCACCAAATCATCTTCGTCTTCATATATGTTTGATAAATATTACTTAGTGGTAAACATAATAATCCCATCTCTATCAGCATCCATAGGATAATATGAATCCCTCGAAGTTAGAGCAGGATACACCTTTTCTCCATGATATGCTAGTACCTCTAATGCAAAGGAGGAAAGTGAAGAGAGCATCATGACTAAATTGATATCGCATGGCAGTAGGCATTATAAAGCCCTCAAGTAATCTACTTGACTGTGCATGCATGAACTCATGCATTTGAATGCATGAGTTGATTCTTCGACTAACACATATATCATATACAAAAATTAAACTCCCAAACATTTCATCTAAATATGAAATGATTTCATTAATGATAGCTTACGTGGGTGAAACATAAAATGATAACTATTTTTCATTTTGTTGCAATCACATGTTGCATAATAATATACCATGTGCATAAAAATCATAATTTTCATGCAATATATATATCTTATATATATAAGTTTTTAGGGCATATCTCTATCAATATCTCACTTCCACTAAAGCTTAAAAGACTTTATAACATTTCACCTATATTGTATCGTATACAATAACTTATGAAACCATAACCAAAACTCTTTTAAAAACAATCATTAACTTTACCTTGTATCACATCATATACAACACCTGATAAATATCTATCCAAAACACCTTTGAATTAACTCAAAAAAACTTTTAGAGTAGCTCTATGAGTCAAACTCAAGCCCCATTCAGTTAACCACAAAGTGTGACCTCACGGGTCTTTATAACGTTGACAAAAAATACGAATCTCTGGATCCATATATGTATGAAAAAAGCTGCATCTAGTAAAACATCAATGTTACTAAAGCTATAAAGGGATCTAGCATGATCTCTATCAAACACATGTATCTATATACCTATTTCCACCAGTATGCATCATATGTAAACATGCATTCTCATATTTTTCCTTTGTTCAAGACATCGAGTGACCATGGGACACAAAGCATGTCAATCCCATGTAGCAAACTTATATGTTCTCAATTCTCTGGGTATATACTGAATTGATCGATGAATACATCACATGTCATTCATCCTACTGGATAAGCACATCATAGGTCCCTTATTCAGATAGATATATATAATATCTAGGTGCAGCTACACGCTCCCACAATCTATCTCAAACGAGGACCCTGATGTCATATTCATCATACGAGAGGACAAATCCCATCTTGGTTAAGCTTGAACCGACGACATGGCCGACTACATACCAAACCATCCCCATATTAGCTAAGTCAATATAAATATTTTCCTAAGTAGGGTATCAAAGTATGAAAGTTCTTATGCTCGATATCTCATCAACTCCATGTAGTGGATACCCAAATATGATCCTTGCACCTCTAGTATACCAAAGGCATCTGTATGAAACTTCTTGTGGTATACTTTATTGGGTCATGCAACCCACACAAATAATATCCTATTCTTTGTTTTGTGCCTCATGAGAATATTTTTCATCTCTATACAAGAATCTTACTCACACCAACATTAACATTTAATCATAAGCTATTATAATCCTTGATGAGCATCGGCTAGGGATAAACTAAATATCGTACTTTGTGAGGTCAGTTATCATTACACTTCAAGAATTGTGTGTATATATATATATATATTTAAGCAGCCAACGTGAAAGAATGATAAAATAGAGGTTTCCTATAATATGATACATTTTAGTATTTTTAAAATCATTAATAATATTTAACAAAATCAACATAAGTGTTAGTTTATCATATCATATATGATAAATTTCTAGATTAAACTTATGTTTCTAAAATTTTAGGATTTTGTTAACACATTACATCAAATGTAATCCCTATCACATCTCTACATGGCCATATGATAAAATACTCCCACTAAACTCTTTAGTGGAAAACATCTATGAAGTTATCCAATTTGAATAATAGGGAGACATAAGAATCATATTTCTAATTTTCAACTTATTGAACATATTAAAACCTCTTAACTTTATAACATCAAATGTTACGATGTCAACTTCTATTGTCTACTTAAAATTGTTTCTAAGTTTTTCATCATCATCCTTGGAACTCTATTCCATCAAATATTTTCTTTGAAATAATGTAACTACTAATATTATCATTTACCAGTCCTCCGAAACTCTTTGAGGATAAAGTGGAAACCATTTAGACATAGTAAATAATGTAACTCTTTAAATTTTTCTTGATTTCCATATCCTAAAATCTTTTAGGATATCAAGTATAATTGAATTTTAATTTTGACTAGTACAATCCTTCAAGAAATAGTGTATTTAATTTTCAGGATAACTAAATGTAACTCTTTAAATTTTTATTTATCATCACATATCCTAAACTCTTTTAGGATATTGAGTGAAAACACTTTCATCTTAGACTAGTATAATAGTGATATCCAATTTCAAAAGTGGTAAATAAATGTAACACTTAACATTTTTCTTTACCATCACATACCCTAAACATTTTAGGATATTAATTTGAAAAAACTTTAACTAAATATTGGTGTTATCCTTTATTTGTTAATTTTTAGCTTTTCTAAGTCTAGACATACTCACACTTTTCTATTAGACACTATTCTTTTCAGAATATCTTTCTAAGATACACAAACCCTTTTGTGTTTTATGAAATAACTCTTATTTCCTTTTAGTGGGAATATTTAACCAAAAAATAATGGTTTCCATATCATAAGTCATATTCTATATGTTTGGAACATTTTCATTTTGAATAGAAGATTTTATTAAAATATACCACCAATGGGTGTAAGGAACACATTCCCACATATTTTAACAAATATCAAGATATGATGGTTCTGGGCGTAGTGGAAGGGCCTTTGGTGGATGTAATATTAAAATTTATTTTAATTATAAGTTGTCCAAAACTCTGAGAGAGGATATTTCCCATTAAATTTATAATTAATTCATTTATATTATAAGAAATGATTACCTTATCTTAAGATAATTTCTTCATTGATGATATTGATCTTCTGAAATCCCTTTCAGATTACCTTCATTGCACTATAAGGATTCAAGTGTAGAATCCCTCTAGCGGTGATTCACACGTGCTACTTTGATCCCTGAGCAATGCCAATTGATTTATAGGTTCTAGAGTGATGAATCAATTGTATTTCATTGTTCGTATTGATCCCTACAAGATCCTTTGGGATTGAATGTGTTTTTCTCATTCTTGAGAGAAAGAGAGGGGGAATAATTGAGAGGCAGAAGTCTGTTGTGCGCAATGATTCTAAATTCTCAATTTTTAGATAATTTACTCAAAATACACAATCGTATATTTATAGAGTTATGGGTTTAGGTTAAAATAATTATTCAATTTCTTTTAGACCCTTAAATGTCATTATAACCTTTAATAAACCCCATGACACATAATAATAATTATATTATTATTATTTTATGGTGCGCGCCAACCTGCAAAAAAATAAATAATTTTTATCAGCTTGTATATAAATATTTATCAATGAATGCATTCTTGGTCCTTTCACCCTCCTCAACATTTATTTAATACCTGAATAGATATTTAATTTAAATATTTCATTCATCAATAAATATTTCTGATTGATACAAACATGAATAAAATTATTCTTCGTTCTTAAGAATAATATTTATTCTATTAATTAAATTTGAATATAATTTAATCGAGATCAACGGAAACACTTAGAATTTGACCCTCTAGGATTATTTCTCATTGAAATTAGGTGGACTTGTCTAAAGTCCATGATTACTATCTAGTAATAGGTCAAGAACCCCAAGAGAAAGAACTTAATTTCATAATTAATACAACCACATATGAACACTCACTATGTAATTTAATCCATTTGTCATAATATATCTTCAACCAAGTTTCACATCTATGTCACCAAACTATATGCTCGATATGTCTTTTTTTCTCTCTCCGAAATAAACATGTTGTTACACCATGACCATGGATGATAATATTCCAATCAAAAGACTAAGATATCAGCTTCCATTAAGATGGAATGAGAAAATATTTTATTGACTTGTTCATTAATAACACATCACTTGTGACACACCCGACACATCTAACTTCACCATGAACTATTATCATCATGGTTTACAAAATACATCTAACTACGTCAGGAATAATATGAATTAATAATAATCTTAATGTTTGAGGACCATTACATACTCTCGTAGATAGGAATATCTGATGAAACCAAAAGATGTGGAATTTCTACTGGCAGGTTTATGGATATTACCAATTGAGGACTTCATGAGAAGAAGCCTCATCCGGTTATGAGTACTCACACCTGAAATTCGTGTCCTATGTGTCCTATCATAGAAATTTATATGACCGTAGAACTATATTAAGAATATTGTCATTTCACTTCAAGGTTCTCATCATAGCGGAAAACTGATATTCCCTTATTGTGTGAGAGATACTCTAGGACGTTATTACATTAGAGTCATGAAGAACAATGAAAAATATGTAAAAATATTTTTTATAAATATTAAATACATAGAATATACATGTAATTATAGTACAAATAGTTGGTATTAGGACACAAATTTCAACAAAGTCCCACTTGGACTAGATCCAAATACTTACGAATTCCAGTCCGCTAGACCTCACATGACAATAATGTTTCTATTGAATCAAGTCATTAGTCAAGGGGTATGCCATGTTGTATTCTATGAAAATAATACTCATTGAAACCTCACCTTTCTGAGACAAATCCTAATAGATGATACTTCTGAAGTATGTGCTTCATCCTCTGATGTGACCTAGGATCTTTTGCGGGAAACATCACTGCAGTATTATCACAACAGAGTGTGATAGGATATTTACTTCTAGGTACCATGTTAGGTTATTGGATGAAGATACACATCAATACTGCTTCTTTAGGTGCCTCTAAAACTTCAATATACTCGATTTTTTTGTATAATCGATGACCATAATCTTCTTTGATCTCTTCCATCTCACAACACCACCCTTCAAAATGGAGATTTATCCTTTTTGTGATTTCATATCATCTTGATATATTTGAAAACTTGCATCTACATATACTATGATGATGCGTACCTTATCTCCTTGATAGACCAAGAACATATCCTTAATATGCCTCAAATACTATAGTCTTGACTGCCATCCAACAATGATCACCTAAGTCTGCTTGATATATTTCTATCACACTTGATGCATAAGAGACATCTAGCCTAGTATTGAATCCTTTAAATTATTTTTATTTCCTCATATGACTGAGAACATATTTTCTTAGAAAGATGAATGACATGTGACACTGGAAAAAATATCTTATTGGATTTTTCTATAATGAATCTCTTCAGTATCTTGTCAATATATGTACTTTGACTTAGACCAAACATCTTCTTGGATATATCATGATGGATCTTGATCCCAATAATATATGTTGCCTCACCTAAGTTCTTCATGGAGAAGCATTTATTTGACCATGCCTTAACAAACTATAAGGCTGGTATCTCATTTACAATAAGTAAAATGTCATCAACATATAATATTAAGAAAATGACCGTACTCCCACTAAACCATTTATAGGCATAAGTCTCACATTTATTCTTTATGAAACCATGAAACCAAATTCTCTTATGGCTTTATCAAATTGAATGTTCCATAACCTAGATGTTTGATATCTTTTAGAGTAAAAAACCCTTTGGGTTGTGTCATATAGACATCTTCCCGATGGTTTTTGTTAAGGATGACTGTTTTGACATCTATTTGTCACATCTCACATTCATGGAAGGTCGCAATGACAATAATAATTTTGATGGATTTCAGCTTCTCCACTGGTAAAAATGATTCATCATAGTAAATGAGTTGACTCTATTTAAAACCTTTTACAGCCAGTCGTGCCTTATAGGTATTAACTTTCCCTTCCATGTATAATTTTTTCTTAAATTCCCATTTACAACCAACGACCTTTAAATCCACTAAAGTTTATACCAAAATCCAAACATTGTATTGATACATCAAATCCATTTAAGAATTCATGTATTCTTGCCACTTGACAATATTTGTGTCACTTACTACTTCTTTGTAGGTTAAAGGATCATTATTATAAACTAATAATGATTCACTATCCTCAGTGACTAGAAACCCATAACACTCCAGTTCTCTAACCTCTCTTGTACTCCTATTCAATACTTGTGTCTCTAGAAGAACTTCTTATTCCACGGGGCTTTGTGCAATGTGTTCATGTGGAGACTCTTGTGTACCTTATGCCTGAACTTCATTTAAGTCTATCTCACTCCCACTATATCTTTTCGATATAAGATACTTCTCAAGAAATATAATATTTCTATCAACCACAACCTTTTTTCTGAAGGATTTTATAGGTAGAATCCCTTTGTTTCTTTGAGATATCCTATAAAGATACACTTTTTGCCTTAGAGTGCCAGCTTGTTACTAGAAGAGGCCTTAGAAAATGCTTCACAACCCCTAACATGTAAGTATGAAAACACATGATGCTTTTCATTCTATAAATTGGTATGGTATACGATCTTCCATTTTAGTTGACACTCAATTTGGTATGTATGTTTCTATTTTTAATACGTATCCCCAAACCGATAATGGAAGATTCACATGACTCGTCATTGATCTCATGATGTCTAATAAGGTGTGGTTCCCCCTTTCAATTACACTATTACATTGAGGTTTATAAGGAGGAGTGAGTTGAGATAAAATTCCAAACTCCAGTAAATAATCAATGAAGTCTTGATTAATATATTCTCCAACACGTTCTGAGCGAAGTTTCTTAATCTTCTCACGAAGATGGTTCTCAATATCATTACTATATTCCTTAAATTTTTCAAATGAATCCGACTTCTACCTCATCAAATAGACATATCCATATCTACTAAAATCATCAGTAAAAATTATGAAGTATGAGTACCCACCCCTTAATTCAATAAGAAAAGGTCCACACACATTGGTATGAACTAATTCAGGAAGCTCTTTGCCAATTTAAATGTAAGAACCCGGTTCTTATTTTTGAGGTACGAGCTTCTTCTTTTTCCTTTTACTTAAGTGTTTTTGAGAAAATATGGAAAATGGGAAAAAATGCTAAATTTCGAAACTACACGTCGTGTACTTTGTCCACACGTCATGTACTTTTGGCAGTGTTGGGATGAGTACATAAGGCGTGTAGCCTTGTCGGCGACGAGGGGTGTAGGAACTGACTACACGCCGTGTAGTGGTACCTTACACGCCGTGTAGTCAGTCGGCCGGCATAAACAGTAAGGCGGTGGAGTCACCGCCAGCTGGGCGACAGTACATGCCGTGTACTCAGGAGTACATGCCGTGTACTCAGGTCGATGGGTGAACAATGTGGCGGTGCCGCCAAATGAACAGTTAAATGAAATAAGTACACGCCGTGTACTCAGAAGTACATGCCGTGTACTTTGTTTTTTCAGATTAAAATAGGCAGTAGCCTCCTCATTTGGCAGAGGAGGCGTTTGAGCCATTTTGGAGCCAAAGGAGGAGGCCAGATCTTTGAAGATCCTCCGGGAGTTCATCTAGAATCCCATACGTCTTCAGATGATCTCGTTGGAACCGCATGGGTGAGCCCTCCCCTCTCCTGGTACCGTTATTACCAATTCTTTCCCGAGGGAAATTTATTTACATTTGAATGGGTTTTGTTCTTCGTCAGATCTACGCAGTTCTTGGGCGTTTCTGGAGTCGGCGTTCGTGTATAACGCTCGTTGGCGTATAAGGTAGGTGGCTTTATGTTTATTTTCCAACTATCGTGCATTTTTGTGCGTTTTGTGCCATGAACCCATGTTGGGGTGTCGTGTGGCTGAGGCTGTTGCTATATGTAATGCCTATAATTTCATAGATGATTAAATTGTGATAATAAAATGCTGGTTGGGATCATTGCTTGGATCTGGAACCACCCCGGGGGTGCGTTCCACTGTTTAGCCATTTGGCCAGGATACCCAAGGGTATGCCTTTAATGTAGTAATTGTAGAATTGCCTTGAGAGAAATTTCTTGTTTACTGCATTGTGATATGTTGGGCATGGCCCAGTTACCTATTTAGCCTGAGGGCGTTGTTGTGATTAGTCTGAGGGCGTGACTGCATTAGCCTGAGGGCGTGATTGTAATAGCCTGAGGGCAACATCCTGTTTCGCCTGAGGGAAACCTTTCGTGCCAGAGGGCTTGAATTCTGTGCCTGAGGGCGACACTTAGTATGCCTGAGGGAGATAATTTCTATTACGCCTGAGGCAAATACCTGTGCGTGGGATTCTGTATGGCCTGAGGGAAATCCTGAGGGCGTGGTTTACTATTTTAGCCTGAGGGCACGGTTCTGGTTAGCCTGAGGGCTTGGTGCTATTGAGCACAAGAATGTTACTAAATTAAAGGAATTAAATGAATAATAAAATGGCATTTTAACTATTAAGTTAGTTACTTTTGATTACTGCTTAGTTTATTGCATTTTACTACTGCACACTTGTTGCATGTTTTACACACAGTTGGGCACAAGCCTTTGGTGGGTGCCTACTGAGATATATTTCTCACACCCTATTTGGGTCATGCTTTTCAGCCCAAACAGATTACGTTTCTGTAGGTGTATATAGGGGCAAGGGTCCCTATATAGGTACATGACTATTTCTGTGGAGTAGTAAGGCATGGGACCGAGCCTAGGCTCGCGATGCCGCTGCCAGCTGTTTTACTTGTTTTGTTGTACTTTGTATTTTGTTGTACTGTACTGATGTATAACATGTTCTGGCTATTTTCTTAGAACTTGAAACATGTAGCATCATCATTTATATACTGTTGGTTATATCCACTGCTGTAGTTTATTTCAGTTGTGTATGTTTACTGCTTTCGCAGTCATTGTATGTTTTATTTAAATTCCGCTGTGCTACACTTTGACAAATGAGGGCATAGTTTCCCCACTATCAGACCTGGGCCCTCACTGCTAGTCAGCAGCCTCTGGCATTTGTGGAAATGCGCTT
This sequence comes from Viscum album, assembly GCA_963277665.1. Taxonomy (NCBI): domain Eukaryota; kingdom Viridiplantae; phylum Streptophyta; class Magnoliopsida; order Santalales; family Viscaceae; genus Viscum; species Viscum album. The sequence goes on along the minus strand of OY728143.1, from coordinate 1,776,985,270 downwards.
GAGGTCACGTGGCGAACCGGGCTCGGGGCACCCGTTGCATGGCACCCGGGTTCGGGACGTTACAAAGTGGTATCAGAGATGTTTCTTTTCTTTGACTTACTATTTGGTGTCGTAGTCAGGGATAAGATGGAACGGTAGTTGGTAATAAGTTGTGCTCGAGCGTAGCTAACCCGTGTACAGGGAGAAGCCAGTCTACCTCATATTTTGCATTCCTTGGATTTTTCAATTTTACGGTTGATATGTTTTCACCGTTGGGTGACACACTTGAGATTGTGCTGTTTATATTTTATCTGTGGGTTCTATTTAGTTGCAACCCAATGAGATGAGGGTATGCTGTCTCATGCATAATATAGGCACATGCTAGAAATCACATGCCATGCATAGTTTCCATGCCATGTAGGTGCATTAGAAATTCGCATGTTGTTGTGATAGTTGTTGTGCTAGAAAAGCATGCTATTGTGATAGCCGCTCTGATAAAATACCTGCTATGTGATAGGGTAATTTTATGTGAGCCTGTTTATAGAATGAACGCCAAACTTCAGTTTTTGGGGAGTATGGACCCTCATTGACAGGAATTTGGGGGATCATTGACTGTTTATTGGTTATAACACACATAAGATGTCAAACTTTGATTCGTGGGGAGTATGGGCCCCTACGGGTCGGAATTTGACACTTAGGTGTTGTTTTACGGTATTTTCTGGGTTCCGAGGAAGTTTTTGAGGCATACTATCCGGAAAACCAGTATACACGCCATGCAGTATTTTTATACACTCCGTGTATGTTCTTCTGTTCAGGAAGAAAAATGAACTTTTTGAGTACACGCCGTGTACCCTGAGTACACGCCGTGTAGTCTCTTCCCATGTCACAAACCATGTGGGTGGCGACACGGGGTAGGGAAGGCCTTGGGTAAAACACACCGTGTAGTTTTTGGACACGCCGTGTAGTGTGACCCGAAGTCCGGTCGTGTAACTAACAACACGGGTCGGTGAACTCATTGACAGAACACGCCGTGTCAATTATAGACACTCCGTGTAGTGTGACCTAGGGACTCAGCCGTGTAACTAACAACACGGGCTGGTGTCACCTCTCCCTGAACACACCGTGTACATATGGGACACGCCGTGTAGTCTTGTCCAAGGACAGACCGTGTGGAGTTAGCCGTGTGGCTTGGAAACGGGGTGTTGTACACGCCGTGTACGGGAGTAACACACCATGTGGAGTTAAGCCAAGTAGTCGGCTGTGTCACAGACGACACGAGCTGTTGGAAAATAACACCGTACACGCCGTGTAGTTTTGTTGAACGGAAGCCGTGTGGCTTAGCCGTGTAGAAGGACCCGGGAAGGGGAAGGAAAGTCAAGTACACACCGTGTAGTCATTGTACACGCCGTGTAGTCTTGTTTTGAAAATTTTGACATGCTTTCTTCCTCTTGTTCCTTTGTGGTTCCTTCTCTTTCAGTCTTAATAATCTTGAATCTGAGGCGTGCTTTTGACCTTGTAGTGTCATGCCACCGAGACGACCGCGAGTTGTTCGCCAGGAAAGCACCGACGATTATACTCCGAAGATGGTGGTCCATGGGCTACCAGTTGATCCTCCAGCAGAGCCAGATGCGGCGCCAACTATTATACCAAACACAGGCGCGGAGGCGCAGTTCCATGAAGGCTTACTGCGGTTCATGCAGACCTTTCAGGGAGCACTGTAGGCTGCCACATCTATGGCCGAGCTGACGCGTATCTTTCAGCAGCAGCATCCGCCTATGTTTTCAAGGGATGGCGGATCATAGGCTGCAAAGTCTTTGCTAGGATCGATGCAGACTATTTTCGAGCATCTTGAGATGCCTCCAGGGCGGAGGGTTAAGCTCACGACTTACATGCTGCGTGATTCCGCCAAGAAGTGGTGGGATGTTACCACCCAGACAGAGCATCACAGGGACATGGCGTGGGAAGATTTTCAGGCAGTCTTCTAGGAATTATTCTTTCCCGAGACGCTGAGGGCAGATAGAGCTCGAGAGTTCATGAATCTGCAGCAGGGCGCTATGTCAATGATGGACTATTCTGCTCGTTTTACAGAGCTTCAGCGTTTTTCACCCGTGCTGGTGGGTGATGATACGTTGAGAGCCAGACGTTTTGAGGATGGTCTTCGGTATGAAATCCAAGCATTGGTGAATGTTTTCAGGTTTCCTACTATACACGCGATTGTGAATCAGGCACTGATTACAGAGAGGAACCTGCGGGAATCAAGTGGTGTGGGCCAGGGTGGTTCTGCACCAGTTACTGGTACTATTTCTACTGGAAAGAGGAAGAGACAGATGGAATTCTCTCAGGGTGGTAGTACCAGCCAGGAAGCCTCTTCAGGTGGCCTGATCAGGTGATACCAGTGTGGCAGAGAGGGGCACAAGGGGCCGCATTGTCCACGAGACCCAATGGAGTGCCGAGATTGCGGCAATATGGGTCATCTACAGTGCTTTTGCAGGGTGGTGCTACTAGTGGCTAATGAGAGGGGTTCTGTGCAGACTCCGTGTGCGGGAGTAGGACCAGTGGCTTCTTACCAGTCAGGGAATTGGAATACGTCAGGGCGTGCAGGCAGGGATGGTGGTCGTGGCCGTGGTAGCCAGAAGCCAGGATCGCAGAGGCAGCAGGGCAGGACAGCTCAGGGTAGCCAGGCTGTGTCGCAGGGTCGCGGCACTGGGCAGGCATATGTAGTGCAACAGACCCAGTAGAAGCAGGATCCCGGACCTTCTACATTCAGAGGTACTATTCTAGTAGCTTCTGTCTTGTCTTCAGTACTTTTTGATACGGGTGCTATGCATAGTTTCATATCTGTACCCATTGTGTAGAGCCTCGGGCTCAGTGTTTCTTCTTCTTCTGATATCATGACGCTAGACACTCCGTTGGGGACTAGAACGACTGGTGTGTGTCAGTGCAAGGAGTGCCCCCTTGAGGTTGGTGGGTGTCACTTCCTTTGGGACCTCTATGTATTGGAGATGACGAGCTAAGACGTCATTCTCGGGATGGACTGGTTGGTTCCCTATCGAGCTTTTGTAGACTGCTATCATCGTAGGGTGCGTTTCATGTCACCAGAGGGTGGATAGTTTCTATACAAGGGCGAATGGGATGTTCAGGTGAGTCGAGCTGGACACGAGCATCATGGGCGAGGTGGAGTCACATCCCAGATTGTGAGCTTATATCTGGATGATTAGGGGACTTGTCAAATGGATTTCCCTCATATTGTTGGTCGTTTCAGGGATGTCTTCCCGAACGACTTTTCAGGTCTACCTCCGGTGCGTGAGGTGGATTTCTCTATCGAGCTTGTGCCAGGAGCAACACCGGTGTCCATTCCTCCTTATAGGATAGCCACTCCTGAGTTGCAGGAGCTCAAGAGGTAGTTAGAGGAGTTGTAGGTGAAGGGTTTTATCCGACCCAGTACTTCTCCTTGGGGTTCTCCGGTCCTTTTTGCGAAGAAGGCGGATGGTACCCTCAGACTTTGTGTGGATTATCGGAAGCTGAACTAGTTGACGGTTAAGAACCGATATCCCTTGTTGAGGATAAATGATCTGTTTGATCAGCTTCATGGAGCACGAGTGTTCTCGAAGATTGACTTGAGATCCGGATATCATCAGCTGCATGTTAGACCATCTGATATACCTCTCACAACTTTCAGGAGTAGGTATGGTCTATATGAGTATACAGTTATGCCGTTCGGACTGACGAATGCGCTAACAGTTTTCATGGCTCTGATGAATCTTGTGTTTCATCCGTATCTTGATTCATTTGTGGTAGTATTCGTGGACGAAATATTGGTGTACTCTCACACTAGACACGACCATGCCACCCATCTTGAGATCGTATTGAGTACACTGAGAGAGCATCGACTATATGATAATCTCTCAAAGTGACACTTTTGGATGGACCAGATTCACTTCCTGGGTCATATTATCTCTGAGGCAGGAGTTGAAGTAGACCCAGAGAAGGTGAGAGTAGTAGTTTCCTGGGAGCAGCCTAAGAACGTGTTTGAGATATGGAGTTTCTTAGGGCTGGCTGGTTACTACAGACGCTTCATACATGACTTCTCCCTCTTATCAACACCGTTGACAGGTCTGAATAAGAAGGGTGTGAAGTTCGTTTGGTCATAAGCTTGCGAGAAAGCTTTTCAGGACCTGAAGGGAAGGTTGACATCAGTACCGATCCTGATACTCCAAGAGCAGGGGAAGAGGTATACAGTTTACTGTGATGCATCAGGGATTGGGATTGGAGTAGTTTTGATGAAGGTCGACCGAGTTGTTGCGTACGGGTCTCGGCAGTTGAGGCCGCATGAGTGGAATTACCCGACGCATGATCTCGAGTTGGATGCGGTTGTGCATGCGTTGCGCTGTTGGAGACATTATCTATTGGGAGATCATTTTGTGGTTTTCACCGACCAAAAAAGCCTCAAGTATATCTTTACTCAGAGTGACCTGAATCTGAGGCAGAGAAGGTGGGTTGAGTACCTACAGTCCTTCGATTTTGAGCTTGCCTACACACCTGGTAAAGGAAATGCAGTAGCTGATGCATTGAGCAGGAAGACTCAGATACAGGCAGTGAAGGAGGCCAGTGGTGAGTGGGAGCTCATGGCTTTGTTCTCTGAGATGCATCTGGAGTTTTATGACATTCAAGGGCAGAATTATCTTTCCTCTTTAGCTGTGACATCTACCCTCCTAGACAGAGTGAGGATGAGACAACTATCAGATTCAAAAGGCTTAGTTCTACGGGAGTCGGTGGCAAGTGAGGACCCTCCTCCCAGTTGGACGATAGGCGATGATGAGGTTTTGTGTTTCCATGGACGTGTATGGGTTCCAGGGGATATACACGAGGAGCTGATGTGGGAGTTTCATGCTTCAACTTGGGAAGTTCATCCCGGGGTTACCAAGATGTACCGTGACTTGAGGCGTCAGTACTGGTAACCGGGTATGAAGATAGAGATAACTGGTTTTGTTACGAGGTGTTCCACCTGTCAGCAGGTGAAGGCAGAACACCAGAGGCCAGCTGGGCTGTTACAGCAGTTGCCCATTCCAGTGTGGAAATGAGATGATGTCGCGATGGATTTCGTGATGGGTTTGCTGAGGTCACCTTGAGACAATAATGTCATGTGGGTTGTCGTGGACAGACTCACGAAGGTAGCTCACTTCTTGCCGATCAAGGAGACCTTCGGTGTGGATGAGCTCGGAATATTGTATATCTGAGAGATCGTACGTCTTCATGGGGTCCCTCGTTCTATCGTTTCAGATAGGGACATCCGCTTTACATCTCGTTTCTAGCAGAGTTTTCAGAGGGCGTTGGGTACACAGGTGCTTTTGAGCACAACATACCACCCTCAGACAGATGGCCAGTCGGAGCGGACGATACAGGTTCTAGAGGACATGTTGCGCGCATGCGTCCTAGAATTTGGGGGCTCTTGGGAGAAGCATATACCCTTAGTCAAGTTTTCCTATAACAATAGTTTTCAGGAGACTATTGATATCACACCACATGAGGATTTATATGGTAGGCCATGCCGATCACCTTTGTGCTGGTTAGAGGCAGGTGATGCAGCTTTACTGGGGCTACAGCTCGTGCAGAAGATATATGAGAAGGTCCAGTTGATTCAGAAGCGGATGGCTACTACGCAGTCTCGTCAGAAGTCTTACGCTGATCGCTGTAGATGACCTTTGGAGTTCGTGGTCGGGGATCAGGTTTTTCTACGTGCTTCACCGAGGCTGGGACACAAGCGGATCAGGAGACAGGGAAAACTTTCACCGAGGTATGTGGGGCCATTAGAGATTCTAGAGAGAGTCGGGTTGGTTGCCTATCGGTTGCAGTTACCGCAGCGGTACCGAGCCATGCACGGCATCTTCCACATGTCTCAGTTGCGTCGCTATCATTCAAACCCGTCTCACACCTTTCAGATAGAGGAGTTTGAGCTTCATCATGATGCATCCTTTGAGGAGCATCCGATCCGTATCATTGACAGGAGCACAAAGGTTCTCCGAGGCCGGTCAGTTTCTCTCGTACGGGTGCTATGGCAGCATGACCGAGTGCAAGACGAGACCTGGGAGCGGGAGGCCGACGTATGTGATCAGTGGCCAGAGATGTTCTGAGCTTTATCTTCACCACCCTTGGAAGGGCAATTCGGGGATGAATTACTATAAGGGGGGAAGTTTGTAAGAACCCGGTTCTTATTTTTGAGGTACGAGCTTCTTCTTTTTCCTTTTCTTTAAGTGTTTTTGAGAAAATATGGAAAATGGGAAAAAATGCTAAATTTCGAAACTACACGTCGTGTACTTTGTCCACAAGTCGTGTACTTTTGGCCATGTTGGGATGAGTACACGGGGCATGTAGCCTTGTCGGCGACGAGGGGTGTAGGAACCGACTACACACCGTGTAGTGGTACCTTACACGCCATGTAGTCAGTCGGCATGCTTAAATAGTAAGGTGGTGGAGTCCCCGCCAGCTGGGCGATAGTACACGCCGTGTTCTGAAGAGTACATGCCATGTACTCAGGTCGACAGGTGAACAGTGTGGCGGTGCCGCCAAATGAACAGTTAAATGAAAGAAGTACATGCCGTTTACTCAGAATTACACGTCGTGTACTTTGTTTTTTCGGCTTAATACAGGCAGTAGCCTCCTCATTTGGAAGAGGAGGTGTTTGAGCCATTTTGGAGCCAAAGGAGGAGGCCGGATCTTTGAAGATCCACTGGGAGTTCATCTGGAATCCCATACGGCTTCGGACGATCTCTTTGGAACCGCACGGGTGAGCCCTCCCCTCTCCTGGTACCATTCTTACCAATTATTTCCCAAGGGAAAGTTATTTATGTTTGATTGGGTTTTGTTCTTCATCATATCTACACCTTTCTTGGGAGATTTTAGAGTCGGTGTTCGTGTATAACGCTCATTGGCGTATAAGGTAGGTGGCTTTGTGCTTATTTTCCAACTGTCGTGCGTTTTTGTGCGTTTTGTGCCACGAACCCATGTTGGGGTGTCGTGTGGCTGAGGCCATTGCTATATTTAATTCCTAGAATTGCATAGGTGATTAAATTTTGATAATAAAATGCTGGTTGGGATCGTTGCTTGGATCTGGAACCACCCCGGGGGTGCGTTCCACTGTTTAGCCGTTTGGCTAGGATACCCGAGGGTATGCCTTTAATGTAGTAATTGTAGAATTTCCTTGAGAGGAATTGTTTGTTTACTGCATTGTGATATGTTGGGCATGGCCCAATTACCTGTTTAGCCTGAGGGCATTGTTGTGATTAGCCTGAGGATGTGACTGCATTAGCCTGAGGGCGTGATTGTATTAGCCTGAGGGCAACATCCTATTTCGCCTGAGGGCAACCTTTCGTGCCTGAGGGCTTGACTTCTGTGCCTGAGGGTGACACTTCGTATGCATGAGGGCAAGAATTTCTGTTACTCCTGAGGGCAATACCTGCAGGTGGGATTCTGTATGGCCTGAGGGCAAGCCTGAGGGTGTGGTTTACTATTTTAGCCTGAGAGCACGGTTCTGGTTGGCCTGAGGGCTTGGTGCTGTTGAGCACAAGAATGTTACTAAATTAAAGGAATTAAATGAATAATAAAATGGAAATATAACTGTTAAGTTAGTTACTTTTGAGTACTGCTTAGTTTATTGTATTTTACTACTGCACACTTGTTGCATGTTTTACACACAGTTGGGCATTGGCCTTTGGTGGGTGCCTACTGAGATATATTTCTCACACCCTGTTTGGTTTATGCTGTTCAGCCCAAACATATTACATTTCTGCAGGTGTAGATAGGGTCAAGGGTCCCTATACAGGTACATGACTGTTGCTATGGAGTAGGAGGGCATGGGACTGAGCCTAGGCTCGTGATGCTGCTGTCAGCTATTTTGCTTGTTTTGTTGTACTTTGTATTTTTTTGTATTGTACTGATGTATAACATGTTCTGGATGTTTTCTTAGAACTTGAAACATGTATCATCATCATTTATATATTGTTGGTTATATCCACTAGTGTAGTTTTTTCAGTTGTGTATGTTTACTTCTTCCGCAGTCGTTGTATGTTTTATTTAAATTCCGTTGCGCTACACTTTGACAAATGAGGGCATAGTTTCCCCACTATCAGACCTGGGCCCTCACTGCTAGTCGGCAGCTTCTAGCGTTTGGTGAAATGCGCTTGAGGTCACGTGGCGAACCGGGCTCGGGGCACCCGTTACGTGGCACCCGGGTCCGGGACGTTACATTAACCTTTTCAACTAAATGTGGGTTTAGTCATTTTTCCTTGTAAACATGCATGACATACACCAATTGGTTTTAGTTAAAAAGAATCCAAATATCCATCCTTGTGTAATTTATCCAAATGATTTTCATTTACATGTCGTAAGTGATTCCATAATTTGGTGTAGTATGATATATGCGAAATAGTTTCATTATCGATTTCTATTACATGGTTTGTATAATCCAACACATAAATTCTGTTATTTAAATGCGACTTACCATAAAAAAATTATATCTTTATAAAAGTAGAAACATTTATTTACAAACATGAAAAAAAAACAACACATATCATGTTTGGATACATAAATAATGTTTTTGATAAAGGACGACACATGATAAAAATCTTTAAAAACCAAGATCATTCTAGTTGACTATGTGAGGTAGTAGTCCCTGATAGCTACAAAAGCATGTTTAGGTCCTTTGGCTACTCATAGATCTACATCCTCTCAGTCAAATTTACTTGGTTCATATATTTTAATACATATGCGATCAAGACATTCTATATCTAATAATAAATTTATAGAAACATATAAATTACACTTGATAATAAAGGCACACAAAGTTTTCTCTTGCTTCTTCAGTTGAGTGCATTTTTTCTTCCAGTGATCCTTCTTGAAACATGGGAAACAAACCAAATCTTTTTCCTTTTCTTTCCCTTGCTCTTCCTCTTCTTGGAAGGGTGTAGAGAAGATTTGGGCTTAGCGTTCTTCACTTACCCCTTCTGTTTATTCACCATAACGATGAAAGGTTTTTTGTTCATTGTTTCCTTATCCACTTAGTGATGAAGAGTGAGTAAATATGATAGATATTTCTTAATGTTCATAATAAAATTAACAATAAAACTCGATAGTCTTTGAGGGATTGATGCGAGAATGATATCGATGCACAGTTCTTTGGGGAGTTTAAACCCTAGAACCTCTTGGCACTCAATGTAGCCCATGAGTTTGGCTACGTGAGGCCCAACTGGAACACCCTATGAAATATGAATATGAAAGAGCGCATTGGAGATCTCAAACTTTTAATATCCTACTATCTCCTATTAAATACTATAAAGGTGCTCAAGCATTCTATACACATCCATGTTTTTATGAGACTTCATGAGTTCACTTGACATTAACAAAAGCATCAAACATTGAACATCAACCGTGGTATTTACATTTTTTCATAGACAACAAACTCTTCACCACTAACCTCTTTAGTAGGTGGACTAGGAAGTGAGGATTCTATCATGAAAGATTTCCGTTCTTGTCACAACACAACCCAAATGCGTCTAAACAATTCATAGAAGTTACTTCCTGTAAGAAGATGATCTTTCTCTAATATCGATCATAGGGATAGTGTGAATGATGCGCTTTCCATTTTATTCTACAATTAAAATAAGAATTATTAGTACTTTTTTTATGACAAATTATGTGAGAAATATTAAATTAATTGATTTTTTTAAATCTCCCACTATTTTATAATGTCCCAATATCATTCACCATTAAACTCAGAATGTCTAGTTGTCAAGAAATTCTAGTGGAAAGGATCTATATCACCTTTCTTAATGATCTAGACATTTTCCATGAAACCATAAGAAAATATTTAGGTAGGCGGTATTGCCAACTGCAGGCTTGTAGCTCCTTGATCAATTGAATGGAATCTCTAATCCTGAAATCGTGATTTGTATTTCCTTAACACTTGCCTCCAAATTTATATAGAATAAAATTTTGTTGTTAAATCCAATACAAGTTCAATTAAGTCAACCCAAAACCCTCATGAAAAATCTTTGATAAATGTACATGTGTAGACTTTGTCCTTGTAAATACTTAGTTCTATGGTTACATTCCTAATCAAGTCATGGAAGACTAAGTCTGAATTAATATTATGTTGATAGATTTTAATTTATCATGAATAAATTTTATCATGTTTTATTATTAAATCACTTATTAATATTAAGTGGATTTTACTTAATCAATTAGCCATGTTGGATAAAACATTTTCACATAATCTATTTATTTAAATTTCATCCTTGCACATTAATTCATTTATTTATGTGATCATGGTCATGCATCCATAAATTAAATAATTCATAGAAAAATAACTAAATAATTAAATTAACTTATCATGGTATTATCTAATGGTTTATTTATTGAGAGGAAAATAAATAATCCTATGACCTAGGGGAATAACTCATTTTGTTGGTCTTGACATAAGTTGCGACATTCCACCTGTGTATTACCTAGGTTGACATTTTTATGGTTCCAACTTGAACTACCTTCACATGCCTTGGAATGTTCCATTAATTACTAGTATTTATAACTCACATGAAGGTGTGGGGAACCGAATGATTGATTAAGGGGAATTGCATAAATATCCTTCGACACACAAATCCTACATAATAATGGAGAGAGAGAGATGACTCGCAAGACATCAATTTAATTTTATAATTAATAATTGAAAACTCATGCAGTAAATTAAATTAAATAAATGTAAACACATACATAGGTCTTGGTTATGATCATGATCGGTCATACATGTAATGAATACACAAACGTAATAGTCTAAAATTAATTTCTTATTCATTCTTTATTATCAAGATAAATGCATTTTCATTAATTAATTAATCAATCGATTAATTAATTAATTAATTTCCTTTTATCTTAACTTCCATCCAAATTCATTTGGAGATACCCATATTTAATGAAATTCATGAAATATAAATGATAAAACCAATAATTATTGATTTATTAAAATAAATTAATTGAGCATTTAATTTTTTTTAAAACCATTATTAAATTATCAAATACAATAAATACCATTCAATAAAATAAGGTTTTAATGTTGAAATTGTCAATTTAATGTGATTTAATTATTACATTAATTGGGATACTACACAGTTTGTATTGTCCAGCTACAGGCTGCATACCTCGGTTGTCATGTATCTAGGTACACGCCTGGGTATTTTCCATGTACCTTGGTCAGATTACACGACGTGTACTAACCAGCTACATAACGTGTGTTCCACTTTCTATGTGCACATGATACATTCCCGAGTCTTCAGTGTGCATCTCGATGGATTACAAAACACCTATAGGCTAGCTATATGCCATGTGGTCCAAATTCCATGTGTTCTCATAAGTCTCTGAATGATTCAACATGTATTTCGGACATGGGAAATGATGAACTACACGTCATGTACACCGCTAACACGTTGTATATATCGTTAATGCTCCAAGCTGTTATTCTCACACAATTTGACCATGTATAATGACCACATGGACTGAGTGAATTGCATTTCCGACCTATATAGACTACATGGCATGTACATAAGCTACACACTGTGAAATTTGACATATCGTGTGCCGGGTTGGTTCGGTAAACACACGGTGTGAAATTAACGCACCAAGTGTAATTTACTGCTCAAAGTTTCATGTATCCTATAATACGTCCAGGTACAGTGCACTTGTGTATAAAATGTGTACTCCAAATACATGATGTGTACTCCAGCTACACGACTTGTACTCCAGCTATACGACGTGTTCACAACGAGGTAGGATACGCTGTGTACATCATGAGTAATATTGCATTAATGAATAATGAAAGAAAATATTTGTCCCATTTTTTATTTAATATAATTTTATATATTAGTCTCTTCAATGGAAATGATATATCCTAAATAAATCCATGACCATGGTGTTTTATAGGAAAGTTCATTTTCGAGAAATTTTAAGAAAGGGACATCGAGCACATAGGTTGATGACACCAGTATGCACCTTCTTGATTAGAGATATCATGATAAAGATATTATATTACACATTAAGTGTTAGTATGATGTATTATGTCATTACTGTATTACCTTCTTTCTATATGCGTGCCTTGGCGTGTTGCTAAATGCTAACCTTGGACTTTAGATTGCTTCGCCTAATGACACTGATAAAGAGGCCTAGAGAGTCACATACTAAGTGTATCCAGAATCTCAGTTAAATGATATATTATTATTTATTATTTAACAATTAGAATAAATTTTATTCCCACATGTGGTTTAATAATTATTCATGTTTGTTTTATCGCATATATTTCATCACCAGTTATTTGAGAGAATATTATATGAGCGGAATATTTAATAAATTTTTATTTTCTATCTAGTGAATATATTATTTATCTATTTATTGGCGAATAATGAAGTGATATTTATTTATTAAATAAATATTTATTATTTAAGGTCTGATAAATGTTGTGTAGGAATGAAATATTAGTTTATAGGTCTGGTGAGAAATAATATATATAGAATATTATTTGAATAAATAATATTTAATTTTAATTCGTGTGTTTAGCGCATGTCAAGAAGTAATAATAATAATATTATTATTATTATTATTATTGATATGCAGTTCCACAAGGATTAAATAAATATTAAAGGTTGCTTGTGCAATTATTTATTTTTAACCCTAGTGATATATAAACCAAATTATATATTTTTTCAAGATACCCAATTCATTTGTTTTGTTGTGCACATTGAATCTGAAAATTTCTCTCAAAGACCCAGAGAGATCCCTTCTCCAAGAATGCTCCCAATAACAGAGAATGATCTTTCTCCATCTTTAAATATCGAGTCTAGAGAGATCAAGGAGAATACTTTGGAAGTGATTCTCATGGTGATAAAAGGCGAATGATGCAAGTGATAAGATCTTCCATGCTACCACCTAGATATTCATACAATGACATTTTGATATTTTAGGAACACATGTGGATCATCACTAGAGGGATTCTTCCCTTGGTTCCTATAATGAAATGACAGTACAATGTAGATCTGTTTTCATATCCATTAATGGAGAAAGAATATCTCAAAAGGTAATTGGTTAAATTTATTAAATTAATTATAAATAACATGTGATGGTCTTGTATTCTGGTTCAAGTGTTTTATCCATTGTATTTATTCTTTGATTCAATTATGGTGTTCATGAAATTTTTCATCAGGCAAATCCCTAATTTATTATCAATCCTGACAAAAAGAAATGTTGGGAAAAACCCATCATATGCTTCTGCTATGTTCATAACCTTAGAGTGCTGTCAAATGGGTCACATTATTATTTATTATTATTTAAAGACTAGTGATTGATTTACTCATAATTAATTGGTTGTCAATTCCATTTTAATCATTCTTTAATCCAAATTGTGAGATATACTTCTTCCTATTCATTTCTCATAAATATAATCGAATAGATTAATTTTATGAACAAAATAAATGCAAAAATATCATCCGGAGGTTTCAAGGAGTATGGCTGGATAACACAAGAGTACGCGTCGTGTAACCCAGAGGTACACGCCGTGTACTAGTGTTCATTGCACTGAGAATTAATTCAAGGCGTTTGCATTTAACTTCTGCATAATGTTAGTATTTTCATACCATTTATGAGTTTTATTACAATTATTACACTACATGTATTGAAACAAACATGTGATAGAAAAATCATGTAATCCGTGTAATCATTAAGTTGGCAGTACACATCATGAAGGCACATGATAATTTGTGAATGCCTCATGTCGCATGGGTAAACAATATACTAGTATAATACATGTTGGGTAGTTTAGATGTGTACTCTCCATGTTGCCTCTAAGGTACATTTATGTACATAATTAATCTTAAATAAATTTATTTAATTTGTTTAAAATTATGATTAATGAGAATCTTAAGGAAATCTGGATGAGAATCAAGTTAAAAGAATTGATTAATTGATGAAGATAAATAAATGATTTGAGAATGATTAATCTTAAATAATAATGATTAATAATTAAATACAAAATTTATTAAATGATTAATTCATTATAGATGATAATGATCTTAGACATAACCTTTGTATGTGATTGAGTTTTTTAATTTATTATTAAATTAAATTGTTGTCCTATGTTCCATTTCTCCTATTATTATTTTCTAAGGGTCTTCATTCCCACGATTTATTTTATGCAAACCCCTTCCATGTGAGTAAAATCATATGTAATGTATGGAGCTCCCATGATAGTGGAGGCGGTTCAAGTTCAAAGATGAAGAGAAACCAATCCAAGAGAGATCCATAGGTGGACAGGCAAAAAACTAGAACACGAACCATACATGGTTTAAGATGTTTTCCCCTAGCTCAATGATTGGTAAATCATATGTTAGATAAACTATGAATTAGTAAAAGATCATGATAATACCACTTTATTATTTTATTTCTGTCAAGTTACATGGTTATTTCATTATGAATGTTTTGTCATGGACTAGGGAAAAAACATTATTAACGTCGGTTATTTTTCCTTTTTTACGTCAGTTTTTAGCCGATGTTAATACGGACGATGTTATAAATAACGTTTTTTACATCGGTTATTTAAAAACTGACGTAAAAACATAACATCGCGGTGTTTATCACATCAGTTAATTAATAACCATCGTGCAAAAACCGGGGGGGGGGGGGGTTATAACGTCGGTTATTATATAACCACCGTGATAAACCGGGGGGGGGGGAGGTTATCACGTCAGTTATATAATAAACGATGTTATAACTCGTGCGGGTGATGTTTATCACGTCGGTTATTAAATAACCGATGTGATAGACCCCTGGGAAATGGTTTATCACGTCGGTTATATAATAACCGACGTGCTAAACCAGTCCGGGGGGGGGGGGGGTATCACGTCAGTTATTTAATAACCGACGTGATAAAAAAATTTCCCAGGCCTTTTATCACATCTGTTATTAAATAACCGACGTGATAAACCATTCCATATGTGTTTATCACGTCAGTTATTAAAAAACCGACGTGATAAACCCTTCCTGATTTCTTTATCACGTCGGTTATAAAATAACCGACGTGGAAGACAATTTTTTTTAAAAAAAAATCAAATGCAGCCCGCCGCTCTCCCCCAGAAACAACCAGAAACCAAATCAAGAATTCATACCAAAAAAACAGAAGTAGATCAAAACAAGAACTAAAGAAAAATTAAGCATTTACATTGATAACATATAAAACTTACCCCACTTGACAGCCCCCACCACACTCCTGGACTGCCCCCCCGACCCCCTGGACATCCCCAAACACCCCGGGACAACCCCCCCACCCTCTTGAACCGCACCCCTCACCCCCTCACCCCACTTGACAGCCCCTACCACACCCCTGGACTACCCCGACCCCCTAGACAGCTCCAAACACCCCAGGACAACCCCCCACCCTCATGTATACCCCCCAAACCCTGGAAAACCCTCCCCCACCCCATTAGAGCCCCCACCACGCCCCTGGACTGCCCCCGTCCCCCTGGACAGCCCCAAACCCCCCTGGACAACCCCCCACCCACATGTATACCCCCACCCCTGGAAAACACTTCCACACCCCTGGACAGCCCCTGAACAACACCCCCTCACCCCACTTGAAAGCCCCCACCACACCCCCGGACTGCCTCCGACCCCCTGGACATCCCCAAACACCCCGGGACAACCCCCCACCCTCCTGAACAGCACCCCCTCACCCCACTTGATAGCCCCCACCACACCCCTGGACTGCCCCGACCCCCTGGATAGCCCCAAACACCCCGGGACAACCCCCACCCTCATGTATACCCCCCACACCCTGGACAGCCCTCCCCCACCCCATTGGAGCCCCCACCACACCCCTGGACTGCCCCCAACCCCCTGGACAGCCCCAAACACCCCTGGACAACCCCCCCCCCCAACCCTCATGTATACCCCCACCCCCTAGACAACACTTCCACACCCCTGGACAACCCTCCCACACCCCTGAAATAGACCAAAAAGTTACCGAAAACAAACCAGAACCCCTCACCCCACTAGACTGCCCCCACCACACCCCTGGACACTCCCCCCACACCCCTGGACATCACCACCACCCCTTGGACATCCCCCCACCCTCCTGTATACCCCCAACCCCTGGACAGCACTCCCACATCCCTGGAAAGCCCTCCCACACCCTTGAAACAGACCAAAAAGTTACCAAAAACAGACCAGAACCCCCTCAACCCACTAGACAGCCCGCACCACACCCCTGGACTACCCCCCATCCCCATGGAAACCCTGGACCCCCCCAATGGATAGCCCTCCCCACCCCTGGAAACCCCCCTCACCCCACAAGACACCCCCACACCCCTGGACACCCCCTGTGCAGGCTCCCACTCCCCTGGACCGCCCTTCCACCCTCCTAGAAACGCTCCCACCCCCCTGGACTGCCCCCCACTCTCATGGACACCCAAGACCCCCGCCCCACTGGAAAACCCTCCCAGATCCCTAGACACCCCCACCCTACTGAACCCCCCCCCCCACACACACACCCTTGGAACCCCTCCCCCCAGACCAAAATCCATACCAGAAAAACCATCATAAGTAGACCAAAACAAGAAGTAGATAAAAATTAAACATTCACATATATGACATTCAAAACTTACACTGTCAACTTAAAAAAACTAAATCCAACCTAAACGACTACCAAATACACAATTACAACGAAAATATTCAATATTACATTTTACATTACAAAAAACTAAAATTCAATCAAATCTGTAAAATAATTTGACCAATCCACTTGTAAGTGTTTGATGTCTTCAACAGTATAGGGTTGAGGGTTATCAAAAAGATACAAATGAAAAGGATAGTAGTTAACGTGTATAATGAATAAATCAAATTGAAATATTATGGAAAAGTTTAAGAGGAAATCTTACGAGGTCATAATTCACAACTGTCCCAGTTGTTATTATTTCATACATAAATCTAAACATATAATATCCGCATTCGATGAAAACTTGTTGTTAATGAAAATTATGTTTGAATGAGTGTAAATTTAATATATTATTTTTATGTAATAAATCAAAAATCAAAAATTATAAATGGATATTTACCTTCTCATTTACGTATTTGATCTTTGCACTCATTTTCTTTGTGTTTTTTCGAAAGTAGGCCCATGCCCTGTTAGAAAATAATACGAATGGGGTAAATTTAAAATATATTATAATATATAAAACTATTGAGAAATTGAAACTTACTTTTCCAATATATTCTTAAAAATTTCCCGCACATCATCATGGATAGAGCATATCCAATAAAGTGCTTTCTCCCTTGGAAAAAAACCCATAACATCCAATGATCATTGATAAAAGCAAATTTAAGGTTAGTGGTTTTTTTATGTTAAAAGATAATGAACTCTTTGAGAGAGATGTGTTTCAAACCTCTCACAAAAAGGCATCATCCAACATTGTGTGACTATATTCTTTTCAAGTATTTCAGCAATATAAAGCATTTTTTGTTCCTCATCCAATGCACATGCTTCAGGGGAAATCAATTGTGGGTTCATGAATCCATATACATATGTCAGCTCATTATTATCACAAATTTTATAAAGATACCTAATACAAAATAGACATAAGTATACATTTTTAATAAATATAATGTAGGGAAAAGGTGTTAAGACTTACATGGAAAAAATTTGTACCACGTTGATGCCCAAATTATCTCCAGTAACAAGCTCCATGATATCAGTTTTCATAATCCCCACACTTATTGCACGTCCACAAACATGAGCTTCTATTGGAAACTCATAATGACCCACCAAAAAATTTGAATATCTTGACAATCTGTCAAGACTACTAGAATCTGTATCTGATGTCATAACCATTTGTCTTTGTTGTTGTCTATACAGTATTTCTTTACCTTTGAAGTAATCCTGTAAAAATAAATAGAAAAATATATTAGTTTTCAAATGATAAAACAACTTTAATAAAAAAAATAAAATAAAATATATAACATTCATACCTCTATGGTAATGAGTCGAAGAAGTCTGGATGGCTAAATTAAAAAATGGCCGATACTATGTCCAACTGTCGTCACCTCATCTGTAGGTAATGGTACTCGAGCTGATCTATCTATAATATCTTGTACAGTGACCCTCTTATTCTCTACCTCTAATTGTTGATGATGAACTCTATCTCCTATACAATATACCAACCCATAGGCAACTATATGATGTTGAGGATCATCAACATACAACTCGCAATAAGTAGGAAGCTGCGGTGGAGGAGTAGGATAAAAAATGGGGTCCACAGGCTGAGGTGGGGGAGTGGGAGCTACTGGCGAAGGTGGAGGATAAATAATGGGGTCTGCAGGGGGAGGTGGAGGAGTGGGAGCTGCAGTCTGAAATTGTCTTTGCATGTATGCAAACATAGACTGTACTGACACTCTAATATTTTCCTCCATCGTCACATTAATATTATGAACTTCAGCCTCCAAGTATTCTATTTTTTTTATAAACCCCCTCAAAATTTGAAGTTGAAGAACATGGAAACACTTTTCTTACCGATACACCTGCTGGATATCCTCTTACACGACCAGGATGTTCGGGCTTTCCCAATGCTACAGATAAAATATCTTGCCTCCCAGTAGCTGTAAATTCCCCCTGTGAACTCTTCTCCTTAAGAGAGTCCTATATTAATTAATTGAACATTTCTGTAATGATTGAAATTATATGAAGAAAATAGTTAACTTAAATAAATAAAATAGATATCTTATAATCCTTTTAGCTACGATTCTTGATTCTTCTGAAAGATATTGCCCTTTTTTCCCTTCCGAGCTCTCTTCCATTTTTCATGTCTAGATGGAGGGGATGGAGGGGCCACCTCTCCAGAGCTTGAAGACTCATCTCTTAGTTGTTGAAATTTTTCGGCCATTATTTGTTCTTCAAAAAATGCATACCCTCCCCGAGATAAACTATGAGGGTATACATTTTTAGATTGGATCTTCTGATGAGATTTCCTTGTTTTCTGTAAATTATGAATAACAAATCATTAAGAAAACATTAATAAGATCATTTATATAAGAAATCTTATAAAAGATTACATTGCCCTTACCAAAAATGACTATTTTCTTCTACTTTCAAAAAACTGTCTCCGTGTGTCTTCATCTTTAAAATGATATATACGACATGGATTGTCATGACTCCTATGACCATAAATGAAATCATATGAGAGGGTTGATTTGAAATCCCTCCATCTCCTAGCATCCAATGATAAACATTTCTTCCTGACTCCTCTAATGTCAGGAATATCAAATTTCATCTGATAAAGAAGAGGTTAAACATATTATATATACTAGAAACTTTTAAAGAATAGTCAAACAATAGAAAAAGATCTTACCAAAATCATCTCCCACAACTGAGAGATTATCTCTTTATCCACACTTCTCCAGTCATCATATAGAATGCTTACTTTGCTCTTAGCCTGAGTTGATACAAAACTCTTAAAATCTTTTGCATTTGGACCTCTAGGAATATCATCATCATCAAACTCAACAAGTATCCTCTGATCCTGCATATGGGAAAGTGCTAATTTTGGTAAACGTGTGCACCCACATTTACCAACCTTTAAACTCTTTGTTGTAATAGGAGCACATGAGGAAGATTGGGGAAAATCAAGAGGAGCATGTGAATGTTCCTCCATAGAGGTATGACCAATATGATCATCTCCAGAATCATGTGGCTGATCAACTAAATGATATGTCATTATCCTTCAAATCAAATAAAACAAACATCAGTTAACAAATATACAAATTTAAATATTTTAATACTACTATAATCAGAAAATAGAAAAGTTTACTAAGTTACGTAATAGTAAACATTGGTAATATGGTAAGCATGTTAAACAATGGTATAGATGGTCAAGATGGTAAACATAGTAAACATGGTAAACCTGGTAAACATGGTAAAGTAATTGTCACTGAACAAAAATAATAGATGTATAATTCATGTAATGGTAAACATGATAAAGTAAAATAAACAAACTTAAAACAAACAAAAACTTATACTTATTTTGTTTTAATACATGTTTTAATAAAGAAAAAACTTACAATATCCAACATTTTATGAAAAAAATAAATGTAAACAAGAAATAAACATATGTTACCTATAATTTTAGGAATGTACAAATGGATTGTTTTCCCAAATTCCTTCTTCGCGATCGTTCCTTATGGCACAAACCATGCCTTCAACATGCTCATCATTATGTTATGTTAATCTTTCCATGGAAGTAGGGATCTCACAAAAATCAGCATCTTCATCAAGTTCATCCTCACCAGCATATTGTTTTTTCCCTTGTAAAACAACAGCCCACTAAATATCTGATTGATCTACTACATAGAAAATTTGTTTTTCATGTGTTGCCATTATAAAAGAATCAGTTGTGTCTTCCAATCTATTCAGATTAATAAGTGTCATTCCAAATTCATCGTGTCTGACACATTTTTTACCGATAAATCATTTACAGTTAAAAACAGGAACTTTAATTTTAAAGTAATCAACCTCCCATATGTCTTCAATCACTCCATAATATGCACTTGATGCATAAATTGGGTTTTTGTCCTTAGCACTTGAAAAATGCATTACTTCTGCAAACACCAATACACCACTATTCTGAACTATACTTTTGTTGTCCTGAGCTTTTGTATGAAATGTATAGCCATTAATGTCATAACCAGACCATGTTATCACATTTAAACATGGACCACCCACTATCCATTTTAATGTCTCTGATACATCTAATCTACCAAGAAATGTCTTTTTAAACCATGACAAAAAAGTTTTGTTGTGCTCATTCAAAATCCACATTTATTTCTTCTTTGGATGACATTGTTTCAACTCATTAATATGCAATGTGATATACGGTTGAACATCAGCTATGTTATTCAAGATGTATGATTCTAACTTCTTCATCTGTTCAGATGACAATGATTTGAATTTCAAGCCACGAATCCCCTTTACCTCATTATTAACTCGTTCATGGCGAGATGGAAGCAAACCTATGTGTTGAGCCGTAGCCAAGTAGCTTATACAAAACTCTGCTACCTCCTCAGAAATATACTTCTCAATAATAGAGGCTTCAGGTCGATATGGATTTTTAACATACCCCTTTAATATTTTCATATACCTTTCAAAAGGATACATCCAACAAAGATATACAGGTCCACAAAGCTTTATTTCTCGAACTAGATGAATCATTAAATGCACCATTATATCAAAAAAAGTTGGAGGAAAATATGTTTCCAATTGACAAAGTATAAAAATTGCATCCTTTTCTAAAATGTTCAAAGCATTCACATCAATCGCCTTGTTACAAATTGAATTGAAAAAATAACACAACTTCATTATAGTCTTTCTGACACGGATGGGCAATATTCCATGCAATTCAACTGGTAGAATTTGTTGCATCATGACGTGACAATCATGTGATTTCATACCTATCAACTTCAATTCATTCAGTGAGACAAAATTTTATACATTTGAAGAATAACCTCGAGGCACTTTAATATCATGAAGACACTGACAAAAACTAATTTTCTCCCTCTTCAATGATATATGACAAGCCGGGGGAAGAAATGTTTGTCTTCCTTTAGCAGTGGGAGATAACTCCAAACGTATTCCCATTGATAGTAAGTCTAATCTTTCATTCAACCCATCTTTTGTCTTTCCTTTAATATCTAAAAATGTTCCAATCAAACAATCACAGATATTCTTCTCCACGTGCATGACATCAATATTATGTTTACCTTCATGATACCTCCAATATGGCAGCTCAAAAAATATTTACCTTTTCTTCCAAATATGTCTATCATTACCAGATTTCTGTGTCTTTCCTAATGTCACATCAAGGTTTTTCACCCTCTCAAAATACAGATCAGGGGATAAAGGTTTTGGAGAAGTATCAAATTCTTGTGAGCCATTGAATTCCTTTTTTTAGTCTTCTATAAGGGTGATCCATAGGAAAAAACTTTCAATGACCCATGTACACTGTTTTCCTCCCATGATGCAATTGAAAATATGACGTCTGTTATTCGCAAATTGGACATGATTTATTCCCTTTAACACTGTATCCAGAAAAATTTCCATACACTAGGAAGTCATTTATAGTGAACAGAAGCACTGCATGAAGTTGAAAATATTCCATTTTATAAGAATCATACACCCTAATACCATCAACCCATAATAGTTTCAAATCATCAATCAACGGTGACAAGTAAATATCAATATCATTGTCGGGTTGCTTTGGACTAGAGATCATTATACTCAACGTGACATATTTGCGCTTCATACAAACTTTAGGAGAGAGGTTGTAAATTACCAATAAAACAAGCCATTAACTATGCGTGTTACTGAGGGTTCGGTATGGATTCATTCCATATGTGCACAACCCTAGTCTGAGATTTCTAATTTCATTTCCAAATGTAGAATACTGCACATCAATTTTCTTCCATTGTAGACAATCAGCTGGATGACGTAGTTTTCCATCACATACCCGCTCATCAGCATGCCATCTTAACCTTTTTTCATCACGTGAATTAGAAAATAAACGTTTGAAATAATGAATTATAGGAAGATACCAAAATAACTTTGAAGGGATCTTTGTAATCTCTACATCAGCCTGTGATTTTTCTTTCACCTTATACCGTGATGTCCCACATTTAGGAAACTTTGACAGAAATTCATATTCCTTCCTATATATAATGCAGTCATTCAGATAGATATGTATTTTCTTGTATCCCAATCTCATCGGGCATAATATTTCCTTGGCCTTATAATATGAATCTGGAAGATCGTTATCTTTTGGAAGAATGTCTTTCATCAATTGTAGCAGCTCTGTAAAACTTCTGTCACTCCATCCATGTTTTACCTTCAGGTTAATCAATCTTAGCACTGCTGAAAAAATTGTAAAATCTGTACAACCAGGATATAATGGTTTTTCAGCATCACCATATAGATGCGCAACTGTCGGTTCATATCTGAATTTGTTCTGTTACAATATCGCGAATCATTTCTTCTATTTCATCGGAGTTACCATCTTGCGAATCATCATCATCAGTGACATTCCGTCCAGTTTCACCATGCCAAATCCAAGGGCTATAACTCGGATTAAAACCATGACAAATCATACGATCTTTTATCTCTCTACTTTTAAACTTCTTCATATTCAAACATTTCAGGCATGGACAGAAAAAAATGTCACTACTTGGAACATTTCGTTTAGAAAATTCCAAAAAGGCATCAATACCTTCCTCATATTCATTGCTCATTCGATGTGCCGTAATCCAACTTCGACTCATTATTACCTATAACAAATATCAAAAATATATATATTTTTCAGATAAGACAAATATATGTTTATATGAAAAAAATCATAATTTGAATGTAAAACAATTTTGAAATATAAAACAAATCTATGCGTATTTAAAAAAATATGCTTGAATATTATTTTAAAAACAAAATATAGTTAGATATAATCGTTTTAAATTCCATTGAATCAAAGAAAACCATGAGGCCTACAATGGTTGATAGAAAATTGGAGAAAATGGAGTAAACCTGAGAATCAAATCAAATTTAAAATAAAAATTCAGATGGAGAAAATCACAATGTAAAGCCAATCATCACGGCACAATCATCATGTCATAATCTCAGAAACCACGATGTAGTAGTCAATCCCAACTGACACTTATCCTCCACCCCCTTGGACACCCCCTGGACACCACCACCCCCTTGTACAGCCCCCACCCCCTGGACACAACCCCCACCCCCTTGGACACCCCATTGACACCACCACACCCTTGGACAGCCCCCCCCCCCCCACCCCTCATGGACACCCCCACCCCCTAGACAGCCCCCACCCCTCTAGACAGCACACCCACCCCTCCTGGACACCACCCCCACCCCTTACCCCCTTGGACACCCCTGGACCGCACCCCACCCCTCTAGACAACACCCCCACCCCTCCTGGACACCACCCCTACCCCCTTGGACCCCCCCCCCCCCCCCCGGACACCCCCCCAGACACCCTCTCAACAGCCCCCACCCCCTGGACAGCCCCCACCCCTCTAGACAGCACCCCCGACCCCTCCTGGACAACACCCCCACCCCCTACCCCCTTGGACACCCCCTGGACACCCCCAACCCTCTGGATAGCCCCCACCCCTGGACATCCCCCACCCCTCTAGACAGCACCCACCACCCCCACCCCTACCCCCTTGGACACCCCCTGGACACCCCCAACCCTCTAAAACAACCCCCACCTCTCGGACAACCCCCAAAACCCTCTGGACATGCCCCCACCCCCTTGGACATCCCCCCACACCCACCCACCACCTTGGACACCCCCCTGTACACCCCCCAACCCTCTGGATAGCCCCCCACCCCCGGAAAACCCCCCCAAACCCTCTAGACAGCCCCCACCCCCTTGGACACCCCCCCACCCACCCCCTTGGACACCCCTTGGACACCCCCAACCCTCTGGACATCCCCACCCTCTGGACAACCCCCACCCCTCTAGACAGCACCCCCACCCCTCCTGGACACCACCCCCACCCCTACCCCATTGGACACCCCCCTTGGACACCCCCAACCCTCTGGACAACCCCCCACCCCTCGAACAACCCCCAAAACCCTCTAGATAGGCCCCACCCCCTTGGACAACCCCCACACCCACCCACCCCCTTGGACACCCCCCTGGACACCCCCAACCCTCTGGACACCCCCCCCCCCCCACCACGCCCTCAGACAACCCCCAAACCCTCTGGACAGGCCCCCACCCCCTTGGATAGCCCCCCCACCCACCCCCTTGGACACCCCCTAGACACCCCCAACCCTCTGGACAGCCCCCCATCCCCTGGACAGCCCCCACCCCTCTAGACATTTCCCCCACCCCTCCTAGACACCACCCCACCCTACCCCCTTGGACACCCCCCTGGACAGCCCCCACCCCTCTAGACAGCACCCCCACCCCTCCTGGACACCACCCCACCCCCTACCCCCTTGGACACCCCCTGGACAGCCCCCACCCCTCTAGACAGCACCCCCACCCCTCCTGGACACCACCCCCACCCCCTACCCCCTTGGACACCCCCTGGACACCCTCCAACCCTATGGAGATCCCCCCACCCCTGGACAGCCCCCACCCCTCTAGACAGCACACCCCACCCCTCCTGGACACCACCCCCACCCCCTACCCCCTTGGACACCCCCCTGGACCCCCAACCCTCTGGACAACCACCCACCCCCCAGACAACCCCCCAAACCCTCTGGACAGGCCCCCACCCCCCTTGGACAGCCCCCCACCCACCCCCTTGGACAACCCACCCACCCCCTTGGACCCCCCCCCCCCCACACCCCTGGACTGCCCCCCCCCCCACCTCCATGGACACCCTGGACAGCCCCCCCACCTCCATGGACACCCTGGACAGTCCCCAACCCCCTGGACAACCACCAACCCTCTTGACAACCCCCCCCCCCCCAAAACCATGGGATTTTAACCTCAAGCTACTAGTTTGGGCATATCTTGAGATTTTAACCTCAAGCTACTAGTTTTGGTATCATGCCATTATTCAAAATGAGAACCATGAATTGTATATCCTACTAGTCTAAAATGATCTATTGTGCAATGAATCGGTTTTTAATAGCATATGAAGACTTATAATAGTCCACGAAAATAAGCGATGTAAATAGATTATGGAACAACAAAAAGTGATACCCAAAATAGAAACAACCAAGGATCCAAAACAAACATCCCACCATGAAAAACCATATATATACTTATAAAATAAATCACATTGGTACACGGAATGGGTGTATCACAGTGGTTTACATATAAATTGCAGTAATATAGGTGAATGAGATCATTAGTTGTCATTGACAACAAAAATTACCATCAATGTCGGGCATTCGCGAAACAAAAACAAACGAAATAGAAGTAGGTGAGGCTGACGTAAATATTGCGAGTTGATCTAATAGATATGGGGATAATAAATAAGATGATGATGAAAAAACGAGGTAAGAGGGTTCAAAATCTAAGAATCTTACCTAGTTTTAACAAAAAATCACAAAACGTAAATATAGACTATCCGAAAAAAAAATGAACGAAATAAAGTCGTGGGAGGCTTACCTGAGTGTTGCGAGTTGAGATGATAGATCCGAGGAGAGTAAAGATGATAAACGATGATGGAAAAACGAGTTTAACGCAACGAGATCGACGAGTCGATTAGGGTTTACCGCATGAGAGAGACGAGTCGCCGGACTGTCGATCGAAAAATCATAAATGACAATCCACGGGGCGTGTTAATTTTTTAAATGTTTTATAACGTCGGTTATTTAATAACCGATGTTATAAACTGTTTTTATTACATTTATAATGTCGGTTATTATAATAACTGACGTTATAAATGTATCAAATACGACTTTTTTTACGTCGGTTATTTTATAACCAACGTAAAAAAATCAGCGTGTTGGTTTTTTACATCGGTTATAGAATAAGCGACGTAAAAAATACATCAGAAATCACAGTTTTTTACGTCAGTTATTTTATAACCGACGTAAAAAATTTTGCGGGTTGTTTTGTTATGTTGGTTATCAAATAACCGACGTCAAAAAGGCCTCAAAAGCCGCTTTTTTTACGTCGGTTATTTTATAACCGATGTAAAAAATTCGTAGATACCTCATTTTTTACGTCGGTTAATTTATAACCGACATAAAAAACGAACGCAGGCGATTTTTAACGTCGGTTATTAAAATAACCGGCGTTAACAATTTACTCACCACTTTTTTTTACGTGGGTTATAAAATAAACGACGTAAAAAACCACGTTTCACAGATTATCATGTCGATTATATATAACCGACGTAAAAAATGGGGACGTAAATAACATTTTCTGCACTAGTGATGATCACATGAATTATTGAATTAACAAGCATTCCAGATAGAACTAAAATAAATTGTCTTATGCATAAATATTATCTAAGACATGGTTAATCACTTAATTAAATCCATTTAATATTAATAAGAATCTAATAAAGATAATAATTGACAATTTACACATAAAATATAAATGTTCTCAATTATAAATATTAAGTTGGTATTGACTTCCACTACTTCAGTTAAAATTAAACCATAGTTCAAAGTGCTTGACCAACCAAAGTTGAGGTGCTTTCAATTACCAGGGAATTCTATCACGATGTTTTGGGTCGAATCAACTTAGTTCATATCAAGGGTTGACAGCGAAAGTAGGACATGATGTAATTGAGAGGTAACAGATGAGGAAATTCAATTTGAGGATTTCATGATTGGAGAGTCCACTAAATAGATCAAAGAAATGTGAGTTAATGCCATTGGAATTTGAAATGCCTATGTAAAACCCTTAAAATTTCTTAACCAACCAATGTTGGGGTAATGAGAAAGGGAATATGGATCCTTTCCATTACAACAACCAAGCAATAGGATATTCTGAATCCAATGGTGATGGCTATTGTTTTGATAAAATAGTAGAAGATTAATAAATATAATAATTATTTATTTGTGTAAATTTTATCAGATAATGTACTAAATATCTACTCATCTTATTTTTAGAAACAACAATAAAATGATTTCAAAAATATCACTGTGATCCATAGTTGAGTAGGATAATATCCTCATCGGCACAAATTTTCTAGAGTGGCAAAGGAACTTGTGTGTTATTCAATGCCATGAAAGGAAACTATAAGTGTTGGAAGAACCACTTATTGATGCACTAGGTAATGAGGCCAGTGATGAAGAGTTGTCTTTCTATGAGATACATTTGAATGATGCTACAAATGTTAAATATTTCATACTTTTACCAATGACCAATGATATTTTGAAGAAACATGAGAACATAGATGCGTATAGAAAGGTATCTAACATTTAGGATCTCTATCAAGAGAAGGTGGGAAAACAGAGATATGAGATCTCCAATGCCCTTTTTACAACTATTCTTCGAGAGTCAGTGCAGCTAGTTCTCATATAGTCAAGTTGATTGGGTATATTGAATGCTTTGACATCTTAAGGATTGTTGGGTCCTGAAAATTGATCATATTAGAAGAAGTGAATTCCATTAATTTGGAAAAGGTAGAAAGAAAACCAGAAGAATAATTTGAAGAAAATGCTGAAAATGGGTGATATGCAACAAATGAGTTGATTCTGCGAAGTGAAAATGCTTCGTGGGCCGCCAATCTATATGGAGTTCAGCCGCTTCGCGAAGCACCACGCAAATGAAATAGTTCGCGGGATGAAACAGACTACTGATGTCTGTGAATGAAACGAAATCGTTTGTGGGGTAGGTCGGTGATTTCAACCCCCATGAACAAAATCAGCCTGCAAACAAAATAGTTCATGGGATGAGACGGACCGGTGACGCCTACGAACGAAACCAAATTGTTTGTGGGGAAGGATGGTAATTTTCTCCCCTAGAAACAAAATAGTTCATAGGACTAGACGGACTGCCAGTTCCCATGAATGAAACCAAATCGTTTTCAGGGCCAGACGATGATTTTTTCCCTACGAACGACTGCCCCTGGGAATGAGATCGTTCACGAGATGGGGTAGGTCAGTGATTTGTGAACAACATCTCCTTGCAAACAAAATAGTTCATGGGATGAGACGGATCGTTGACACCCTTGAACGAAACCAAATTGTTTATGGGGGAAGGATGGTGATTTTCTTTCCTAAAATCAAAATAGTTCATTGGACAAGATGGACCGCCAGTGCTCATGAACAAAACCAAATCGTTTACAGGGCCAGATGATGATTTTCCCTATGAACGATTACCCCTGTGGATGAAATCGTTCACGAGTTGGGGCGTCTCCTTGGGCTCCCACAAAAGAAGTCCAACGACCCACCACGAAAGACTGACCATGCCAGTATTTGATCCCTTCATTTTTCTATAAAAAGACCCCAAGAAGACCAGCAATAGAGATATAGAGATGGAGAAAAGGAGGGATGAAGGAGACGAGTGAGGGGGAAACTTAAAAAGTGGAGCCTCCAAGACGAATTGAGGGAGATCCGTCGATCAATAGTAGGTAAACCCACCACATAACGTTAAGGTGGAAATAAAAATCTTTCATATGACTGATAACATAAATACCTTAAATTAATACCCTTCAGTGAGGCACAAACAGATGCCCCCTATGCGGTCGAGCATCCTGCATAGAAAAATGCTATGAGGGTGGAACCCTGCCCTGCATATAAAAATGCGACGCAGGAAAAGCACCGCCCCACGTAGAAAAATACTATATGGAAGGAATTTAACCCAATGTAGAAAAATACTACGCAGGTGAAACCTATCCCCACATAGAAAAACCCTATGTGGGCGGAACCTAGCCCCGCATAGCAACATGCTACCCGGTTAGAACTTATATCCACTTAGCACCATGCTACGAAGATGGTACCCTCACCCATGTAGCAACATGCTACGCAGAGGGAATCCCATCCCACATAAGAACATGCTATGCATAATGGGTCCTGCTAGGGTGTTCTGCACTCTAACTCCAATCACTACCTTCTCTCATATCATCAGGCCCCATGATGACCCCTCCACGAACCAATCTAATGACATCAAGCCAAAGCCTTTTCCAAATCCACCTGAAATGTATGATCAAATCATCCTGCACATCAGCGTGTCCTCTTGAGTCTGCATACCCACAGTAAGCGAAGTCATGTGTGTAACCATCTCAATGAGGTGGACCCTCGGAATGACTTCAAGTCTATATTTCCATGGAAACGAGGGTTTCGAACTCATAGGTGATCATGTGAACCTCCCCGTTCTAGGGACTGAGGGGAACAAATGGCCTTTCCCTTTGATGAGGTCCAGTGCTAGCCACTCCTCTCTTCCTCAGAGACCAACCAACCTCCTGGACTAATCCACCAGACTTTCTTATGAAAGATAACACTCTTGATCCTCTTTTCCATCCCCAAACGTAGCTGGATGGATCAACATATGTGACTATCCTGGCTACCAAAATAAAAGAGGATACAAAAACAGTCAAAGACCTCCCTCCCTCCCTTTAGGCTCCAACATTCATCCACCAGCAGACAAAAGTGGATTGTTTGATCTTTAGATTTATTGCCTCCTTTTATTTCTCACACCGAGCATGAATCACGTGGACTTGGAGGTTAACAACGATCATGACATCCACACAATACCAAACCATAAATGTGACTCCTATATGGTATAATCCCCAATCATGCTCAATGGGAATACTATATGGTATAATCCCCAATACTGTTAAATGGGCATCCTCTAAGTGTAAGCGCCAACCACATCCACTTAATCGGGTCTCTTATACAGTATAAGCCCTGAACTCTTGCCTCCACTTTAAAGGGCCATATTCTCGATAAATAAGAAAATGCACGGGCATCCCCTCACTATAAGACCCAATCATGTCCCCTCAGGTGAGCCTCTTCCACAAGTGTAATCCCCAAAATTTCAGAACTACATGGACTTTGATTCCCAACTAACTGAGATACGTAGGAAACCTACCTAAGGTCCAAACCCAATAACCAAATTCACCCAAATGTTCTCTAGGCCACATTCATGGTAGGTTCATATCTACCCTTGAGAACACATCTCTTCTAGGTTCCATGGGCCACCTCGATATTAGTCCCACACCATCCTTGACCGGACACCTTTTTCCTGAACATCCTTACCGCATAATGTTAAATTGCGTGGTTCAGTCCTCATCACACAACCTTAAAAAGTGATGTGTCCCATTAAGTGTCACCAAACTACATGGGTTATAATTATTCTCACGATGATGAGTAGGAATACCATATTATGGGTTCAATACCGATATCAAAACAACTTCCATCCCCCCTAGATGACAATAAACTCCAGAGCGCCTCACTTCGTGGCTCAAAACCAACATCATCCTAATGAGAAACCAAATATTCTCTAATCCATCCCTAAATGGGATCCATTGATGGAGAACCTCATATACATACAAATGATTTTGGATCCATGCATGTTCATAATTTATCGTTATCTTAGGGTAATCCATCCATAAAAGGGCTCCATTGATCTTCAGAGTATGATCGATTCCAAAATCCAGCATACTAGTAAGTGTAGGCTTAGAACCCACAGAAGGTGGAAGCCCAATATGGCATCGTGTGTCCTCCCAAGTGAACATCAACTAGAGATACTAAGTTATCATTTTGTGTCTGTCCTATTGTGCACTATTGATGGTCATAGGACACCTCATTTCAACATAGTTGAACTAACGTTCAAATTTTCAAGGTGCATACCCGTCACATATAAGTTCTCCATCAATCCTGAAAACTAAGACACCTTCTCTCAAAGAAATAATATACCCATGTCTGGCATGATTCCCAGAGGCATAATTTACAAAAGTACCAGTAGGAGGGGCCTACAGAGCAAAGGTTAAATAGTGATGATAATTGAGTTGATCCACCATTTACTTTTCACTCTAGTCTGATGGGTTTCCCTACTTATGATTTTAAGATATGGTTGGAAATTATCCCTCAAGATCTGTTGATGGTTGATGTATCTGTATCCTCCCATATGGTCTCTTACCTAGCCCTAGATAACTTGGAAGGGGACCACCGACCGACATGGTAGCTCTCTCACTGATCCGTCCCAACAAAAGAGAAATTTTCTCCAACACTGGGATGAATAAGGTTAGTACTCCTTTCGATGACCAATTGAGACTCCAATATATAGGTTGTGGTTCTGACCCCAGTACCAAAGTCATGTGCCGACAGTAACTAGCCTCTGAGAAACATGACTAGAAAGACTATCAATCGAAACAACCAGTCGACGCCAGGGATGATTGTCCATCCCCACTCATTAAATTTACCTTCCTCAGGCGTGGGAAAATAGGCACCGATACGTCTTTAGGTCTAGAGAGTTGAGAAAGTCCTTGGCATCCTCGCAAAAGGATCCTATCCACTTAATGTAGAAAATTCATTGATCTAATCACAAAATGGGATGTCCTGCTTTGGACGAGGGTCACCCTTAAAAATATACTTTATCTTGTCAATATGTTTCTTAGAAAGAGGGGGATTCCTCTCCATGTCATCCCAAGATGAAGCTGGTGGAAGAAACTTGTCATACATTTCACTCTATATGGGAACTCCTAAAATCAACTAGATGTCCTAGCGACTGATCTCGACCTCCCCATACACCAAGTGGAAAGTGTTGGTGTCCAGGCTCCACCTACTAAGTAGCTAAGGTATAATCTTTTGATTTTAGTGAGAGTAGGTCTATGATACCCAGACCTCCTCATATATACCCACATCACTCAGTCTTAAATTCCTCACATGTCTGGTAGACCAAAAACAACCACCCCTAGTCCATGATGAATGATCCCTCGGGCGAAGGTCTCATTTTTATGACCACCCTATTTGTTTATTGTTGTGGACTTCCATTCGATGTTGTGATAGAAATGTATTTTATTATCTAGTTCCCATAGAGTTTCCTTTAGCAACCATGTGTTGTTTAAAAGAGACCCAGAACCCTGGGTTTCTCGAATTAATGCCCCCTTGATGAGATGTTGGCTCAGGGAATATTGTTATTTTCCATTATTCAGGTCGTAGTTTAATTTGTTGTGTGTGGTTTCAGAATCAAATAATCACACAAAAAATCAACCCGCAGTCTATATTTCTGAAAAAAATATATTCCCCAAGTCAACATCTCTGTGAGGGGGAATTCATCCAAGAAACCAACAATGTCGGGTCTCTTTTCAACTACACTCCTCAGTTTCTTAAGGAAAGTGTGTGGGCACCAAATGATAAAATCCATTACTATTACAACATCTCATGAAAGGCCAAGACAAGAAAGCAGCTAGGGTTGTCATTGAAATGGGACCTTTGACTCGAGGGATCATTTAGTTTGGACTAGGGTGAACTTCTTGGGTTTGCCAGACTTGTGAGGAATTTAAGACTAAGCTGAAGGATGTGGGTATATAGGAGGTGGTCTGGGTATTACAGAACTACTCTCACCAAAACCAAAATATTATCCTGTAGCTACTTAGTAAGTGGATTCCAAACACCACAAATTTCCACTTGGTACATGGGTAGGTCGAGATTAGTCTTTGGGTCTTCCAGTTGGTTTCAGGGGCACCCATAATGGGTGTTATGTATAACGAGCTTCTGCCACCCCATTCGGCTTGGGATGATGCGAAGTGGACTTCTTATATTTACAAGAAACTTATGGACAAGACGAAGGATATTTTGATGGGTGAACCTCATCCAAAGTAGGACATCCTATTTAATGATTGGATCAATGCATTTGCTACATTAAGCATCCATGAGTTTTGTGGGCAGAGGTTGAGGACTTTCCTAACTCTCAAGACCCAAAGGCGTATGGGTGCCTATTGGCCATGCTTTGGGAGGGTCGGTTTAACGAGTGAGGATGGACAATCATACCTGATGTCGATCGAATGTTTCGACCAACAACCTTTTTTCCATGTTTCTCAGTGGCCAGTTACTATCGGTACATGATTCTGAGAGTGGGGCCATAGTCACGATATTTTTAAAGATGGATCAATTGACCACCGACAAGTGTATTAACTTTTTCATCTGAGAGATGGAGAATATTTATCATTTATTGGGATGAATCAGTTGGGGAGGCCACCATACCAGTTTTTGGGTACCTTCCATGTTATTTGGGGTTGGGTAGGAGTCCATATGAGGGGCTAAAAATACATCAACCCTCAACAGATGCCGGGGAAAATTTTCAACCATATATTCAAAGAATAAGTGGGGTAAAATCCATCAGACTAGAGTGAAAAGGAAATTATGGATTGACTCAATTATCATGATCATTTAACCTATACTCTATATGCCCCAACCGTTGGTACTTTAGTAAATGATTCCTTTAGGGATCATGTCAGAGGAGGGTATCTTATTTATTTGAGAGAAGGAATATTAGTTCCAAGATTGATGGGGAACTTATATATGAGGGATACGCACCTTACACATTTTAAAGTTAGTTCAACTATGTTCTAATGAGGTGTCCTATGACCATCGATACTGCACGCTAGGAGAAACACTTAATGATAGCTCGACAGCTCTGGTTGATGTTCACTCGAGAGGTCACACGATGCCAGATTGGGGTTCTTCGTGGGGTTCAGGTCTGTGCTTACCAGATATTATTCTAAAGTATGGAATCGATCATACCCTAAAGATCTACCATCAAACCCATTTCCCATTTTCAAAGGTCCCCCGAAGCCCAAGACCGATGGGAATCAAACCAAAGCTTCCAGACATTGGAGGCCTGGGAAGCAGCTAAGAAAAACTCTTGTTTATGAACCTCCAAAGAAGATGTTGAGATCCAAGGGTTCAACTCCCCAGGCTTCTGTCACTACTTATCAATGTCAAGAATCCATATCTCCTGATGATGCTTTTTTGACAACCTTGAGACAATGAGATTCATTGAGGAGTTCCCATTCGGGTGGTGCTCTATGGAACATTCTGCAGGAGAATGAGGTTTCATGGACTGGATATGGCAATGTTTCAGTGACTAACACTATCTCTTATTCCAATGACCCTGAGTTAGTGGAAACCTATCTTTGAAATCTCGATTCCTCTATTCATTCACTATAGAACCATCATAGATATACCAAGCGAGCTCTCTCAATGGTGAGACCTGAGGCCAACGAAAGTAAAGAGAAAAACTAGTTCACTTATAAAGGGGGTGATGAAGCCAACCCCTATGCCATGACAAGTGGTGGGGAAATTCCTTGTTACTATCCAGGATCACGCAAGCTCCTAACCCCAGAGGGTTTTAGGGTGACTGAGATACCTAGAATGAAATTATCATTATCAGAACCCACCTCACCTTCTAGGGTGGATCTTCTCGCATTAACCATTCCCATCAATGAAGCCTTACCAAAGGCTTGGAAATCATGGGATACTCCGAGAGAAGGCATATCTATTGAAGATATATAGGAAACACTCCAGGAATATCCCCTTGAGCTTGTGGGATTTGGATTGATCACTTCTCCTGCGTGGATCTCTGCTTGGGATGATCCTCGTGAAGTGGATATATATGTCGAAGAAATGGGAACCTGAATCCACTCATACAAGGACATATTTTATTGGTCCGACTAAGTAGGGGATATGGAGGTGATCATGATGTGGTAGGACAACACTGACGAAGAGGTAATACAGTTGTTTATACCAACTCTTCTTTTCTTACTATTGCGACCCTAAAATCTTACTCCTGGTACTTGTAGGAGCCTGTGGAGATTCGGAAACCTGTTGCTTTGCTGGAGTACACCCCAAGGGGTACCGCTGCTAGGGAGAATATACCTTCAGATGTGGGAGTCACCAGAGAGGTCTCCCCTGGGGTAATGGTACATATGGAGGCAGTTCTTGCGAATCTTTCCGGAGCATTTCTCAAAGCCCCTTCACAAACATGTTGATGAAACTAACCAAATTACGTCACCTGTTTTCATTTATTGGGTATGGGTTGTTTTATTATCATGCCTAATAGGAACTGAGATGAGGTGCCCCTGCATGGAGGGCTGGTTTCAATCTACTAGGGGAAGTGTTTTACATTCTTTGAGGGCTAGAAGATGTAGTAGGAGCCGATTATCAAGTGGTTATCCAACCATTAATCAGTTAAGTGGTTCCAACTGTTGTCAAGTGGGTAGCCAGTTGTTAAGAAGTTAGGTTGTTCTACTTGTTAAATGGTATCTACCCAGAAGGTTCCAGCTATTACAAGGATAGGGAATCTTTCCTATAAAAGTGGTTTGGGGAGGAAAGTATGGGGGTCAAATTTGTTTGGCATTTGCTTCCCGCAGAAGCTATCATGGTGGGTTAGGCCATGACCTCTAGGTGCGGAACCTCTGAATGAGTCTTTTTATCCCTTCTTCTATTTCTTCTTCTTCACCCATATTTTTCTTCTAATACTTGTTATTGAAATTCTAGTACGTTGTCTTGGATGAATATAATAGAATTTATTTATTGTTTCTCTCTCTCTCTCTCACCTTTATACATATCAATTGGTACTTTCATTGAGAAATAATTTGGAGAGAGTTTCTTTAGAGAAAAAGCTTGATGAAATAGATTCTTGATTAGTTGGATCTACACTGACAGTTTTGAAGTTGAGGTAGTAGAATTTTTAAACCTATTTAAGATAATTATAGTTCATGCAGTGTCCAGCTTGATTCACAGTGGTTGTTCATGCAGTAGTGGAATATGACCAGCAGCAGAAGAGTATGACAGACAACAATCTAAGAAGGAATTACAACAGAACTTGAGGAGTCAATTGATAAACTGGATAAGATCATGGAGGAGTGGAATTGTACTCCCAATCCAGTCATGATGCCACTTTTTACCAAAGAAGATCTCGAGTTTGGATAACCAAAGTTGAGTACTATTTTACATACCGCTAAACACGGTAAGACTTAAATATTTGGGCGGCATGACTGAGTATGTCAAGTACTTTTGGAGTTTAGTTTATCGTTGGAAGTGTCAACACCTGAGATCTCATGTCCATAATAAAAGGAGGAGATACTCCAAAAATATAGAAGTGCGGTAAGGACCATGGTAGTCAAAATAGTGAGTCTACGGTACGAGTCTACCCTGTGAGTCGAGCGAGTTTACACCGAGTCTATATTTTTACACACGAGTTTACCATGAGTCTATGAGTTTGCTACCGATCATGAACAGTAAACTCACCGAGTATGACTACCTTGGTAAGGACTGATACTCTAGCTATGAAAAATTTCATAAAACAATAAGTGAACCACATGAAAAATGAAACTAAGGAAAGAGACCAAAGTTGAGATGAATTTACTAGCCATCATTATACAACTGGAATTTTGAGTCATAGACAACAGGCATCCAGTGTGAATCACTAGAATGACTTTTCTAAAATGTAGTAGGAGTACACGAAGACCTCAAATTCCATGTTAGAACACCAGGTGAGTCCTGAACAGATGTATTCTGAGTACGAAGCTCTCACAATAAACCTAAAAACCTTCCAGAATGATCAAGAAAGAATTAGTCAGGAGTAGAAAAGATACCTTCTAGAGTGATAAAAAAATGGAAGAAAATGAATGAGATGAAAATTAGGGATCAAGAAGACTTCTCTATTCAATACAGCATGACTTTAACTTATGTTTTAGAGTCGCAATTTGTAGTAGATGGTAGTATAGGTATTACTAACCTTTGGGAGGACTTATAGTTTGTTTCCAGGCACTACCATTATAAATTGTCTTGGGCTGAATTTAATATTAAAAATCTTAATAGCCCTGTAGCTATGACTGATCCCCTGAAATTTCTACAACAATAAAATTCTGTATAGAGTTTTCAGTTGGGAGAAATTTCTCATGGAAAAAAAGAACATCCAAAGGGCATGAGATTTTTAGAGATGCATGGTTGCCAAAGATTTCGTTAGGGCCACCACCATGGGCCTATTTCTAGTGGAGTCAACAACATGACTTTCAATTGGAAAAGATTACTAAATGAAATTCTTTGTTACTTTGTTTCTCTTGGGAATCATCTGTAGCTACTAATTTGGACAAGATAACTTTGATAATTTCCATCAGAGGTGTGAGGGATAAAATGAAGGTAAGGGAGCCTCCACATCAGAATATGTATTGTCGTATTATTAATAATATTTCTAAGGGAGGAACTGAGGCTCCTGTAATGACAGATTTGAAACTGGAAACATTAAAAGTTAGAGTTATGTCAAGCCCCATTGTAATGATCATTGAAATGTAGAGTTTGTTCAATGAAGGACACTATTGTAGATCATCATGTCTTTTTCTCAGTGATATTAGAGGGAATTGCACTGCTGTGATTATTCTTGACGGAAATGCTGTAGAAGAGGTGATGACTGAAGGTTCCGGGCAAAGCAGAATCTCATGGGTGGATGTGCCCACTTGGATTTTTGCCATTAGTAATGATCAATCCGGGATCAATACGACAATAAACGCCAGTCTCCACGGATCAATTCACAGAAATATACAAATAAGAAAAAAGGTCCCAGAACCACAAAAGTGGATCGTCACAGGTTGATTATAATTAATTTAATTAATTGACAAGAATTACCTTTTGGGTGTTCTTTATTCGTTGATATTCTTGATCATGTTCCGATGCAATTCTTCATTGCGTCACAGAATCCAAGTGTAGACTTCCTCTAGAGGTGATCTATACATGCACCTCGTATCTCTAGACGTCGCCAAAGGAGTCTCTGGGTGCTAGCGTGGAGAAACCTTTGCTTGCATTGTCTGCCTTATATCATCTTGATCCGATGGAAGAGGATCTCTCTCGGTCATGAGAGTGTTCTTGGAGGAAGAGGTTCTTTTGGCCTTTAAAGAATTCAACAAAATTGTTGTGCACAACGATTCTCTTATAGGAAAAGAGTTGGGGTTGTGAGGATATTTATAATTGGGTTTGAGGTTTTAGAGTTATGACAATAAATAAACACATTACACGTTTTATTTATTTCACTGACTATTATTGAAAACTCCCATGCTGAATAATTAATTCATTGACATGCGCCCACGCTGATTATAATAAATATCATTTAATAAAACAATATTATATCCTCAAAATCTCGACTGGAAAACTACATGGCATGTAATCATTAATACACGGCGTGTACTTTTTTTCCCATAAAACTACACGGCGTGTACTTGTTTTCTATAAAACTACACGACTGTACTTTTTTTTTCATTTCCTTTCCAAAATGAAAACTACACGGCATGTAATCATTAATACACGGTGTGTACTTGTTTTCCATGAAAAACTACATGGCATGTAATCATTAATACATGGCATGTATATCTTGTTTTTCATTTCCTTCTTCCTCCATCATTAAAACGATTTAGGCTTACTTAAATAATTATTAAACCACATAAAGGAATAATATTTATTCTACTTGAGATACTTGGATACACTTAGTGTGTGACCCTCTAGGTCTCTTTCTCGTTGGCATTCTGTGGGCTTGCCTAAATTCAAAGATTACTGTCTAGCAATGGGTCAAGGCACCTAAGAGAAAGAAGTTGACACCGCATTGACGTGTCACCTCATACAGACGCTTACTGTGTAATTTAATCCCTTTGTCTCAATATCTCATCAAGTAGGTTTCATGGCAGTTTCATAAATCTATATGCTTGATCTGTCATTATTTGACTTCCAAAAATAAACTCGTCGTGTCACCATGGCCATGGAATTTGTTCGATAGTTCTATTTCAATCAAAGGGGACGAGATATCTAATTCCATAAATATGGAAGGGAAAAATCCTTCCTCGACTTATCCATTAACAAAATGTCATTCGTGACGCACCCAACATACCCTACTTCCCTCCAACTGTCTACGTGACAGTTTTCATCAGCAAATCTATGTGCGCGAGTCATGACATGAGTTAATGATAATATTCCAGTCTAAGGACCATTACACACGATCGTAGATAGCAATATACGATGACCCCAAGACATGAATAATTACTACTGGTGGGTCTGTTCTCATAATCTCCCATCTTGGAGATTACCAAGTGCGAACTCCATGAGAGAGAGTCTCGTCTTCTTACGAGTACTCGCACATGATGGTCTGTATACTATGTGTCCTATCATAGTATGTTATCCAACCGTAGAACTTTATTTAAGAATATTTTTATGGCATCTCAAGGTTCTCATCATAGTGGGGATCTTCCATGACCTTATTAATGCAACAAATATTCCAGGACATTATTATATTATAGTCATGCAGAACAATGAAGAATATATAATAAGTGTACATTCATGTAATCAAAGTACAAAAAGTTGGTTTTCAGGACACCAACTCTAAGAAACTCCCACTTGAACTAGAGACAAATACCTATTACTTTTAGTCCGCTAGACCTCACATGATGATCATGTTTCTGCTGAGTCAAGGATTTAGTCAAGGGGTCCGCCACGTTGTCTTCCGTGTAAATACTACTCACTGCAACTTCACCTCT
Source organism: Viscum album (assembly GCA_963277665.1). Classification (NCBI taxonomy): domain Eukaryota; kingdom Viridiplantae; phylum Streptophyta; class Magnoliopsida; order Santalales; family Viscaceae; genus Viscum; species Viscum album. The sequence continues at coordinate 1,776,945,271 of OY728143.1, read as the reverse complement.
CTGAGAAAAATCCCACAAAAGATGATACTTCTGAAGTATGTTCTTTGTCCACTGATGTGACCTTGGCTCTTTTTCAAGTTCCACCGCTGCAATATTATCACAATAGAGTGTGATAGGATATTTATTGCTAGGTACTACATCCAGCTCTTGGACTAAGCTTCACATCCATACTGCTTCTTTAGCTGCCTTAGAAGCTGCGATATACTCGGACTCTACTGTAGAATCTGCAACCACACCTTGCTTTGAGCTCTTCCAGCTCACTGCACCTCCATTCAAACTAAAGATGTATCCAGTCTGCAACTTCATGTCATCTTGATCAGTATGGAAACTAGCATCTACATGTATTCTGATGACTAGTTCCTCATCTCCTCTATAAACTAGGAACATATCCTTAGTACGCCTTAGATACTTAAGGATAGTCTTGACTTCCATCCAATGGCGGTCTCCTGGATTAGCTTGATATTTGCTTACCACACTTAATGCATAAACAACATCTAACCTTGTACATAGCATAACATACATGAATGACCCAACCGTAGATGCGTAAGAGCTCCTTGCCATTTTATCTCATTCCTCATGTGTCTGAGGACACATTTTCTTGGAAAGATGAATGCCATGTGACACTAGAAACAATCCCCTCTTGGATTGTTCCATACTGAATCTCTTCAGTATCTTGTCAATGTATGTACTTTTACTTAGGCCCAAAATTCTCTTGGATCTATCACGATGGATCTTGATCCCAAGAATATATGTTGCCTCACCCAAGTCTTTTATAGAGAATCATTTATCCAACCATGCCTTAATTGACTGTAAGACAGGTACTTCGTTTCCAATTAGTAATATGTCATCAACATATACTATTAGGAAAAAAACTGCACTTACACTAAACCTTTTGTAGACACAAGGATCACATTTGTTCTTAACAAATCCAAATTCCGTTACAGCTTCATCAAAATGAATGTTCCATGACCTTGATGCTTGCTTTAATCCATAAATGGATTTCTGCAACTTGCATACCTTGTTGGCATCCTTTGGAGTCACAAAACCTTCAGGTTGTGTCATGTAGACATCTTCCTAGAGTTTCCCGTTAAGGAATACTATTTTGAAATCAATTTTCTAAATTTCATAGTCATGGTAAGCGACAATGGCCAATAGGATTCTGATGGATTTCAGCATCGCAACGGGTGAAAAGTTTTATCATAGTCAATTCCTTGATGCTATCTAAAACCTTTTGCAACCAGTCGTTCCTTATAGGTGCTGACTTGCCTTTCCGTGTCTAGTTTGTTCTTGAATACCCATTTATTACCAATAGGCTTTACATCAACTGGAGGATCTACCAAAATTCAGACTTGGTTTTGGTACATGGAATCCATTTCAGAATTCATGGCTTCTTGCCACTTGGCAGTGTATGTGCCTTCAACTGCTTCCTTGTAGGTAAGAGGATCATCATTTTCAACGAATAATGAGTCACCATCCTCGGTGAAAAGAAAACCATATCATTCTGGTTCTCTCACCTCTCTCATGATCCTACACAGTTCTTATGTCTCTGGAACAGATTGTTCTTCCATGGGGCTTTATGGAATCTGTTCTTGTACCAACTCTTGTGTATCTTGAGCCTTGACTTCATTGAATTCTATCTCGTTCCCACTATTGCTTTTGGAGATGTGATCCCTCTCAAAGAATATGGTGTGTCTTGCCACTGTAACCTTTTTATCTGAGGGTTTGTATAGGTAATATCCCCTTATTTACTTGGGATATCCTACAAAGATACACTTTGTGCCTCGGGTGCAAGTTTATTACCTGAAGATACCTTAACAAATGCTTCGCTACCCCACACATGTAAATTCTATAACATGGCTTTATCGACTCCATAACTCGTATAGAATACCATTTATCGATTTAGTTGGTACTTGGTTTCGTATGTGTGCTGTTGTTTGTAATGCATATCCCCAAAAGGATAATGGAAGACTCGCATGACTCATCATTGATCTCACCATATCCAACAGGGTGCGGTTCCTCCTTTCACTTACACCATTCCATAGAGGTGTGTAAGGAGGAGTGAGTTGAGATAGAATCCCAAACTCCTGTAAGAAATCAATGAAGTCCTGATTAAGATATTCTACTCTTCTGTCTGAGCAGAGTTTATTAATATTCTTACCAAGATGGTTCTCAACTTCATTCTTGTATTTTTTGAACCGGTCAAAAGAATATAACTTATACCTCATTAAGTAAATACATCCATATCTACTAAAATCATCAGTAAAAGTTATGAAGTACGAGAAACCACCCCTTGCTTCAACTAAAAATGGTCCACACACATCTGTGAGAACTAATTCTAGAATCTCTTTATCCCTTTCACCTTTCCCACTAAATGGGGCTTTGGTCATTTTTCCTTGTAGACACACATGAAATACACCAAGTGGTTTTAGTTTGAAAGAATCTAAATACCCATCTTGATGTAATTTTGTCAAATGTTTCTCATTGACATGACCTAACCAGTTATGCCAAAGTTGGGTGTGGTATAAGTCATGTGAATTAACTTTGTCATCGATTACCATTACTTGGTTTGTGTATTCTAACACATAAAGGTCGTTATATAAATGTGCCATATGAAAACAAATGCAATCTTTATAAAAGTAGCAACATCCACTTACAAACTTGAAGATGAATCCATCAGTATCTAATATGGATACTAAAATAATGTTTTTGGTTATAGAGGGTACATAATAACATCCTTTCAAAACCAAGACCATCCTTGTAGGCAATGTGAGGTGGAAGTCTCTGACAGCTACAGTAGTGAGTCTGGCTCCGTTAGCTACTCGTAGATCCACCTCACCTCGGTCAATATTTATGAATCTACTTGGTTCCTTTATTTGGATACATATGTGAGCACCACAAGCAGTATCTAAAACCCAATTTTTAGAAACATATAGATTTCATTCGATAACAAACGCACCTGAAGCTTCCCCTTGCTTCCTTGGTTGGGTGCAGTTTTTCTTCCAGTGGCCCTTCTTGCCACATGCGAAACAAATAGCCTCCTTTTATCTTGAATCTCATTTGATCTTCCTTTTCTTGGAAGGACTTGAAGAAGCTTTGGGATTAATGCTCTTCGACTTCCCTTTCCTTTTATTCACCGTGAGGATAGAAGGCTTTTCACGCTTCATGTCAGTGTCCACTTGGTGAATAAGGATAAGAAGATCAGACAGATACTTCTCAATGTTGTTCATGTTGATGTTCACAACAAAGTTTGAGAAGCTCTAGGGGAGTGATGCAAGAATGAGATCGGTACCCATTTCTTCGGGGAGTTTAAATCCTATAACCTCAAATCACTCAATATAGCCAATGACCTTGACTACATGGGGCCCAGCTGGGGCACCCTCTCCAAGCTTGCTCTGAAATAGAGCCTTGTAGATCTCAAACCTTTCCTATCTTACTCTCTCCTAGTACAGACCACGGAGGTGCTCGAGCATGATATAGGCATCCATGTCTTTATGAGACTTCATGAGCTAACTAGAAATTTATGATATCATCAAACATTGAACGTCGAGTGCGTCGTTCAAATGTTGATCATAGACCAAGAAATTTTCATCACTCGACCCTTGGGCAGATGAATCAGGAAGTAAGGAATCCAACATGTAAAAAATTCATTCATGGCGTAGGATAACCCGAAGGCGCCTAAACCATTCCTGAAAGTTAATGCCAGTGAGGATATTGTCTTTGTCATGAATTGATCATAGAAAAAAATGTGGTTGACGAGTTTTTCATATTGATTCTACAAATTAAAAGAGAATATTTATCAGTACCTTTTGATTAAATTTTATGAAAAATAATAAATGAATTTATTAATTCTCCCACTATTTTATCAAGTCCCAATGGCCCTCACCATTGAACCCGGAATGTCTTGTTTCTTTGACATTATAGTGGTAAGGATCCATATTCCACTTTGCATAACCCCAACAAGGGTTGGTCAAGCTATTTGAAGGTATTTAGGTAGGCAGGTCTTTGCCAACTATGAGCTTACAGCTCCTTGATCTGTTGAGTGGACTCCCCAATCCTGAAATCCTGACTTGGATTTCCTCAACTCTTTCCTCCAATATTACATCAAGTCTAGTAAGGGATACTCCTCTTTATGTAATGTGGTTAAGTCATCCCAAAACCTTTCATAAGGGATTCCTTTATAAAATTAAGTGTCCCAACAAGGGTTGGTCAAACACATAGTTTTATTGAGTCTTTCCCTTAATCAAGTAACGGAAGGCTTGGTCTGACATAATATGGTATTGAAGGATTTTAATCCTTTATGCATAGTTTCGCATTATCACATGCTTTTTGATATTAAGTGATGCTTTCTTAAGTGATTAACCATGTTTCGATAGTGTTTATGCATAGTCCAGTTTTTTATTCCATCTTTGCATGCTTGTTCATTTTATTAACTATGTGATCGCGACAACACATACATAATAAATAAACCATGCAATCAGATAAAAATAAAATAAGATGGCATGATCATGAGATTTTATTAGTTAGATTATCTAGTGGTTTGATAAGCTAACCCTGACCTAGGGAAAAACACCTTGAACCGATAGTTCGTGTTTTGCAGCTCCCACCTGTCCACCTTTATATCTTATTGGGTTGGTTTCGTCTCAGCTTCGAGTTTTGAACCATCTCCTCTGGCTTGGGAGATCCTCCATTACATGGGGTTTACATTAATGAAACCATGGGCATGTAGGCCCTACATTTTATTGGAAGAAGGATCACATTCCAACAAATTTAAATTAAACAAATTTAAATAAAACCAAACACACATACAAAGGGTCTTTGGTCTAGCTCATGATCATCCATAGCATGCAACGACATTTACACATATTTAGAATTCAAATTCTTACAATCATTCTATTATTTAAGATAAGACGTGCTTGATATTAATTAATTATGATCTTATAATTAATCAATTCTTTATCTTAAATTCCTTTCTGAATTTCCTTGAGATTCTTCTCTTCCATATTCCTTGTACAAGTCTTTTTACTTTTAGAGGAAACCTGGTGAAATTCCATTTCTGGAAAGTAAACGGCATTTAGTTTATATCTACACGGCGTGTATTTCTTTTCACCCTTTATCCAAAGTACACACCGGGGGCTTTGGCATGTTTTCTCCACTTTGGAAATTTTGGAGTACATGGCATGTAGATTAATCTAACACGGCATGTACTTCCTTATTACGCGGTTACCAGCCTGGCAATCCCATGTACACAGAACACGACTTCTACTTGTACACGGTTTCACTTGGTCCAGATCAGACTACACGAAAAGTTGATTCAACATACACTCCATGTATTCCGGTTCCACACGCCGTTCATTTCTGGTCTACATGGTGTAATAAAACTTAGGTATACTCAATTCACATGGCGTGGTTTAGCAGACCAATACCAGTTCATTGAACCTAAGTACACGGCGTGTAGTTTTTAGTACACGCCGTGTATTCCCGTGTTGTATAGACAGAAAGAGAAGCTCCTCCGGATGAGTTGCTCATTTTTTATTTTAATCAAAATTAAAATTAAAAGGTCATTTCTATGATGTGAATCGAGAAATGAAGGAGGAATAAAAGATCTCGTTCATTCATTTTTTATAGAATGATTTATCTTGAATTGAATAAAATATAAATGCATAAATTATCAACAAAAATTAAATAACTATAATCAATGTTGTAACCTCCCTTTGATACCAATTGAATGTTCCGGGTGCAGAAGAAGCTCGTAGGTGGATGTGCCCACTTGGCTTTTTGTCATTAACAATGATCAATCCAGGATCAATACGATGATAAACACCAGTCTCCACAGATCGATTCACAGAAATAGATAAAGAAGATGAAAGGTCTTGGAACCAAAAAAGTGGATCGTCATAGGTTGATTATAATTAATTTAATTAATTGACAGGAAGTAAGTTTTGGGTGTTCTTTCTTCATTGATATTCTTGATCACGTTCCGTTGTGATTCGTCGTTGCATCGCAGAAGCCAAGTGTAGTCTTCCTCTAGCGGTGATCCACATGTGCACCTCGCATCTCTGGACGTCGCCAAAGGAATCTACGGGTGCTAGCATGGAGAAACCTTTGCTTGTGTTATCCGCCTTAGATCGTCTTGATCTGATGGAAGAGGATCTCTCTCGGTCTTGAGAGCTTTCGTGGAGGAAGAGGTTCTTTTGTCCTTGAAATAATTCTCCAGAATTATTGTGCACAATGATTCTCTTATAGGAAAAGTGTTGGGGTTGTGAGGATATTTATAATCGGGTTTGAGGTTGTAGAGTTATGACAATAAATAAACACATTACACATTTTATTTATTTCATTGACTCTTATTGAAAAACCCCATGTCGAATAATTAATTCCTTGACATATGCCCACGCTGACTATAATAAATATCATTTAATAAAACAATATTATATCCTCAAAATCCCGACTGGAAAACTACACGGCGTGAAATCATTAATACATGGCGTGTACTTGTCTTCCATAAAACTACACGACATGTAATCATTAATACACAGCATGTACTTGTTTTTTTCTATTTCCTTTACAAAATGAAAACTACATGGCATGTAATCATTAATACGCGGCGTGTACTTGTTTTCCATGAAAAATAACACGACGTGTAATCATTACTACAAGACGTGTATATCTTGTTTTTCATTTACTTCTTCCTCCATCGTTAAAATGATTTAGGCTTCCTTGAATAATTATTAAACCATGTATGAGAATAATATTTATTCTACTTGAGATACTTGGATACACTTAGTGTGTGACCCTCTAGGTGTCTTTCTCGTTGGCATTAGACGGGCTTGCATAAAGTCTAAGATTACTATCTAGCAACGGGTCAAGTCACCCAAGAGAAAGAAGTTGACGCCACATTGACGTGTCACCTCATACGAACGCTTACTATGTAATTTATTCCCTTTGCCTCAATATCTCATCAAGAAGGTTTCATGGTAGTGTCATAAACCTATATGCTTGATCTGTCATTCTTTGAATTCCAGAAATAAACTCGTCATGTCACCATGGACATGGAATTTGTTCGATAGTTCTATTTAAATCAAAGGGCATGGGATATCTACTTCCATAAATATAGAAGGGAAAAAATCCTTCCTGGACTTATCCATTTACAACATGTCATTCGTGACGCACCCAATGTACCATACTTGCCGCCAACTGTCTACGTGAAGGTTTTCATTAGAAAATCTAAGTGTGTGAGTCATGACATGAGTTATTGATAATCTTCCAGTCTAAGGAATATTACACACGCTTGCAGATAGAAATATCCGATGACACCAAGACATGCAGAATTACTACTGGTGGGTTTGTTCTCATAATCTCCCATCTTGGAGATTACCAAGTGCGAACACCATGAGAGAGAGTCTCGTCTTCTTATGAGTACTCACACATGACGGTCTGTATACTATGTGTCCTATCATAGTATGTAATCCAACAATAGAACTGTATTTAAGAATATTGTTATAGCATTTCAAGGTTCTCATCATAGTGGGGATCTGCCATGAACTTATTAATGAAACAAATATTCCAGGACATTATTATTTTATAGTATTGCAGAACAATGAATAATATACAATAAGTGTACATTCATGCAATCAAAGTACAAATAGTAGGTTCTCAGGACACCAACTCTAACAATGACTGCTAAACCCAAGGAAGAAAATTTTGGTGTACAAGTTCACATTTTCCCTCATTATTTCATTTTCAAGGATGATATGCAAATGGAGAAGGCTAGTGGGGCTGTTAAGTTTCCTGAAAATAATAGTTTGTTTATGGAAAATGTGTAAGAACCTATTGTTTAAGGAGAGGCATCTCTTGGTTTCCCTTTTAAAGGGGTTAGAGGGAGTTGTTATCTTGAAATTATAAATTTGGAAACTATTATAGGAAGAGGATCGGTGCCTACTACTAATCTAGAAAATAAGTGGGATCAATTTCATCACCTTGAGGAAAAGGTGATTTTTCAAAGAAGGGGAATTTATAGAAACCAGGATGAGGTTCATTTGTGTAGAGGCCTAGTTGGTATCTACTAGGGGTAGTGTTGTACATTCCTCAAGAGTGGGCTTGATATGTAGTATGAGGTAGTTGTCAAGTGGTTATCCAATTGTTAAGTAGTTAGGTGGTTATAGTTGTTGTAAAGTGGTTAGCCAGATGTTAAGCAGTTAGATAGTTCCATCTATTAAAATGTAGATTTTTGGAAGGTTCCCGCTATTACAAGGATAGGTAATATTTGCTATAAAAGTGGTTTGGGGGAGGATAGTATGGGGGATGGATTAGTTTGTCATTTTCTTCTTGCAGAAGCTATCATCGTGGGTTAGGCCATGACCTCTAGGTGAGATGCCTCTGAAGAAGTCTTCTTCTTCCTTTATTATTCCATTTCTTCTTCTTCCCCCATCTTCTACATCTACTGCTATTTTTGGAAATTCATTTATGTTTTCTTGGATGAATATAATATAATTACTCTATAATTTCTCTCTCTCACACCTTGATGCATACCAATGCCATCCATGACATAATGAAACACATGATTTCTACCTAGGAGAGAACTTAGCATGATTCACTCTCATATTTTAACTGGAGAGTCCATGGATCATTATACCGAAACCATACAGATCCTTCTTAATGAATTTACTAAGAATGTTGGGATGACGATGAGGAGATAGGTCAAAGTTGTAGAGAACAGGACCTCATCAGAGTGACTTTGTCAAGAGGTGGAGCGACTTAGTAAAGAACTGGAGTGTCTCAAGAAATAATTGGATCCCACTGAGGCAACAGTTGATGAAGGGAAATGGTTGATGGAGGATGAGGAAAAAGAAGGACTGGATGTGGCTACAAGGGTAGAGGCATTGCTGGCCGGTGCGAATGCTATGTCTGAAACCTTGTCTGAGCTCTACCACGCCATATAGGACTTGGACCAGGCACTAATTCATCTTTGTGAATCTACTGAGAAATATCTATAATCAAAATGTTATACTCATATGGTGAGAATCATGGATTTGGATGTTCCACCTTTGTTTCCATTAAATAAATAAATATAAACATTTTCCCCTCCCATGCTTATCCTTTATTTTATACATCCATGACAGTCAATCATAACTGGTCATATTTTGAAAGATAGTGTCCATGAGATATCAATTGCAATTTCAACTTGGGATAATCAGATTGACATGATCATGTAATGCTTTATTTTTTCTTGAGATGGGGGACTCAGTGAGTTTAGTTTTGACCGTTTCTAGGGTTACATGAAAAACCCTATGAAAATTGTGTCTTTACTATTATCACACTATTTTTTTCATAAGTCCACTATGGTATTGGCTTAGCGGGTGTAACTTGACTTTTTCTTAGGCCACTATTTAAGGGTTTTTGACCTAAAATTTTTTGTTTCTATTTATTTTTGATTGCTCAATTATTTCCTAAACCAAGAAAAGTGTAGGTTTAGTGATCTAGAACCCAACTTTTGTTCATGTTTCCCTTTGCGGGGTTTCCACCTGAGGAGTTTTGAGTCTCTTTTCGTGGGAAGTTTAGAATTTTGAAAACTGGAATAATTGAAACTGATGTTTTAGGTCGAACAAAATTAACCATGAATTATGGGGAGATAACTCCACTAGGGATTACTCGTGATGAATGCCTCAATAATTTTCAGACATGGATGATATATTTTTTACCCTGGTTTTGTGATTTCTAAATCCAAGACTTGATATGGGGAAATTCTGCGAGGAGTAACCATAAGAACTGTTTCTGACACAATGTTGTCGAGGCATACATAGATAGGAGAATCCTCTCCTGAGGATGAATTTTCCTTTGATTGACAGACATGTTTTGTGGGAAACTTATGCAGATCCAACTAAGGCATATTTCATATAGTCAAGAAAAGGTGTCCTCAAGACATTGACCCTCCATTTATGATGGCTTGATAATCTGTGAAAAATCGGATTTCTAAGGACAACGAATGGTGGATTGTCATTGGATTGATGTCTAAAAATTATGAGGGAATCGACACTAGCCATGAATTAGAAAACAATCCCACATCAATTTTTCCTGTGTAAATGAGAGTTGGAGCATGACATAGTTTAATGTCATGTATCTCGGACATGGACCGTGTATTTATAATGTCTTTTGGTAAGGAATTTCAAGCTCTAATATTTAAGGTCACTTAGCTTTGATCTAGAGATTAATGATTTTCCCTTTTTATGGTAATCTATTCAATAATGTTCCATCATCCTGAGACATTAAGGGGAAATGTTTTAATTTATAATATTAGGGTTTCTGAATATGATGAGTGATTTGGGATGAAAATTTCATCAAGGATTATGGAAATAGAAGAAGCCTCTCCCAGGGACAATTTTTTCCTTTGATTGAAAAACCTTTTTGTGGGAAACTTGCATATTGTGAATAATCAAACAAAGGTATCCTCAGGACACTAACCCTCGATTATTGATGTCTATGAGGTTTATGGAGATTTAAACTTCCCCATACACAGAGTTTGGACTGTGAAAGTATTGTGCCTGAACATGAAAGGAACATTCTATGTCGATTTTTTTCAAGAATGGGTGAAAATGTTTCCCTTACATAGGTCTGAACCATATATTATAAGGATGTTTTTTAGGATGCTTGGGCCTAAGATATATGGTTCTTATGCCACTATGTATTTCATCAAAATGAGAATCAATCCATACACTATTCTGAAAAGGTTTCCCCACATTTTGATCGAACTCTTGTGTGGGAAAGGATCATTTTATTTTGAATATGAGCTCACAAATGGGGTGTGGCACATATTTACCCTAAAGATCTAGATCATGTATAGGAGAGCAAGAGATTTTTGTTCTTGTGTCCAGACTGGGATATAAGATATAGTTGTCACTAAAAATCCCGTCAAAATGAGAATCAAGCCATATGTAGTTATTATAAGTTTCTCCATATAGGTCTGGCCTATGCACAGGGAAATGACATTTTTTACTTTTGTTGTGGGTGGACCCAAGATTGGATTTTTGGGTGTCATTATATATCCTTCCCGGGGTGAAAGAAATGATGTATGGAAGGAATGTGTCCGGGTATGTAAGAAACATTTATTCCATGATTGAGCATGGAGTGAGAAATTCCCTACAAAGATCCGACTCATATTTAGGGGGTCATTTCTATTTATTTGATAGATCCCTGAAGGAGGAACCCAAAATTTAGATCTGTTGCATAGATCTTTGTTTGTGTTAGACTCAGTTAAGTGTATTTATGGGACCCACATCAGTTTCCTCCTAATTATATTTATTTTATTCGATCTATAAATTAAAGTCTCTGCCTCTCTTTGAGGTAGGGAATTTCACATGATTGTATGGAGGAATATGTATGATAAATTTTCCCCCACTACACCCACCCCATTTTTTCCCTCCTATGCTATGCCCCATCACTAACCACACCCTTCTCAATAGGCGACTGCTCCTGTGGTTCGTCACCGTTCTGCATGCACGGTGGCTCTTGTGCTCCGTCGCTAGCCACACCCTGCATGAGGCCTCCTTCTAAGCCCCCACTGCGTGATGGATTTATCTATTCCATTGTTATCCATTACCATGACATCCCCCAATAGCCCACTCCCTCCAGATCTGCCTATCCCCATCGGATGTGACCACCTTGTGCGAGTGGCACCCTCCACGAGTTCTTCCCATGCGTGCCGATCCACTTCCGCCTAATGTCCCACACAAGAGTCTCTCATATGAGAGCTCCTCCTTGCTCCTCTTCCTTATAAGGCTACTACTTCCATTCCCACCCTATGCATTCATTCCTCTCATGCGCCAAGCCACCCATGTGGCTCCCCTAACAAGAACACCTCTCCCTGCCACCATTGGTGGTGCCAGACTACCCAGGTGCATGTCGACGCTCCTACGAATGATGATTCGTCCTACACACATCCACTAATGGTCACTACACTCTCCTGTCACATGGAAAAAAATATGATACATAGTCCCTACTATGAACACCTATGCTCCAACCATGAAAAGCGCCCCCAGACAGTACCTCTAGATGCAGTGCTGAATCTGAATACCGTGAGATGACCATGGTCACTATTAAAATTCATTTGTTTCGTATTCTTCTTCATAAATTTGGTTATCCACTACATAATTCTACTCCTATTTCATGTGATAATCAGGCATATAGGAAGATTTATTCTAATCTAATATTCCATGAATGCACAAAGCATATCGAGATTGTATGTCACTTTTTCTCCATCACTTTGAGAAAAACCTTATTAGTTTTAGCTACATTCTAATAGCTCATATGATTTATAAAATCTTCACCAAAGGCTTGCTGGGATCTTGAATGGACTCTATATACTCCAGGCTGGGCATCCACAACATCAGCGAATAGAATTGAGAGGAAGTGTGTGCGGTCTTGTTTTTGGTGTCTTACTTTATTTTTTGGGACTCTTCTTCCAAGATATACCTATTCTAGATTAAGTGGGAGTGTTATACCTGGTTAAGAATATTTTTGAGTCCCACATCAGATTCCTCCAAATTATATTTATTTTCCTCTATCTATAAATGAATGTATCCATGTCTCTTTGAGGTAGGGAATTGTACCAGACTATAGTTTGAATACAAGAGATGGGGAAAGTTTTTTTTACCTGTGGATGAGACTAGGACATGAGGTCTGAGCTTTACTACATATCTCATAAAAACAAGAATCAATATTCACATGGTTCTTGAGGCGCCTTGCCGTTTAATTCCATGCCATGCAGTTTAATGTCATGTGTTAAAGACATAGTTTTCCCTATGTGATAGAGAAATATTGTGGTTGGAACAAGGTTTTAATGACCTAGGTTTCACTATATATCCTACAAAGATTGGAATAAATCCATACATAGTTCTCTAACTTTCTTTTACCACATGATTTAATGTCACACAATAATGAAATATGGTATTCATTTTAAGGTCTTGCTACCAGGACCATGAGAATCCTAATGTGGATTGATATGCCTTAATCATGCGGGGAATCCCATACCAAAACTCCTAGTCCCATGTGACTTGTTCTCTATGTGAGAAACAAGGGGTGATAAAGGTTTGTTCCGCCACACATAGGAGATAAAATAATGGATATGAACATTTTGAATTTTTCATGGATGGAAAAGGATGTAAAATCCGAGCATCACTACATATTTCGTTATAGTGAGAATCAATCTGTATGTAGTTATTAAACTAGATCATTGTTTAGGTATCACCCGTACACTGAGAGGGGGAAATTTCCCCTTTGATTGTATCGATTGTTGCAGTTGGACATGAGATTGGAGACCCAATTGTCACTACATATCCTGTGTGAACATGAATCAAGCCGCAAATTGTTCCGGGACCCCATTTAGTTTAACATCATACAATAAAGATGAAGGTTACTCAACATAAAAGAGGGGAAATGTTGCGGCTGGGACCAAGAATGAAATTTTTTGCATCACTATGTATCCTATGATGAAAAAATTAAGCCACACGTAATTCAAGATGGGAACTCTCTCTACACAGGTTTGATCCATACATAGAGGGGGGGGGGGCATTTTTCTTATATTTTATAGCTGGGCCCAGGACATAGGGTATGGACAACACTACGTATCCCATTTTAATTAGAATAAAGACACACGTAGTTCTCAAACTCCCTGTGTGGATTGGACCCATACACAAGGAGGAGGGAATTTTTCCTGAAATGGACCATTAAATAAGACCTGATTTGAATCCCCCTTCATTGATTTAGTTTGTATACAGGGGAAGGATAATTTTATATATTTCGTAGATGGGCTCGGGACATGAAGTCTAGGTGTCACTATATATCCTATAGAATGAGAATCAAGCCACACATAGTTCTTGATGAACCATGAAGTTTAACATTTTTCGATAAGGACAGGGGTCACTTGAGGTGAAACAAGTGTGATCACGGTTAGGACAATTAATAGAGATTCATTCATCACTAAGTATCCTACAAGGAAAATAATCAATACACACATAATTCTTAATGGAAATATCCCTACGTTGGTCTGGCCCATACATAGGGAGGGGGAAACTTTTTTACTTTTGGGGTGACTGGATTAGGATGTAAAATCCAGGCATCACTACATATCCAATGTGGAAAAGAATCAATCCTTATTTAGTTATTGAATATGGAATGGTAGGTGAACTATGGGCATGACCACCTCTGTCCCATACACTAATTAGTGTGGGGTTGCTTGCATGGCATTGCAGGTCGTGGTACGGTAAGCCCATAAAGCATGTAAGTGCTTGTTTGGACAAGACCTTTTGTCTTATCTATCATATTATAGAGTATATTTGATAGGGTATTGTTAAAGGAATCTATATAACCATTATACATAGCATTTTATCATGATAAATGGTTGGATTTGAAGTCATAATCCTGATACAGCTTCTCTAATTCAGTAGAATAGAAATTAGTGCCATTTTTCATCAGTATTGTATGAGGGACACAAAATCTAGTGATGATGTTAGATTTCATGAAGCTGACAATGTTCTTTTCCCTAACCTCTTTGATGGGTATATCTTCGGCTCACTTGGAGAAGAAGTCAGTTGCAGTAAGAATGTACTTGAACTATTTGGCTATAACGGTAAGATATTATCCCACAAACCTGACATGAATGACAATTTTTGGTGAATTTAGTGCATTCCTTCATTATCATAGGCCATTAGTATCCAAGGTTTTGGGTTTGGTGAGAAAACATGAGTCTTGATTGGTGAGAACCATTTCCTTTAGTGCACACTTCCTTCATGATAGCATCAATATCTTATATATCAAGGAACTTGAGAAGGGCCCCATTAAGGCTTTGTTTATAGAGGACCTTTTGGTGATTCATGCCGTCATATAGAACAATGTTAATTTCTCATCTTTAGATTTTCTATTTCTCGACTGTGTCTAGTGAGAGATCTCCTTTTCAAATGTAGTACAGAATGGGTGTCATCTAGTTGGTGGTAGGACCATATGGTTTAGGGACATGAATAACTTCATTGATCTCTTCTATGCAGGGTTGAACGAATGGTGAGACCATCTAGTGGTGTGAAATGTTGATTAATATTTCATCATGATCGGGATCAGCTAGAGCTGTGGCTACATTTTCTAGCGCATCAGCATGGGAATTTTGTGACTGTGGGATGTGAGACAACGTCAGCTCTAAGGATAATTCCTCTATTAGTTCCTGGATGTGGTTTAGCAGGGGGATTATATCTCCCTTTTTATAGAGTAATCATTGTTAACCTTCTTAATGACCAGTTTATAATCACATTTTATCTTCAAGTGATTTACCTATACTTGAAGTGTAAGATTTGACCCTATAATGAGATTCTGATATTCTGCTTCATTGTCGATGCATCTTTCTGACAGAAAAAAAAGAGTAAGGTAGGACTACCTTTGCTGGAAAAATGAGGATTACTCTCAAGCCTAATTTTTGTTGCCTGGGTTCTTCCATCCTCTTCCCTATTGGCCTTTTGGATGCATCATTGAAACACATATCCAATACCTAGGGCCCCTCTTGAACATAGATAACCTCTTTATCGAGTAGTTCAACATCCAATGAAGTCATTTCTATGGAGCACTCAATTATTTGAGAAATAAAGTAAATGAAAACTAATTTGGACCCCCTATTTATAGGCATGGTTCCCTTTAGCGGGTCCACATGCTAACCAAAAACCTATTTAAAATAGGACCACTCTATACATCTAAACAACATCCTCTTTGTCCCAACCAATGCCCATTATGATGGGGGAATTTTTTGGGTTCTGAAAATTACACATACGAGAAGACGTGAATTTCATTAATTTGGAAAAAGGTAGAAGCACACCCATAAAAATAATTTGTATAAAAATGTTCAAAATGGGTGATTTGTGAAGGATGGGTTGATCCTGCGAAGTGATAAAGCTTCATCAACCACTTCTCCACATGGAATTCAAACACCCCATGAAGAACCCCACAAAATAAATAGTTCATATGAAGAGGCAGACCACTGATTCCCATGAATGAAAACAAATATTTTTTTAGGATGGATGGTGATTTCCTCCCCAGTGAATGATTGCACCACGTGAACGAAACCAAATCATTTGGGGGGTTGAATGCTAAATTTCACCACTTTGAAGTAAATCACCCTTTGAATGAAATAGTTTTTGCGATGTGATGGATCATTGTGTTGGATCTGAATCTACGGATTACACACAAGAGGGGGGGTGAATTGTGTCTTTTCAAAATTAATACAATCTCTTCACTTTAGATAAATTCTGTCCACTATGCTTTAGCACGATTAAATATGCAGCGGAAAAAGTAAAAGCATGAACACACTGATGTATAGTGGTTCGGGGAACAGAAGGCCCCTAGTCCACTCCACCAACGCTCTAATCCACGAGCTTGGCGATTTTCACTATCTGGTCCTCGTTTCCACAGACCTGTTCACAACTGAGTACAGGCAGTTGACACCTTTACAAGTTTCAGGCAAACACAGCCTTCCTGGTTCAAACACGAACCCACACAGCTTAGAACGAGAAGCTGATTACTCAAAAATAAAAAGGGTTTCGATAAAGAAAACACTTCTCCAGTTGTTCTTCACAATTGCAACAGAATGCAATTGACAGTAGATAGATCGTCGTCTTCAGAAAATAAAGATCTGTAATCAAAACAGTTCTGAGTCGATCCAGTTGCAATAGATATTACAAGAAACTTCACAACTTCAGCAGCAGTAGATTCACAACAGATAGTCGTTGTAGAACATGTGAATCTGCTATCAAGATCTTCCTTCGGTAAAAAAGGTTTTACACTTCTTCTCGATCACCAGAAAAGAACGCCTTCACACAGTCTCTGTTTCTTGCTCGTTAAAAGATCAATCTATATATTTCATACACTTTCCTGTGTATATATATATCCGAAGATTCCAAGATAGAACATATATATTCAAATCTGAGAAAATCTTCCGCATAAATAGATCCATGAAAATCTCCTTTAGATTCGCGATATTTAAAAAATGAAATAACAGAGCCGTTGTAACTCCCCTAAAGAATCGGCATAAAAAGCTCCGTTTAAATCAATCATTAATCCGTTGAAAAATCGTCTTTGATTCAGTCAAAGTCGTACTTAAGAATCGGCTCGAAATCCGCTTAATAATCCGCCTGTTTGACCAATGCAAAAGGAAATATCGTCTGTCAAAAATATCCCGACGCCAAACGTAGGGTTGATGACGTGGCTCCAAACGTAGGGTTCACAAACGTAAGGTTCAGAACGTAAAGTTCAGAACGTAAGGTTCAACATACATACTTTCTCTTCAGCATTCAAACGTAGGGTTGATCATCCATACTTTGTCTTGCTTCAACTCTCCAAAGAACGTACGGTTGATTAAAAGTAAGGTTGATGATCCATACTTTTGAGAAACAAACTCAACACTGAAAACTAACGTACAGTTTCTCTTCCATACTTGTCCAACAACAAAAACGTAAGGTTCCTTCCAAACGTAATGTTCTTCTTCCATACTTTTCAACAACGTAAGGTTCATTAACCATACGTTTCAAAATAACGTAAGGTTCCTTAACCATACGTTTCTTTTAACATAAAAAGTAAACTTTTCATCCATACGTTACGTTCACCAACGTAGGGTATGAACAGTGATTCCAGTACGCGCTAAAACTGATCTCGCGCTACAGTGATTCCAGAACGCGCTAAAATTGATCTTGCGCTACAGTGATTCCAGAACGCGCTAAAATTGATCTCGGAATAAATGAAGTATGAAATCTCGTTGTATGAAATAAATAAATAAAATAAATTCCTGCAAAATACTCAACGAAATAATTAGTAAATAATTAAGGGTATTTGTGAGCATCAAAATCATCATAAAGAGACAGAGTATTATTTAAAATAATCTCCCCCTTTAAAAAACATTATTTTGAATTGTTTGAAAACAATACATTGCTCAACAATCTCCCCCTTTTTGATGATCACAAAACCCATAAAATAATAGAACTAATTTAATTGCAATCTTTATTGAAAAATTAGTTTTATAAAATTTTATAATTTTGAAAGGATTAAAACAATATTTAACTATAATAAAATTTCTCCCCCATAAAAATAAATTTTCAGCTAAAAAAAAGATAAAAGATAAATGTCGTATATATCCAAATTCTCCCATATATCCAAATTTCTTCATAGGAAACAAATGAATTTAAATGTTGTGTTTATCCAAATTCTCCCCCTTTTTGTGATATCAAAAAGAATGAAAAATTACGGATTTGAACACATTCAATATTGCACTAAACTATAAGTAAATGCTATAATTAACTGTGTATGAATAAGTGAATTTGTTATACTGGCTAACTCAATCATAAATCAATGAACAACAAAACAAAAAAGAAGTAAGAAAATAATTTTCATTCACAAGCTGTTATATATAAACGATTGTGATATACAGAGGAATCAAGGTTCATAGATAAGACAGGGAAAAAGGTGTCTATCTCCTTTGAATCGTGGTCTTTATCTCTGTAAACTGTTCTCTGAGCCTCTTCATCATCCCATCTCCTAACTTGATGATAAGATCTCTGTTCTCTTGAGTCATATGAATATCTTCAATCAAATTAACTCTGAAAAACTCATGCATTCTTTCTTCTTTTTCAACAAAAAGAGCCAGTTTTTCTGATAACTGATTCAAAAGAATCCTAATAGGTTGCTCTCCAGATGTCAACTGATCCACTAAAAATCTCTGATTATCTAGAAAAACTGACAAAGGGGCACTATTACACTGAAGATCGTGTAATCTGTCACTCATATTGCTCATTGCTGCAGTAATTGCTTGAAATTTCCGAATCAAATCAGGTGAATAGCCTGATCCACTCACAGCACTGTTTGCAACAGACTCAAATTTATTCTCCATGTAAATCTTCAACTCAGACAAATCATCTTTCTTTACCATCTCTGATTTTAACTGATCAACAGCATGCAACATATCAGTCTTAAACAAATCTACTTCCTGTCTTGAAACAGTACATTCTTTCAGCTTCTGAAACTTCAACTGCTCTAAGTTCAGAGAATTTCTGAGACTAACATTCTCAGATTCTAACTGAGAGATACGCTTGTACAACTCAACAACTTCTTCTTTTCTCGAATCAGGGGCACCCTGTGCTCGATTCTCATGTCCAGAATTAGGTTGATGAAGCAGGGCAAGTGGTAAGGAATCTGCATCTGACTGTTCTTTGTCCTTGTCCTGACAAGGTTGATCCACTGAACTATCTTTTGAAGCCTGAAACTCTTCCACTGAAAAATCTTCCTGAAGTACCTCTGTATTAGATTCAGAAGTATGTTCATCACGAACAGTAGTCTCTCTGACTTCTACTGATTGGTCAAGAACAATATTTTCATGTAAATCTTGAGGTCGGGCCACTTCTTCACAAGGCACTGCCTCCATAAGTTTTTCTTGTTGAATTAATTTTTCAACAGCCACAGCAGCAGATTGAGGTTCTTTTTGAGTTTCTGTTTGAGCTGCTGGTTCCTCTATCGGTGCAGTCTGCTCCACAACATCTTCTCTCACAAATGAATAAGAAATTAACGGTTCAGAGGATTTCAAGGCAGGAGAGATAATTTCTTCATCAATTGACCTCTTCCTTCTAGATTGAAGTCCTTCTTGACTTCTCTCTTCCTCAACTTCCTCCATCTCAAAACGAATTCTCCTTGCCACTGTACTAACTCTTGATTCTGCTTGTCCCTCCTTGGACTTAGCCGGTTGAGCCTGAGCACTCTCCGAGTTTTCCTCAGCTCCAACAGGTAAGAGTTTTCCTTTAATTGTGCTCCAGAAGTATCCTACTTTCCTCAAAGTTCCAGCATTAAAAACATTACTGTGGTGACATTTCACCCCAGCATCTACCAATCTGATCATTCCTCTTTTAAACAAAAACAAAGAAATGAACCTTCCATAAGGAAAAAAGGTCATTCTTGCTTCACTTTGACAGCAGTAACTCAGATATCTTATCATAAACCGAGGAAAATTAAACTTAATATCACACATCAGAAGATACATTATGTACATGTCAGGGTATAGGATTTTCTCCATCTCAGCCATTCTTGGTGCTAAACCAGTCTGAACAAATTTTACCAAAATTTTCTGATCGGGCTCCAAATCCTTAATAAACATCTTCTTTATCACTTTGGTTCCAAACAGAAAAGACATAATGTCTTCAGACTTATGTACAGAATCTCCAATATTCCATAAATCGAAATGAAAAACTCCTTCATGAGGGCAGTTAAGAATTTGACTTATCTCTACAGATGATATTGAAAAGTACTTATCCTCTATTTGAGCCAATAAACTATCCTCTGTATCTCCAAGGCTAAACTGAACAGTTCTAAAGAAATGTCTCATTTCTGCCTCATATAGAAACTCAGAATTTTCACTATTAAAAGCTTGCTCAAGGATTTGAAACGACAACGCTTGCTTCAACAGTAAATTAGTTTCAAACAGCCACTCTAAATCTATGACTTTACCTTGCAGTATTTTCCGACCAACTACCTTAGGTTTCTTTGCAGCACTGCTCTCGGCTTCATCTGGATGCTTAGTCTTTGCCATTCCAACAACGATTTCTGAAGGTTCGTAAGTTTAGGGTTTGAAGATTCAGAAAAGGGTTTTGGAGCAGATGTGCGGTTTTAGGTTTTCGAAAGGGTTTCCGAAAAAGGTGAAGCAGTTTAGAAGGTGAAACGGTTCTGTCAGCCTTGATTCCCATGTAATCACTAATCATTACTTTTATTTAAAACAAAATAAAATTACTTATAGCGAGAAACAGAAATTAAGCAGAATTCGAAAACAGAATAAGATTTAAAAAAAAAACTATTTAAAATTAAATAAACCTAACTCCCCCTTAATAAATTCAAACCTTGCCGTGGGAAGTGGTTTAGTAAAAATATCTGCTAATTGATTTTCTGTATTTAAAAATTCTAAAAATATATCCTTTTTAAACACATGATCTCTTAAAAAGTGATGTCTTATATCAATGTGCTTAGTTCTAGAATGACTAATAGGATTTTTTGAAATATTAATTGCACTAGTATTATCACATAAAATAGGTGTATTATTGAAATTTAATCCAAAGTCCATAAGAGTGTTTTTCATCCACAACACCTGTGCACAGCAACTACCTGCACACACATATTCTGCCTCGGCTGTTGACAGGGCAACTGAGTGTTGTTTCTTACTAGACCATGAGACTAAAGACTTCCCTAAAAAGTGACATGTTCCTGAAGTACTCTTCCTATCTAATCTACAGCTTCCAAAGTCAGCATCTGAATATGAAATTAAATTAAAATCAGAGGTTTTTGGATAAAGCAGAGATTGATAAATAGTACCTTTTAAATATCTAAAAATTCTTTTAACAGCAGTTAAATGGGATTCTTTGGGATTTGATTGAAATCGAGCACAAAGACATACTGAATACATTATATCTGGTCTACTAGCAGTAAGATATAACAAACTACCAATCATACCTCTATATAACTTGTTGTCCACTGATTTTCCAGTTTCATCCAAATCAAGTTTTATATTAGTACACATAGGAGTTGTAAATGGCTTGCTGTTTTCAAGTCCAAATTTCTTAAGTAAATCAGTAATGTATTTGCATTGATTTAAAACATTTCGAAAATCTTTTTGAAATATTTGAAGACCCAAAAAGAAATTTAATTCTCCCATAATACTCATTTCAAATTCTTTTTTCATTAATTCTGAAAATTCATGACAAAGAATTTTATTGGTTGATCCAAAAATTACATCATCAACATAAATTTGAACCAACAAAACATTATTTTTCACAGTTTTCTTAAAGAGTGTTGGATCTGCCAGTCCAACAGTAAAATCATTTTTCAAAAGAAAAGAACTTAGTCTTTCATACCAAGCTCTAGGTGCTTGTTTAAGGCCATAAAGAGCTTTAGTAAGTTTGAAAATAGAATCTGGTTTTTGAGAATTTTCAAAACCAGGAGGTTGCTCAACATAAACTTCCTCCATTAAATAACCATTTAAAAAGGCAGATTTAACATCCATCTGAAATAATTTAAAATTCATATAAGATGCATAGGCTAAAAGGATTCTAATGGCTTCTAACCTGGCTACAGGTGCAAAGGTCTCATCATAATCTATTCTTTCTTCTTGATTATATCCTTTAGCTACTAATCTTGCTTTATTTCTAGTTATTATCCCTTGATCATCCTGTTTATTCCTAAAGACCCATTTAGTTCCTATTACTGGATAATCATGTGGTCTCTCAACTAATTCCCAAACCTTATTTCTCTTGAACTGGTTCAATTCATCCTGCATTGCTATTACCCAGCTCTCATCATCTAAGGCTTCTTCTATGGTCTTAGGTTCTTGTTGGGATAGGAAAGCAGAGAATTCAACTATGTTTCCAAGGTTTCTTCTAGTTTGAATACCAGTCTCTAAGTCACCTATCACAGATTCTAAAGGGTGATTCTTTAAGGTTCTAGACTGTCTAGGCATTACATTCAAAGGTTCTTCAGTATCATGTTCTTCTGAACTGGACTGAATTTCTTTTATATCATTTTCAAAATCATTCTTTAAATTCTCAAGTCTCATGTTTTCATTATAATTAGGTTCATCTATTTGTTCTATCCTTTTCTCAAAAGGATCAGATTCATCAAATTTCACATGAACTGATTCTTCAACAATCCTTGACTTTTTATTATAGACTCTATAAGCTTTGGAGGTTGGAGAATATCCTAAGAAAATACCTTTATCAGATTTTGGATCCAATTTACCAAGATTATCTTTGGTATTTAAGATGTAAACCTTGCATCCAAAAACTTTAAAGTAATTTACTTTAGGTTTTCTGTTATTCCATAGTTCATAGGGTGTCTTTTTCAAAATAGGTCTTATTAAAATTCTATTCATTATATAACAAGCTGTATTAACAGCTTCTGCCCAGAAATATATAGGTAGGCTATATTCATTTAACATAGTTCTAGCCATTTCTTGAATAGTTCTATTTCTTCTTTCTACAATCCCATTCTGTTGAGGTGTTCTTGGAGCAGAGAAGGTGTGTTTAATACCCATGTTTGAGCAAAAGGAATTAAATTCCTGGTTCTCAAATTCTCCACCATGATCACTTCTCAATGAGATTATATTAAAACCTTTTTCATTTTGAATAGATTTACAAAAACCTTCAAATAAACTAAAAGCTTCACTTTTAAATTTCAAAAAGAAAATCCAAGTAAATCTAGAATAATCATCAACTAATACATAAACATATAATTTACCAGCTAAACTTGCTACTCTTGAAGGTCCAAACAAATCCATATGGATAAGTTCTAGAGGTTTAGTTGTAGCAACTTTATTAACAGATTTGAATGATGATTTGTGTTGCTTGCCAAGCTGACATGCATCACAGAATCTGTCATTTTCAAATTTGAGACTAGGCAAATCAGAAACTAGATGTTTCTTAGATAATTTATGTAAAGCATATATATTGCAATGACCAAGTCTTCTATGCCAGATCCAAGATTCACTTATATTAGCAGTTAAGCAGTTTACTTGTTGTTTACACAAGGAATACAAATCCAAAGTATAAACATTATCAGTTCTGGGTGCTCTAAACTTAAACAGTTTATCTTTAGAAACAGTACAACTATTGTTAGTAAAATCAACAGTGTATCCATCATCACAGAGTTGAGAGATACTTATCAGATTGTGTTTTAACCCTTGTACATAAAGTACTTTGTTGATTGAGACTGTCTCTGGATCTCCAACTGTTCCAATACCAATAATCTTTCCTTTGGCATTGTCACCAAATGTGACAAGTCCTCCTTCCTTTTGAGTAAGAGAAGAGAAATTAGCTGAAGTTCCACTCATGTGTCTTGAGCAGACACTGTCCATATACCATATTTCTTTCTTTCTTTGGTGACCTGCTACCTGCAAAGACATTCAAACAAATTGCTTTGGTACCCATATTTTGTTGGGTCCAGGAGTGTTAGCAAGCAGTGATCTGGGTATCCAGATTTGCTTTGTTTTCTTAAAATTGATTGAATCATATAGATCATTGGAAATATAAGCTTTCTTAATTCCAAATATTTGAGGTTGTCTTAGAAAACAGTTTTTAGCTATATGACCTTTTGTTCCACAGAAGTTACAAATAACCTGTTTAGTGCTAGGAACAAAATAATTTTTGTATAACTTAGGTTTTTCTCCTTTACTTACAATTCCAAACCTTTCCTTTTTAATTACAGTTTTTCCAAGTATCTCATTTAAGGCGTTTTCTCCTTTTGTAAAAACTAATGCAGCCTTTTTATAAGATTCTACTTCATCCTGTAGAGTTTTTATTTTTGATTCAAAATTAATTTTATTTGAGTCAGCAGAGTTGTATTTGTCAATTAATTCCTTATGTTGTTTTAGCAAAGTATTTCTCTCATCTGAAATAGCTTTATGCAAGTTCTTTATAGATTTATATTTTTTAAATAATGAGTCATACCTTTCTTCAAGCATATTGCAGTAAGCTGCAAGTTTTTTATTTGAGAAGCTTGTTTCAGAGTTTGATTCATTATTTGAGTCAGAGGAGTAGTATGAGTGTACCTCATCAGTTTCAGCCATGAAACACATATTTGCTTTTAAATTGGCTTCCTCCTTCTCTGAGCTTGATTCAGAAGAATTACTTGAGTCTTCAGAAACACTCCAAGTAGCTTTCATAGCTTTCTTGTCTTTCTGCTCATAATCATCTATTTTGAAGAATTTCTTCTTCTTTACATCTTTCAATTTTGGGCAATCCGGTCTGATATGTCCCATCTTTTTGCATTCATAACATCTCACTTCCTTGCTATCCTTCTTGAAGGATTTCTTGAAGTCTTTCTTCTTACTGTAGAACTTTCTGAATTTTCTTGCTAGCTGAGCCAGTTCTTCATCCGAATTTGAAGAATCAGAGCTTTCTGATTTAGCACTTACTTCTCTGTTCTTCATCTTTCTATCCTTTTGTTGAGAAGTCACTTTCAAAGCAGTATTTTCCCTTTTTATGTAGACTTTATGCTCATTTACCTCATCTTTCATTTCAGCCTCATACATCATCAATGTACCAATCAGCTCTCTCATAGTTAGATCTTTAACAGAAGTTGATTGTCTGATTGCTGCAGAGATTCCATTCCATCGAGTAGGAAGTACTCTCAGTACCTTTAACGCTTGATCAGCCTGCTTGATTGGTTCTCCTAGAGATGTTATATTATTGACAATTTCTGTCAATCTTCCATTCATCTGAGTGATGCTCTCTCCTTCAATCATTCTGAAAGTATCTAATTTTAATTTAGCAGTTGCATATCTCATCTGTCTTACATTATCTGTTCCTTCATAAGCAACAGCTATTGTTTGTCACATTTCATATGCAGTCGGGCATTGAGATACTCTGTTAAATTCATCCGGTCCTAGACCACAGATGATTGCATTCATAGCTTTTGAATTCATGTCATACTCAGCCTCTGTAGCAGCACTCCATGTATCGGGATTTTCAGGAATTTCATAGGGATTCATAATCTTTGAATAGACTTTGTAACCAAGATTTTTCAGATAAATAATCATACGTGATTTCCAGCAGCCATAATTATCTCCATTAAAGTAAGGTGCTCTGACCATTGACATTCCCTCTCTCATATCAGCCATGATACACTATGTATAATCTTTAAATACTTCTAGCTTGACAAGACTTTAAAAATAAGAAGCTCCTCCTCTGATACCAATTGTTGGATCTGAATCTACGGATTACACACAAGAGGGGGGGTGAATTGTGTCTTTTCAAAATTAATACAATCTCTTCACTTTAGACAAATTCTGTCCACTATGCTTTAGCACGATTAAATATGCAGCGGAAAAAGTAAAAGCATGAACACACGGATATATAGTGGTTCGGGGAACAGAAGGCCCCTAGTCCACTCCACCAACGCTCTAATCCACGAGCTTGGCGATTTTCACTATCTGGTCCTCGTTTCCACAGACCTGTTCACAACTGAGTACAGGCAGTTGACACCTTTACAAGTTTCAGGAAAACACAGCCTTCCTGGTTCAAACACGAACCCACACAGCTTAGAACGAGAATCTGATTACTCAAAAATAAAAAGGGTTTCGATAAAGAAAACACTTCTCCAGTTGTTCTTCACAATTGCAACAGAATGCAATTGACAGTAGATAGATCGTCGTCTTCAGAAAATAAAGATCTGTAATCAAAACAGTTCTGAGTCTATCCAGTTGCAATAGATATTACAAGAAACTTCACAACTTCAGCAGCAGTAGATTCACAACAAATAGTCGTTGTAGAACATGTGAATCTGCTATCAAGATCTTCCTTCGGTAAAAAAGGTTTTACACTTCTTCTCGATCACCAGAAAAGAACGCCTTCACACAGTCTCTGTTTCTTGCTCGTTAAAATATCAATCTATATATTTCATACACTTTCCTGTGTATATATATATCCGAAGTTTCCAAGATAGAACATATATATTCAAATCTGAGAAAATCTTCCACATAAATAGATCCATGAAAATCTCCTTTAGATTCGCGATATTTAAAAAATGAAATGACAGAGCCGTTGTAACTCCCCTGAAGAATCGGCATAAAAAGCTCCGTTTAAATCAATCATTAATCCGTTGAAAAATCGTCTTTGATTCAGTCAAAGTCGTACTTAAGAATCGGCTCGAAATCCGCTTAATAATCCGCCTGTTTGACCAATGCAAAAGGAAATATCGTCTGTCAAAAATATCCCGACGCCAAACGTAGGGTTGATGACGTGGCTCCAAACGTAGGGTTCACAAACGTAAGGTTCAGAACGTAAAGTTCAGAATGTAAGGTTCAACATACATACTTTCTCTTCAGCATTCAAACGTAGGGTTGATCATCCATACTTTGTCTTGCTTCAACTCTCCAAAGAACGTACGGTTGATTAAAAGTAAGGTTGATGATCCATACTTTTGAGAAACAAACTCAACACTGAAAACTAACGTACGGTTTCTCTTCCATACTTGTCCAACAAAAAAAACGTAAGGTTCCTTCCAAACGTAATGTTCTTCTTCCATACTTTTCAACAACGTAAGGTTCATTAACCATACGTTTCAAAATAATGTAAGGTTCCTTAACCATACGTTTCTTTTAACATAAAAAGTAAACTTTTCATCCATACGTTATGTTCACCAACGTAGGGTATGAACAGTGATTCCAGTACGCGCTAAAACTGATCTCGCGCTAGAGTGATTCCAGAACGCGCTAAAATTGATCTCGCGCTACAGTGATTCCAGAACGCGCTAAAATTGATCTCGGAATAAATGAAGTATGAAATCTCGTTGTATGAAATAAATAAATAAAATAAATTCCTGCAAAATACTCAACGAAATAATTAGTAAATAATTAAGGGTATTTGTGAGCATCAAAATCATTTGTGGGGTCATACGGTGATTTATTCCCCTATGAATGAATTCCCCCATGGACAAAATTGTTTCCGGGCTTGGGCATCCTACTTGGGTTCCCAAAAAAGAAACCTCGCACCCCACCATGGAAGACCGACCATGCCGGTATCCAGTTTATCTGTTATTCTATAAAGACCCCAAGGGGAACTAAAAATGGAGATATAGAGATGTAGAAAAGGAATTCCTAAGGTGAAAAGTGAGGAGAAAATGAAAAAATCAGATCATACGAGATGAATCAAGAGAGATCCATTTTTTCCCAGATGGTAAACCCACTGCATAACATTAAGTAGGAAATAAAAATCATCCGAGAAAACATGAACATAAATATCTTAATTGGGCAGCCTTTAGTGAGGCACAAATTAATGCCCCCATGCGACCCATCACCTTTCATAGCAAAACACTATGCGAGTGGAACCCTTACCCGCATAGAAAAATGCTATGTGGGAGGAGCCCTAACCTGTGTAGTAAAATACTGCATGAGAGGAATTTCACTACATGTAGAAAAAATCTACATAAGTGGAACCTAGTCCCACGTAGCAACACAAAACACTGGCATACCTCAGGTCCATGTACCACTATGCTACGTGGATGGTACCCTCACCCATGTATCAACATGCTACATGGAGGGAACCCTACCCCATATAGAAACATGCTACATGGTGTGGGGCCTCCTAGGGTGTTTTTTGGTCCAGATCCAATCAATCCCTTCCAACATATCATCAGTCCCAATGATGACCCTCAACAAACCAACATAACGACATTAGGTCAATGAATCTTCCAAAACCACCAGACATGTATGATCAGATCATCAGAAAAATTAGTATTTCTACTTGAGTAAACATACCCATGGTATGCAGAGTCACGTGTGTAACACCCTCAAAGATTCACACCCTCATAATCTATTCAAGTTTACATTCCCGTGGTAATGAGGGTTCTGATCTCAGAGGTACTCACGTGAACATCTCTATTCTAGGGCCTGAGGGGAGCCACTTACCTTTCCCTTCAATGAAGGCCAGTGTTGGTCACTCTTATCTTCCCCATGGACCACTAGGGAATCCCTCCTAAGTAATCCCCTAGCCTTTCTTGCTGGAGGTTACACTCTTTCTGCTCTTTTTCCAACCCGAAACGTAGCTAGATGGATCACCAGATGTGAATTTCTTGGCTACCAAAATAAAATAAGAGACAGACACACTCAAAGCCCCCCTCTCCCTTTGGGCTCCAATATTTTTCCACCAGTGGACAAACGTGGATTCTATAATCATTATATTTATTGTTTGCTCTTTTTTCTCACACCGAGTATGACTCAAGTAGGATTATAGGTTAATGGTGATCATGACATGTGCACAATCCCAAACCACCAATGGGCCTCTTATGTGGTATAATCCCCAAGCATGCTCAATGGGCCTCCTATATGGTATAAGCCCAAATATTGTTAAATGGGAATCCCCTAAGTGTAAGACCCAATCATGTTAAATGTATCACCACCAAAGAGAATCTTCTCTTCATTCATACAATGTATCGATGGTACAACATAGATTCATGGTCATATCCATTAATGAAGAAATAATTTCTCACAAGGTAATTCTTTTTTAGATTTTTACAAGTCTCTAATTCAATGAGAGGTGTAGAAATTATTTTATAGATAAGGAAAAGTATTAAAAGTTGGAATATTCGGATCTTGGACTCAGAAATACCCTTTACCCAGAAATACAATTAACTGGGTTCAACATATTTAAACTGCTGAAATAAAGTATAAATAATATGTGATGATCCTGGGCCCTGGTTTCAGCATTTTATCCACTTTCAATATTCTTTGATTCAATTCCATTGATCATGGTGTTTATCATCATTTAAATCTTGGATTGATCATCGATCATGAAAAAAATGTTGGGCACGACGCAACACATGTTTTCACTGTGCCTAGAACCTTCAAAATTCCCCAAAAACTATTAATGATAAAATACATTGCTTCCCCTATTTATTCCTTACTCTTTCCCAAACACAAAAACCCAAAACCCCACTCTCCTAACAAACATATTCTAAGGAATAAGACCCTATTATGTCATTATGCAGTTAAGTACATGATATTACTAGTAAAATAGGGAGGTCATCTTCGAAATGGGCATTTCAGAAGGCATTTCAATTTTGAAATTTCCCTGGGAGGAACAACGTTGCTTTTACATGTTGTGGTTTGAATTCATAGTCACTTGCATATGATTAATTTGAATCTTGTTCAAGGAAATTGTGTTCCATATTATTGACTTGGAGGAAAATTTTTTTGTGTGTGATTAATATAGAGGAAGATCAAAATGACATGGATGGTAAAATAACCAGTGTAAATGAAAAAGTGGTTGTTTGAGAATCAAAATAGTGGTGACCAAGTTGTGGTCCACCTATGGTGGTCATTATGAAAAGTCCATGAAATGTTGATGAGTCTTTTTCTCAGGGATGTGAAATAGTTTGGTTGATCTGTAGCTATTGTCTGAGGATAAAAACTAGGATCCCTATGTCATGACACATGTCAGGGTGTGAAAACAAAATCCTTGTCAAAAATGATGATGGGACAAAACATTTTGGTAGAAGGAATTTTGAAATAGGTTTTAAGGACAGTTCAAAGTGGTTTAATTGAAACTATCATAGTGAAGATGAACTTGTTGTGGTTAGTGAATAATTCTATATTTTGAGTGAATTTAATGACGTGACTCATTCCATGACTCATGGGATTCTCATACTCAGATCGCTAAAGTCCAATTCACAAATAAATAGTGATTAAGAGGACTTGAATTATCTAGAGGGTCAAAAAGAAGTGGGAGAAGAAGAAGAAGAAGAATGAGGAAGGAAAAACTATGGAAGACCCTCTTCAATCCCTCCCAAGCTCCCAAGCATAGAAGTTTAGAAGTAATTCTAGCCTACCTTCCTCTCACACCTACTCCCCCTTATAATAAAATATTAGTGGTGACTTCCCCATCCCGCCACATGGGGGACTGACTGGCCTAATTGAATTAGAGGGTTCAAATGTCTTAACTGACTCAAATAGACTAATCCTTCCACTGCTATAGAGTTCATTTTACTCCTTCCTTTGTGAGTATTAACCTTCCACTCTCCAGGTTGATCAAAAACATTATTACTCGCCATCGGTTGAGAAACATGCTTGCCTATAAGACTGGAAGAAGGAAACTGGTTTCAGATTATGTAGTCATCTTTCCAAGTTACACCTTCCACAGATCATCCCAACCACTTTATCAAGGACTGCAGTTGCATTACATTCTACTGGATATTTGATTAGATGAAAAATACAACCTCTGGTGTAGGCCCATCAACCTCATCCTCTAGTAAATATTTTGGGAGAGTGGGGTTGATAGGGGGATGACCTTCCGAATTCTTTAACTATGAGATGTGAAAAACTGGGTGAATATGGGCTGTAGGTGACAACTCGAGCTGATATTCCATTATACTGAACTTTTTTCCAACTAGGAACAACCCATAAAAATGTAGAGACAATTTCTTGTTGAGATGGTGGTTGAGATATAGTTGTTTATGAGGGCACTGGCGCAAATAGATCAAATTTACAACCTGAATAGTAACATGGTGATAGTAACGATCCTCCAATAATTTCATTGATTCATGGGAGCAGTGTAGATGAAATTTGAGCTACTTTAAGGTGATATTTTAGTCTAAAAGTGATTGTACCACTACTGCCACTTTAATCTTTGAGGGTAAAAAATTATGAACTGTGGGTGGGGGTGTCTGTATACTAATTCAAAGGGAGTATTATTTATAGAGGCATGCCATGTAGTGTTATAAAACAATTAATCCCAAGGAATCTAGTAGGACTACTCCTTAGGATTTTCTCCTAGAAAATATGCTTCGAGTCTCCCGTTGATGACTTCCATTTGGTTGTCCATTTGTGGGTCATATGTTGAGATTAATTTTAATTGGTTCCTTAAAGCTGGAATAATTTAGTCCAGATGTGACTGAGAAAATTTTGATCTCAATTAATAAAGATAGAATTAGGCATTCAATTCAGTTGAACCACATCCCTCATGAAAACCTCAGTGATTCCCCATGTTGTGTAAGGATGTTTCAGTTGCATAAAGTGACTTTATTTGGAGAGGAGGTCCACTTCCACAGAAATTAAATTATTCTCGTGTGATTTAGGCATCTCGTTAATGAAATCCATGGATAAATAATCCCACACTACTTGGGGTATATTCAATGGTTGTAAGAGACCAACATGGGACAAATTAGAAAATTTATTTCGCCTACAAGTTCCCTTCTAGAGTCTGGTGGAATTTGGCCAACAGTCTGGTGATGAGGAAACATTGGGAGTCACAAAAACTAAAAGAAATGATTCCCAAAAGAGTAAAAAGGTAAAAAAATAGAATAATAAGAAGAAAATATTGAAGACAATATGGTTTGGGAAATCATCCCTACATCTAAAAATGTTGTGGCCCGGTGCACTGTACGGGACGCAAGCATTCGACCCAAAAATCATCCAAACCAGATCGGGCTAAACCAATTCAAAAGTCTCTCACTTGGATCTAGATCCACTTCAATAAGCTTCTTTGATTCCATTGAATTAGAACACTAACTTAATCTAAGCTTCTCCTCTTGTTCAACCACCATTGCACATGCTTTCCATTCACAACTTCAATTTCAAGATGATAATTCATGAAATACCTACTATTTTCCTTTTGTTCTTCCATTATGTCCTCCCTTATTCTACCTCTCATCCTCTATTCATCAGTGGAGGCCAACAGAGGTAGAACAATTCCTCAACTTCTATATTACCCTCAGATTCTTCAACATGTCTACCGGATTGTTGGTTCCATAAATATTTTGCAATGTCAGAAACCCATCCTGTATCAAACCTATGATGAAATGATACTTAAACTGAATGTGCTTCATTCGGGAATGAAACACTGGGTTATTTAAAATATGTATAACACTCTGACTATCCCAGTGCAATACATTCTCCTCTCACTTTCTTCCCAACTAATCCAAGAAGTTATTTAGACAAACCATCTCCTTATCAGCTTCTGTTATAGTAATGTATTCTACCTATGTGGTGGATAAATCCATCAAATTATGAAATTGTGTTATCCAACTCACTGCAGTTCCTCTATAGGTAAAATCATAACATATTTTACTCCTCTTTTTATCGATGTCACCTCCAAGGTCAGCATCCACATACCCCTGTAATGAATTTCATTTTCCAAAGTGCAGAGATAACTTATTGTTTCTCTTAAAACACCTCAATATCCACTTCAAAACTTCCCAATTTTACTTTCCAAGGTTATCCATGTACCTGCGCACAACTCTCACTGCATGACCAATGTCATGTTAAGTGAAGACCATGACATACATCAAGATTCCAATAGCTGATGCATATGGAACCTTTTCCATGTACTCGACCTCTTCTGCTATCTTCGATGATTAGTCCTTTGATAGCTTGACATGGACCACCATAAGAATAGAGGTTGGATTTTCTTCCAACATACCGAATCTTCTCAGAAACCTCCCAATGTAATCAGCCTATGATAATATCAAAGTTACAGCTGCATAGTATCTCTTGATATTTATCCCCAAAATATTGTTTGCTTATCCAATATCCTTCATTTCAAACTCCTTAGATAACTTCCATTTCAGTTCATCAATTCTCTGTATACATGATCTTGCAATGAGAATGTCATCCACATATAGAAGAAATATAATTTATTCATAAATAATGGATTTTAAGTAGAAAAATTGATCCATAAAACATCATTTGTATGCATTTTTAGTCATTAATGCATAATTTTTTTTGTTCCATTACTCGGGTGCCTACTTCAAACCCTACAAGATCTTATGGATTTTGTACACCAGGTCGTCCTTACCAGACTCTACATACCCCTATGGATACTACATGTAGATTTCTTGCACCATAAATCCATGAAGGAAATCTATATTTACATCAAGCTTTTGAAGATAGAGGTCTTATTATTCCACAATGGTGAGAACCACCCGGATGGTAGTAAGATTCACTAAAAGTGAGAATATTTCAGTAAAATCCAATCCCTCTTTATGTTGGAATCCATTCACACCAGAATTTATTTGAACGTCCTCTTGCCATCATGTTCTTCATTGAAATGGTACACCCATTTCTTCTGAAATTATTTCTTCCCCTATGGGAGATGTATCAACTCTGAAGTATTGTTATCATGTAGTGAAGAAATTTCTTCCTTTATGGCCAACTCCCACTTTCTCGACTCCTTTAACTGCATTTCCTCTTCAAAACATTCTGGTTCTCCACTTCTAGTCAATAGAAAATAGTGTAATGTTGGTGAATACCTCTTCATAGGCCTTCTCACCCTAATTGATCACCTTAACTCCACTGGAGTAGTAGGTTCCACTAGTTCTGATGTCTCAATATCAAGTACATCTTCAAGCTCCACATGCTCTTTTTACTCTGATTATTTATTCTCATTTTCATATTTAACTGCATGGAGATCCTTGTACATGAAACCTTCATTGAATATCACATTTTGGATCCTGATAACTATCTTTTTGAGATCATCCCAAAAGCGATAACTGAACCCCTCAACACCATATCCAATAAATAAAAATATTTTGGAATTAACATCAAGTTTATCCCTTACATTAGAATCAACATGAACATATTTCAAACTACTAAAGACTTGTAAATGTGAGAGTCTTACCACTTTACTAGAACAGATATCATCAGGTAGACATTCTCTCATTAGCACAGATGGACTCATGTTAATGAGATATACTTCCATGTTCACTGCACCAACTCAGAAGGTCTTGGGTAATTCTGAGTGTATCCTCATACTCCTGGTTCATTCATTCAATTTCATATTCATCCTTTTTTCAACACCATTCTATTTGCGATTTACCTGGAATATTCTTCTCCCATGAAATTCTATTATCAAAAAAAAAATCCTTAAACTTATAACCACCATACTCTCTGCCATTGTCAAACCTAAAAAATTTTAGACTTGAACTCAACTCATTCTCCACCACTAACATCCACTTCTAAAACATCTTAAACACATTAGATTTTATTTTCAGAAAGTAAATCCATATCTTTATTATTGAGACGTCAATGA
Organism: Viscum album; assembly: GCA_963277665.1. Lineage (NCBI taxonomy): Eukaryota > Viridiplantae > Streptophyta > Magnoliopsida > Santalales > Viscaceae > Viscum > Viscum album. Next base: position 1,776,910,706 of record OY728143.1, on the reverse strand, counting down.
ATGTCACATATTATTGTGACCCTTCGAGGGAAAGTACCTGTTTAGGCCCCCAAATATCAGCGTTCACTAGGTCTAGCTTCCCAGATTTTGGTGTTCTACCACATTTTGAAAAAGACACCTTCTTCTACTTTTTAAAGATACAATCTTCACATAGACCAACATCCAATGACTTTAGTTATGGTAGAAGCCCTTATATTTCAAGCACCTACCTCCCCTTCTCACTCATGTGGATTAGCCTATAGTGCCACAGTTGTGAATCTCCGACAGCTTCCAGTGATGCATCCATGTCCATGAAAGTTTCTGTCATGTTGTGCAAGGTACCATTCTTAGCTCCTCGAGCTATGACCATATCTTCTTTGGTGATCTTCCATGCACCACTAGTGGACATGGTACACAACCATTCATCATCAAGTTATACTAAAATATAATATTTCTTATCATGATAGGGATATAACTCATGTTTTCTAGAACTAGAAGACTCCCACTGTTGTTCTTGATCCATGAATCACACTTCCCAATAATCTATAAGTTTTCATCATCAGTAAGATGTACCTCGCCAAAATTTCTAGAAACAAAAATGTTCATGAAACCATTCTCCGATGTGGAATGGAAAGATTCCCCAGTGTCTAAAATATAAGACCTCATTGGGAAATCCACACTCAACAACAACACATAATTAGTTTCATTAGCTACTATGTTTGATCCATTGGTTTCAGGTCCCTTTCATTTTTCTATGCACTCCCTCTTGACATGTCCTTTCTTCCTGAAAGTCCAGTAGGTAAGAAAAACCCCCTTTGAATTATCTTTGATCTTTACTATTGTCTTTGATCTTCCTCTATGATTGTATCTCTATGAATATATTCCTCTTACTTCAATGTTCTGAGCAGAACCATAGAATATTACTGATTTTATTCTTCAGATATCCTCATTGAGGATTAGGTCCCGTACATTCTTCAGAACCAACTTGATATTTCCCAATGAATTGCTCATAGCTATTACAGTTTATTCCCAAATATCATGTAAAGAAGACAATAGAAACATAACAAATACCTCATCGCCAAGAAAAATATCCACTGATGTCAATTGACTTATGATGATGTTGAATTCATTGATATGATCAAGAACAATTCTTCCTTAAACCATTTTCATATTGAACAATCATCACATCAAGTGAACCTTATTTTCCATAGAAGGCTTATCATACAAATTTGGGAGATAATTCATCATCCCAATTGTCATATTTTCTTCTATGATTTTTAATTCCAGGTTTTTGGCCAACATAAGGTGTAAAAATCCCAGAACCTTCCGATCCAGTAGCTCCCACTTTGACTGCTGCATGTCCATTAGCTTCAAACTCAGAAGCGACAAGTGTATATTTTTTTTGATAAAGATAATACTGAATATATATCCTCTAATAATTGAAGTTAGTTCCATTGAAGTGATAAATATTAACCTTTCCTTCTTCCATAGCCATCGTTGGAGAATCCCGAACTCAACCTCTGATACAAGTTGATGTAGAAACATTGGGAGTCACAATGATAGAAAGAAATGATTCAAAGAAGAGTAAAATAAAAATAATAGAAGAATAAGAAGATATTGTAAATAAAGATTTATGTGGTATGGGAAATGATCCATACATCCACGGAGAGGCATAATTTCACTATGATTTAGGAGCATAATATTATAGGGAGTGTCAAAGCATCACACAACACAAAAACCCTAGCCCAAATTTGGATGATAAAGAAGTTGAATCACTATTCCACCAACCACGTATCATGTCCACTGTTCTAAAATGAATGATATCTAGAAATACATATTACTACTATTATATATCCACAAACAGTTAAATTTCTACAGTGGATGGTGACTGGAAGTCCACGTCGTTGTAGTACTATTGACTCCAATGTACGACCTGCTATATTGCCCTATCGGTGCACAGTATGGGATACAAGCATTGAAGCTGCTACTAATCCCTTGAAGTTTCTAAATGAAATTAGACAACCTGGAATGAAAAAAATTCACTTGTCACCTGCTACAATAGGCAAATTCAGGACAATTGTTTTAGTTGGGAGAAATTTCTTGTGGAAGAAAATAACATCCATAGGACACAAGTAGTTTAGAGTTATAATATTTCCAAATATGTTGTTAGGTCCACTTACATGGGCCTATTTTTAGTAGAGTCTACAACATGCCTTTCACTCGAAAAATACTACTACAACAAATTCTTTTTTACCTTTTTTAGGAAAACTTTTCTAATTTCCTCAGGAGGTGTGAGGGATACAATTGTAGAAAAGGAACCTCCTCCTCTGAAGGAGTATTATAATATTACTAATACTATTTATAAGGGAGTAGCGGAGGGTCCTGAACTGATTGATTTTAAAATGGAAACATTAATAGTTGGAGTTTTTTCAAGCTCTGTTGTAACCCTCATTGAAATGTTGAGTTTGTTCAATAAAGGCCTCCATAGTAGACATGTATAGATATTGCTCAGTGATACTAGTGGGAATTTCACTACCATGATTATTCTAGATGGAAAAATCATAGAAGAGGTGATGAATACTAAACCCAAGGAAGAAAATAATTTTTTACAAGCACACCCATACCCTCATACTTTCATTTTAATGGATTCTTTGAAAATGAAGAAGGATAGTGGAACTTCTAAGTTGCTTGAAAATTTGTATGTGGAAAAAGTGGAAAACCTATTATTAAAGGAGAGGCCTATCTTGGTTTCCCTTTAAAAGGGGTTGTAGGGAGTTGTTATCTTGAAATTCTAAATCATGAAACTATTATAGTTAGAGGAGAAGTGGGTGCCGCTGAGCTGGAAAAGAAGTGAGACCGATTTATTCACCTTGAGGACAATGTGAGATTTCAAGGAAGGGGATATGATAGGTACCAGGATGAGGTGCCCCTACGTAGAGAGATGGTTGGTATCTATTTGGGGTAATTTTTTTACATTCTTTAAGAGGGGGTGGTAGATTTAGTAGTGGGTGGTTGTTAAGTGGTTAGCCAATTGTTAAGCAGTTAGGTGGTTTCAGTTGTTCTCAAGTGGTTAGCCAGTTGTTAAGAAGTTAGGTGGTTCCAGGTATTAAAAGGTAGACTTTTGGAAGGTTTCAACTATTACAAGGATGAGTAATCATTACTATAAAAATCGTTTGGGGGAGTAAAACATGGGGGATGGATTATTTTGGAATTTTCTTCCTATAGAAGCTATCACGGTGGGTTAGGCCGTGACCACTGAGTGAGGCGCCTCCAGAGAAGTCTTTTTCTTCCTGTATTCATCTATTTCTTCTTCGTCCCACATCTTATACCTCAACTTATGTTTATTGAAATTATTGTACATTGTCTTGGATGAATATAATATAATTCAACTATTGTTTCTCTCTCTCATGCCTTGATAAATATCAATGACATCCATTACATAGTGAAACAAGTGATTACTACCTGAGAGATATCTCAACACAACCCACTCTCTTCTTTCAACTGGAGAGTCCATGACCCATCTTATCAAAACCAGAAAAATACTTCTTAATAAAGTCTTAGAGCATTCTAGGATGGCTGGATGGCGGCAAGAAGAAGTTGAAAAGTGTAGGACCTTAGTAGAGTGATTTCGTCAAGAGGTGGAGTGTCTTAATCATGAACTAGAGTGGATGAAGCAAGAATTGGCTCGCATCGAGGTAGTGGTTGATGACAGGAAAAGTTTGGTGGAGGAGGAGTAAAAGGTAGGATTGGATGTGGCTGAGAAGAAAAAGCCATTGTAAGCTAGTGAAAATTCTTAAACCGAAACCCTATTAAAGCTCCACCAAGCCATAATTAACTTGGACTAGGAACTACTTCAACTTTGTGAATCTACTGATCATGCTCTATAATCACAATGTTATACTTAAATTGTGAGACTCCAAGCTATGTATATTCCTCATTTATTTCCATTCAATAAATGAATGAAAACTTGTTTTCCCTCCCATGATTATCCTTTGTGTTATCCCTCCATTCCAGTCAATCATAACTAGTTATATTTTGAAAGATAATATCCACTAGATACCAATTTCAATTACAAAATGGCATAATTATATTGGCATGATCATGTAATTCTCTATTTTTTGATCCGAGGGACATAGTGAGTGTAGTTTTGACTATTTCTAGGGTTACCTAAAAATACTATGATCTTTGTGTCTTTACTGTTATCACCCTAATTTTTACCTAATTCCACTATGGCATGATATTTTCAGGCATCACTTGACAGTTTCTTAGTCCTCCCTTTTTGATTTTTCAACTGAACATGTTTTTCTTCTTTTTCTTTTTTATTTATCGATTGTTTACAAAACCATGCAAAGAGTAGGTTTAGTGTGCTAGATCCCGACTTTTGTTTAGGGTTCCCTTTGAAGGTTTTCCACCTGCCGAGTTTTGTGTCTATTTTCATGGGTAGTTTAGAGTCTTGTAGACTAGACTAATTTCAACTGATTTTTTAGGCCGAACAGCTTTGACCATGAATTATGGGGAGGTTACCCCAATAGGGATTACTAGATGAGAATGTCTCGATATTTTTTAGTCACAATTGAGAGATTTTTAGACCCTAGTTTTGTGATTTATTAATATAAGACCTGATATGGGGAAAGTATGTGATGAGTAACCATAAGAACGGTTTACATAAAAATGTTGTCAGTGCATGTGGTTATAGGAGAAGCCTCTCCTGGGGATGAATTTACCTTTGATTGACATACTTATTTTGTGGGAAACTTATGCAGAGCCTATTGGTCCATATTGTTCATAGTCAAGAAAATGTGTTCTTAAGAAATTGACCCTCCATTTTATATGACCAGGTAATCTATGAAAATTTGGATTTATCATGACCAAGAAGGGTTCCTTGTCAAGGGAATGATGTCTAAAAATGACAAGGGAATCTATATCGACATTGTCCATGAATGAGAAACCACTATGACATGAATTTGGATTTTGTAAAGGAGGTATAGATCATGGAATAGATTAATATCACACATCAAGGTTATAAACCATGCATTTTTAATGTCTTGTAGTAAGGACTTTTGAGGTCTAAGATTTACAGTCACTTAGCTTTGACCAAGTGATAAATGATTTTTGATTTTCACAAAAATCTATCAAAAAATGTTCCATAATCATCAGGCATTTAGGGGAATTGTTTTAAGCTATTATCTGGGGTTTTTTGAATTTTTTGAGTTATATGTGACAAAAACATTTTTGGGGGCTTATAGAAATAGGAAAATCCTTTCATATAGATGAATTTACCTTTGATTAACATTTTTTTGGGATAATTATGTTGAGACAAATGGGAAATATCATGCATAGTCAAACAAAGGTATCCTCAGGACACTGAACCTCCATTTTTGATGACCAAGGAAGTTTATGGAGATTTAGACTTTCCCTGGACAAAGAGTTTGGTTTGTGAAAGGCGAGTGCCTGAACATGAAAGGAGGCATTCCGTGTTGAAATTTTCCAAGAATGGGTGGAAATGTTTCCCTTACACAGGTCTGACCCATATATAAGAAGGATTTTTTAATTATTATTATTGATAGCCTTGAGATATAGGGTTAATAAGTCACTACATAGCTCATCAAAATGAGAGTTAAACCATACACAGCCCTGAGAAGTTTTCTCCACACATCGATCGAATACTTGTGTGGATAAGGGGAATTTTACTTTTAATACATGCTCACAAATGGGGTGAAGAACATATTTTTCTGACCATACAGATCAAGCTTATGTATATGAGAGTGTTGGATTTTTTGTGTGTCCATACCAAGATATAAGATCCTGGTGCCACTATGTATCCCATAAAAATAAGAATTAGGCCATACATAGTACTAATAAAGTTCCCTATATAGGTATGTACCATGCACAGGGAAAGTTAATTTTTAACTTTTTTTGCTGCTAGACCCAGTATTGGATGTTCGGGTGTCACAATGTATCCTGTGGTGGCAGGAATGAATCCTCACATAGTTCTGGACATCATGCTGTTTAGCGTCATGCGATTAGGAAATCAAACATGGATTTTAACATCATGTGGTGAGGAAAAATGGGGTATTACCATTTTAGGTTATATGACTAGGATCATATGTCATGGAAACAATGAGTAACAGGAGGCTCATTGGGCCTGGATTTTCCGAAATGCCTCATATGTGATGGGGAATGAAGTGTAAACCATGATTCTGTGGATTCTCAAATAATGATAAATGATACGGGGCATAAATTCCAATGGGATTATGGGGATAGAATAGGTCTCTCATAGGGATGCATTTTCCTTTGGTTGACATACCATTTTTTGTGGGAAACTTATGCAGAGCCAAATTGGGCATCTTTTTCATAGTCAAACAATGGTGTCCTTATGAAACTGACCCCCCACTTCCGATGGATGGAGGAAGGTTGTGGAGATCTAAAGTTTCCTGGTACACATGATATGACGGTTGGAAGGAATATTTTTGGCTATATAAGAATAATTTAGACCGTGATTGACCATGGAGTCTGAAATTTCTTCTATAGATCTGACTCATATGTATGGGGTCATTTTTGTTTCCTTAATAGATCCCTACCGGAGGAACCCAAACTTGAGATCTTCTATATAGATCTTTGTTTGTGTCAGACTCAGTTAAGTGTATTTCTGAGTCCCACATCGGCTTCCTCTTGCTCGTATTTATTTTCCTCTATCTATAAATGAAAGGATTCACCTCTCTTTAAGGTAGGGAATCATACCTGACTAAATAGTATAAGAGTGATACGTTTGATAAATTTTTCCCCATTGCATTCCTTCCCATTTTTTCCCTCCTATGCTACGCCCCATCACCGGTCACTGATAGGGGTCATTTTCCCTTTGATTGTTTTGATTTTTGCAGCTGGACATGGGTTTAGAGACCTATTCATCACTATGTATCCTGTGTGAATAGTAATCAAGCCACATGTAGTTCTAGGACCCCGTACATTTTAACATCATGTGGTGAAGATGAAAGTGACTCAACATGAAAGAGGGGAAATGTTTCGGCTAGGACCAAGAATAGAAATATGTGTGTCACTGTGTATCCTATGATGATAGGAATCAAGACACACATAATTCTAGATAAAAACTCTCTCCATGTAGGATTGTTCCATACACATGGGGGATTTGTCCCTTATTTCATGGATAGACCCCAGACATAGGGTCTAGATGTCAATACATATCCTATTTGAATGAGAATCAATCCACACATGGTTCTCATAAAACTCCATGTGAAGATCAGACCCATACATAGGGAGGAAGGAATTTTTTCTGAAATGAACTAGTAAATAAGTTCTACTTTGGATTCCCTTACATTGATTTAGTTTGTATGTAGGGGAGGGGGATTAATGGTTGGATTTTATTTCATAATCTTGATATAGATTCTCCAATTTAGAATAATAGAAATTGGTGCCACTGTCTATCAGTATTGTATCAGGGACACCAAATAGGGTGATGATGTCGGATTTCACTAAGCTAACAATGTTCCTTCCCCCGACTTCTTTGAAGCATATAACTTCGGTCCACATGTAATAGAAGTTGGTTGCAGTAAGAATGTACTTGAACTAATTGGCCACAACTAGAGGATATGCCCCCATGACGTCCATTCCCCATATGGAAAATGTATAGGAGTACGTGGACGTGTAAAGTAACTCCGTGGTTGGTGAATGAAGTTGGAATTAACCAGAAATGAATGACACTTTATGGTGAATTTAGTGTAGTATCGTATTATGGTATAATAGTATTACCAAATCCTTTAGATTTGGTGAGAAAACTTGAGTCCCGACTGGTGAGCACCACAAGCTCCGGTTTTCACTTCCTTTATGATAACAACAGTCTCTTATCCATCAAGGAACCTGAGAAGGACCCCATAAAGGATCTTCATATAGAAGAACATTGGGTGATTCGTACCATTATATAAACAAATTAATTTTCTCATCTTCAAATTTTATCTTTCCCAGCTTTTTTTTGGTGGGAGCTCTTTATTTTGAAGGTAGTCCAGAATGGGTGTCATCCTTTTAGTGGTAGGACCATACGATTGAGGGACATGAGTAACTTCATTAATCTTTTCTGTTTAGGTTTGAATGAATAGTGAGACCATCCAATTGTGTGAAATGCTGATGGCTATTTCATTGTACTCAAGATTGGCTAGAGTTGTGGATGTATTTGTCAATGCATTGTCTTGGGAATTTTGTTACCATGGGACATGAGTTAATGTCATCTCCAAAGGTAATTCTTCCATTAGTCCCTAGATGTGGTTTAGAAGGGGGACTATATCTCCCTTTTCTATATCATAATTTCTATAAACCTACTTAATGACCAATTCAGAATCTCCTTTTATCTTCAAGTGATTTACCTGTACATGAAGTTCCAAATCTAACCCTATAATGAGAGCCTGATATTCTACTTCATTGTTCATGAATCCATCCAAAAGTAGGAAGGATTAATGTAGTACTGCCTTTTCTGGAGAAATTTGGATGAATCTCAACCCTACTTTGATGAGATTTGGGTCTTCCATACTCTTCCCTATTAGACTTCTGGATGCACCGATGAAATACGTCTCACATACCCGAGGGCCCTTTATGAAGAGACCCGAAGCCTGACGTACATGTACATTACATTACTTTTGCGGAATACTTAATACATAACAAAAACACACACACAAGGACCGTAATAGTTTAGTGTCTATAGAAACTCAGAATATAATCTTCTAATCGTGGCGAAAGATCTTCAACATCTACCATAAAGATATTCTTTTTTTTAAACCTAATTCCTTTCTTTATATCCTGGGGAAAAGAAAACATAAAAGGGTGAGCTCAAATGCTCATTAAGGGTAAACAAAAGAAATATCAATCACATCATATTCATAAGAACATATCTTTTGGAAATCTTAACCTGCAAAAGAGATCATAATTTCATAACATGGGATAAATCATAGTAGTGAAATGTAATCCCAATAATCATAACTTAAAACATGAAACTTTGTGGCATACACACATAATCATAGAGAATCATTTCTTATTAGTCAAGACTCATTTCCAAGACTATCTTAGTGGACAAAGTCCCTTTCTGAACCGAGTTCACTCCTCGTTTCAGTCCTGTTTCACTGAACCGGTATAACCTACCATTCCAGACATGTCTATCTCATGAGATATAAAATCTTTATCCAATGCATTGGAGGGAGATATAGGTCCCACCCATCTCATAATGATACCATTCTTATGTGTGCCACAAAATCATAAACCATACATCATAGCATAACCCATGAAATAAAAATGGGAATCTTAAACATCGTGACATCATAAAACAATTCATTTAAGATAAAGGAATTCATAAAAATAATTCCATCACAACATAATCAAATCAATGTAATAATAGGGATAGAAACAGAACCCTTTATTATCTTAGATGGAAAATAATTTTTATAAAACACTTGAACTCCATTCTTGAGAAAAATATCCTTTCTAATTCAAAAACACTTTTCCTTTCTTAACAAGTCATAAAATTCTAAACTAAAAGAAGTTGATTAAAAATAAACTTGAAAAATTTTAAAGTAAGATTCTTGGAAATAATGTTTTAAAAATACATTCATGTCGTATAAGTTAAAAAAAACATTCTTCTCGTACTTTTATCAGAAAAGTCAAAAAAGCACCTCGTATGAAAAACGACAAAAGATTCCCTTCATATCTTTTACTAAAAAAACAATGAAGGGTAAATTTTTTTTTTAAATAATTGTATGTGGATGGAAATAATGTTACATATTGAGGAAATGTGGATATGGATGATGATAAAATACACCCCAGTAAATTCCAAAGTATAAACAATCTCGGATAAAAATGAGATTGTGATATTTCCCTTACCTTAGGTCCGATTTGCTTCGTAAGTGTCCGAACCTCCTGTATAATGGTTTAAATAATGTCATTGACTTATTCCAGAATCATACTCATTGTTATGATATCATATATGGTTCACTTATGACTTTATATTACCCGTTCTTTTGTAAATTCCATGTTAAAGAGCGTTTTGGGTAAAATTGTTTCATTTGTCGTCCGTATTTTGACTTGTAATTATTCATATGATTACTTAGATCATTATTACTTAATTCCAGAATATAAAAAATGATTTATATATAATATATATTCATAATATACATATATATAATAAATCAGTAAATGGAAAGAAATACACCGTTCATGGAGACGGTAGGCCGTACGTACGCATGAACGTTGTTTTCGTTTCCTTATTGAGTTGAATGGAATTAAGTAGATGACATAAATATATATACACATAAATCCAGTATCATTATTATGTCATATATTTCATGATTACTTATTATATGTACTTTATAATCATTCATGAATGGTTAAAGTGGAGAATGAATCTCATCGCGTCGTGGAGACGGTAGTCCGTATGTACGCACGAGCGATGATATCGTTCTCATGATCGCGGGACTGTATTGGAGTGTATGTATACTATTTAATAATCAGTATCACTTGAAAATAATCCTATATAGTTATTATTTACACCATTATACCCATCCAAGTAAGGTGGTGGTGGAAAATAGATTTCACCACGGCGTGGAGACAGTATTCCGTACGTACGCACACGCGGTGATTTCGTTTTCTGTAGGATGGATAGATGGTGAAATAGGGTTGTTTCATACTTATAATAACATATCAGTATATGAGTGATACTGATGTTATTACTTCATAATGAAACAACCTAATAAGAAGAAGTGGAATAAGAAATAAAGTTGAAAGAATCGGTAATGAAAATTACCTCTTCTTTGAAGCGCCTCTTTGAGATCTCCTTTTAGGGCACTAAAATTGGTCTTTGAGGAAGACCAGAACCTCTAGGATGTTTCTAGGGAAGTGGAGAAGATAATTTGGCAGGGTTTGGCCGAGCTTGAAGGTTCAAAGTTGTGCGAGGAAGAGAGGGAGGAGGTGCCCTTTTATAAGGGAGGAGAGTGGCTCCTTTGGAAAACTAAAAATATTCTTTTATTATAAAGTCATATTCTGTTTTAAATAGCTCAAAATTGATTTATTTCGAAGCTAAAGTGGGGATGGATCGAAATAATCTCATCCAATATAATTTAGACAAGTTTAGGTTCCTATTTTAACATTATCATTTAGATTTAACATTAAGTTAAATAATTTTACTTTTACCGTGTCTTCTTGTGTTCTTACACTATAAGGTTAATAAACTTACTATAACAAGCCAAACTAACCCCAAGTTGGTTATTATTAATATATATAAACTTATCTAAGTCATTTGGCCGAACCTTAGATTTTTAGGAATAAAATAACAATTAATAATATAATATTTTTTAAAAAAAACTATTTTATGTCAATTTTGACACTATTTAGTAATTGATTTTTGTAAAACTCATAACAGAATGGTTAGTTCGAAAACAGTTAATTAAATCAATACTAACATGTCATATTAACCTATAAAATTAGTGTAATTCATAAAAATTCTGAAATTACATTTATTTGGGTATTTATAACATCAATTATGTCAATATTTCATTAATAAGATAATTACTGCATCATCTTTGTGTCATAAATAAATTAAATTATTTAATGTCTAAAAATTACAAATAAAATACCATTATGTAGGAAATCTTTTTGTATTTCTAATGAGTATTTATAGTCAAATTTATCTTATGTATAACCCTATATTAAAAATGATTTACTTATTAAACTTTGATTTTAACTATTTTAACCCTTCTTTAAATAAATTAATAATTAATGTCCTAATCTAATCCAAGTGGGCCTAAATGATCATATTTTATTCCTAATGTTTTTTTTGGTCGAATTAAACTTATCCAATATAATTAGGACACGTGTTAGGGTAATAATAATAACATTTTTACCATTAATTACCCTATTTACTTTTAACCGTGGTAAAAAAAATTAAAAAGTTACTATTCACCAAAAATTATTTTCATCTCATTGAACCACATTTTACTTACTAACATCAACCGTGTCTCTCGGATTTTTGAAATTCCACTCACAGAAGCGGTAAAATTAAGTTTTATGAAAAATTCATTTTTTTAACTACCACTTAGGGGTTTCACTATTCATCAAAAAATGAAAGTTTCCAGAAAAATACAAAAAATTAGGCCTAAGATATATTTGATATTATAAACTCAAAAATGATGTCTATTTTACCAAATTCAAAACATATCAGTTGCATTAATTAATTTAAAAATTAATTCCCATCGTCAAAACAAATTATGTGTTCTTAAGAGATAATAACTATCAAAAGATTGACACTTGTTTATGTCTGGTTTAAATGTAGAATTACATCCAATGACCAACATTGTATTAAATTGTAAAAATATATTCTAAATATACTTTAAAACCACCCAAATTAAAAATTTATCACTATTAATTATTTCGATTAAAAAAGTTGTTTTTAATTAAAATTTCGTAATTTTCAATATTCATCAGAATATGAAAGTTATCCGAAAAGTACCAAAATTTCACCTTAGGCTAAATTCGATACTCCGAATCCAAAAATGAAGTCCATTTTGAGAGATAAAATTTCTAAAATTTTAAAAGGTGAGTATTACTATTCATAACGGCTAGTTTTAATAATATTTTAATAGCATATCATTGTTTAGTGAAACTCGGTATTGCGTACTACACACGCTATCGAGGAAGGTCGTGATTGCGTGTAATGCAAGGCAAGTCAAGGATGCGTGTTGTGCAAGCTTCTTTTGGTATAGCGTACAATAAAAAACATTAATGAAATTAAAAAGAATATGTTTCATAAAATCTCGGGGTGTTACATTCTACCCCCCTTAAAATGAATTTCGCCCTCGAAATTCGTCGGGGTTATAAATAGTTTACTATTCGAAAGTTTCTTTGATAGAAACCACATCGTAAAAGGAATACCAAAACCAATATTTAAGAACAAAAGAATGAAACATAACAGTTACCCAAATAAACTAATCACTGGGTTTCCACATAGGTGAAAATATGGATATGGAAGAGAAATCTAACCATCATGTTCTGATGGAGAGTGGTAGAGAACATGGCTATAGAAAATCCAGAAATCACAAAGCCATAAATTTGTGATGATCTAAGGTACCATCTGATTTATCAGATATAAGAGCACTAGGACAACATTTTTGGTTTTCAAGATCATTTCCCTAATGTTGATGAAATTGGAATTAGAAGAAATACTTTCGTGATTTCGGTATAGTCTCACCGTTGGTCATTCTTTGGAAAATTTCCACTTCATCTCTTAAAGAAATGAAGTTGAATTTGTCATTCGTGATGTGTTAGCAGATCATGTGATAGAATGATGGGTCATTCCATCTGTCTCAAACAAAAGGTTAGAAAAGTTATCAAAAAATACATAAGTCCATCTATAGTGAGATTAATGATATATGGTTCCTAAAACGGACTTATACTTCATATATCATACTGCTTAATATAATAAAACTAGTTTCTACTAAACAAGGACTTCTTGTAGGCCAGTGGTAGGTGATAAAGGCCAGTCGCACTTCGGTTGTGGGTTCGATTCCCACAGCCTTGTCCGATGCGATGGGCAGTCACCCGTCCTGCAGGTTTTCCTTTTTCTAAAACTATATAATATCAAAAGTTATATCCTTAAATAATACTAACTTATGTCCAACATAATCCATTTCAATCTTTAGTCTTATCCATAATACTGCAGTCCACTCTCATAATATAGTGAAAATGTTTACCAGATATTTAATACCATCGTTGATCCCCATATATCATAAGATATGTCTTGTTGGTCAAATTACAAACATGTGAGTACCTTAATCATGTATTCTCTTGAAGAATGAATACCCATTGAACCTTAGTGAAAACATGAATGTAGTCAAAAGTTAACTCTTTCCACATACCAAAATCCAAAAATTATATATACTCAAACCATGATATAACCTTCTCCTTATATCAGTCATGAGCTCATGAATACGGTCAAACATTTCATTTTCTCATTTTCCTTTCATTATGCGCATATCATCTTTTTTTCCAAAAATATCTCAATCACATTCCATGGTTACCGGTACCATTGAAAACCACAATATACCAATACATAAATATTCCAATATTCCACGATAGTATATACAACATTATTTTGGAATCCCATTACATAAAAACTTAATCATTCCACCACATTGTTTTCATATTCAACATCGCCAATAGTGATCGCATGTGACTTCCCTTTGTCCTTTGCCTTAAGTGGTTGCTCATGTCGATCATCACTAACCCTTGGATTAGGGCATTTATTAGCATAATGCCCCATTTCCTTGCACTTGAAGCATTAAAGTGTAGTAGGTTCATTCTGTGTATCCCTTCCTTTGTTTGCATCAGTAGACATATTCTTCCCATCTTTGTGGCATTCAAATGCCCGATGACCTTCCTTTCCACATTTGAAAAATTTACTTGTCCCTTTAAGACAATCTCCACCATGCTTATTTCCACACTTTGAGCATAGGGAAACATTCATCTTCTTTTCACCATTATTCTGAGATTTCTCCTTGAACTCCATCTTTCGTTTCTTGTCAAAACTATGAGATGGATAAGTAACACCAACTTCCATTTCTACCTTGATAGCACAACGCACAATTTCTTCATAGCTACTGAAGTCTCTTGTAGCTAATTCCCTTTGAAGATTTGGTTTTAAGCCACTAAAGAATCGATCAACTTTACTTTCAGGTTGGATGATAAATCCATATTCATACCTTGCAAGACTTGTAAAATTCGCTTTGTATATACCAACAGATTCATCATCCTTTTGCTTTAGTTCAAGAAACTCATTCTCTATCTTTGTTCGAAGAATATGAGGGAAGTACTTATTAAAAAATTAGTTCTTGAACTCGTCCCATTCCATAGACTCAATTTCATCTCTTTGCCTCGTATTCTTGATAGGATTCCACCATTGATCAACTTAACCTTCTAAATGATATACTGCTAAGATGAATTTATCATGTTCAGAACATTGAAGAACTGAAAATATATTTTCGGTGGTACTGATCCATTGTTTAGCAACAAGTGGATCAGAAGACCTACTGAAAGAAGGTGGACGTTGCCTCCTGAAGGACTTAATAGAATTTTGTTCCATTCTCTGTTCATTTGGAAGTCCAGAATGATTCATAGCTTGTGTAAGTATAACAATAAGATTTTGCACTCCATCTCCCATAACATTTGTTTGTTCAGGAGGACAATCATTGCATTGTCCATTGCATTGATCAACACGGTTCCTTCGGGTTCCAGCCATCGTCTAAAACCCAAAAAGAATAGTGTGAGAGACAAAAATTATGCTAGGGAAAACAATATAATAAAGGGGGAGTACCTTCAATATCTAACATCTTAGATTACCGTAATTCTAGTACTATAACCTATACTTATACTTAACCTTAGGGGCATCCCTATACATACCTTAGAAATATCTATAGGGATCTCACTAAAGTTCTCGCATCCTAGTTTCCAAAGGTTGACTAAACCTTTCCTCTGATACCAACTGTAGAGACCTAAAGCCTGACGTACATGTACATTACATTACTTTTTTATAATACTTAATACATAAAAAAAACACACACACAAGGACCGTAATAGTTTAGTGTCTTTGGAAACTCGGAATATAATCTTCTAATCGTGGTGAAAGATCTTCAACATCTCCCATAAAGATATTCTTTTTTTAAACCTAAATCCTTTCTTTATATCCTAGGGAAATGAAAACATAAAAGGGTGAGCTCAAATGCTCAGTAAGGGTAAACAAAAGAAATATCAATCACATCATATTCATAAGAACATATCTTTTGGAAATCTTAACCTGCAAAAGAGATCATAATTTCATAACATGGGATAAATCATAGTAGTGAAATGTAATCCCAATAATCATAACTTAAAACATGAAACTTTGTGACATACACACATAATCATAGAGAATCATTTCTTATTAGTCAAGACTCATTTCCAAGACTATCTTAGTGGACAAAGTCCCTTTCTGAACCGAGTTCACTCCTCGTTTCAGTCCGGTTTCACTGAACCGGTATAACCTACCGTTCCAGCCATGTCTATCTCATGAGATATAAAATCTTTACCTAATGAATTGGTGGGAGATATAGGTCCCACCCATATCATAATGATACCATTCTTATGTGTTCCACAAAATCATAAACCATACATCATAGCATAACCCATGAAATAAAAATGGGAATCTTAAACATTGTGACATCATAAAACAATTCATATAAGATAAATGAATTCATAAAAATAATTCCATCACAACATAATCAAATAAATGTAATAATAGGGATAGAAACATAACCCTTTATTATCTTAGATGGAAAATAATTTTGATAAAACACTTAAACTCCATTCTTGAGGAAAATATCCTTTCTACTTCAAAAACACTTTTCCTTTCTTAACATGTCATAAAATTCTAAACTAAAAGAAGTTGAATAAAAATAAACTTTAAAACTTTTAAAGGAAGCTTCTTGGAAATAATGTTTTAAAAATACATTCATGTATTATAAGTTAAAAAAAACATTCTTCTCGTACTTTTGTTGGAAAAGTCAAAAAAGCACCTCGTACGAAAAACGACAAAAGATTCCCTTCATGTCTTTTACTAAAAACACACCGAAAGGTAAAATTGTTTTTAAAAAATTGTAGGTGGATGGAAATAATGTTACATACGGAGGAAACATGGATATGGATGATAAAATACACCCCAGTAAATTCCAAAGTATAAACAATCTCGGATAAAAATGAGATTGTGATATTTCCTTTACCTTAGGTCCGATTTGCTTCGTAAGTGTCCGAAACTCCTGTATAATGGTTTAAATAATGTCATTGAATTATTCCAGAATCATACTCATTGTTATGATATCATATATGGTTCACTTATGACTTTATATTACCCGTTCTTTTGTAAATTCCATGTTAAAGAGCGTTTTGGGTAAAATTGTTTCATTTGTCGTCCGTGTTTTGACTTGTAATTATTCATATGATTACTTAGATCATGATTAATTAATTCCAGAATATAAAACATGATTTATATATAATATATATTCATAATATACATATATATAATAAATCATTAAATGGAAAGAAATACACCGTTCATGGAGACGGTAGGCCGTACGTACGCATGAACGCTGTTTTCGTTTCCCTATTGAGTTGAATGGAATTAAGTAGATGACATACATATATATAAACATAAATCCAGTATCATTATTATTTAATATATTTCATGATTACTTATTATATGTACTTTATAATCATTCATGAATGGTTAAAGTGGAGGATGAATCTCATCGCGTCGTGGAGACGGTAGTCCGTACGTACGCACGAGCAATGATATCGTTCTCATGATCGTGGGACTGTATTGGAGTGTATGTATACTATTTCAGAATCAATATAACTTTAAAATAATCATATATATTTATTATTTACACCATTATACCCATCCAAGTAAGGTGGTGGTGGAAAATAGATTTCACCACGGCGTGGAGACGGTATTCCGTACGTACGCACGCGCGGTGATTTTGTTTTCCATAGGATGGATAGATGGTAAAATAGGGTTGTTTCATACTTATAATAACATATCATTATATGAGTGATAGTGATGTTATTTCTTCATAATGAAACAACCTATGAAGAAGAAGTGTAAGAAGAAATAAAGTTGAAAGAATCAATAACGGAAATTACCTCTTCTTTGAAGCTCCTCTTTGAGATCTCCTTTTAGGGAACTAAAATTGGTCTTTGAGGAAGACCAGAACCTCTAGGATGTTTCTAGGGAAGTGGAGAAGAGAATTTCGTAGGGGTTGTCCGATCTTGAAGGCTCAAAGTTGTGTGAGGAAGAGAGGGAGGAGGTTCCCTTTTATAAGGGAGGAGAGGGCCTCCTTTGGAAAACTAAAAATATTATTTTATTATAAAGTCATATTCGGTTTTAAATAGATTCAAATTGATTTATTTCAAATATAAGGTGGGTATGGATCAGAATATTCTCATCCAATAGAATTTAGACAAGTTTATGTTCCTATTTTAACCTTATCATTTAGATTTAACATTAAGTTAAATAATATTACTTTTACCGTGTCTTCTTGTGTTCTTACACTATAAGGTTAATAAAATTACTATAACAAGCCAAACGAACCCCAAGTTGTTTATTATTAATATACATAACCTTATATAAGTCATTTGGCCGAAACTTAGATTTTTAGGAATAAAATAACAATTAATAATATAATATTTGTTTTAAAAACTATTTTATGTCAATTTTGACACTATTTAGTAATTGATTTTTTGTAAAACTCATAACAGAATGATTAGTTCGAAACCAGTTAATTAAATAAATAATAACATGTCATATTAACCTATAAAATTAGTGGAATTCATAAAAAGTCTCAAATTACATTTATTTGTGTATTTATAACATCAATTATGTCAATATTTCATTAATAAGATAATTACTGCATCATCTTTGTGTCATAAATAAATTAAATTATTTAATATCTGAAAATTACAAATAAAATACCATTATGTATAAAATAGTTTTATCTTTCGAATGAGTATTTATAGTCGAATTTATCTTATTTATAACCCTATATTAAAAATGATTTACTTATTAAACTTTGATTTTAACTATTTTAACCCTTCTTTAAATAAATTAATAATAAATGTCCTAATCTAATCCAAGTGGGTCTAAATGCTCATATTTTATTCCTAAGGTTGTTTTTGGTCGAATTACACTTATCAAATAGAATTAGGACTTGTGTTAGGGTAATAATAATAACATTTTTACCCTTAATTACCATATTTACTTTTAACTGTGGTAAAAAAAGTAAAAAGTTACTATTCACCAAAAATTATTTTCATCTCATTGAACCACATTTTACTTACTAATATCAACCATGTCTCTCGGATTTTTGAAATTCCACTCACAGAAGCGGTAAAATTAAGTTTTATGAAAAATTCATTTTTTTAACTACCACTTAGTGGTTTCACTATTCATCAAAAAAATGAAAGTTTCCAGAAAAATACCAAAAATTATGCCTAAGCTATATTTGATATTATGAACAATAAAATGATGTCTATTTTACCAAATTCAAAACATATCAGTTGCATTAATTAACTTAAAAATTAATTCCTGTCGTCAAAACAAATAGCGTGTTCTTAAGAGATAATAACTATGAAAAGATTGACACTTGTTTATGTCTGGTTTAAATGTAGAATTACATCCAATGACCAACATTGTATTAAATTGTAAAAATATATTCTAAATATACTTTAAAACCACTCAAATTAATAATTTATCACTATTAATTATTTTGATTAAAAAAGTTGTTTTTAATTAAAATTTAGTAATTTTCACTATTTATCAGAATATGAAAGTTATCCAAAAAGTACCAAAATTTCACCTTAGTCTAAATTCGATACTTCGAATCCAAAAATGAAGTCCATTTTGAGAGATAAAATTTCTTAAATTTTAAAAGGTGGTTATTACTATTCGTAATAGCTAGTTTTAATAATATTTTAATAGCATATCGTTGTTTAGTGAAACTCGGTATTGCGTACTACACACGCTATCGAGGAAGGTCGTGATTGCGTGTAATGCAAGGCAAGTCAAGGATGCGTGTTGTGCAAGCTTCTTTTGGTGTAGCATACAACACAAGACATTAATGAAATTAAAAAGAATATTTTTCATAAAATCTCGGGGTGTTACACTTTTGAATAGGGAAAACCTATTCATCGGGTAGTTCAATGTTTAATAAAGTCATTTCTATAGAGAACTCAGTTCACTGAGAAATTTGGTAAAGGAAAAATGATCCGACCCCCTAATTATATGTGTGGCCCCTTCTTGAGGGTCCTCCCATGGACCACCAACCCGTTTAAAATCGGACCACTTTCTATATATGAAAAGTCTCCTCTTCATCCCGATTCGTTCCCATTCTTATGGGGATAATTTGTTGGGTTTTGAAAATTCCACATATGATAATAAGAGAATTTCATTAATTTTGAAAATGGTAGAAACAAACCCAAAAGAATAATTTGAAGAAAAATGTTCAAAATGGGTGAGTTGTGGAGGATGGGTTGATCCCGCGAAGTGTATATGCTTCACGGACTACCACTCCACATGGCATTCCGCTGCTCTGCGAAGAACCCCACAAAAGTTTTTTTTGTGGGACGAGGTGGACCACCAATTCCTTTGAATAAAACCAAATCATTTACGAGGATTGATGGTGATTTACTCCCCCATAAATAACTACACCCTGTGAACAAAACCAACTCGTTTGTGGGGTCAGACGATGATTTACGGCCCTACGAACAATAACACCCTATAAAAGAATTTTTTTAAGGATGATACTGACCACCGATGCCTACGAATGATACCAAATCGTTTTTGGGGATGGATGGTGATTTCTTCTCCCATGAATGACTGCCCCATGAACAAAATCATTTGTGGGATGGGGAATCCTACATGGGATCTCACAAAATAACCCCCATGCCCCACCACGAATGACCAACCATGCCAGTATCTAGTCCCTCTGTTATTCTATGAAATACCCTGAGGTGAAATAAAAAATCCGATAGATAGCTGGATAAAAGAAGGGCCAAAGGAGATGAGAAAGGAGAAAATGGAAAAAATGGAGCCTCCAAAATGAATTTATAGAGATCCGTCGATTCATAATAGGTAAACCCATCGCATAACATTAAGGTGGAATTAAAAATCATTAGGGCGACTACGAACTTAAATCCCTTAAACAGATGCCCTTTCATGAGACACAAATAGATTCCCCCTATGCAGACTAGTACCCCACATACCAAAATTCTATGTGGGTGGAACCCTACCCCATATAGAAAAATTCTATGTGGGTGTAGCCCTTCCCCGCGTTGCAAAATAATACATAGGAGGAATTTCACCGCGCATAGAAAAATGCTATGCGGGCCGAACCTAGCCACACCTAGCAACATGCTACATTGGAATACCTTAGGTCTGAGTAGAACCATGCTACGTAAACGGTACCCTCACCTGCATAGAAATATGCTACATGCGTGGAAATTCAACCCCGTATAAGAACATGCTACGAAGAATGGGGCCTCCCCGAGTGTTTTGTGCTCTAGCTCCAATCACTCCCTTTCGTCATATCATCGGGCCCCATGATGGCCCTACAGTGAACCAATCAAAGGATATAATACCCAATGGACTTCTAGATTATCATTCTATCTGATGAGTTCGGGGTTCCTACTAGTGACACTGCCAGAATTTAGGGGCGAATGCTTGGGAAGATTTCTTGCAAGATGTTGAGCATTCCCATTAATTATAAAGATTGGAGGCATATTCCTACAACATGGAAAAATGAGGTCTTTGATACTCAAGTAAATGTAATATTAATTTTATATTCCTTGATAACTAATTTAAAATACATGAATGAAATTTTGTAATATAATTATAAAGTGTTTTGTTTTTTATTTCTTAATGTTTTTTAATTTTTATATCTCTGACTCCATTTCACTCCCATGGACTTTGAAACATTTGGGCAATAAATGGAGATATTTTAAATGGTGATTATGGCATGAGTTCAACGAAAGTTACCTGAGTTCCTGACAGATGTATGAGAAAGGGCCTAGTTACATTTCTCTTGAACAATGTTAGCTCTTTATCGATATCAATAGAGATGCATCTCATGAGGTAATTGAATATTTTATAGTATATTAATAACATAAACACAATAAAATTATATATTTTTATTAATGTTTTTTTATAAGGAATTATCTAAAAAAATACTATGAATCGTGAGAAACAAGTCATTCCTCACATTGATGGGTATCTGAGTTTTTCGAGAAAATGAACAATTTTGGTTTGTATTTTATTCATTATTATTTATATCATTTTATTATAAATCATGTTTTTTTCTAAATTGTTTATATTTTTTAATAATTTATATTGAATTAGGTCACTCTGTTGGCCGAACATAGATGTGGTTTAAAGTGCATAGGTAACCCGATGACAGTTTTGTAAATGACCCTACCAAAGACTTTGGAGTAAGTAATTTTCATTACCATGTCATATTATTTCATTACTGTAAATACATAATAATGAAAAATACATTATAAAAACTAAAAATACTTTAACCAAATTTAATGGGTCCAGCTACATGGATTAAAAAAATGAAAATCTGATGTTATTTGATATATCTAGTCGCCCCAATTAATTGGGGTTAGGGATTGTTTGTTATTATAATACAATTTTCATTATTATGTTTTTATAGTAATTAAATAAACATAAAGAGTAATGAAAAATTATTTAATTAGATAATATTATGAAGTTTAGATATTTTAAAAAATTATTGTTAATATTTTTATATTAACAGGTTAAAATTCAAGATGTCTAGGATGGGAACCCTTCACAATCATCACTGGTTTCCCAGAACTATGTAATTTGAATAGTTTTAGGGAAGGATCATCCCAAACGTGTATGAGGGATGGGTATTGGTACTACTCCATCAACTATATTTGGTAGGGCGGCATCATCCATTACTATTACACCCATCTGGGCTTTGAGTAGTGTTGTCGATTGGGGATCACAAAATAGAAATTGCAAGATTGAAAGAAAAGGTACAAGAAAAAGACTCTTATAGAAAAATACATGATTAGTGGTGATCACAAATGGAAAATGATTTAGTTTCTATATTTCAGAAGATGACCGACATGATTCCCAACAAAACTTCCATCCTTATATCTCATCCCTCCGACGTGAGTTCTAAATCTTATATATCATTCACACATTGGCAAAGAACATATAAAACATCCATAAATAAAACTAAAATGACACTTTTATATATAAAACATGTATTTTGAGTCATACCGACCACATATTGTTCCATATTGAGTTGTGGTTGATTCCTACACATCATAAATGAATTATAGATTATTATCCATAATTTAGAAAATAATATGAGCTTGTGTGCTCAATTTTAACATGGTAAACACTTCTTAAAGGTACAAAAGACTTTAAAAAAGTGTCATGGGGTAAAAAATAGACAAAATACATCATATTTACTTGAAATAAGTTGATATAAACTATATATTTAATTACTAAATGTAAAAACTGATGACACATCATTCTGAATGATAGTTTTCCTGTTATGGCCATAAATGTATTTTCAGTGTTTTAAAACACTAAAACATGTGTGGAATAGTCATAACCATATAAAAAAACTTATATAGATGTGGAATCATGAGAAAACCATTTTTGAGTTATTTTTTATGTTTACACGTAGACAATACATCAATATGACGTGTGGTGTGGTCGGTTTGATTCAGTAAACACTTCTTAAAGGTAAAAAAGATTTTAAAAACAAGTGTTGGGGGTCAAAACTAGGAAAATGATATCGTATTTCCGTAAAATTAGGGAAAATTGACCATATATTTAATTTTAAAATGTAGGAATCGATGACACAAAATTTCGAATGACGGTTTTCCCATTATGACCGTAAACACGATTTTAGTGTTTTAAAACACTAAAACATGTGTGGAATGGTCAAAACCATAGAAAAAGACCTCATATTGACATGGAATCATGAGACAACCACTTTTAAGTAATTTTTGATGTGTAATCATATACAAAATTTCAATCCGATGTGTGGTGTGGTTGTTTGACTCCGTAAACACTTCTCAAAGGTACAAAAGCCTTTAAAACAAGTGTGGGGGGGGGGGGGGGGGGGTTAAAACCAGGAAAACGAGGTCAAATTTCCATGAAATCAGGGGAAATCGACTATAGATTTATCTTTTAAATGTAGTAATCAACAACACATCATTCTAAATGACAGTTTTCCTGTTATATTCGTAAAAGTGTATTTAGTGTTTTTAATCACTAAAACTTGTGTGGAATGGTCAAAACCATAGAAAAAGACCTCATATTGATGTGGAATAATGAGACAACAACCGCTGAGTTATTTTTGGCATGTACGCGTAGACAACACATCAATTTGACGTGATGTGTGGTTTGTTTGTCTCGGTAAACACTTTTTAAAGGTATAAAATCCTTTGAAAAAAGTGTCTAGGGGTCAAAACTAGTTAAACGATGTCAGATTGTTATGAAATAATTGTAAATCAACTATATATTTAATTATAAAATGTAGGAACTAATGACATATCATTCTAAATGATATTTTTCCTGTTATGGTCGTAAACACGTTTTTAGTGGTTAAAACACTAAAATGTGTGTAGAACGGCCAAAACCAGATAAAACAAACTTAGATTGATGTGAAATCATGGGAAAACCACGTATGATTTATTTTTGACGTGGATTTATAGACAACATGTTAATAAGACATGTGGTGTGGTCGTAATTACTTGGTAAACACTTCTTAAAGGTATAAAAGCCTTTAAAAACAAGTGTCAGGGGGTCAAATCTAGACAGACAATGTTGAAATTCCTTGAAATAAGAAGACAAGGACTATAGATTGAATTTTGAAATATAGGAACCGAAAACACATCATTTTGAATTGGGGTTTTCCCAGGATGGTTGTAAAAACATTTTTAGTGTCTTAAAACACTAAAACATGCATGGAACGGTTAAAATCATATAAAATAGCCTCAAATTTATGTGAAATCATGGAAAAATCACCGTTGAGTTATTTTTGATGTGTATGTGTAGAAAACATGTCAATCCGACATGCTCTGTGGTTTAAATTACTCGGTAAAAACTTCTTAAAGGTACAAAAGTCTTTAAAAACAAGTGTCGAAGAGTCAAAATCCAGAAAACAATGTAGATTTTCTCTTAAAATTGGGTGAAATGACCATAGATTGAATTTTAAAATGAAGGAACTGACGACACATCATTCTAAATTACAGTTTTCTTGGGATGGCTGTAAATGAATTTTTAGTTTTTTAAAACACTAAAGCATGTGTGGAATGGTCAAAACCAAAGAAAACGACCTCAGATTGATGTGAAATCATGGTAAACCACCATTTATTTATTTTTTATGTGTGTGTGTGTAGGAAACACGTCTATCAAATGGGTGGTGTGGTTATAATTACACGATAAAAACTTCTTAAAGGTGTAAAAGCCTTTACAAATATGTATTGGGAGTCAAAACAAGGAAAACAATGTCATATTGTCCTAAAATATGAGGATAAAGAGAGTAGATTGAATTTTCAAATGTAGGAACTAAAAACATGTTATTCCAAAATACGGTTCGGTCGGGATGGTTGTAAACCTTTTTAGTGTTTTAAAACTCTAAAATGTGTGTGCAATAGTCAAAACCATAGAAAAAGACCACAGATTGACATGGAATATTTATAAAATCACCACCAAGTTATTTTATGATTTTTACACAAATAAAACACATTAATATGATGTGTAGTGTGCTCATAATTACTCTGTAAATACTTCTTAAAGGTACAAATGTATTTAAAAACATGTTTCAGGGGGTCAAAATCAGGAAAAAGATGTCAGATGTAACGCCCTGACCCCAGTTTCTTGGAGCCGGTGCTAAAATATACTTTGTATTTTTTGTAAAAGGGGACTGAAAATTACACAAAAAATTAAATAAATGATGTTATCTATTGGTCTAGGTTTTGGAGAATTAGATACAACTGTTACATTTCCTAAAAACTGAACAAAAACAAACTTCAAAGAGTAGCCTCCACAAAGTAAAGAACTTCACTGATAAATCAACTCAACCTATGAAAATGAATTTGAAACACAGGGTGATCATTTAAAATGCCCATTAAGGGGTTTTAAAAATATTTATTAAATTATTTTCAAAAAATTTCTATGAAAATATACATACATACTTAAATTATTTTCTTAAAATGAAAATAACATTTCTCATAGTATGTCATCATCATTTTTCAAGAGTTACTAATTTTTTTAGGGAAAACCCATACTAAAGTATTTCTATTATTATTTAAAAGTCACAAGTAAAATTCATTATATAATATGCACACACTTGAACAAAAATGGATGAAATTCCACTTACAAGTTAGATAATGACCATCCTTAATTATATATGACATGTCATATGTGCAGATATAGATTTACACATGAAATAATATTTGTTCAAGATTTTCACATAAATTGGTATCAATTAACAACTAATGCATAAAATCAAACAATGAAATGATAGATGAGTTTCTAACCTTTGTTTATATATTGAAGATGAAATGAATTGCTATATTAGTATATACATAAATACAAAACATTATACCATGTGCATCTGATTAACTAAAGCCATATAAAGATTCATAAGAAAATGATTCTTATCCAAGGATATTCTACTAGTCAAATAATCACATGGAAGGTCAAGTACTAATCTCATAATGAGGTAATGGATAATTCTATACATTCTGACATATATTATTAAGGCCTCAACTAAGACATCTGAAAATGATTAGGCCTAAAAAAGACCATATCTAAAAATGGGCAAGGCCTTGGCCATGTCCATATCTGTTTGTCTCATGAGACCTACCGATGCATCTAAAAATACCATCGATGCCTCGACTAAGACATCTGTTAATGATTATAGCCTAAACCAAAACCATATCTGAATATGGGAAATGCCTTAGGCTATTCCATACCTGTTTTGTCTCTTAAAACATATTGATGCATCAAGAGGGTATAGTAAGCCTCACCCGTCACTTGTTAAGTTTAATTTATTCCACTTATTAAAGGGGTTAAAAATAAAAAAATATACATATTCCATGTAAATAACCTTATTTATTTGAAATTCTCAAATAAATAGGGTAAAGAAATGAACACATGCATGCTCTCTAAAATGCATGGAATGTCATTTATAGACTATACATTGTCCATACCTAACTATGCATGACATACTATGAGGTGCGAATGTAGTTTCACACATGAAATGATAGCTTTCGCACATAAGATGATAACTTGTTTAGTCTTGTCACATAAAATGATAATGATTTTCATTTAAAAAATAGGTTATGAATAACTATATACCATAAATTGATAAATACTATCTTTTTATATGGATTTGGAAATAAGAGAGTAATTATTTTTAATAAACAAAAATATATACACATATGTTTATACATGAATTAATAACTGCGATATCAAAATGATAACCCCTTTAAAATTTTAAGGCACACAATAAAAAAACATGGTTTTTTTATTGTTCGCCATCATAGATCAGAAATTATAACCACCTGGGAAAATTGGATTTTTAATTGATAACAACCTTTTCAACATACATACATATATATGTAAAATATATACATATTTATATGTACTCTTTTGTAGAACCAAAATCGTTTGATAAAACAAAATCCTTAAGTCTTAATTCCGAAAAATAAAATACATAGAAAAAATTACATTTACTCACATGTGTATTTATCAGTACATATATATATATACAAATATAAATGTATAAAATTATTATTGGTTGAAAATAGTTTATCCTTTACAAACCATATGTCTTAGAAATAACCATTTAATTCAAAACCCTTATCACATGAAAATAAACATATGATACTTATATATATATGTATATATACATGTGATGTTGAATTTATAATGCTCATCACTACAGAATAAATTCATGTTCTTGAAAAAATTTGATAAATGAGAATATACCTTGGCAGAGTTAACATGAAATCATATTTAAAACATAAACTTTGTTAAAAACATGTATATAAGTGGAATAATGGTTTTGGAAATGTAGGTATAATTAGTATCCCATTATTCTAAATTAAATTTAAACTTGATAAAATAAGCATGCAGTCATACATTAATTGTTCTGAAAAATATTATCCTTAGTTTGATAGACACACACACACACACATATATATATGTATATACACCATTAAGAATAAAGCATAAATTTTATAACTTATTAAATAAATAATTTGATCCCTTACACTTCCATAGTACATAAAATGTTTTCTACATCAATAATGCTTAATAATTATTTATCATCAATAAATATTAAGTGAAATAGGAATATATATAAATAAAATTGTGTATACAAATAATTGTGTATATAAGTATTGATGGAATCAAACATAAAAAAATTTGAGTCCCTTAAAAGATGACTTTAAAAAAGTATCTTTCATAAACAATTCTTAAACAAAACAAGGTATATATATATATATATATTTGTATATATGCATACGTATACATATAAGTCTTGTAATATCAAACGTAAAACCAAATGAACCCTTACAAAATATAGGTTAGAGAATGAAATTAAAATCATAACCCTCTTATGAGAATATTAACTCATATAGACCAACATAGATTCAAATATATATATATATATGTGTGTGTATATATATTTTGTAAACCAACATAGATTTAATAGAATAATTAAACCCTTAAAAAATATAAATAAAAATAATAATTCCCTTACATGTTATTGGAAAAATGAAGAGGGAAGAAAATTTTTTCCTACTGGAAGAATATGAACTAAATAAGAAGCTGGGGATTGGTTCTTGTGATGAGGGATGTGGGGTTCTCCCTATGTCTCAACCATTTATATAAAAAACTATAAGATAATTATGCTTTGGAGAGAAGCTGGGTTAATTCTATTATTAGTATTTTTTTAAACAAGTAAAAGAACCATTAGAATCACAAGTATATATTTTTTATAATAAATATAAATTATGGATATGAGACCATGGATTTGAGTTACCCCTATGAACTTGCCTTGGATTTCTAGATCCCCTATTTTTCCTAGACAAAGAAAATGACCCTTCTGATGATTTAGGTCTTCGACATTGGTTGGTGTGTGAAGGTCATGTGAAGTTGCTGGTTCGGTGATGCCATCGGTGGTCGGGGTGAAGCTAAAATCAACTAGGGGTTGTAGAGACTAAATGAAGAAGACACCCCTATTTTTCATCATTTTAATTTTATTCTCTTTTTGTTGTTGTTTTTAAATATTTTTTTCTTCTTTAAATGTTTTATCTTTTCACATTTCATCTTTATTATTATTTTTGAGTCACCTTTCTTCTTTTGTCTGGTGTCTTTTGTTTTACACATTTTCAACACTCTTATAGTATATTATATTTTTTTATAATGTTAGGTTATTATATTTTTTTATAAGTTATGAAAGTATATTATTATATTATTATTTTATTTAACCAAAAAAAATAGTTTTCTTTATTTAAAAAAGATTTAGGGTTTTATAATTTTTTCTGAACATTTTCAAATCAATACTTTTTTATGAAAATCATGTATCTTATATATATATATATATATTTGTTTTTATTTTATATTAATATATATATATAGTAATCAAAATTTGTAAATTATAAATATATATATTCTTTTTTTTAAAACACATATATAAAAGTTTTTTTTAATAAAATAATTATATATATTTATAATTTATAAATTTTATAAAACATAATATATTTTAATATATTCATAAAATTTATTATCTAAAAAAATAATAATAATAGTTTTCATATAAATTTTTTTACCTGTTATTATTTAATTTTTTTTAAAACAATTTATAATTTTCATATTTTATTTATTTGTGAATAACGGTTAAATTTTAATTTTAAATATTAAATAAATCCTTAATTAAAATAAATTAATAATTAAATTTCTTGGGGAGTTACATTATTACGCCCTTAACTGAATCACAGCCACGCAATTTGTTCATCAGATTAAAAATAATTCTGAATTTTTTTCTTCGGAATTAAGAAAAACTAAGACTCCCATATGCTATCACTTAAAGAAAAACATCAAATCTCCAGTGTTTTCTAGACCATTCCTATAATACCAACTGTAACACCCCAAC
Source organism: Viscum album (assembly GCA_963277665.1). Lineage (NCBI taxonomy): Eukaryota > Viridiplantae > Streptophyta > Magnoliopsida > Santalales > Viscaceae > Viscum > Viscum album. Next base: position 1,776,880,941 of record OY728143.1, on the reverse strand, counting down.
CCCATTTTCCCAGAGGCGGTTCTAAAATATGTTGTGTAATTTTTTTATAAAAAGGAATTGAAAAATTACACAACACATTACATAAATGAGAATCTTTACTAGTCCAGGTTTTGAAGAATTAGATACAACTATTACATTTCATCAAAAATGAACAAAAATAAACTTCAATGAGTTGCCTCCTCAAACTAAAGAACATCATTTATAAATCTACTCAACCTGTAAAATTGAATTTAAAACGTAGGGTGAGCATTTAAAATTCCAAGTAAGAGATTTTAAAAAAATTTAACAAAATATTTTCAAAAAAATTATTTAAAAAAATATATACATGCTTAAATCATTTTCTTAAAAGGAAAATAACATTTCTCATAGCATGTAATAATCATTTTTTAAGAGTTAATAAAAATTATTTTTACAAAAAAACCCATGATCAGGAATTTATATTCTTATTTAAAAGTTACAAATAAAATTCATTATATAATATGCACACACTTGAACAAAAATGGATGAAATGGCACTTAAAAGTTAGATAATGACCATCCTTAATTATGTATGAAATGTTAGATGTGCAGTTATAGATTTACACATGAAATAATCTTTGTTTAAAATTTTCACATAAATTGGTATCAATTATCATCTAACACATAAAAGAAAACCATGAAATGATATATGAGTTTATAACCTTTTTTTTATAGATTGAAGAAGAAATGAATTGCTATATTAGTATATACATAAATATAAAAAATTATACCAAGTGAATCTGATTAACTTAAACCATATAAACATTAATAAGAAATTGATTCTTATCCATGGATATTCTACTAGTTGAATAATCACATGGATGATCAAGTACTAATCTCATAATGAGGTAATGAATAATGCCAGACATTCTGAAGCATACTGTCAAGGACTTGGTCAAGACATCTGAAAATGATTAAGGCCTCAGCCAAAACAATATTTTAAAATGGGAAAGGGCTCTGCTAATTCCATATCTGTTTGTCTCATGATACCTACTAATGCATCGAAAAATACCATTGAGGCCTCAACCAAGACATCTGAAAATGATTAAGGCCTCAACAAAAACAATATCTGAAAATGGGCAAGGCCTCGACCTAGTCCATATATACATTGTCTAAGGAAACCTACCAATGCATCGAGAGGATATAAAAGGCCTCACCCTTGTTAAGTCCAATGTATTCCACTTATGGAAGGGGTTAAACATAACCAATATATAATTATTCCATGTAAATAAACTTCTTTATTTGAAATGATAAAATAAATAAGGTAATGAAAAGAACACATGAATGCTCTCTTAAATGTTTGGAAAGTCATTTATAAACTAGATGTTGTCCATAACTAACTATGCATGACATAACATGAGGTGTGAATATAGTTCTGTACATGAAATGACAGCATGTGTACATAAGATGACAACTTGTTTAGTCTAGTCACATAAAATGATAACTATTTTCAATAAAAAAACAAGGTTACTCATAACTATATACCATAAATTGAAAAATTAAACCTTTGTATATTGATTTGGAAATAATAGACTAACCATTTTTAATAAACAAAAACATATACACATATGTTTATACATGAATTAATAACTACGATATCAAAATGATAACCCATTTAAAATTTTACGGTACACAATAACAAAATAGGGTTTTGTAATTGTTCTCCATCATAGATCAGAAATTATAACCACATGGGAAAACTTGATGTTTAATTGAGAACATCCTTTTCAATATACATACATATATAAATAAAATATGTACATATTTATATGTACTCGTTTATTGAACCAAAATCGTTTGATAAAACTTAAATCCTTAAGTTTTAATTATGAAAAATAAAATACATAGAAAAAATTACATTTACTAACATTTTTATGAATATATACATGGATACATATATATATGTATATATATACATATATAAATATATAAAATTCTTATTGGTTGAATGTAGTTTATCCATTACAAACAATATGTCTTAGAAATAACCATTTAATTCAAAACCCCTATCACATGAAAACAAACATTTCACACACAAACACATATGTATATACATGTGATGTTGAATTTATAATTCTCATTATTATGGAATAAATTCATGTTTTAGAAAAACTTTGATAAATGAGAATATACCTTTGTAGAGTTAATGTGAAATCAAATTTAAAACATAAACTTTGTTAAAAACATGTATATAAGTGGAATAATGGTTTTGTAAACATACTTAGAATTAGTATCCCATTATTATAAATTTAATTTAATTTTTTTAAAATAAGAATACACTCGTACATTAATTGTTCTGAAAATATTATACGTAGTTCGATATACACACACACACATATGTATATACACCCTTAAGAATAAAGCAAAAATTGTATAACTTAATAAATGAATAATTTTATCCCTTATAGTTTCATTGAACAGAAAAAGTTTGCTGCGTCAATAAAGATTAATAAATATTTATCTTTAATAAATCTTACGTGAAATAGGTATATATATATATACTATTGTGTAAAAAAATATTTTTGTATATAAGTATTGATGGAATCAAACGTAAACAAATTGAATCCCTTAAAACATAAATTTAAAACAAGGACGTTTCCTAAAAATTTATTAAACCAAACAAGATATATATATATATATATATTTGTATATACACATACATATACATATATGTCATGAAATTTCAAACGCAAAACCAAATGAACCCTTACAAAATATAGGTTAGAAAATGAAATTCAAATCATAACCCTCATCTGAGATTCTTAACTCATATATATCAACATAGATTCATATATATATCTATGTGTGTGTGTGTGTGTATTTTGTAAAACAACATAACGTGAACCAAATAATTAAACCCTTAAAAAATTTAAATTAAAATAATAATTCCCTTACATGTTATTGGAAAAACGCATAGGGAAGACAACTACTTATTGTTGGAAGAATATGAACTAAAAAAGAGGTTTGGGATTGGGTCTTATGACGAGGGAGGTGGGGTTCTCCCTGTATCTCAACCATTTGTATAAAAAACTATAAATTCCTTATGATTTCAAGAGAAGCTGGGTTAATTCTATTATTATTATTATTATTATTATTATTATTATTATTATTATTATTATTATTATTATTATTATTTAAAATAAGACAAAGACCCATCAGAATCACAGGTATACAATTTATTATTATTATTTATACTTAATCTCAATTATAAAGATGAGACTAGAGGTCTGAGTTACCCCTATGACCTTGCCTTGGATTTCCCGATCCCCCATTTTTCCTGGACAAAGAAAATGACCCTTCTAATGATTTTGGTCTTCGATGTCAGTTAGTGTGTGAAGGTCACGTGAAGCTACTGGTTTGGTGATTTCTTCGGTGGTTGGGGTGGAGCCAGCGTCGAAATGGGGTTTCAGATAATAAGTGAGGAAGACCCCCCCTATTTTTTTCATTTTAATTATATTCTTTTTTTTCTTCTTTAAATATTTTATCTTATCACGTTTTGTCTTTTTGATTTTGTTGAGTCACCTTTTATCTTTTATATTTTGTTTTAAATATTTTCAACACTATTATAATATATTATATTTTATTTTAATATTAGGTTATTATATTTTTTCTAGGTCATAATAGTATATTAATATTTTATTATTTTATTTAACCAAAACATTTAATTTTCTTTTCTTAAAAAACTTTAGGGTTTTATAATTTTTTTTGAACATTCTCAAATCACCATTTTTTAAAGAAAATCGTGTATCTTATATATATATATATATATATATTCATTATTATTTTATATTAATATATATATATACAGTAATTACAAGGTGTAAATTATATATATATATATAAATTCGTTTTTTAAAACACATATATAAAAGTGTGTTTTTTTTGTAATAAAATAATTATATATATTTATAATTTATAAATTTTATAAAAAATAATATATTTTCAAATATTTATAAAATATAATATCTCAGAAAATAATAATAATAGTTTTCATATAAAAATATTTTACCCTTTATTGTTATATTTTTTTGCAAACAATTTATAATTGTCATATTTTATTTATTTCAAACTAATGGTAAAATTTTAATTATAAATATTAAATAATTACTTAATTAAAATAAATAACTTATTAAATTTCTTGTGAAATTACATCATATTTCCCTAAAAATAGGGGATAATGACTGTAGATTGAATTTTGAAATATATGAACTGACGACATGTCATTCTGAATTACAGTGTGCTCGGGATGGCCGTAAACACATTTTAGTGTTTTAAAATACTAAAATGTTCATGGAATGGTTAAAACCATATAAAATGATCTCATATTGACATAGAAACTTGGTAAAACCACCGTTAAGTTGTTTTTTAAATACATGACATACTGTGATATCAAAGCATTTAAAGTTTTTTATTATGTAAATTTCAAGCACACCACACGTCGCTTTAAAAATAAATTTGAATATTTAGTTATCCCTTTTTGGTTTCATGTTTTGAATCATATCTTATATAGGTTTAAGTTTATGTTTTCAAACTATTTTTCATTATATATTTTTTTATGTTAAAATTTATTCTTTTTTATTAACAAAATAAAAAATTTAATGTGAAACATTTTGAATATATTCTGTTTCTTTTTTATTTCACATTCATTTTCTTAAATGTTCTGGATTTCATTATAGGTAGAAGACACCGATAGTAAGTAAGAGGTTGACCATTCTGCTCCAATACATTCTTCATAAGGTAGTCATGATGGTTCTTAATTTCCTTAGTATGTTAAAATTTTATGAATTATTCTATTGTAATTATGATTTATTATATTTAGTTTTTTTGTTACAATTGAAAAGATAACATGGTCGGTTTCAGTTGATGAGATGATTTGGAGGTATATATATGTAGTGGATGTTGTGATGTGGATGCATATTGGGAAAGGGTTTTTGTTGGACATATTTTATATGTATGTATTGATGACTGAGGTATTGGTTGACAAATGCATGGATTGACTAAGACTGAGGTTATGACAATTTTGGATGTTTTATATATGAATATGTATGTATGAAATATTTATAATATATTCATGTTTTGGTTTATTACATTTCATTTTTTATATTTATAGATGTTCATCAAATATTTAAAAAAAATTCTGATTTAGTGGCGGTTTTTAGTAATCACAACTAAATATATTAAATAAAATATGTTTAGCGGTGGTTACACTTAACCGACACTCATATGTTCATCATAGGTTAGTTTCATTTTATTTATATTTCCCTTGGATATTTATTTTATAAAATAACCACTGCTAAATAAACAAGAAACCGCTGCTAAATTCTCAAAAAATGACAGATAATAAAACTGCCACAAAATTAAAGAAATCACTTCTAAATGACTAGAAATCATCCAATAAGTGGCAATTTTAATATCATCACTACACTATTAGGTGGTGGTTTAAACCACCATCTTTGCACAAAAAACTGTATCCAATGCCCTCTTTTTTAGTGAGAGATTCCAATTACAACTTAAAGGGTGTTTCCTCTATAACTTGAAATTGATACTTTGTATATCGGGACTTCTGACTTCTAATAGAGAACGTAACCCTAACCCGACCTTAGTAGTGTAAAGTAGGTGGTATCTCCTATGTTTTTATGATTTTTACATCACCCATACCTAGCTTTAGGAGTATGTATAGTGGTGTGACTTTTTTTATAGAAATTCTTGGTACTTATTCTATTCATATACCTGTGGCTTATGCCATTATCAAATATTGTCTGAGGTTTGTTCTTGAAATTTGTGGAGTTATTCTACCACCACATCCTTCATTCATACACTAGAAGGGTGTTGATGACTATGATTTAGAGGTTGTGGGAACTGGGCCACCAGTGTTACCTTCAAAATTTCCTCCTTTGTAACCAACTATAATACCAGATATGGGTGAGAATGACTAGTTTTGTGTGGGTTTTCTTTGACTTATGCATACTATTTCTGGATCTTCACACCTTTCCCATTAAATGGTATAGCTGATGTAAGAGTTTTAGTATTATGGGGATAACATCCCTCAGGTTGTAGAGATATTGTAGAAGTCTATTATAACTATTTTCGAAAACCTAGGGACATATCCTGAGAGGAGAGTGAATCTATCTACATATATGCTTTGAGATTTTTCTAAGTGATGGTGGGATGTTATCACCTAGGTAGATTGTCATCAAGGTATTTTCAAGGATTGTTTTTAGACAAAAATATATAACTATTTCTTTCCTTGGATGTTGAGAACAGACCATTCTAGGGATTTTTTGAATCTACAACATGGTACTAGGTCTATGATGGACTATTCTACTCATTTCACGGAGCTCTAGTTCTTTGAAACAGCTCTTTATAGTGATTCATTCAGGACAACATGAAGTTTTTGTGGATGGGGTCGTATACTCCATCCAATCTCATGTAAATGTCTTTAAGTTGACCACCATTTCAGAAATAGTAAACTAGGCCCTCATCACCGAGCAAAACCATATAGAAGCTGATGATGTGGGCCAAGATGGTTTAGAACCAAGATACGAAAGTGGTTTGACTAGCAGCCAGAAATGTCTCTTTGAGATTACATGCTGGAGGAGTAGAATCCGTATGACACCCAGTGATAGTTACATGTTTTTTCATCAGCGTGGGAAGATGGGGCATAAGAGGCCCCATTTTCCTAGAGACCCCGTTGAGGGCCAAGGTTGTGGTAGTTTGGGGGATCTTCAATTATTTTGCAGTACCTTACCCTATGTGAATAGTGGGAGAATATTCGTATCATCTCTGCCTCCATGAGAAGGATCTGTAGAACATTTTCAAGTAGGTAGCTAGAGTACCTACCGTCTGTTCAAGCTGAGGAGGGGGTCGTGGCCTAGGTAGCCAGGCTTCATATGTACAACGCCAACAGGGTGGGCCTACTTAGAGAAGTCATGTTGTATCTCATGGTCATGGATCAGACAATATTTATTTAGTGCATCCTATTCCCAATGAGGATGGTGTTGAACTATCTATATTTAGAGGTATAATGTTGGTAGTGTTTACTCTAGTATCTACCCTTTTTGATATGGATGCTTCACATTATTTTATCTTTGTGACTATGGTGTAATGTCTTAGACATGAAATCCATAATTTTAGTGGGTATGATGACCCTTGATATGTCTTTGGGTATATGTTTTGAGAGTGTATACCAGTGTAAGGAGTTCCCCCTTAAGGCAGAAATTTATCTATTCTTGTGGGGCTGATTCATCCTCGAGATGAAGGGATTTTGATGTCATTCTTGGGATGGACCAGTTGGTACCCTATCATACCTAGGTGGAATTAAATAATCATGGGGTATTATTTAAATCACAAGAGGTATATAGTTATACTCACAAGGGTGAATGGGATGTACAGACATGTCAATCTAGACCAGATCATCAAGGACTAATTAGACTAACGGTCCAAATTGCTTGCCTTTTTCTGGATGAACAAGGAGTATGTGAAGCCATGTTCCCTCGAATAGTAGATATTTTTAGGGATTTATTCCCTGAATACATTTCTGGTTTACCTACTTAGTGAGAGGTATAGTTCTCTATTGAGCTAGTGTCAAGAGTTTCACCGGTATCCATTCCCCCTGATAGGATTACTACTACTGAGTTTCAAGATCTCAAGAGGTATCTAAAGGAATTAGAGGCTAAGGGTTTCATATGAAACAATAATTCAACATGGTGTTCTCATGATCTTTTCACCAAGAAGGAAAATGGTACCCTTAAACTTTGTGTGAATTATCGTTGGCTGAACTAGCTTACACTTAAGAACTAGTATCCACTACCTTTTATTAAAAGCCTATTTGACCAACTCTAATGAGAAATGGTTTTATTCAATATCAAATGAGTCCAGGATATCATTAGGTACAAGTTAAAACTTCATAAATACCTCATACAATATTTCATAGATGGTATGGTCTTTATGAATATCTCATTATTTCAATTGTTCTTACGAATGCACCAGCTATTCTCTTGGATTTTATGAATCAAGTTTTCCACCCTTATTTGGATTGATTTGTGGTATTATTCATGAATGATATATTAGTGTATTCTTGTACTCAACATGACCATGATAAACATCTTGAGATCATTATGAATACACAAATAGATCCCCAACTGTATGATAAGATCAAAAAATTCCACTTTTGGATCAATGAGGTGCAATTCTTGGGTCATATTATTTCAGAGTATAGAGCATCTATTAACCTAGAGAAGGTGAGTTTTGTAGTTACCTAGGAGTAGTCTAATAATTTCTTTGACATACCTAGTATCTTGGTGATGAAATATTATTATAGGTGCTTTATATAATACTTTTCATGACTGTAATCACCTCTCATTGGATTTATTAATAAGGGTGCGATGTTTTTATAGACAGAAGCCTGTGTGATAGACTTTAAGAAGCTAAAAGCAAGATTTAATTTAGCACCGATCCTGATTCTTCTAGAGACAAGAAGAATCTATACAGTCTATTGTGGTGCATCATGTATCGATCTAAGAGAAATTCTGATGTAGTATGATCCAGTCATGGAATACGGGTCTTGTTAGTTGATACCACAGGAGGGGGATTACCCAACACATGATCTCGAGCTGGCATCCATCATTCATTCCTTATGTTACTAGAGACACTATTTTCCTAGAGAGTGACTTGTTGTATTTATGGATCACAAAACCCTTAAATATATTTTCACACAGTGTGACTTGAACCTTCAGTAGAAAAGATGGGTTGAATACCTACAATCCTTCAATTTTGATCTTACCTATATGCTTTGGAAAGACAATGTCACATCAAATGCTATGAGATGAAGGAATTATACATAGGTAGTTAGAGATAACCATTATGAGGGGTAGCTTATGACCCAATTTTCTGAGATTCACAGGGAGGTTTAGGACTATCATGAATAGTATATACTTGCATCGATATCAGTAACCTCTTCACTTCTGGATAGATTCAAGATGAGAAAATTATCAGGTCCTGAGGGATTAATCCTAAGGGGGGTGTGTTTTAGGAAATGACCTTCCTCCTAGTTAGGTCATGGATGGGGATGGGATCTTAAACATCCATAGACATGTATGGGTTCCTGCAAACATCTAGGAGGAATTGATGTGATAGTATCATGCTTGTAATTGGGAAGTACACCCTAGGCTTACAAATATTTTTCACAATCTACATCGTAATAATTGGTGGCCTGGTATGAAAAGGGAGTTTGCTAGTTTTGTTATTCAGTATTCCACTTGACAGAAGGTAAAGGTAGAGCACCAGTATCCATAAGGGATTTTCTATCGATTTCTCATTCTTTATTGGAAATGGTATGATGTCATGAATGATTTTTTGACTGGATTACATAGATCCCATCGACGTAGTTATGCAATATTGGTGATCATCGACAGGCTCATGAAGGTAACACGTTTCTTACATATTAGAGAGACATTATAAGTGGATGAACTTGGAAGACTATATTTCTATGAGATTTTACACCTACATAGGGTCCCTCACACTATTCTTTTAGATAGGGATGATTGTTTTATGTCATGGTTCTGGTAGTGGTTATAGAAATTTTGGGAATAAAGGTAATTTTGAGCACAACCATTCACCCTCAGACTAATGGTCATTTAGAACTGATGATACAGGTAATAGAAGACATGATTTGGGAATGAATCCTTGATTTTGGAGGTTATTGGGAGAAAAATTTACCGCTTTTTGAGTTTACCTACAATAACATCTTTCAGGCAATGATATAGATTGATTCCTACGAGGCTTTATATGGTAGGCCATTCGGTTAACCTTTTTTCTACTTTGAGGAAAGTGAGGTAGCCTTACATGGACCCCATATCATTTAGTAGACTTTATAGCAGGTTTAATTAATCAGGAAGTGAATGGATACTGCACAATCTAGCCATAAGTCATACGCTGATTGTCGCCCTCGACCACTAGAGTTTGAGTTTGGGGATCATGTATTCTTAACTGCTTTGACTAGACTAGGGAATTAAAGGTTTAGATGTAGGGTAAGCTTTAAACATTGTTAATTGGACATTTTGATATTGTGGAGAGATTCAGGATAGTAGCCTATCAGTTTCAGTTACCTCAGAGGTATCGGGATATGCATGACATCTTCCATGTTTCACAATTTCACTGGTACTATCCAGATTCGTCTTATTTCTTTTGGCCTGATGAGGTCGAGTTAGTGGTATTTTCATCCTTTGAGGAGAATCTTATCTATATTGTGGACCAGAGTATGAAGACTCTCTAAGATAGACCAGTTCCTCTGATATGGATTCTATAGTAGCACAACCTCATACATGATGATACTTGGGTGAGAATGGGCAACGTACGTGCTCAGTGAGAATAGTTGTTCTTAGAAGAATATTTACTAACCTTATAAGGGAAAATTGAGGATGTTTTTTAAGGGGGGAAACTGTAATAACCTAGTTTTTCATATCAGGTATGGATCCTTTAAATTTGGGATAAACGCTTATTGAGGTTGTCTTTTGGCTTAGACCTTGATGACTGATCCTTTAGGCTAGAAGGTTTTCTTTTGGGAAGAAAGTGGGAGGGGAGATGGAACTTGGCTACAGAGCCAATTAATGTTATGTAAGAAAGATATAACATGTACTTAATTCATGTTGTGTTTTCAATACATGACTTTCATTGGTTAGTCCATACCCATTCACGATGTGTGTTGGTTTTTCCTTGAGGGTAAAGCCCAAGAATTGCACGACATGTAAAATATACATGTTGTGTAAATGCTATGGGTTTTTTAAGGGGAGGAACAACTTTATTTCCTATCACTCCTTCAATATATTTTCTCCACACAACAGAGATCCTACCATTTGAGCTCTTATAATCCTAAATCTAGGATTTGTGATTCCTTCTCCATCCAGACTCTAAACCAAGTTATGTTTGTCATGTTGGATCGCCACTGGTTAGCTCTCTATTCCTTTATCTCATTTCATCATTTATCTTCCTATTAATGATTCTATTTTGGTGTGAGATCATTTTCCCTATTTTCAGGATGTTTGTTTATTTTTTTTGTTTTCTTCTGATATGGACCAAACCAATGGCCAATACTAGATGAGTCTTCCTCCAACCGACATAAGGTAGTTTTTATAATAATTATCCCTCAAGTCTTTTTACCTTATATTATGTGTTGTGATGTCATACAGAAGATATTCCATGATTTCCCTTAAAAATACACTTAACCCACATTTAAACTGATAGCTTTGATATAAATAATCTAGTGTCCCCATATTCATGTTGGGATAGGTCACCGTCAACTTTTTCCACCCCTTGAGGTGTGCCTACAAAACTACCCCTTGGTATTATTACTTTTTATGTGACGAAAACATACTCTATATGGTTTTGGATTGACTCCTAAATGTAATGACTATAATAAATTGAATGAAAAGTGAGTGGTATGACATCGTCACGTGTTTAAATGGAGATAATGGTTATGAACTTATCAAAGTGAATTGTTAATAGTTTGTAAATCCTATTTGACCCCTTATACTTGTGATAAATGGACATGGAATCCCTTATACTTGTGATACATTGGCATGAAATCCCTTATACTTGTGATACCAGTCATGATGTCCTTTATACTTGTGATATCGGGAATGGAGTCCCTTATACTTATGATACCCAAGCATGAAATCCCATATACTTTTGATACATAGACATGGAATATCTTACACATGTGATGATTGGGAATGATGACCATTATGATCTATGATACTCAGGAACAATGACCCCTACTACCTTGTGAGATTATGGTGATTAGACATAAACACATGAGTTACACCTCAGGTCCCAACTAACACTACACATGTATAGATATGGTTATAAGTGTTACTACATATATAGGGAATATATATACATACATGCATATAAAATTATATTTATATGTTTTTGGTGATATCTATTTAGAGGTTATCCTGATACATGTCGAAGTAGGTAGTGTGAGCTTGGTATCCTTTAGGAACCAAAGTCGACCCTTTACAGTTTACTTACTGCATTACCATTATTATATCCTCACAATGCTCATATTATATGAAATGGATGGATACTTCTAGAAATCGTTGGTGGGGACCTACTGAGTATATGTCACACCCTGTTTGGGATGTCTTTTAGTACTCATAAAGAATTTATGGTCATAGGTAGGGATAGGGGAAGCTCCTAGTTTTTGATTCTTGATTTTTATGTACCATGGGAGCACAAGACCACATGATTGAGGTAAGTATTTTGATTCTATCTAGAGATAGTCTTTAAATATCTTTGATTTTTTTGATATACCTATATGTATGTGTGCCTACTGCCAGGTTTGCATGTTTCTTTTTGTTATAGGAATGACATTACATCATTTTGTATATAGTATTGGATACTACTATTGATGAGTGTTATTTTATCTAGATGGGTTAATTTACATTATTGGTTGATAATATCATTCCATTATTTATTCATTTATTATGCCATTGTGCTACTATAATTATGAGGGTATAGTCTTCCCACTATTCCACCATGGACCCTCACAGCTCATCAGCAACCTATGGCATAGAGGGAGGTGCATTTGAGGCCATGTGACCAACCTGATCAGGACACTACTTAGTGGCTTCTAGGTTGGGACATTATATGGGTAGTGTATGAAATCACAAAATATACAGGATATAATATAGATCACAAATACACTATGAGCATAACCTATTCCTAAGATCAATTGATGTTATCGTCTCTCAGACACCCAACTTCTACTGATAGGGTCTATATATCCTATACACACACAAACATTTGTAAGAGCTACATTAATTTATTCATTCCTATTTATCATTTCCTTTCATTCATCAATTCATTACCCATTAATTAACCATTAACATTATTACAGATTACATTACATTAACCAAAAAATCAATTCAATGCCCTCCATGCATAATCCAAACCAAGTTCACAGTTCCTCAAGATAATATTCTTGCATTCTAGTGACACAAACCACATGGGTTAATTCATTTATTATACATTATTAAACTTTACATAATTCTTGGTACTCTAGGAAAACATCCTAAGCTACCAACAAGAGATGAAACCAAGAACATTGAACTATCTCAAGCAGTGGGGAAATTAATGTAGATAAATAGACAACTTGGTCAACGACCATTAAATAGATTCATTCAAAAAAAGAATCCATCATTCCTCAAAAAAATATGTAAGTCAATATTAAACTCATTCCAACCATCCTGGTGTCATCCCCAACACCATCATGTGTATCTAAATTCATCTCATCGTCATATGCATCAACTAATACAACATCATCTAGGCCTCCTTACCCACATATTATTATGCATCCTGGCCTTATCCATTGAAGACTCATATCACATCACATAAAAATCTCACATCCAAAGTACATCAAAAGGAAAAAAGCAAACAAGAATAATTGATAGGAAAAATTGGACCTAAAACAAGTCATTCAATCTTCACATAAAAATGATCTCTCATGACTCCCAACAAAAGGAATTAAAACTTTATAAGAAAACAAGAACTCTCATCCCCAAAGAGTTATCATTATCAAAAAACTGGTTATTATTACATTTTGTATTAACTGATTTATCATTCACAGGTTCTAACTACGGGAAACCAAATACATCAACTATAACAAGATATCAAAATATTAAACACACTCTCAGTCACCAAAACCAATTTAATCAAACCGTGAGAAGAAAAAATATCCTTCAACTTGACTTTTATTATTATAATCAATAAGTATTAACATGATTCACAATCTAAATCAATTTCTTTAACACATGAAGGATCATATTCAATTAAACATATGAATTAAATCAATTTGATTATCATCAAACTATAAAGAACAATGGATTAAAAACATGCCTCTATAATTATTTAGCGAACTAATTTAATTATTTATGACTTTACATTCTTTATCCGATTTCATCAACAACATGATAAAATACAACATCACAACATGATCAATATTCATAACATATATATCACACAAGAAAAATCATTATCACAACAGTATACATCAATAATATGTGATTGTTATCTAGTTACTTTATTAATCTGGTTCAAGTCATTATTAGGTTAATTTCATTTCCTTCTAAAGGGATAAAACATGATGAATCTATTATTTCATGTAAATTAAAGATAAGAAATGAATACCCTACCATGAAAGCATAAAATTTATTCTCATGAGAAAAAATTGATGTTGTAGATATCAGATAACCTCTATTGTAAGAACTACGGTGTCAAAAAGATATCTTACCATTAACACACCAGAAAATGATAATAAAAACACCATTATAACAATGGAGATTAACATGTTCCTATCATGGGATGTGGCACAAACAAATATTTCCTAAGATGAAATTAATTTAAGTGGATAACCTAGGTTATCTCCAGAGAAAAGTGCACAACAATCATGTTTGTCAATTGAAATTAGAGAAATAAGTGAAGGTTGTTTTTAGAATTGTTTGATTTTTAAAAGAAATCAATCAATTAAAATGAGGTTTGAGCACTAATTTAGGAAGATAGTGATGGGTTCATGGTGAGATCACATTTTTTAATATCATCATATTTGTAAAAATAATCCCCCCTCTCTTCTTATTGAATGATAAATGAAAGACTCCTTGATTGAGTTGTCAATAACCCTTGGTTGAAGTAAGAAATGGAAACTACCTCTGTGGGCATGAAAATTCATAAACAATTCTAAGAAAACTAAGGAATTTACTTATTGATATTTTTTCTCCTTATAAATCTAGAAAAAATTCACCAATTCCATACACATGCCAACAGGTTCTAGACACTCACCACCTAACACAATCTACTCCATCTAGAAAAACTACTCTAGGCAGAGAGAGTTTAAAAATATTCAACCAAAGATGTTAATAATGATATACACCAAACCCAAAATACGATTGCATTAAGAGAATTAGGAACCACTGAAAATATAAATCATTCAATAGAAAAAGAGAGTTGTAAATTAAAGCACAGGACTCTGACATTGCAAAATAAAAACTCTCCCTTCCCTGATCACTCAAATTTTTTTCACCTAATTATGAATGTTAAGAGAGTTTAAGGGGGAATAAAAGAGAATTATGAAACTAATAAAAGCATCAAAGAAATAATACTTTACCTCTTCTTCCCACATGAAATCCGAATCAACATCATTTTATTCATTCACATGTTCAGTGATATTTTGAAGGAAAAATTTCTATCCTAAGGCTAAGAATTCATGGCACATACTTGATTATTTAATGGGTTTAGTACCAACATCCTAGGATACTACAAAGAGTGAGTGATCATCCGATGACTGCCTCATGGATTCATTTTTTTTTGAAGTGGATAATGTTGTATCCAAACTCTATGGTGAGTGTCCCTTCATGAAAATTGATGATGGTTTTGGTCATCTTTAATAAAGGTCCCACCAAAATTATGGGTGAGTGTTATGGGTTCCTATCTTATTTAATATTCATCACATAAAATTCAGTTGGGAATAAGAGATCTTTGACTTTTAGTGGGATATCCTCTAAAACTCCTGCTATGAAAAATGTAGACCTGTTTGTAAGATTGACCACCAATATTTCCGGTTTCAAGTATCCCATATACAATTAAGTGTATACTAAGTGAATAAATACATTAATTAAAGAACCTAGATCATAGAAAAATATTAGATAAACTGAAATAACCAATGGTGCATGGAATAGAAAACATCCTTGGATCATGGTATTTGGTTGTAAACTGTGATGTGATAAGGGATGAGATGCTTTTTACCAAGTTGATCATCTCATTTCCTTAAACTCCGTTATTCATGGTGCAAATATCCTTAAAAAAGTATCATACTTTCAAATTTTTTTGAGTGATTCAAGTAGTGGGATATTAATTTCTACTTTATGGAAGGTGTCTAGAATATCTATTTGCAGTGCTTCTTCCTGCAATATCATTGATTCAATAATACTTGATGGAAATATAGGGTTAAAATATTTTTTATACCTTGTTTCCTTTACAATTTTGTTTCTTATCTCTTCCACCTTGTCCTATCATTCTCTTACTCCTCTTTAATGACTTATTCTTGGAGAATTTTCACAGAATTTTCAGAATTTACAACTTAATTATCCCTCATATCAGGTGGTCTTGTTTCAGGTTCATGGGTTACTGGCAGTGATAGTTTTTGTTTCAATTCTTTATTTCATCATGATGTAATTATATTTTGGGTTTGGGATTTTTTGGGATAAGAGTTTTCCTAGATTTTTGTATAGGATTTCAATAAGACTTCCCATAGTGTTTTACAACTTATCAAACTGATCATCTAGGCCCTCAAACATGGATTTTAGATGTTGCACATGAGGTTGTGTGATAGTGGATGGTTTCTCATAGTTTCTTAGAAAATTTATTGGTTGGTGGTATGAATTATATTTATAATATAGATTTTTTTGAATTAGTGAGGGGTTTTGGAATTTTTGTTGGAATGAGGGTTGTTTTGGAATTAGTTTTTATATGGGGATCTAGCTTGATTTTGTTAATTTCCAAAACCATATTGGGCTTGGTTAGGCTCTCTACATCCTTGATTTTTTTGTAAATAACTTGGATGAATGGCTTCTACACAAGTTTACATTCCCTATATTTCAGCATATTGGTCAGTGAAATGATTAGATGATGAGCATAAACCACATACCTTAGTTAGTGCTTGTTGGTCACCCACTTGTTTCAAGGCTATGTGTCTCAAAAAATGGTTAGATCTTCAATCCTAGTTTCTATTAAGGGTGATGGACGAGAAGTTCTTACCTCATGAATACCTTTTATTCCAATACCACCTGTACCAAACTATTGTGAGTTTTGGAAAATCTTCTCTATCAAGAGATAGGCTTCTTATGGTGACTTGTCAATCAATGTTCCCTAGATGATACATCCAGAAGGTTTATGTCGTTGTACAGTAATCCTTGGTAAAAGAAGACAAAAATTTTATTTTCCTCAGTTGATTTATGTGGGTAGCTAACACATATCATTTTAAATCATTCACAGTACTCGTAAAGGGTTTCTACAGATGATTATTTAATGTCATATATTTCCTTTATGATGGTCATGCTTCTAGAGGTGGGAAACAATATTTTCATGAAGTATCTCACTAAGTAATTCCAATAATAAAAATATCTTTTTTTGTAGACTATACATCTATTATTTGATATCTCATTCAATTGAAAATGGGAATGCCTTCCACTTTACCTGATCCTCAGCTACTCCTCGGGGTCTGAAAGTATAATGGACATATGTGAACTCATTAATATGTTTGTTTGGGTCTTCAATAGCCAAGACATGAAATTTGGGAATAAATTTTATCATGTTAGGTTTCATATCAAAATCATTTTGTATCTTTGGAATGAAAAGTTTATTGTTTTGATTAAGTAATTATGGTGCATAGAGGTATATAAGGGTTTGGTTCTGATTTCTTTCCACAATGACTGGCTCGGATTGAACACTTAAAGGTTTTCATGATTCTGCATGAGAAATTTCCTCAAATTTAGATTGAATATTAAGTTTTATAAGTCTATTCAACAATTTTCTTTCAAT
The DNA here is from genome assembly GCA_963277665.1 of Viscum album. NCBI lineage: Eukaryota > Viridiplantae > Streptophyta > Magnoliopsida > Santalales > Viscaceae > Viscum > Viscum album. The sequence continues at coordinate 1,776,863,332 of OY728143.1, read as the reverse complement.
TTGATTATCTAGGGGAAAATGGATAGCGTTTGAGGTTCTAGTAATAAAATTTTGAAGAGAAAATAAAGAAGAAGAAAAGGTTTTTTGGCACCACCTACTGTACAATAACACCATGTTTTGACATGCGCTAATCATGGGGTGTGAAAAAAACAAATATATCTTAAGTTAAAATGTAGTAAATTGGTTAACCTAGGCCGTATTTAAAGAGGAGTGCAAAAAATTATTTTTTTAACTTGAAATTAGAGAAAGAAGTGAAGTTTTTTTAAATTGATTGATTTTAAAAAGACATAAAGAAATTAAAATGAATTTTTCACACATATTGATGAATAAAGTGATGGTTTCAGGGTAGGATAATATTTTTCAATGTCATCATGTTTGTAAAAATCAGTCCCTATCTCTTCCTATTGAATTATACATGAATGAATCCTCGATCGAGTTGTCAATCACCCTTTGTTGAAGGAAGTAATGGAAACCACTCCCATGTGCATGAAAATTCATAAAAAATTCCCAAAAAATAATTCAAGATCCGATCAATATTTTTTTCTCCTTAGAAATATAGAAACAATTTACTAATTCCACACATGTTCCAATTATCTCTAGACACTTACCACCTAACACAATCTGCTCGATTGAGAAAAACTGCACAAGGCAGAGGGAGTTTACAAACCTTCAACCAAAGCTATTAAAAATTAAATATAAAAAACCCTGAATATGATTTCATCAAGAGAATTAGTAAAAAATAAAAATAGAAATAGTTTAATATAGAATGATAGTTTTAAATTAAAGAACAAGACTCCAATATTATAAAAGGAAAACTCTACCTTCCCGGATCACTCAAACGTTTTACCCCTCTATGTGAAGGGTAAGAGTGTTTAAGGGGGAAGAATTGAGCCTTACGAAACTGATAAAATAAAAAGTAAAAAATACATATAACATCAAGATTAAAATCCTCCAGAAGAGACCCTAATTCTCTTTCTTCAACCCCCATTTAATGGAAGTGGACACACTAAAACTACCCTCGATAAAATTTGGTTTAAAAAATCCTTGTCAAATCCTATAAAAGTGGATTAGGGGGCTACGACACAGCCTTAGGAACCATAACACAGAACCCCCTTGGCCAAGAAAGCTTCCACACCACAACCTACTGGCCACAATGCAGCTACCCCTAAAAAGGAGGTATCCTTATAATCCACTATGATCTACATTACACCATAGCATGGATCCACTATGCCACAACCAATAAAAATATGATGCAACCCACATCCCCACACCACATGCATGCCACTTTTGGTAGTGGCTCTCAAAAAACACCTCAAACACCCTCCAAACCACCAGGAACCACCTCTGGGTGCCTCTAACACCCAAAAAACACAAAGGAAAGGAATTTCATGATTCAAGACCCTACATTATATACCTATAAAATAATTCTATTCCACAATAATTCAAAACTCAACTCGAAGATAAAAGAAAGTAAAATAGGGTTGTCTGGATATCCACCCCAAGAGATATCTCTCAAGGATCCTGCCATCATAGGATCTCAACCACCATAATTAGAGGAAAAAGTTATAAAACCATACAATAGAAACAATCATCACCTAAAAACTCTCCTGGGGGATATACCTCTAAAACAAGATCAAGGCTACCAACAAATAGATAATAAGAGGAAACCATCTCATAAGATAGAAAAAGTATACTACAACAACTAGAGTTTCGACAAAAGAAGAGATAAACAATAAATATCTCAAGGTACTAAGCATGTATATGTGAATCATGTTCCCAGGTACTCTCCTACACACCACCGTGCACCCAAAGGACACAAATCAACAGAATAGAACACTCAAGCAACACCTTATCCTACAAGTCCTAGATCTCCACAGGCCACTCCTTGAAGGTCGCATCATCATCAACATCGATCTTTCCCCAATCGATGACATGAGATTCATCATGAAGATAATGATGAAGCTTTGAAAAATGAAAAATATCATGTATCTATATCATTTGCGTGGGAAGTGATATTTGATATTCCACTACACCAACATGATATAACACATAGAAAGAGCCAAAAAATAAAATAGAAATCTTACACTCACATCCAAAACTTTGCTACCCATGATGAGGTGTCACCTTCAAGAAAATTTTACCTTCAAAATATAATTGTAAAGGACTCATACTATGACCAACATGGGATTTATAAAAATATTATGTTGCTTTAATTCTTTTAAAAATTACCTGAACTATCTATGTCATGTTCCGAACTAACTCCGACTTGAGAATAACTGACTCTCTAACCCCAGTCTATCACAATGGAGAACAAAAAGGTTGGACGTAAAAATATTCAAACGGTTCCACGCCAAAAATGGAGTGTAAAATATTATTGTAAAAAAAACAAATTAAGGTGCCTCATCCATGAATCTCGAAAATCCATGACACAAGAACACAACATGTCTTCATGATTCTAGATGGAACACTCTGTCTAACCATCCGTCTGTGGATGAAATGAAATTCAGAGACATAACTGAGATCCAAAAACATATTGGAGACATATATACACCTTGAAGGTAAAATTAGTTTCATGATCCAAGATAATAATCCTTGGGGTTCTGTGGAGTATCACTACCACCTCTAGATACCACCTCGACAAAACCTCTACTGAGCTCCAATCCCTGATCACTATATAGTGGACTGATTTTGTTAAACAATCCATTATCAACCATATAGAATCATAACTTCTCTGTGATCAAGGTAAGTTGGTAAAAAATTCCATCGAGATGTCCTGTCACTTTCACCAAGGAATATCTAATAGCTAGTGAAAACCACCAGGAACACGATGCTCGACCTTTTCCTTCTAGAAAACCAAACATTAAAAAATAAACTCTCCTACTGCATGATTCAAACTAGACTACCAAAAATTAACTCTCAAAGAATGATACATCTATTAGGAAGAGAAAAAAGTGTCTAGGAATGGAGAAAATGCTAAAGAATCTGATCCAAATGTTTAGATCATTTCATAGGATTCTATTTGACTAGTATATATTGAATGATGTTACAAAATAGAAGTTGTAGGACTTTGATGTTAGGATAAAAAACATTTTTCATATGTCACACCTACAAATATCCGATCGGGGAGGTCTGGTTGTGATGGTCCCATTTGTGGAGGTCTGGCCATGGAGGTCCTTCTCTTTAAGATCTCAGTCTATGGATCTCATTTTCAAGCTCATGAAGGCTTGATGGTAACCTAAATGCAACATCAATACGGAGTCTTGGAGTGATTCACAACCACACAAATGGTTTATTGTAACCTTCATTCCATGTCATTTGGAATTGTGGAGCCCTGTCACTCACAAAGCTCATAAAGTATCATGAAAGCCTCCAATCATCGCAAAATCCACACCCAATAAATACCCCTTTCATACCTTTTCTAAAATGGGATAGGGGATGTCAAGCTGTGAGATCGTGCTCGGAATTCATGAAGCTCTAAATCATTATGAATTCTCATAACTAGTTACCTCTAGGCCTTACAAGACCTTAAGATCCATGAAGCCCCATATTTCATGAAGATACTACCTTCTCACCTACTCGTCCATACCGTGGGGGTTTCTCCCCCCACACCCCTTCTTAGGATCAGTGTCAGGCTATAGTCTCGGGCCTCCAACCTGATATTTTTACAACATTCACTAACCCTCATGAAAATTCGAGAGTCACACAGTGGAATTTTTAGGCCTAGCATGTAGAGACCCAAAGCCTGATGTACATGGACATTACATTACTTTTGTGGAATACTTAATACAAGAAAAAAATACTCCCAAATACCGTATTAGTTTAGTGTCTTTGGAAACTCGGAACGTAATCTTCTAATCATAGTGAAAGATCTTCAACATCTCCCATAAAGATATTCCCCTTTTTGGTTTTCTTACATAAAACCTTTATTTATATCCTGGGGAAAAGAAAACATAAAAAGGGTGAGCTCAAATGCTCAGTAAGGGTAAACATAGAGAACATAAAACAATCCATAAACATTTGAATGCAAAAACTTGAACATAAAATCTGAACATCAAAATCTTGAGCAAAGACATAAATCTTGGAAGTACGCAAGGAATATATCATAATGGATCATAAAACATGATAAAATAGCATGGGAATAAAGAATTTAATTTTGGAAACCATTAATCACATTTTATGATTTCCATAGTATCCAAGGCATTATTGCCATGACCATCTTAGTGGACAAAGTCCCTTTCTGAATCGAGTTCACTCCTCGTTTCAGTCATGTAACACTGAACCAGATTAACTTACCATTCCATCCATTTCTATCTCATGAGATATAAATATTTACCCAATGAATTGGAGGGAGATATAGGTACCACCCATCTCATATTGAAATCATTCTTTCATGTTCCACAAAACAATCATAAATCATTCATCATGACCCAAAGAATAAAATGGGTTTCATAAAGATCATCTCATCATAACATAATCCATATAAAACAAATGGATATAATTTCATCATACAAAAATTGAAACCATGTAAATCATAGAGACATTATACTTGAAACATACACATATGAAATAATGTCAATTTATATGGAAAATGGTTTTGATAAAACACTTGAAATGAATTCTTGAGGAAAATATCCTTTCTTCTTCAAAATCATTTTCTTTTCACAAAATGCAATGAAATATTAAAAGAAAAGGGTTTTGTTGAAAATAATCATGAAATATTGTAGAGGAATCTTGATGAAAATGAGGCGTTATGAAACCGTAAAAATCCACTCACATCGTATAAGTTAAAAATAACATTCTCCTCATACTTTTTTCAGAAAAGTCAAAAAGTACCTCATATGGAAAAAAAAGAAATATTCCTTCCATACGATGTGGTAAAAGTAAAAAAGAGTAAAAATAACTTTAAACATACATGGAAGAAAAGTAAAAATTTTATGAAAACATTTTGAGAACATATGGACATGGATAGTAAACATAACCCTAGTAAATACTTACGAATAAACAATCTCGAATAAGAATGAGATTGGAATAATTATCCCTTACCTTATGTCCGATATGATTCGTATGTATCCTAACCTCCTGTATAATGATTTAAATAATGTCATTGACTTATTAAAGAATCATATTCATTGTTATGATATCATATATAGTTTACTTATGACTTTATATTATCCGTTCTTTTGTAAATTCGATGTAAAAGCAGCGATTTGGGTAAAATCGTTTCATTTATTGTACGTGCTTCGACTTGTTATTCTTGATATTATTACTTATATCCTGATTTATATAATTCCAGAATGAAAAACATGATTTATATATAACATATATTCAACATATACATATATATATGATATATCGATAAATGGAATGAAATACACCGTTCATGTATACGGTAGGCCGTACGTACGCATGAATGCTGTTTTCGTTTCCTTATTGAATGGAATTAAGTATATGACATAAACATATATATATATATATAAATAAACCCAGTATAATTATTATTCCATATATTTCATTATTATTCATTATATATACTTTATAATCATTCATGAATGGTTAACAAGGAGAATGAATCTCATCGCGTCGTAGAGACGGTAGTCCGTACGTACGCACGAGCTATGATATCATTCTAATGATCGTGGAATTGTATTGAAGTGTATGTATAATATTTCAGAATCAATATCACTTTACAATAATCATATATAGTTATTTATTTACACCATTATACCTATCCAAGTAAGGTGGCGGTCGAAAACATATTACACCACAGCATGGAGACAGTATTCCGTACGTATGCACGTGCGGTGATTTTGTTTTCCGTAGGAAGGATAGAAGGTGAAATAGGTTTGTTTAATATTTATAATCACATATCATTATATAAGTAATAATTATTTTATTACTTTATAACGAGACAACTAAAGAAGAATAAGTAGAAGAAGAAAGAAACTTGAGAGAATCGGAAGAAGAGATTACCTCTTCTTCGATGCACCTCCTTTAAGCCTTCTCTTAAGGAAGTAGAGTTGGTCTTTTGAGAAGACCAAAACCTCCAGAATGTTTTTATGGAAGTGGAGAAGATAAATGGGCAGAGGTTGGCCAATATTCAAGGATCAAAAGGGTGTGAAGAGAAGAGGGAAGGGGTGCCCTTTTTATAAGGGATGAGAGGGGCACCTTTGGAAAAACATAAAATATTATTTTATAATAAAGTCATATTCGGTTTTTGATAGCTCCAAATTGATTTATTTAGAAGATTAGGTGGGGATGGTTTGTAATCCCCTCAACCAATAGGTTTTAGACAAGCTTAGGTTACTATTTTACCCTTATCATTTAGATTTAACTCTAAGTTAAATAATTTAACTTTTACCGTGTCTTTTTGTTTTCTTACACTATATGGTTAATAAACTTACTATAATCAGCCAAAATAACCACAAGTGGTTAATTATTAATATATATAACCTTATCTAAGTCATTTTTTAGAATCTTAGATTTTTAGGAATATAATAACAATTAATAATATAATATTTGTTTTAAAAACTCTTTTATGTCAATTTTGACACTATTTGGTAATTGATTTTTGTGAAAATCATAACTGCATGATTAGTTCTAAAAAAGTTATTTAAATAAATACTAACATGTAATATTAACCTATAAAATTAGTGAAATTCATAAAAATTCTCAAATTACATTTATTTGGGTATTTATAATATCAATTATTTTAATATTTTATTATTTAGGTAATTACTGCATCACTATTGTGTCAAAAATAACATACATTATTTAATATCTACAAATTATAAATAAAATAAAATTAGGTAGGAAATATTTTTAGATTTATAATGAATAATTATAGTCGAATTTATCTTATTTATAACCATATATTAAAAATGTTTTAGTTATTAAACTTTGATTTTAACTATTTTAACTCTTCTTTAAATAAAATAATATTAAATGTCCTAATCTAATCCAAGTGGACCTAAATGGTCATATTTTATTCCTAAGGTTGTTTTTGGTCGAATTAAACTTATCCAATAGAATTAGGACATGTGTTAGGGTAATAATAATATCATTTTTACCCTTAATTACATTATTTACTTTTAACCGTGGTAAATAAAAGTAAAAAGTTACTATTCACCAAAAATTATTTCTATCTTATTGAACCAAATTTTACTCCTTGATATTAATCATGTCTCTCTGATTTTCTAAATTACACTCACAAAAACTGTAAAATTATGTTTTATGTAAATTTTCAAATTCTCCTAGGAGGTGGGTAAAAGACGGTGAAAAGTTCAATAAAATTTTTATATATCTAAAATTATTATAAAATGACTCCAATGAATTACATTGAACTTATATAGGTATTATGTTTCAATAATGACCTAAAATAAATTTAAATAAAATAAATAATTATTTAAATTAAAATTCGGTTTTTAAATAGTAACCCAGTGTTTTCACTATTCATCAAAAATTGAATGTTTTCAGAAAAATACCAAAAATTCACCCTAGGCTAATTTCGATATTCCGAATCCAAAAATTAAGTCCACTTTGAGAGATATAATTTATAAAATTTCAAAGAGTGGGTATTACTATTCATAACGGCTAGTTCATAATAATATTATAATAATATCTCGTTTAGTGAAACTTGGTATTGCGTATAACACACTTTATCGTGGGAGGTCGTTGTTGCGTGTAATGAAAGCCAAGTCAGGGGTGCGTGTAGTGAAAGATTCATTTGTTATTGCGTATAATAGAATCTAACCATATTTCATTTATACATTGAATATATATATATATACACTCAATGTTGCGTAAAGTAACTTCTATCAAACGAACTTGAAATTGTGTGTAACACGATCCAAGATTAGTGTTGTGTATACTGCAAGCTAATACAGTGTTGCATATAGAACAAGCTAATTTTGGTGTCGCATACAACACAATACATCAATGAAATTAAAAATAATAATTCTCATAAAATCTCGGGTTATTACATTCTACCCCCCTTAAAATGAATTTCACCCTCGAAATTCGTCGGGGTTATAAATCGTTTACTACTTGAAATTTTCTTTAATAGAAACCCACATCATAAAAAGGAATACTAAAGATTAATTTTGAAAACTAATGTATGAAATGTAACAGTTACCCAAATTAACTTATCCCTGGGTTTTCACATAGGAGAACATAGATGAAAATATTGATATGGAAGAGAAATCTAACCATCAAGTTCTGATGGAGAGTGGTAGAGAACATGACTATGAAAAATCCAACAATCACAAAGCCATAAATTTGTGATGATCTAAGGTACCATATAATTCATTAGATATGAGAGTACTAGAACAACATTTTTGGTTTCCAAGATCATTTCCCTAACGTTGATGAAATTTTACATAAGGATAAATACTTACTTGATTTTAGTGTAATATCATTGTTGGCCATTCCATGAACAATTTCCACTTCATCACTATTTAAAGAAATGAAGCTGAATTTTTCATTCATGAAGTGTTAGCAGATCATGCGATAGAATGATAAGTCATCCCATCTATTTCTATCACAAAAAGGTTAGCATAAGTTATTAAATATACATAAGTCCATCTATGGTGAGATTAATCGTATATGATTCCAAAAATGGACATATACTTCATCTATCATACATCTTAATAAAATAAAACTAGTTTCTACTTACTAGGGACTTCCTATAGGCTAGTGGTATGCGATAAAGACCTGCCACATTTTAGTTGTTGGTTCGATTCCCACAGCCTTGTCTGATGCGACGGGTTATCGCCTGTCTTGCAGGTTGTCCTTTTTCTAAAACTACATTATTATAACATTCCATAAATAAAATCGAAAAAATTTCTAGCCTTAAACAATTCTATCTGATGTCTAACTTAATCCATTCCAACCTTTAAGCTTATCGAAAATACTTCTGTCCAATCTTAGAGTATAAAGAAAACAATTACTAGAAATGTCATCAACCAAACATGTGAATACCATCATTTATCCCCCATATAAGATATATCTTGTTGGTCACATTCCAAACATTTTAATACCTTAATCATGTATTCTCTTGAAAAATGAATACCCATTGAACCTTAGTGAAAACATGAATTCTGTCAAAAGCTAACTCTTTCCACATACCAAAATCCAAAATTTTTATATACTCAAACCATGATATCACATTGTCCTTATATCATCCATGAGATCATCAATACTATAAAACATCTCATTATCTCATAATCCCTTCATTATGCGCATATCATCCACTTTCCAAAAATATATGAATTAACCTTTCATGGTTACCGGTACCATTCAACATATACTTTCAAATACGTTAGGAAAACAATAGTGCAACAATCCTTAGATGTGTCTTTATTCCAGAGTACCATGAGATTACTTATACAACATTACTCTTGATAAACATGTAATCATTCCACTACCTTCTTAAACCATTGACCGATCTTGAACAATTATTTCATCTCACATATCATTTGTAGTGTCTTCATCATCATCAACAGAAATACTACCCATACTACCATGCTGATTCTCTTCATGAGACTTTCCCTTAGGTAATTGGTTTGCATAATGCCCGTACATTCCACATTTAAAACATTTAACCATTGTTGATGTCTTAGCAATACCATTATCCTTGTCCATGGTGTTAACTGAACCTTTTCCATTACAATTACTGGCTTTGTGTCCTTCTTTCCAACACCCAAATCATCTTCCAATTGCTTTGAAACATTCTCCCTGATACCTCTTCCCACATGATTTACATGTGAGAAATTGAACTTTCTTTCCTCTATGATCATCATGAAACTTTATCTTTCTCTTATTAGCTGAGTCGGGATACTTACCAAAATTGAGATTATTGATAATATTATGAGATTTATGATTAGGCATAATAATGATGTTTGGACTTCCAGATCCAATTTCATTTAGTTTCTCATGAATAATATCATTCCATTGTCCATCATATCCTCCATTATCGTGAATCTTCCTATTTCCAGCCATTTTCTAAAACATAAAAAGAATAGTGTGAGTGGCAAAAATCATGCTAGGAAAACAACATAATAAAGGGGGAGTACCTTCAATATATAACACATTAGGTTTAATTCTAATATCATTACTGTAATTCTAGGACTATAACCTATATGTATACTTATCCGTAGGGACATCCCTTGACATACCTTAGAAATATCTCTAGGGATCTCACTAAAGTTTTTGCATCCTAGTTTCCAAAGTTTAATTAAACCTTCGCTCTGATACCAACTGTAGAGACCCAAAGCCTGACGTACATGGACATTACATTACTTTTACGGAATACTTAATACATGACAAAAACAGATACCCAAAGATTGTATTAGTTTAGTGTCTTTGGAAACTCGGAACGTAATCTTCTAATCCTGGTGAAAGATCTTCAACATCTCCCATAAAGATCTTCCCCTTTTTGGGTTTCTTACTTAAAAACTTTCTTTATATCCTGGGGAAAATAAAACATAAAAAGGTTGAACTCAAATTCTCAGTAAGGGTAAACATAGAGAACATAAAACAATCCATAAACATTTGAATGCAAAAAATTGAACATAAAATCTGAACATCAAAATCTTGAGAAAAGACATAAATATTGGAAGTACGTAAGGCATATATCATAATGGATCATCAATCTTGATAAAATAGCATGGGAATAAAGCATGTAATTGTGGCAACCATTAAGCACATGTTATGATTTCTATAGTATCCAAGACATTACTGCCATGACCATCTATGTGGACAAAGTCCCTTTCTGAATCGAGTTTACTCCTTGTTTCAGTCCTGTAACACTGAACTGGATTAACTTACTATTCTAGCCATGTCTATCTCATGAGATATAAATCTTTACCCAATTCATTGGAGGTAGATATAGGTCCCACCCATCTCATATTGAAATAATTCTTACGTGTGGCACAAAACAATCATAAATCATTCATCATGACCCAAAGAATAAAATGGGTTTCATAAACATCATCTCATCATAACATAATCCATATAAAAAAATGGATATAATTTCATCATACGAAAATTGAAACCATGTAAATTATAGAGACATTATAATTGAAACATACACATATGAAATAATTTCATCTTAGATGGAAAATGGTTTTGATAAAACACTTGAAATGAATTCTTGAGGAAAATATCCTTTCTTCTTAAAAATCATTTTCTTTTCAAAAAATACCATGAAATATTAAAATAAAAGGGTTTTGTTGAAAATAATCATGCAATATTGTAGAGGAATCTTCAAGAAAATGAGGCTTTATGAAACCTTAAAAATCCGTTCAATCCGTATAAGTTAAAAATAACATTCTACTCGTACTTTTGTCAGAAAAGTCAAAAAGTACCTCGTATGGTAAACAAAAGAAAGATTCCTTCCATATGATGTGGTAAAAGTAAAAAAAGGGTAAAAATGACTTTAAGAATACATGAAATAAAATTAAACATTTTATGAAAACATATTTAGAATATATGGACATGGATAATAAACATAACCCCAGTAAGTACTTACGAATAAACAATCTCGGATAAGAATGAGATTGGAATAATTATCCCTTACCTTATGTCTGATATGCTTCATATGTATCCTAACCTCCTGTATAATTATTTAAATAATTTCATTAGCTTATTACAGAATCATATTCATTTTTATGATATCATATATTTGATTCTCGCTCAAATTTACCCAAAAGAAGAAGGTAAGACAGTCCTTGTAGTTTAGCATGGGTTATCGAATCCTCAGAGACCTAAGAAGAAACCTATAGACACGTACATTCTATGGACTGTTTTTGGCTATGAAGTGGCCAACATGGGTTGATTTTATATGGTTTTAAATGATAAATAACAGATTTAAGTTAATTCAATTTAAAATAATGAGTTGATCCTAGGTTATCGCTCAGGATGGATTGGATGAATTACTTTTTTAATGATTTCAATTTCTTATAATTGAGATGGATTCATTTAAGAAGATCAAAAGAAATCATCACTTACTAGTTTAATGCCTACACAACCTAATACTAATCACCTATACACTTGAAGGATCAAAATTTTGAGCACTCCAAGGTAGAGTTTCATATTAGCACTTGAAATGTGTGATCTTAAATTCAACAAGGACGATGGAGTTTAAAAATCATCAAATAAAAATCTCATTTAAAAGAAGTGATTAGCCATTAATGGAGTGATAAATAACATCCAATCCAGACCCTTTATACTCCCTTGGATCAACCGATAAAAGAGTTATCCCTCCATTGATGACATGTCTTCAACGGAAGCGGGAAGTAGACTTATAAGGGAGGAAATGGAGAAGTAAAAAAACGTAACAATCACTCCACCGTTGTGTGATAATCTCACAAGGTTTGGTATGAAAAAGTTCACACCTTGAACCAACGGTATAAAAGTGATAAAGAGAAGAAAATAATAATAAGATAAGAAGAACTTTTATTAAAAAACAAGTATGAATTAAAACAACTTACATGTGAAGGAAGAACATTACAAAGAGAAATTGGCAGCATAACATTAAGATGAAAACAAGCTCAAAGATTCCTAAATCCTACAACACCACTGCCTTAAATAGGCATTTTTGGATCCCTTGGGTCGAGCCTCCAACATTACAAATCATTTAAATTAATTTTGGTAGGCCATAGGTGGTGGAAAGCTTGTGGAATTTGGACTTTTCCACATTTGACCCGAGGTGGCATCCAACTTTCATCCACCAAACAGACGCGTTTGGATGACCTTTTAGATGGCCGAATCATAGTGGTCCATAGAAAAAGAAAATGGATCTCCGGATGTCGTCTAACCGCCTGTAAAATTGGGGCCCATTTGGAGTTCTGGAGTCCGAGATATGATCCAATTAGTGGGCTGTTTTTTTGGGCCGTAGAATCTGGCCCAGAATTTTATCTCTAACTTGGTCCGCCTAAATGACCAACATGGATGCCGAATTAGCATTTTCTTTTGAAGAGTTATTTGTTACTATACATGTCTTATAGAATCCCACGAAATTTGGGATTAATTGGGATTTTATTTTGGGACCCACAGTCTCATCAGTGGGCTGGTGTCCAATCTACCTTCTCCAGAATTGCTTCCTTTCATTTCCAAATATCTCCATCATCCTCCATGAATTCTCCACTGATCTATGAATCAAACATGTTCATATTTAAGTGTAGATAAATTTATAGAAATATAAAATTAAAATATGTATAATTATATTCCTTAAAATCAGATGATTCATTGGGTACTTCAAATGATGTTCAAAAATGTACCTCATAATAGCGCATTTTAAGAAGGTATTACAATCATAATGTGAAATGATGTTCAAAGTGTAAAATGAACTAAAATGGTGTTTATGAATAATAAATAACATGAATATTATTTATATTAAAAATGAATATTAGCCTCATTTAGTGGCTAATCTCACCCCCCCCCCCAACTTGAGTTTTGCTAGTCCCGAGCAAAATATATCTCATCAAAAATGAAATTCGAATTCCCTTTTCCAAAAACATTTTAATACACAATGATAACCAAAAAACATTATACCAAACAATCATGAAACCAATCAAAATATTTTAATAAAAGATAGTTTCATAAGAAGATCACAATCCCAAGCCCATTACTTTGTTCAAATTCATTGCCATATTTCATCCAATATCAATTAAGTATGAGGATGTGTTGTGCATCACAATAGACAAGGGGGTTCATCTTTATTCAAGGGGGAAATTACGGAAGTGCTAGGTGGAATCACATTTCAATATTAAGATGAGTATACATTTTTTTTGTATATTTTTTTTGTTTTTTTTATTTTTTTTTATTTTTGCAATTTTTCCATGGTAATTGAAGTTGCACTCAAAAGAGTCAACCCCTGTAGCGAGACTTTGCCGATGACTCCCAGGCTCAAAGACCTTAGGGCACCAAGTGAAGCCCACATACTCGGGAATAATCTTGAGTTAACTCAGTCAAAAAAATTCAAATTACCAAAAATAGAGATAAAATTACTAACTCTGGGCCAGACAACTATGGAGTCATGATCCCCAAGTGCTGAAAGCCACGCATTAGGTCATTTCATTGCTCTACGTGCATTTTTTTTAATTTTTTTTGAATACTCATATTAAACTAAAATGATCACCAAACCTATGCTATTTATTTAAGGGACCCCATGAACTCAAACTAATACCCCACTATCCAAAGGACGTGCATTGTGATCTTTTTTATTTGGATGAAAATATAAACGATGAAATATCACATTGGACAGCCACACTTTCCAAAATCTATGCTCATGAAATTATACAAGGATTAAAATCAGAATCAGGGTATGCTAAATTATTTGATATTTAGTTTCAAAGTGCGCAATGTGTATTACCATGTTCAAATTTAAAGGAATTTTTCCTTCTATTTACACTTCTTTTTTTTCAAATCATTAATTTTTTTTGACACAAAAGCATTTTTTTTATTTTATCTCCCCCCAACTTAAAACAACACTATCCCCAGTGTTTGAAGAAATGAAAATTTAGAAGGAGTAGAGGTAGATAATGGAAGTTCAAAAAGGAAATTGAAACTGAGGATCATGGAATGAAATCACCTGGTGGTTGAAGTTGAAGTTCTTGCTACTCCAAATTAGTCCTTTGATCTCTTGGGGGATGTAGTCACCTCCTTGATTGAACATGTATCACCCAAAATAGTACCTAAACAAAAAGAAGAACAAACCAGACAAAACAAACAACACAACGACTTATTTAATTCCAAGTATCACCATTTTTATGGTTTTTCCTATTTTTCTATTTTTTTTAAATCAAACTAATGATACATTGTCTTATTTTAATTTTTTGAGTAAGGTATTACTCAAGGATCACACCGCGTGACACAGATGAATACGATGCTCCCCTTTCATACCCATCCATACTCGTAATAGAAGAACAGGTCAATAGTCTTTTTTTTAAATATAAAAATGATTAATTAATCCTATTTTAAATATAAAGTTTATTTTATTTTATATATAGAAATGATTAATTAAAATATAAATTTTATTAAAACAACAAAATGATAGGAAACTTGAAAACCATGGGTTTCCTCCCATGTAGCGCTTTGTTTAACGTCATTAGCTCGACTTGAACTCCACAACTTATCTAATACCAACTTTCAACATTTTAAGGACCACATGTTTCACCACTTCTACTAGGTTGAGATTGATTCTATGTTTAGAATTTGTTTCATGCATAAACCTCTGTTCTAAAATGAGCAGGTAAATCCAAGGAATATCATAAATGATGGATTCAATTTCTTTTGTAATATTTTTTAAGACATTATGAATAATCACCTCTTTAGTGGTTTCAATATAAGAAATGGTGACAAGTGGAAGTTTTTGTCTATCCCCAAGGAATGGAAACTTTAGGGTGGATGGAAAGTCCTTTTGTTCACGTTTAGGTAGGATAAAACTTTCAAACATAGGTTGGGACTTTGAATTGAAATCAGTTTTATTTTCAAAATTTCTCAATAGACTTGGTTCCTTTTGAATAGAAGATTTAACCACCAAATTGGAAAGATCAGTTTCAGGAATGGGTATGGACTCAATGTTTGTGATTTCTCTTAATGGTTCAGTGATTTGTGTTTTTGAAAAATCATCAATAGAGTTATATTCATGAGACTCAATCCATGATGTTAGATTTCCCTCTTGTGAATACAAAAAATCAGTTTCCTCTTGATTTAAACACCCATCAACAATTCCATGATCCTCCTCATCTTCCCCAAATCTAAAGGTTTTCTCTTCAGTAAATTCATGAGAGGTTTGTGGGAAACTAGACACTTCACATAAGGTTATGGAAGGGAAAGTTTGTGTAGGGATGGGTTCCTCACAATGTTTAATGCTTTGTAGTTCTAACCTCAATGATGAAACCTCAAAATTCATTATCTCCATTTGTTGACACAATTTTTCAAGTAATGGGTGTGAATTAGGATGGATAAGGGGTTGAGACAGATGGTCTATTCTAGGAGGATAATTATTTTTTTGTAATTCCATAGGAGGATGTTCAAATTCGATAAATGGAATGAAATACACCATTCATGGAGACTGTAGGCCGTACGTACGCATGAACGATGTTTTCGTTTCCTTATTGAATAGAATTAAGTAGATGACATAAATATATATATATAAATAGATCCAGTATCATTATTGTGTCATATATTTCATTATTATTCATTATATGTACTTTATAATCATTCATGAATGGTTAACATGGAGAATGAATCTCATCGCGTCGTGGAGACGGTAGTCCGTACGTACGCACGAGCGATGATATCATTCTCATGATCGTGGAATTGTATTTAATTGTATGTATAATATTTCAAAATCAATATCACTTTACAATAATCATATATAGTTATTTATTTACACCATTATACCCATCCAAGTAAGGTGGTGGTCGAAAACAGATTACACCACGGCGTGGAGACGGTATTCCCTACGTACGCACACATGGTGATTTTGTTTTTCGTAGGATGGATAGAAGGTGAAATATGGTTGTTTAATATTTATAATAACATATCAGTATATAATTAATATAGATGTTATTACTTTATAATGAGACAACTAAAGAAGAAGAATTAGAAGAAGAAAGAAACTTGAGAGAATCAGAAGAAGAGATTACCTCTTCTTCGATGCACCTCCTTTAAGCCTTCTCTTAAGGAAGTAGAGTTGGTCTTTTGAGAAGACCAGAACCTCCATAATTTTTCTAGGGAAGTGGATAAGATAAATGGGCAGGTTTTTTTTGAGCTTCAATGCTCAAAAGGGTGTGAATAGAAGAGGGAAGGTGTGCCCTTTTTATAAGGGAGGAGAGCGGAACCTTTGGAAAAACTTAAAATATTATTTTATAATAAAGTCATATTCGGATTTTAATAGCTCAAAATTAATTTATTTAGAAGATATGGTGGGGATGGGTCTAAATAATCTCTACAAATAGGTTTTAGACAAGTTTAGGTTACTATTTTATCCTTATCATTTAGATTTAACTCTAAGTTAAATAATTTAACTTTTACTGTGTCTTTTTGTTTTCTTACACTATATGGTAAATAAACATACTATAATCATCCAAAAGAACCCCAAGTGGTTCATTATTAATATATATGACCTTATCTAAGTCATTTGGCCGAACCTTAGATTTTTAGAAAAATAATAACAATTAATAATATAATATTTGTTTTAAAAAATATTTTATGTCAATTTTGACAGTATTTGGTAACTGATTTTTGTGAAAATCATAAAAGCATGATTAGTTCAAAAAAAGTTAGTTAAATAAATACTAACATGTCATATTAACCTATAAAATTAGTGGAATTAATGAAAAGTCTCAAATTACAATAATTTTGGTATTTATAATATCAATTATTTTAATATTTCATTATTTAGGTAATTACTGCATCACCATTCTGTCATAAATAACTTAAATTATTTAACGTCTCAAAATTATAAATAAAATTCCATTAGGTAGGAAATAATTTTATATTTCTAATGAATATTTATAGTCGAATTTATCTTATTTATAACCCTATATTAAAAATGATTTAGTTATTAAACTTTGATTTTAACTATTTTAACTCTTCTTTAAATAAAATAATATTAAATGTCCTAATCTAATCCAAGTGGGCCTAAATGGTAATATTTTATTCCTAAGGTTGTTTTTGGTCCAATTAAACTTATCCAATAGAATTAAGACATGTGTTAGGGTAATAATAATATCATTTTTACCCTTAATTACCCTATTTACTTTTAACCGTGGTAAATAAAAGTAAAAAGTTAATATTCACCAAAAATTATTTTTGTCTTATTGAACCACATTTTACTCCTTGATACTAACCGTGTCTCTCGTATTTTCAAAATTTCACTCATAGAAGTGGTAAAATTAAGTTTTATGTAAATTTTCAAATTCTCCTAGGAGGTGGGTAAAAGACGGTGGAAAGTTCAATAAAATTTATATATATATAAAATTATTATAAAATGACTCCCATGAATTAAATTGAACTTATATAGGTATTATGTATCTATTTTGACCTAAAATAAATTTAAATGAAAAAAATAATTATTTAAATAAAAAGTCGGTTTTTAAATAGTAACCCAGGGTTTTCACTATTCATCAAAAATTGAATGTTTTCAGAAAAATACCAAAAATTCACCCTAGGCTAATTTCTATATTCCAAATCTAAAAATGAAGTCCATTTTGAAAGGTAAAATTTATAAAATTTCAAAAAGTGGGTATTAATATTCATAATGGCTAGTTCATAATAATATTATAATAATATCTCGTTTAGTGAAACTTAGTATTGCGTATGACACACACTATCGTGGAAGGTCTCGGTTGCATGTAATGAAATCCAAGTCATGTTTGCATGTAGTGCAAGATTCATTTTTTGTGTGTATAATATAATCCAACCATATTTCATTTATACATTGAATATATATATATACACTCAATCTTGCGTAAAATAACTTCTATCAAACAAACTTGAAATTGTGTGTAACACGATACAAGATTAGTGTTGTGTATACTGCAAGCTAATACGATGTTGCGTATAGAACAAGCTAATTTTGGTGTCTCATACAACACAATACGTCAATGAAATTAAAAATAACAATTATCATAAAATCTCGGGTTGTTACATAGCACATTTTGGGTTGCGTGTTATATGCCACAACATCCACCCCATTTAGTACCATGATTCGAGATACTCCACTGCACTCCCTGATATACGTTGTATTGACCTACTCCTCTTGGTCCAATTTTTTGTATCACGAGTTTAGATTCTCATCTTGGATTCCTTGAGTACCTTGATTCTAAACATTTCTAAAGCAACTCCTGAAACCCTTGTCACCTGACTCATGTGCCAGGTTGAACCAGAAAGGGCCACTCTTGCACAAGTCCCAATCCCTAGCCATTTCTAGGAATCTTTCTCCTAGTAGCCCTCACTACATCACATTAAATTATAGCACAACATATATGATAAAAATAGTATGAATCATGTGAAAAACATGAGATGCCTTATGTATCAAGCATAAGATGCCTCACAACATGGTTATGAGATGACCCCTTAGTTTTCACTACATGACTTCAACTATTGTATACCCTATGTAATTAGAATTGTATGCCTCCTTTGAAAATCATAATATGACATATGTGTCAAGCATAAGATTCCTTATGTAATAATCATTATATGAACACCAAATAGAAACCATGGGCCACCTCCCTAGGTGTATGCCCCAATCATATCCCTTGACCCATCAGAAAGTCAGGATGCCCTCATGAATTGACATAAGAAAGAAAAGACAGATAACTAAAAGCATAAGACCTACACTCCACGTCCTTCTACAAGACGTTAAACTATAATCTCACTCCATGAAATGGACATGGGATTCCCTCATGACCTGAAATGAGGAAGAAAGGACGGGAATATCAATGCATAAACCCCACACATTGTGTCCTTTCACATGATGCTAAACTATAATCTTACCCCATGAAAGGACATGGAATAACCTCTTGACTTAACATGAGGAGGTCATGATGGTCATCTTCCACATGTAATCCCCATACACACCATCTCTAATACAAATAATTCACAGGAAGCTTCCATACATAACCCCCATTCACATCATTTCTACTCCATAGCATCACCTGGGTCACTTCCAGGTATAAGCCCCAACCACATCATCGATGCCCCCCAACATCACCCAAGAAGCTTCCATTCATAAGCCATGCACACCATGTCCTTCCACATGATTTTAAAAATTAATCTTACTCCATGAAATGGACATGGGATTCCCTCACTACCTGACATGAGGAAGACATAATGAGATGCTTCTATGCATAAGGCCCATACTCCACATCCTTCCACATGATGTTAAACTATAATATTACTCCATGCAATGGACATGGGACACCATCATGAACTGAAATGTGGAAGAAAATATGGGTAGATCTATGCATACACCACATGCACCGCGCCCCTTCACATGATGTTAAACTATAATCTTACCCCATGCAATGGATATGAGTTTAAATTTTGACTTGACATAAGGATGACATGATGACCAAATTCCATGAACAAGCCCCATATACACCATCTCTACTCCTAGAAATGCTCAGGTAACATCCACATGGAATCCCCGTTCACATCATTTCTTCTCCATAGAATCACCTGGGCCGTTTTGATGCATAATCCCCAACCA
The DNA here is from genome assembly GCA_963277665.1 of Viscum album. NCBI lineage: Eukaryota > Viridiplantae > Streptophyta > Magnoliopsida > Santalales > Viscaceae > Viscum > Viscum album. The sequence continues at coordinate 1,776,843,111 of OY728143.1, read as the reverse complement.
CATCATCGCTTCCCCTAGAAACATATGGGTAGCTTCCAGGCATAATCCTCACACACCACATCCTTCCACATGATATTAAATTGTAATCTTACTCCATGAAATGGACATGGGATGCACTCATGACTTTAAATGAGGAAGAAATGTTAATAATCTTCCTAAATAAACCTTGCACACCATATCCTTCCACATGACGTTAAACTATATTATTACTCTATGAAATGCACATGATATGCCCTCATGACCTGACATGAGGAAGATAAAATGGGAAAATACCATGCATAATCCTCACACACCACGTCCTTGAACATGACGTTAAAATATAATATTACTCCATGAAATGGACATGTGAAGCCCTCATGACCTAACATAAGGAAGAAAAAATGGGTAGCTTTAATGTATATGCCCGACACACCATATCCTTATACATGAAATTAAACTATAATATTACTCAATCCAATGGACATGGTATGTGCTCATGACATAAAACTAGGAATATATAATTTGAATCTTCCATGAATAAGCCACGCACACCACATCCTTGAATTATAACATTAAACTGCATGGATTGGTTATGTCACATGACCTTGAACTATGATATCAAACTATGTGCATTTTGATCCTTGTCTCATAAATAGGGTACATAGAATGACTTCCTAAGGTTTAATCCCAACATTCAACCCAAGTTTTATATCTTCCCTATAAGGGAAAAATCTCCTATATCTGACTCCAAAGAGAATACTTGATCCATTTCTTTGGATCCACCTCCAAAGGGAATTCTGATTCATCACTTCAGATCCATCACCAAAGGGCGTTATGATCCATCACTCTGGGTCCACCTCTAAATGGAATCATGATTCATCACTCTCGGTATGACTCCAAAGAGCATTGCAACTCATACTTAGGTGTGACATATTCACTCCTAGGGACACACCTCTTAGATCCACATCCAAAGGGAATTTCTGATCTATCACTCAAGATCTACCTCCAAAGGGAATTCTGATCGATCACTCCATGTCCAACTCTAAATGGAATTCTGATACATCACTCTAAGACCTACTCCAAAGGGAATTCTGATCTAAATTCATGTGTTACATCTTCCCTCCTAAGGACACACCTTCTAGATTCATCTCTAAATGGAATATCAGATCCGTAACACTAGATCTCCCTAAAAATAGTGTTCTGATCCATCACTCTGGGTCCACCTCCAAAGGGAGTTCTAATCCAAACTTAGGTGTGAAATATTACCTCTTAAGGACACAACTCATGGATCCTCCTCCAAAGGTATTTCTAATCAATCACCTCCTAGATCCACCCCCAAAGAGAATTCTGATCCATCACCTCTTAGATTCTCCTATAAAGGAAGTTTTGATCCATTGCCTTAGAGATAGACCTCCAAAGGGTGTTTTGATACATTTATTAGTAAAATATGGTGTGAAATATTTCCTTCTAGGGATGTATCTCCTTGATACAAATTTACAGGGTGTTCTGATATCGAAACCTATCCCCAAAGTACATTAACTATGTGCCTGTCACCATAGGACGTAAAACGTGTGACTCGACCTAGAATACCTACCCCATGAAATACACATGGGATGCCTGAGGTAAAAATCCTTGGAATACATACAACCTTGGAAGAAATTACCTCATGATTGACATTGGATGCCTTGGGTTTCATTCCCAAGATTCCTCATATGATATTCACTCCAAAAGAGGAATATTTTTACATTCCCCACACACCTGCTGTCCAGTGAGGACTAGGCATGATTGACATTACCATCTCCTCTGGTGAAATGTTTTTTCCCTACTGAGATAGAAATAGCATAATTAACCAGCATCCACATTGAGATGGAAGTAGGAATGAGTTTCAAGAACATGACTAAAATCTACGAGGGAGACTCGGACTAGGAGACAATATTCATGGAGGAATCCATGGTAGGAGAAAATGACATATCATCAACATATTTTGATCAAGAATCCAACATCGCCAATAATGGCGGAGGAGGCTGCCCACCTTTGGAAAGAGGGAATGTTGGAAAATAAACATGCATCACAACGATGATGTGCACCTTGATTGGGAAAGTTTTGAAGATAACATATTTGTCATGTCAATATGTACCACCAAGGGTGAGCTATAGATCTCTCAAATAACTACCACAAACTTCAACAAATAGAAAAAAATCCTCTATTTAAACCACACCCGATGATGTTTATCCTCAGACCAACCATCAAGTGAATCACTAAAGACAACTCAATCTCTCCAGACCTCCACCTCAGAGTTCCACAACTAGGATTAATCCAACTATGACATCAAATATGACTACACCTTCATTTGAAAAAAACAACCTATTCCTCTGACCTATCCCATATCTTGATGCATCACTGAGAGTTCATCCATCACTTTCCCAGAATCTCTATATTCACAAATGGCGTCACTATGTGACTTCTTGCTCAGTGCATAAGCCACAAAAATTCCCTTTCCTAGTGTCTATGAAATCTTGAAGTAATAATCCAACAATAATTTCATCCATCATCACCATCACCAGGTTCAAGTCACTATGAGAGTAGACATATCTTAGTCTATTATGTATAGTAAAAACCACAAAACACTTGTAGATGAGGTAATTTCTCTAAGAATTCATATAAAAATAACTTCCAAGAACTTGAGATCATTGTTGGAATAATTATTCTCATGGGGACGTAAATGATGAGACCCATAAGACACAACTGATCTATACTGCATCAGAATACAACCAAAACTATGTCATGAATCATCACAAAAAACCATAAACAAAACACCCTCTACTAGAAAATAAAGGACCAGAGCACTAACCAACTTCTCCTTCAAGTTCTCAAATGCCACCTAAAACTGGTTAGTCCACAGGAACGTTTGATCCTTCCTGGTCAAGGTTTTCAGAGGATTCGAAACCCGAGAGAAATAATATATGAACCTCTAATAATAATATTCATGAATGAGGAAACTTTTCACCTCTTCTATAGTCTTGGGGGATTCCTAATAAACAAATGACTCTATATTCGAAGGATCCACCACTACTCCTCATTGGGATACAACATTCCCTAATAAACATATATTAAGAGTCTATAAATCACACTTTGACAAATTCACATACCATTTTTGACAACGAAGAACTCTCAAAATGGAACATAGATGCACTTCATGCTCCTCCTCAGATGCGGAGTACACAAGGATTCCATCGATAAAAACCACCATGAACATATTCAAGAACTCTATGAACATAGAGTTTATTAAACCCATGAACAAAGATGGATTTTTTATCACACCAAACACCATCACGACAAAATATTAATTCCCATGGTGAAAATAGAAAGTAGTATTTGGAATACCCTCATCTTTCACCTACATTTGATGATATCCAGACCACAAATTGATCTTTGAGAACCAACTTTCTCCCTTAAATGGACCTAATAAGTCACCAATCAATGGAAGAGGATAGCGGTTATTCACTATCACTTAGTTCAAATGATTATAATCAATTAAAAGTTACAAACAACCATTATACTTCTTCATGAATAAAATTTATGCACCCAAAGGTGACACACAAAACTGAATAAATCCTCACTACAACAAATCACCAAGATGTACTCTCAGCTATCACAACTCAGAAGGTGCCATATTATACGAATAGATTGAGATATGAGACATTCCTGGTTTTAGAACAATCCCAAAATCGATATCTCAATGAGGGGGTAACACTACAACATCTTCAGGAAAGGCATCCAGGTACTCTTCTACAACCTTGGGAAACACCATTGGGTGAATCATTGATAAACCTATTATAAACTTATCATTAGCTCATCCATCTGAAATGATAAGGATGGATCAAACCTCTATCATGACTCCTCAATGATTTGAATAATCCTTTACAATCTTTCAAGTTAATTTTTGAATAAAATGTTTTCATTTATAAGTGTGAAACATTAAAAAAATGATATTTCAAAGTGTAAATGTTATTTTTCTCACGAATTATTCCAAGAGATCCTTAAAAATTATTTTAAATATAAGATGAAATCCTTTGATGTTACATAATATTTACTGGGTATATGATCCAAGGATTCCATCCTTATTATTTATATGGATAGTTTATATTTAAAATGACATTATTTTGGTAAAAACTACTCGCTTTTCCATGGTTTATACTTTGATGAATTTTTTATGAAATATGCTTTGTTTCATGATTTATACGATGATGAATGTTTTATGATATTGTTTCAAACATATGTTTGATTTTATGTATGTGATAGGTGAGAAATATATTTCCCTCCAATACATTGGGTAAATCTTAATATCTTATGAGATAAAAATGGGAAACAAGCTGACGAACTTGATCGTAATATGAGAAATAGGTTCGTTATAATATACTATGGAAAACATGTGCGTCCTGATTCACTATGGGAAATAGGTGTGTCCTATTCCACTATGAGGAACAAGTGCATATTTATCCACTAAGAGAAACAAGTGTGTCCTGATCTACTATGAGAAATAGGTGTGGCTTGATCCATAATGGGAAATAGTTGATAAGTCCTGATACACTCTATTGATGGTCTTGTCAGTTAACCTTGAAATATGATATCGTTTTCTATATTTATGATTGTGCCACACTTTTATGAAATGAGATTATGGTTCGTTATTAATTTATGATGATTTATTAATATTATAGCCTTTGTTTTCTAAAATAATAATATTTTATTCCATGAATCATGTTTATGATCTATGAAAGGTTGGGTATGAACATTGTAAGTTATGTTCATGATAACATACCATTATTATTTTCTTTTGATTACATATGATCATAGATTGATATCTCCTATGTTTTCCTTTACTGTACATATGAGATCACTGTTCCTTATGTTTCATTCCCCAAGATATGAATAAAGGTTTGGGTAGGTTATTCTTAAGAGGAGTACTATGAGATAATATCTTTGTGGGAGATGTTAAAAATATTTCACAAAATAAGAAGATTGTGTTTCTAGTCTCCAAATAAATTAATCTATTATGGTCATCGGGTGTGTTTTTATGAAATGTATTCAATATTCATCTAAAAAGATGTGATATTTATGTATGAAAAGACTGGGTCAGTATAGGACCAATGTAGTGAATCTGTCATAGAAGGAAAATGAGTTGTTTTCCTCTATGGTTGATGAGCATATGTGTGTTTTCCATCAGGGCATGGGTTTGGTTCATGAAATCATAATTCCTTGCAATGAGATGACATTCAGGGTTATTATTTGTATATTAAAGTGAGATCATGTCGATTTCATATTAGGATGTGAAGTTATATCCCCTTGGCCATTTTATTCCTTCTTGATTGAGTTGAGTGGTTTTATAGTTCAACCCCTTGGTTGTGTGCTAACCTACAACCCTAGCACCCTATTATTTTTGAGGTTCCCTACTGTGTATCTTTATATTCACCTCTGCATAATATTTTTTCCCACACATGTCATGTTTTTGTAGACCATGTTTGATATTTCATTGATTAACAATTTCATAATACCCTCATTTTTTGTTTTTAGTAACATACTTTTTTGAAAAATCTCACATGCCATTTCAGATTCTTGGATTTAATACAGGGCTTTGTTAGACCAGTTTTTTGTATAGTACATTGTTGGAATTCATGATGTTATGTATGTATTGAATCTTAATAACTTTAATATTATTCAGTGGCACCAACCTAATAGAGTCATGAACAAGTTTGGATTCATTCAGTGCATTCCATTTTCACTGAGACAGTCACAAACACTACATTCCACGAAGTTGATGGGGAGGTAGGATATCGATTGGTGCTGATGACATGCAGAGTATCTCGACCTATGGGGAAGATGGGCATTGTTTCATATTGATTTTGTACATACAATGAGATTTCATATTTCAGAGCAGCTCAACTATGAATCATGGTATAAACTAAAGTTTATACTGTATCTTACTCCTCATAGTAAAGGGCTTCAGGATATGATAATTCAACAAATTTCCATTAGTTTTTTAATTTTACTATTTTCTAATCCATTTTAAATATCTTTACAACATACTCGTCTATGTTATATTATCCACATGTCTGATCTAGAGAAGAAGGAGGTTTCTAGCCTTGCACTTATCTATGATGAGGTACATGGGATGATGATAACTTATCATGTGGTTCATGACAGTATCTTCGATCATCCAAACCATGGAAATGACATTCCTACTCAAGAACCTCCTCCAAAAGCTGCTGATGCTGAGGAGCCATGACGACGATGACATATACCATGTTGTCCTGCACATGAGGCCTCACCTATTCCACAAGAAGAGGTCAGACTTCTAACAGTCTAGTCTCTTCTGATTGAGGATGTACATTAGGAGGCACGAGATCCATTTTTGTTGTCAATATATCCACAATTTTCCCCAGGTACAAATTATCCTAGATTCTATCAGGAGTCATTTCTCAGGTCTCCTCCTTTCATGCAAGAGCCATCCCAGGTGGTATGGTTTCCCCAAGGGATGATGTGAGGTCCTTCTACTCACATAATGGGAGAAGGATCAGGTGTGCATGATGAAATCTAGATAAAAGATCCTCCCATTGATACTCAAACAGAGAATTTGATGACTAAGGTTCCAAAGACCAGGGATTAGCCCTCTCGAGGTCATCATACTCCACCCCCAGCATAGTCTTCAGTGATCCCGATATAGGCATCTCATTCACACACCAGAGTGTGGGCTGGGACCATGCCATAAAGGGTGACTTTAATTATTCATGTGTATTTTTTCTATTGACTTAAAATATTTGAAACAACAATGTATTATATTATCTATATGATTTTCTATCTATTAGAATCATGAAATTATTTTTATTATCATCCATTTTGACATGTTTAGTCACTGTTTCAATATTTTTTTATATTTTAGTTTTAGTTTATATTTTATAAGGTTTCAAAGTTGAATACCTGAAATATATGAAAACTAATTAAATTTCAAGAAGGTAAATTTGAAGGCTTATAAAATATAAACTATAAAAAAATTTAAATAAAACTGAAAACATAGCATGAACATCTAAAAATTTGTTAAAATAAAAATAATTTCCTAAATATAATAAACAATTGAAAACGGCAATATTTTAAAAAAAATATTATAAATAAAAATTTAATGGTTTAAAAAGAAAATATTGTTCCAGTAAAATTAATTTTCATTAACTATTGTTATGAAATGTTTGTTATTTTGAGTTGTATTTTATATGTTCAATTTTTGTGTCACATTTCATTTATATTACATTTCTACTTTATTATTTATTGTCATTTAAATCCACCAACTTCAAACATTATTATGTTTCATGTAAGTGACTTTGAAACCACATAAGATATTAAATATAAATAAAATATAATTGATATTTTACAAAGGGACTCAACATATAAAACACAATTGAAAAAATAAATAAATATAATAAGTAAAATGTAATTTACATGTCACCAAATTTATCATTTAAAAACATAACATTTTAACTTTAAAATATTAATGGAAATAATTGTAACCAAAATAAAATAAACATAGTATGTTTATTAAAATACATAGACATATATATTTTTAAATATAAAAACATATATCTTTAATATATATATATTGTTAAAAGGTATCATCATCGATGCCATGTTTCAAATTAATTGAAATAAGGTATCCATGATTCCCCTTTTATATGTGAGTTTTAATTTTTTGAAACCTAGAATAATTTCAAAAAGGGGGGAAATGCCTGTCATCGGGTATCCACTTGTTTCATCTCAATAATTGTACGCTAAACATGATAGGAAATTCCCCAACAATCTCTACTATTCTTTGTCTAATTTTCATTGATTCTCGATTGATGATCAAGGATTGGTATCTATTACATAGCTATAATCCTGTATGTATGGAAATAAAACCCTTCAATAAATATTTCAACTACTCACTATCCAACCTAGCCATTACATTCCCACTGTCAATGCATTTTATAAAAGGACTATTTATAAAAATAATCTTCAATATGGACAATCTAGTTCAATCTGTTCTCATTTGAACTTACCTTTAATAGTGAAAGAAACCTCCCAAACCATTTCAATTTCTGTAACATTGAATTTTATTAGGGAGAAAGTGTTAACACGTTTGAAGTGACATAACATTTGAAAGAATCAGTCAAATTTAGAAAATAAACAATTCATTAGAAACCCAAAGTCTCAAGAGGATAAAGTGTTATCCTTAATAGAGAATGTGACACCCCAAATTTTTTTGACCTCCTCAACTTCAAACAGGTATTGGAAAGAGGATTTTAAATGATCATTGAGTCTAGACACTTGTTGTGTGTGTTGCACCTAGATCCTGCAGTCCAGTTGCTTCATTTCCATTTTTTTCTCTTCTCATGAATTTCTACTTCCAGTTGATGGTCAACCAAGTTTTTCATGGTTTTCACAACTAGAGGAGGCTGTTGTAACATTTTCTCCCCTCTTGGATCGAACAAGCAGATTTCAAAATTACAATAATTCCAAGAATCTACCATTTAAGATGAACTTGTCTAGAAACTACTCAAGCACTCTGTTGGTCCAGCCACTACTAATAAACATTGTTTCCAACGGATGAATTCATACCCTACCTCTATATAATTTCCTTCCCCTTGAAAACTAATACCAAAATTTTATGAGTATTCAAAACATGGTCCTAACTCTTGTAATGACTCAATACTAGATAGAGAATGAAAATTTTTAATAGAGTCTAATAAAAATTATTCAAACATAAAGAAGTGATTTAAACCCCTATTTCTAGGATCTCTAGGAAAGAAATATAAAACCTTTACAAAAACTGAAATGAATAAATAATGTAAATAGAACACCTTACACCTAAGAATCCACTGAATCATATTCATATTCATATATTTTTTTATAATGATTACTTATTAGAAAACATAAGCATACCATCTTCATCGGTATCCACAAGCTAATCTAAATCTATCGACGTTCGAGTGGGATACACAATTTCTCTATGATATTCGAATACCTATAATGAAATGGAGTAAAGTGAAGATAAAATCATGACCAAATTGATATTGCATGGAATTAGGATTTATAAATCCCCTGGGTAAGATACTACATGCATACATTAACTCATGCATTTTAATGCATTTTTTGATTCTTCAACTAGTACATCTATCATATTTGAAAAATAATCTATGGTTTCCATATCATATGTTTTATTCTATGTGTTTGGAACATTTTCATTTTGAATAAAATAATTTATTAAAATATAACACTGATGGGGGGAAGGAACACATTCCCACACATTTTAAAAAATATCTAGATATGATGGTTTTAGGCATAGTGGAAGTGCCTTTTGTGGGTGTAATATTAAAATCTCATTTAATATAATGTTGTTTGAAACTCTGAGAGAGGATATTTCATATTAAATTTATAATTAATTCCTTTAGATTGGAAGAAATTATTACCTCATATAAAGATCCTTTTTCATTGACGATGTTTACCTTCAAAAAACCCTTTTGGATTACCTTTATTTTGCTGTAAGGATTCATGTATAGAATGCATCTAGCAGTGATTCACATGTGATACTTTGATCACTAGGAAATACCAATTTATTTCAGGGTGCTATCACGGTGAATCAATTGTATAGAATTTTTTGTCTTGATCGCTCCATGATCCTTCAAAATTTACGGTGTTTTTATAATTCTTGATAGAAATAGAGGGGGAATAATTGAGAGGGAGAAGTCTGTTGTGAGAAATGATTCTCAATTCTCAATTTTAAGATAGTATACTCAAAAGTTATGACCATCTATTTATAGTGTGAGGGTTTAGGTTAAAATAATTATTTAATTTTTTATCAATCCTTAAATAAAATTATAACATTTAATAAACCCCATTTCACATAATAATAATAATAATATTATTTTATGGCGTGCGCCAACCTACACAAAAATAAATAATATTTATCAGCTTATAAATAAATATTTATCAATGGATGTGTTCTTGGTCTGTTCACCCTATTCAAAATTAATTGAATACCCAAATAAATATTTAACTTAAATATTTCATTCACCAATAAATATTTATAATTGATAAAAAAATGAATAAAATTATTCTTCATTATTAAGAATAATATTTATTCTGTTAATTAAATTATAATAAAATTTAATTGAGATTAATGGAAACACTTAGTGTGTGACTCTCTAGGATCCTTTCTCATTGGTATTAGGCAAACTGTTCTAAAGTCCAAGGTTTCTCTCTAGGAATGGGTCAAGACCCCCTATAAAAATAAATTAATGTCGCAATAATGACAACCATGTACAAAAGCTCACTGTGTAATATAATCCATTTGTCAAAATATATCTTCAAGCTAGTTTCACATTTGTTTCACCAACCGATATGCTCAATATGTCTTTTTTTGACTCTATGAAATAAATACATCATTACACCATGACCATGGATGATTCTATTCCAATCAAAAGGTGTATATATGAGCTTCCATTAAGATGGAATGGGAAAATCTTTTCTTGACTTGTTCCTTAATAACATGTCACTCGTGATGCACCCAATATATATAACTTCACCATGAACTATTATTGTCATGGTTTAGGAAATAGATCTAACAAAATGTGGCATAATTTTCTTTAATAATAATATTAATGTCTATGGACCATAACAGATTCTCACTGATAGGAATATCTGATGACACCAAAACATGTAGAATTCCTATTGGTATGTTTGTTCTCATAATCTCTATATTGAATATTACCAAGTGCAGACTTCATGAGAAGAAGACTCATCTGATTATGAATAATTTTACATGTCAGTCACATTATATGTGTCCCATCATAGACTACTATCCAACTATTGAACTATATTAAGAATATCTTCATTGTACTTCAATTTTATCATCATAACAGAAAACTGTTATTCCCTTATTGTGTGATAGATACTCCAGGACATTATTACATTAGAGTCATGATAAAAAATGAACAATATGTATTAATATGTTATATTAATATTAAATACATTGAATATACATTTAATTATTCTACAAAAAGTTGGTCTTAGGACACTAACTTCAATAAAATCTCACTTATAATAGAGACATCTGCCTATGAATTTCAGTCTTCTAGATCTCACATGATAATTATGTGTTTGTTGAGTCTAGATTTCAGTCAAGGGGCCTGCCACATTGTATTCCATGAAAATATTGCTCATTGCAACCTCACCTATATGATAAAAATACTAATAGATTATACTTATGAATTTTGTGCTTCATCCACTGATGTGACCTTGGCTCTATTTCGAGAGACACCACTACAATGTTATCATAATAGAGTGTGATATGATCTTTACTACTAGGTACCATGTCATGATATTGGATGAATATATAAATTAATACTAATTATTTATGTGCCTCAAAATCTTCAATACACTCAAAATTTTCTGTAGAATCTGTGACCACAACCTACTTTGAGCTCTTCCAGCTCCCAGCTCATCTATTCAAAGTGAATATGTATCTCGTTTGTGATTTCATATCATCTTGATCTATTTGGAATCTAGAATATGAATATCCTATGATGACTCATTCTTTATATCCTTCATAGAATTGGAACATACCCTTAGTACACCTCAAATAATTACGGCTAGTCTTGACTACCATCCAATGGAAATCACCCGTGTCTTCTTGATATATGTCTACCACACTTAATGCATATGAAAAATCTCTCCTAGTATAGAATCCTTGTCATTATTTGTCATTCCCCATTTTTCTGAGGACACATTTTCTTGGAAATATGATTTCCCTGTGACACTGGAAACAATATCCAATTATATTGTTTCATACTGAATCTCTTTAGTATCTTGTCAATTTATGTACTTTGACTTAAGAAGAACAACCTATTGGATCTATCACGATGGATCTTGATTCCAAGAATATATGTTACCTCTCCTAAGTCCTTCATGGTAAAGAATTTATTTAACCAGGACTTAACAAACTGTAAGGCTAATATATGGTTTCCAAAAAGTAATATGTCATCAACATATACTATTAAGAAAATAGCCACAATCCCACTAAATCATTTATTGAAACAAGGAACTAATTCATTCTTTATGAAACCATGAAACCAAATTCTATTACAGCTTTATCAAATTAAATGTTCAATGACCTAGATATTTCATATCTTTTGGAGTCAAAAACCATTCAGTTTGTGTCATATAGACATATTCCTAATTGGTTTTGTTAAGGAATACTATTTTGAAATCCTTTTGTGACATCTCATAGTCATGGAAGGCCACAAGGAAAAGTGTAATTTTGATGGATTTTATAATTGAAATTGGTGAAAATGTTTCATTTTAGTAAATGTGTTGATGCTGTTTAAACCCTTTTGTAGCCAGTCATGCCTTATAGGTACTAACATTCCCTTACATATCCAGTTTTTTCTTAAATTCGCATTTACAACCAATAAGATTTACATCCACTAGAGGATCTACCAAAATACAAACATGGTTTTGATACATAAAATCCATTTCATAATTCATGTCTTCTTTACACTTTAAAACATTTTTTTTACGCAATGCTTCTTTTTTAGGTTAGAGAATCATTATTATAAACTATTAACGAGTCACCATCCTCAGTGACTAGAAAACTATTACATTTTGGTTCTCTAAATTTTCTTTTACTCTTACATAATACTTGTGTCTCTAGAAAAAATTATTCCATGGGGGTTTTTGGGATCTTTTCATGTGCCAAATCTTTTTTATCTTAATCCCGAACTTCATTGAATTCTATATTTCTCCCACTTTGTCTTTTAGAGATATGATACTTCTCAAGAAATATGGGATTTCTGTTAACCACAAACTTTTTATCTGAAGTATTATATAGGTAGTTAATAAAAAAAATTGTATTAAATATTTTATCGATAATAAATTATATAATTTCCTTACATTATTCTAAATATGTTTATTTATAACATATTTTGGATTAGATCATTCATTTGAAAATTTGATGAAAATTACAGTTGTACCCTTTAAAATTCAATATAGTTTCTAAGACATAAATATTTTTATGTGTTTTATTTGAACTAAAAAAATTTAAACTATGTTACGGAATTAATGGGATCTAACTTTCTTTCTAGGCATATGAGCTAATTTGTTCATTTGATTGGACTGGACTCTCTAGATTGGACACCACTTCAATATTTTGACCGTAACTTCTTCATCCATGATTTTATTATGCCCAACATTGGAGAGGAGATTGATAATACAATTTATCGCAACTGATCCTTCTGTAAGGACATTTTATTCATGCATTTTGGCGGTCAAGAAGTTGGTGAAAGTTGGATTAAAATTTTTGGCTGAATTTCCCCATTCACACTTGAAGCCACTGGTAAACCTAGCATCCCCTATACTCTATAAATATGTAAATTTATCATTTGGAGTGGTTGGGACGTGAATTAAAGATTTAAGTTAGAGGATAATTGGTTTAAATCCATGTATCCTATCATTTCAAGTGGTAAAGCTCTTGAATCTTGGATCCCTTCATTGAAGCCTTCTTCTTCTTCTTCAATTGTTAATGTTTTTGTTCTAGAAATAAATTTCAAAGTTCATCTTCTATTTACTATATTTTATTCTATTTTATTATTATATATTAATACTATTTTATATGGAAATCAATAGTATAAGTGGGATTGGGTTATACCGTTTCCACGACCTTTGCGAATGCAAAACGTTTTTACGATGCCTACACCACCCAGGGAAGAATAGCTATTTTTAGTAATTGATCTACATCTTATCTTATGCATAAATTTATTTTGAATAAATAATCCACTTTAATTCACATAATATGATATATTCATTGAGTTTTTAATTTAAATAGAACTAATCCAATAATTTAGCAATTAATAAAAACATGTGAGGTCGAGAATGGTGTGAATTGTGAGAGCGCGATCTTAATCGATAATAAAAGACCAGGTGGGATCAATTTTTACAGTTCAAATAGAATCAGTAAACTCAATTAATACTCATTTATAGAGTGGATATGTTTTTTAATTTACCACAAACCATAATCTAGCCTTATAACATTAATCAAAGTAGGGTGTTGCGATTGCATGTTCTGACGCTAGCCTAGAGTTTAATTATTTTCATCTTGGTGGTTAAGTTAATTATCGTAGGGTTAAGGATTTAAAAAATCAGGGGATAATAATTAATTGGATATTAATTTAAATTATATTTATTAATAAGTAATTGAATAGGTATATTTAGATTGATTACACCTTCTAATTTTTGTTTTAAAAAAAAGAGTATCTTCTGGATGTGTCTTATTATCGAAATCCATTTCAAAAACAAAAAAATTGAAATATTCTTCCAAATTTATTATTCTTCTTTTATAAATGATAAACAAACACATACTTTTAATTAGTGTGTTTATATTATATTATTTTATTTTCAAAATATCTTTAATAAGTTTTTTTAATTACAGCCTCTTTAAGAGATGACCATAGTCATCCACTATGCTGCACCTAAACCCAAAAAACTACACATTATCTGAAAGCACAAAAAATAGAACCTTTAACTAGTATAACTTTATTTCTTTTTGATATCCTATAATGATACACTTTGTGCCTTTGGGTTTCAGATTATTACCTGAAGAGGCCTTAGAAAGAACATTGCAACCACTCACATGTAAGTATGAAAACACAGGATTATTTACATTTCATTAATTAGTATGGTATACCGTCTGTTGCTTTAGTTGGAACTTGAACTAGTATATATGTTATTTTTTTAATGCATATCCCCAATAGGAGAATGGAATACTCGCATGACACATCATTTATCTCACCATGTCTAATATGGTGCGGTTTCTCCTTTCACTTACACCATTCCATTGAGGTCTATAAAGAGGAGTGAATTGAGATAGAATTACATAATCCTATAAATAATAAATGATTCTTTTATTAAGATATTCTCTAATATAGTCTAAGAGAAGTTTCATAATATTCTCACCAATTTGCTTCTCAACATCATTATTGTATACCTTAAACATATCAAAGGAATCCAAATTCTACCTCAACAAGTAGTCATATCCATATCTAATAAAATTATCAGTGAATATTATGAAGTATGGGTACCCAACCATTGATTCAATAAGAAAAGTTCCATGCACAATAGTATAAAATAAGTCAATAATCTATTTATCACTTTAAACATTTCCACTAAATGGGGATTTGGTTATTTTTCTTTGTAAACATGCATGACATACACTAAGTGGTTTTAGTTCAAAAGAATCCAAAATATCCATACATGTGTAATTTTGTCAAATTATTTTCATTTACATGTCATAAATAGTGATTCCATAGTTGGGTTTAATATTATTCATGTGAAATAGTTTCATTACCGATTACCCTTACTTGGTTCATGTAATCAAACATAGAAATACTATTATTTAAATGTGTCTTACCATAACAAATGATATCATTATAAAAGTAGAAAAATGTATTTCCAAAAATGAAAATAAAACCATTCATATTAATTTTGGATACAAAAATAATGTTTTTGATCACCTATATCGCAAGAAATACAGTCTTCCAATGATGTATTATTACGAACACACCAGAAAATGAAAAGAAAAACTCCATTATAAAAATATAGACTGACACGTGCCAATCATGGGGTGTGACAAAAAAATATTTCCTAATTTAAAAGTCAGTAAAGTGGTTAACCTAGGTTGTATCTAGGGAGGAGCACACAAAAATAATGTATTTAAATTGAAATTAGAAAAATAAGTGATGGTTGTTTTTAAAATTTTTTGATTTTAAAAGAAAAGAAACCAATTAAAATGATGTTTGAACACAATTTGATAAAGAGAGTAATTGGGTCAGGGTATGATCCCCTTTTTAAATTTCATCATTTCCATAAAAAAAATTACCCTTATCTTCCTATTGAATGATAATTTAAATACTCCTCAATTAAGATGTCAATGACCCTTGGTTGAAGGAAGTAATGGAAAAAAGTCCTGTGTGCATGAAAATTCCCAAACCATTCCAAAAAAACTAATGTAAGTACAATATGAGAATTTTTTTATTTAGAAATATATAAAAAAACACTAATTCCACACATGTGATATGAAGTGATAGACACTCACCACCTAACACAATCTGTTCGATTGAGACAAACTGCACTTGGCGGAGGCACTAAAATAGTGAAATTTACCAACAGAAAATTACAGACAGATAATATATATTTTGCTAAAAATAATTAATTCCAACATATATTAAATTCTATTGATATTAACTATGGGTACTAATAATTATTTTTACCTATAGATATATTTGTTTATATTAGTAGTTATATACCAACAAATCTCTTACTAACATTTAAATATGTTGTCTTATTATAATAATACCAAAAATTAATTTACCAATAAATGAATATATTTGTATTAGTCATTGTTACTAAAGTTAAAAGGATCGAATAACAGCTTAGAAGGGGGGGGGGGGGTGAATCAGTTGTTCATTTTTTAAATGTTTCAAAACATCTAGAAAAATAACCCCTTAAACCTGTTAAAATTTATATCCTTATCAACTTTTATTAAATAATCATGCATGAAAAGGTAAGAAACAAATAAAATCACACAATATTTATAATTTTCAACCTTATTTTGATAACCTACATCCTTTCTATAGCCACTCCCATGGGTATATGGAAATCCACTTTTATGAATAAGTGGATAAAACTTGTCCCAACTCCTATTAGACACCTTCTATCTTTCGATAGAAAATATTATACTGAATCTCATTAGTTCATAATGCTTTCTTATCAAAAAATTTATCCAAACAAAAGAATAATTTTTTTTGAATCTTCTCCACAAATGATTTGTCTGAATCCTCAGTACGAATTGACTGAGTCCGATTTTCTCATTATGGTAATGATGGTTCTGATTTTTCTCTGCTCAAAAACTCAAAAAAAATATTCGTTAATCAGGTGGGAAATTTTCACTTAAAATTATCCAGTGCTCTAACTTTTGTGCATATATTAAAGTTACAAATGAATAAATGATCCTAGAAAGTATTTATAAGAAACTCAGAAAAAAAGGCGGGAGACATGAAAAGTTTCCTGCTTCCTCAAAATCTCAAAATCTTTGAAAATATTTGAAATTTAATATTAAATATTTTACTTCTTCAAAACTTCTTAAATTTCTCCTAGATTTATGTAAAAATGAAATTCAAGTTTTAATTATTCAACTCTTCATATATTTATTAATACAATAATACTATATCTTGGTTCTGATTTTCTGAGTATGATAAAGTTGGATCTTGGTTCCAATTTTCTCAAAATCTTGGTTCCAATTTTCTCAGAAAATTGGTACTAATTTTCTCAGAATCTTGGTTATGATTTTCTCAAAAACTGGTTTTGATTTTCTCAGAATCATGGTTCCAATTTTTTCAGAAACATTTTTCCGATTTTCTCAGAAAACTAGTTCCATTTTTTTTAAAATCATAGTTCTGATTTTCTCAGAAAAAGAGTTTTTATTTTCTTAGAAAAGTGGTTCTAATATTCTCAGAATACTGGTTCTGATATTTTCAAAAAACCGGTTCAATTTTCTTAGAATCTTGGTTCCTATTTGATCTTCTTCTTAGGGATTCCAATTTCTTCAAACCTCTTCACCATTTCTTCAAAATCTTATATCATAAAAATTTTCATGATTTATGAGAACTTCTTGATCATCAAAGAATCATTTGATTTCATTTAGAATGTTTGAAAAACTTTATAACTTATTTCCCTCTAAATCTTTATACACATCCTCTTTCAGAACACTTCATTAACAAAATATTTCTTCATTTAACAACTTCTGTCTCAAAAACTTATTTCTTTATGACTCAGCAACATCATTATTCATGGATAAAAAAAACATTCTTATAAAAAAAGGTTAGTTGTCAAAAAATAAAAAAAAAACATTGTGAAATCAATTTATCACAAAGGTACTTCAATCTCTCATTTGGATTTGTTTAAAACACTCGTTAACAAATTTTACAACTCTCATAATTTTTAACAACTCATCTTTGGCAAACAACTCATGTTTTTTAACTTTTATCAAAAACATATAATTTCTCAAAAAAGAGTGTCTAGATTCCACACTACTAGATAAATTATTTTTTTTGAAGGAATTATATCCCTTCGTGGCAAGAAAATTTTGTGGCCTTATAAATATAACCCCCTAACTTTTCTTCTTCTCTCAATATTATCTTTACATTTCTCACTTTTCTTTTTTCTCCCCCATTATATGATAACCATGGATTCATATTCAAATAAAAATAGATAAGTAAAACTTATTACAAATCAGAAGTTGGTACTTTATCTCCATATTTGTCAACATAATCCAAAGCATGGTGGGGGTACTTATTTATGAGGCTAGGAAGACATGGGAGGAGGCTGAACATGAATTTAAAGCATCAATTCAACAAACCTTTCCTTCGACATTTATTTTGTAAAGATATCAACAATATGAAACATTGTTGATATGTATTCCAAAAAAACATCTATAGCAGAAAATTTATCTTTTATAAAGTGAAACTTTATATCAATTGGTTTTGATCTTGAATGTTGGACATGATTCTTGGAAAGATCAATTGCACTTTGATTATCACAAAGTATCTTCAATGTTTTAGAAACTTTTACTTTAAAATCATCCAAATAAATCTTCATCCACAACATTTGAGTACAAAGCTGAGTGGCTAAAACATATTCGAATTGGATCCTCTCAAAGTTACTGAACTTTGTTTCTTACTATTCCTACTCACATAACATTCACCCCAATAAAATGTTCCTCCTAAGGTTAAATTTATATCATTACCATCTCCATCCCAATCAACACCAGTTTAACCAAGAATATTCATCTCACAATATCATTTTTATGACAACCCATGTGAATTTATCCCTTTCACATGTTTTAGAATCCTATTTATGATAAACATATGTGATTGTTTCAGATTACTTTGATACCTGGCACATAAAGTCACAACATAAAAAATATCAGTCCTTGAATCTATAAGGTAAATAATACTTCCTATCATCTTCCAAAATTATTTTGGAATTACAATTATTCCAGATTCATATTACTCCACTTTGTGCTCACTGGAATGGGGGTTGAAACTTCTTTGGATTCAGCCATCCCAAACATCTTTAACAATTACTTAACATAATTTTCTTAAGATGAGAAAATATATATTTCTTTTTGTTGATCTTGTAATCCATGGAAGAAAGTTAATTCTCCCAACATTTACATTTAAAAATTCATCTTCATTTCTTTAAAATCCCAAAAAAAATTATATCACCCACATACATAATTACAATTAAATTTCTGAAGTCAACATCTTTCACATATATATTTCTATCAACATTCCCTTTATAAATTTTCATCATTCCCAAAAAATATTCTAGCTTAAAATACCAATAACACGGATATTATTTCTTTCCATACAAATATTTATTCAATTTAAAAACATTTTTTTTCATCCTCATCAAGTAGAAATACACAAGGTTGATCAATGTAAACTTCTTCCTCAATATCACCATTTAATAGATATGACTTTACATCCATCTGAAAAAATTTGTAATTACAATGAGCATCCACTGAAAGAAGTATTTGAATAGTTTATAGCCTTGAAACAAGGGAAAATGTTTCATCAAAATCCACACCTTACACCTGTGTGCATCCTTTACAAAAAAGTATTGCTTTATTTATATAAACTTCCCCATTCTCAATCAATTTTTTTCCATAAACCCACTTGGTTCCAATAACATTTTTATTTGTTTTTATTGGAAAAATTTCCCTTGTTTCATTTTTATCTATCTAATCCAACTCTTAATTCATAACATCCACCCATTATTTATGTTCAATAGCCTCTAAAACTAATTTGGGTTCAAATTTTGAGAAAAGTTATGTATGATTTTATAATCTCAACCACCTTCTGGTCTAAACTAGATCCTTCTGATTCCCAATAATTCTTTCGCATTCAACATGTTTTTGTAAGGTAGGAAATTTCAATGTTTATATCCTAGCTATAATTTTCTCATCACATGATTCTTATGAATCTTAACAAGAATTTTTTGAATTACTGTCACTATTATTATAAATCTCTAATTTATCCTCCTCAGCATTATCAATAATCTTTGTTAAGGAACTTTTATTTTCAATTACTTTCACATCTCATGATTCCACCAAATTTGGTAAATTCTGTTCTAATATTTGTAACTTCTTTTATTTGGTGAATAACCCATGAAATTTCCTCCCTCAACTTTCTCATCAAACTTTCCCAAATCTAGATTTTTTATTTTTATAAAAAATGGATTTCTAAATACATTAAAGTATTTCAATGAAGGTATTTTGTTATACCATATTTTATATGAAGTCATGTTGGTTTCTGGTCTTAGTAAACATCTATTCTGAACATGTACAATAGTATTAATAGATTCTTTCCAATAGAATTTTGAAGGTTTGTATTCTGTTAACATAATTATTCCCATTTCCACCAAGATTATATTCTTTCTTTATGCTAATTCATTTTGTTGTGGAGTGTAGGGAGCACTATACTAATTTTTGATACCATGTTTTCTCAGATAAACTTCAAAATTATTGTCTGTGAATTCAATACCATTATCTATTCTCAACTTATTGATAGAAGCCCCCCAATTCTTCCTCAATATATTTTCTGAATAATTTTAACATTTCAATATACTCTAACTTGTGCTTCATGAACATGATGTTTTTCATATAAGTAAAATTATTAATAAAATTGAAAAAGTATAAGTCCGCTTTTGTTGATTGATGTCTCATCATCCCACATAGATCGAAATGAATAAATTGAAGTGGTATTCTCGATTGAATCTCAAATCTTTTATGATTTTTTATTCATATTTACATTCTAGAAAGTAATAAAAACATCCTCATCTCTTCTTTTCAATTCTTGAAAATTATGGACAATATCAAATTTAGAAATTTTATTCATTTTTTTCCAAGATTTCCATGTATTAAATTCCACAACTTGTTTACATTTCCATCACTCAAGTAACAAGATTTATTGAATTCTCCTATTTGAAAGAGATTCCCACTGGTTCTTTGTCCTTTTGTAATGACTTTTCTATATGTCACACTTTTGATGATACAATAATACTTTCATAAGATTACTTATTTTACATCATCATGAAGTTGACTTACACTAAGTAAGTTATGTTTTAGCCCATCAATAAGTAAAACATCCTTTGATTTCAATTTCTCTGCTTTAATATCTATGGTTCTGATTCCTCTGATTTTTAAGGAACTATCATTACCAAAAGTAACTAGTCATCCATTATTTACTCTTCCTATTAAATAGTTCTTGGATATGAGAGTAATTATTTTTTCATTCATATCACCATCTTCCTTGTCATCAAACTCACAAGGATCAGCTTCATCACCATCTTGTATTTTCATCTTTCTCATGGATTCAAAATTCATTTCATCTTTCATCTTATTTTTAAAATAATTGATCTTTAATCATTTCATAAGTAACTATAATATTATGAAATTCATCAAGAGATAAATCATACTTATCTTCAAAAGAATAAATTTTAGAATCAAACAAATTTGGAAAGTTTCTCATATGTTTATTCAAAATTATAGAATCTTCCAGGATATATCTGAATCCTCTGATATTGCAAAAAAAATCATTTACTCGGATGAATTATTCATCAATTGTTTCTTCATCCCCCATTATTTTTTCTCCATAATTACTATTCAAAATTTGTAGCTTTGCTTCCTTGACTTTATTATTCCATTCAAAAACACTTTCCATCTTGTCCCACATACTTTTTGATGTTTTGAGACCCATCACCTTTTGATAAAAATTCTCTGATAAGGACATAAGGATTGAATTTATATCCTTTCCATAAAATTCATGGGAGAATATTTCTCAATATTTGTAAAACCAATAGTAGCAGCAACAACAAATTATAAGCTAAGAGATAGGAGATAAGGAATCATCCTATTTTTCCTTCCATAATAATTTTTTCCATAAAATGTGGGAATTCCTCCACTATTGATAGAATTGATATTATACATAATAAGGATTCAAAAAGGGAAACATATCGATTTGATACCAATTGAAGTTCCAAGGATCAAATAACAACAGAGAAGAGGGGGGGGGGGGGTTGAATCAGTTGTTCACTTTTTATATGTTTCAAAACTCCTAGAAACTTAACCCCTGAAACATGTCATGATTTTTATCCTTATCAACCCTTAGTAAATACTCATGCATGAAAAGTTGGAAAGAAATAAAATAAAAAATATTTACAAGGTTCAAAATTAGAGTGAGAATCTACGTCCTTGCTATAGCCACTCCCATGGGTCTATGGAAATCCTCTATTATCAAAAAGTGAATACAACTTGTGACAACTCTCGTTAGACACCTTCTATCTCTCAATAGGAAATATTATACTAACTCCTATCAGTTTAAAATGTTTTCTTATAAAATAAATGAGATAAACATAAGAATACAAACATTTTTGAATCTTCTCTATAAATTCTCAGTCTGAATCCTTAGTCCAATTTGGATGAGTCTGATTTTCTCAGTACGGTAATGATGGTTCTAATTATTCTCTACTCAAAAACTCAAAAAAAATATTCTTCAATCCAGTGGTAAATTTTCCATTCTAATTCTCTAGCGCTCCAACTTTTTCATGTATATAAAATTTACAAATGAATAAATTATCTCAGAAAGTATTTATAGACAACTCAGAAAACAAAGGTTGGAGAATTGAAAATTTTCCTGCTTCCACAAACATCAAAATCTTCAAAAATCGTTCACATTTAAAATTCAATCTTGAACTTCTTAAAAACTCCTTATATTTCTCTAATATTTATGAAAAAATTAAATTAAATTTTGAATTCTTCAAATCTTCATATCTTTATCATTATGATAATCCTGGATCTTAGTTCCAATTTTTTGGGTATGATAAAGTTGGATCTTGGTTATGATTTTCTCAGAATCTTGGTTATGATATCTCAAAATACTGGTTCCGATTTTCTCAGAATATTTGTTACAATTTTCTCAAAAAATTGGTTCCAAATTTCTCAAAATCATGGTTCTGATTTTCTCAAAAACATGGTTCTGATTTTCTAGGAGAATTGGTATCAATTTTATCAGAATATTAGTTCCTATTTTCTCAGAAAATAGGTTTTGATTTTCTGAGAATATTGGTTTCTTTTTTGGCATAAAACTTGTTCCGATTTTCTCAGAATATTGGTTCTGATTTTCTCAAAATCATGGTTCTATTTTTCTTAGAATCTTGGTTCTAATTTCCTCCAAAAAAGTGGTTCTATTTTTTTTGAATCCTAGTTCCGATTTGAGCATCTTTTTAGTGATTCCAATTTCTTCAAACCTCTCCACCATTTATTTAAAAAAATTTATCATGAAATTTTTCATGATTTGTGAGAAAATATTGATCATCAAAGCATCGTCATATTTTTTTATATTTTTTGAAAAATATTATTACTTCTAACTTCTCAATATTCATCAATATCCTCTTTTAAAACTATTCAGCAATAAAATAATTCTTTATTCAAAAACTTCTTTCTCAGAAAATTCTTTCTTTCTAACTTAGAAACATCATTATACCTAGATAACAAATACATTCTCATACAAAAAAATGTTAGTTTTCAAAAAATACAAAAACTTTGTTAAACCAATTTATCAGAAAGGTACTTCAGTTACCAATAAATATTTTACCATTAATAAAATATGTTAAAAATAAATTATTCAATAATATCAAATATTTTACAAAAAATTGAATATATATATATATATTATACATTACAAGCATATAATTTTGATAATAATAATTTATAATTAATTAAAATATTTATAATTTAGTAATATTTATTGGCAATATATATATATATTAATACAGACATACATAATCATTATAAAATATAATTTTTTATATAAATTCATACATATTTTCAATATATATAAATATGTGTGTGTGTGTGTGCACAAAAAACCCTAATGTGCCCCAAAACAACTCCCCCCAATATCGTTCCCCATGACCTCCCTCCCCCAACCCTACCTCTCTATTCTCTGGAGCTGGCATTCCCTGCGGTCAGTGTTCCCCACTGACAACGTTCCCCATGGCTGGAATTCCTCACAAACCACCTCATAGGAACCCCTTAATTATTCCTAGATATCGTTCATCGTTTACATATTCACAAGAACACCCTTCCTATTCCCAGTTAGCGTCACCCTTAGGAATCATCACATGAACCCCCTCCTTGTTCCTGACCAGCTTCCTCGCGTGAAATCCCCTTATCAAAATCACCATCGAGTACCCAATATCCCCTTGTTGACATCATGTTTCAATTGGTTCTCTCTCACATATCACTTCTTTACTTTGGTTCCCCAATCACCCTCCAATAAAAGTTTCCGTATCTGATTTCATTTTGGTTCATCATGTATATAAATTAATATCATGTTCATGTTAGGAATATATTCCATATTGATATTTTATTTTTCATAATTTCCATGTTTTTTTTCTCCATTTTGGTACTCTGTGCTGTGAATGGATTCTTAGATTTATTTATTTTGATGCTTTGATTTTTCACAGCTGACTGTAGGTGTTTGTTGTATTACCTCAGGAAGAGTTATCATCATTTTATTAATTTCCAATGTTGCAATGTCTGTAGTGGTTTAATAGTCCACAGTTAAAAGCTATCTTAGATCCTTATATCGTGTTAATTTTTGGAATAAATACTATAAACACTACCACAAAACTGGGCAAGGCTAGCGCCAGCCTTTATCAGTGCTAACAAAAGAGCGCTGATAAAGGGGGGTACTTTTATCAGCGCTAAAAAAAGCACTGATAATGGGTACCTTTATCAGCGCTAAAAAAAGCACTGATAAAAGTACCCCTTTATCTCTACTTTTTTTAGCACTGATAAATGTACCCCCTTTAAAAATGCTTTTTTTAGCACTGTTAAAGGGTACCCCTTTATCAGCGCTTTTTTAGTAACGCTGATAAGGGGGGGGGGGGGGTCTTTATCAGCGCTTTTTTTAAAGTGCTGATAAAAAGTCTACTTCCAAAAAAATTCATGAAAAAATATATTAATATTTAAATATATAGATATAGTTATATTAATAGAAATATAATATATATTTTTTAAATATAATTTTAAATATATTTTAGATAAGTATAAATATACAGTTACACTTAATATATAATATATTTAGTGAAAATGGCTTATAAAAAAATTAAAAAAATATTTTTAATAAATAATTTGATAATTATTATTGACTAATAGTAATTTAATAAAAATTTGAAGAATAAGAAAATAAAAAAAAAATTAAAAAAGATCCAAAATATGTTGAAAACGCAACTCAAACTTCAAACGGCCATAACTTTTGACCCGGGTGTCCGTTTGAGCTCTATAGCATATCAAATCAAAGTTTGTGACGAGCTCTACATGATAATGGCTTCAGTCACATTTTTTAGGCCAAAAAGGCATGGAAGGACTCCAAAAATGAGTTTTTAGTCGGGATACCCTGATTTTTTAACATTTTATGGATTTTCAGCCTCGTTTAAGGGGGTATTATTGGCTTTTTTTTGTGGGGACTGAATTTATTCCAAGGTATTACATTCATATTGATATTATGTCTTTGAAATTTTATCGTTTTTTATAATGCACTGCTATTTATAATCAAATATATAACAATATATACATATTTTTTATATATTCACACATAAAAATTTAATTATAAATATGAATAATAAAATATATTTACATATAAAATATATTAGCTTTATATAAATAATAACTAATATCCATTTTTTTAAAATACCAATATATAAATATTTATATACCAATAAATTAATCTAACTATATATATATATATTAATATAACTACATATATATATATTGATATAACTATAAATATATATAATAATATCACTATAAATATATATATTAATATAAATATATATATATATATTAATATAACTATATTTATATATATATTAATATAAATATATATTACTATACGAATAAATATAACTAAGTATATATATATAGAAGGATATATCATGAAATGGAAAACGAATCAAAATAGAGGAGTGGTAAGGGCTTAGGTGTGCAGGGGGGAGGTCTTGAGTTCAAAACCTGGTGGAGGCAGGGGTGCACGCATGGGGGTGGATTTGGGGGGCTAGCACTGATAAAGGGTGGAGTAGGTGCGTGCGGGCACTGGAGGGGCTGAAAAGTGCTGTTAAAAGGGGGGCTCAAGCGCTATAAAAGCCCCACCGATTGGCATGATTTTTTTCTTAATTTTTTTTTTAATTTTTTTTAGTTTTATCAGCACTATAAAAAGAGCTGATAAAAGGGGTCTTTTATCAGCGCTAAAAATAAAGCGCTAATAAATGACCCTTTTATCAGCGCTTCTTTTTAGGGCTGATAAAAGACCCCTTTTATCAGGGATTTTTTAGCACTGATAAAAGGGTTATTTATCAACGCTTTTTGGAGCGCTGATAAAGGGGACCCCCCCTTTATCTTCTCCGACATTAATAGCGCTTTTCTAGCACTGTTAAAGGCCATTTTTAGTGCTGATAAAAGGTGTATTTGTAGTAGTGAAATATATATTGTATGCCTCTATCAGTACGGATACAGTATGGATACATTCTATAATGTCCTGAAATTAAAGTACACATAAAACTTCAACATATTAAAACAAAAAAAAATTTACCTACACTTTTACAACATGTACATGCAATATAAGAAGATCGCTAAGTAATGAACTACATGAATTACATTTATAATTATAGAGAACGTCCCTATTGAAGATACATTATTCCTTTTACCTATACCGGTATATTATAAAACATCATGTTACAAACATTTTCACTTTAAAATAGTTGATTCATAATCTATTAAATATTATTCCATCATAATAATATCTAATTTACATGTTGTGTAACATGTTGTTGTATATGTAAGAGATTTAGTAAAAACATGTATCCACTCTCATAATGCATAGGATCCACATATCAAGATGTGTACAGAACTCAAAAATATCTGCCTGCTTTTCCTACTTCTTAAGGTTTGGTTGCTTATTTTGATTGAGCTTTTTTTGATTTATTTTTACCATCTCCTGGAAAATAATTAGTGTGGTTTTTCTTCACCAGGAATCCCAATCTAGAATTAGCAGATAAAACCCAATGGGTATTAGTTTCCCACAACTACTCCCTTGTAGTTTTTTATTGCATGTTTTATTGAAAACCCAAACCCCATATTTATTCTTTATTCTCAAGTGATCAAATAGTATTGGATTGGAATCAAAGGTTCATGGTATAACTGAATTTTTTTCTTGAAACGTCACAAATGATCTTCACTAGGATATTCAATACAATACTAATTAAAATATACATTACAAATGTTTTACTTCAAAATTCATGTGGTATTCCAAAATTGATAATTTTTTTGTTTTATTTCTCTTCCAATAAAGTAAAAGTTTTAACAACATGTGTTTTTTGGATTGAAGGCTAGTGAAAAAATATGGAACAATGAATAACCTATGATTATTAAGCCATGTATTTTATTTTATTATTATTTTTTGAATTTCTTTATTCTTTATAGTCATTTTTTCACCTGTTAATCATGTAATACTTTCTACATTTTCAAAATAATGTTTTTTCTATTTTCATTGACATATTAATCACTTTGAGAGTCATTTTTTTCATTTTTCATTGTAATTTTATGAACCTATTAAGTATGTTATACTCTTTAAATTTTCAAACCCATTTTTTATGTTGTTTGTAGTGGAAGGTCCATCACTTGGGCATGTTTTTATTGAGCATGATAATTAAAGATCGATGAGACGTGATTATTAGGTAATGATATATATTTTTAATTATCATTGA
Source organism: Viscum album (assembly GCA_963277665.1). Taxonomy (NCBI): domain Eukaryota; kingdom Viridiplantae; phylum Streptophyta; class Magnoliopsida; order Santalales; family Viscaceae; genus Viscum; species Viscum album. Next base: position 1,776,815,169 of record OY728143.1, on the reverse strand, counting down.
GATATTGGTTTTTTTATGTTTTATGATTTTTTGATGGGATTGAAAAAGTACCTCAATGAAAGTTTCTTTTTTTGTGTTAATTTATATGGACTACCAACACCACGTTGTATTTTTTTCATTGACTGAATGCATGTTTATCATTTAATGGCTGTTGAAATTTTAGGGCACAATAAAGGATACATTGAAAATTTTAACAAGTCTACTGTAAGGATAATTTAAAAAAATAATTATAGTATTATTTTTATACATACAATGTTTAATGTATGGGTAATTCCACTATATGGATTTGATTTCATTTCTTTTGAATTTATTATTCATAAGAAGGTTCCTAATGAAAATTTAATAGGTATTTTTATAATTATTTTTCATTTCATTAATTTATGTGTGTTTATTTTCATATATATATATATATTCATTTTATTCAATTTTTTTAATGTTCCTATTTCATTACTTATGTTTATTCAATAAATTAAACATGAAATGATTACTTAATATTATGTATTTTACCGTAACTGATTCTTGGTGATATAATTTTCTATAATAAAAAATCTACATATAATTATGTAGTTTGAACACAAATGTAGATTGTCCCTTTGAATTTATATGTAGTTTCAACATATATTCAATTTTCATGAAGTTTATACATGCATTCAATATGCATGATTATTTATAATGATCACTTGTTAAAATAAATGAACATGTTAAGAGAGGGAGGTTACCCCTGACATAGGCCTCAAATGGATTTATGAAATCCATATGATCAACCAATAATGGAAATTGAAACCTAGGTCAAAGAGATGTTTCAAAAAGATCAGTCCAAAAATCCTTTAACAAATCTCATCCTCCTCATATCATTACAAATTAATCCCACTAAACCTTTTAATATGACATTTGTATATCATTATTACCCATAACATTTCTACCCAATACCTTTTAATAGATTTCTATCAATATATCTTATGATAAGTCTACCCGGAAATGAATACTCCCCTTGGAAAACATTTCTTAGAATAAATGTATGAAAGTCACAACCAAAGGATAATAGAGTTCTCAAGATCTCACTTCATGTATTATTCAAACGAATGGGGGGAGGGAAGACCCCAAAGGGGGTTTGATGCTTAAATTGGTACATTAAGAAAATCAATTTTTAAAAACGATCTATAGAATCACCACGACATGATCACCCGCACCATGACATGGTGTACTTCTAGGAATCCCAACATGTTATCCACCATAATGAGGTCTTATCCATGCACACCATTTTTGATAGGGACTTCAACCACCTATTCATGAATTTATTATTGAGACCAAACAACATTCTTTATGATTAAAATTTATAACATTCATATGATGCTAGATTGATCATAACATTCAGAACTTTGGTTTATTATTAAATCGAGGCCTTGCTGAAGATGTTGAAGGAATATTTCATCATTGGATAAAAATGTGGAGAGCATAAAACAACACCTAGATATTTTCCCTATGTACAGCTAGCCTCATCTTTTGAGGTTTTAACTAGGTACACCATAGGCTCCTTAAACACCACTTCAAAATCATCTTCCATTACAAATTTCTCTATCTAAATTGAATCAAGCTCTCAACCCAAAGAGAAAACGCCATTATCACTTTTAAAAACAAATGAATCCAATCCAACCTTAAATAATTCATTTTACTTGTCATTGTGGACTATAACAGTCAAATCTTGTGAACTATTTCTTATTGATTTCATAAATATAGACTTAGGCAGCAACAAATAGTCTTTATGATCACAAGACTTATTCTCCTTGACTATGAACCCATCATAATCCTTCAATGGAAACTTCCCTTTGATAGTAAAACATTTGGGAATATACATCATACCGTAAACCCGGTTGTTTTTTCTGCTTGATTTCACTTTATTCATTTAGAAATTGCATTCATTTCTTTAAATAAGTTAAGATTTAATCTCTCCTCCACCAAGACAGGATTTTTATATTGTTTTTCCTATGTCCCTGACCTTCTAATGACTTGGGAAGCAGCAGCCACAATACTATTACAGTTTTCATCGGTATAATTCCCTTGGATACAGGGAGGCTTGATCTTTCGATTCCTTGGGAGAAGAGGTCTTTTTGGATGAACCATCTACAGGACACCCTTTTGGGTGATTAAAAATATAATACATTCTAGAGAAACTGAGGCAAATACTCTTCAACCAGTACTGAGAACCCAAGATTCATAAAATAAAGGATAAGTTATATTCCTTTGAACAAGATATATATTATGATTCATCCTCTCATAAGTTAAATGACCAATATCTCCATCCTGCACTACGATAGTAGCCTCTTGTGACATCTCATAGGAAGGGTGCTCTTTAGGCATTTCCGGTGAAGGATCACCTAATAAAATACTATTCTTGATAAAAAAACTATGACCTACGACCCTGAATATAGCATTTTGAACAATAATGTGTCCAATATTCAATGATAACTAGTTTCTTAAAGTGGTATTCTGCTTTAATTTCAATCTAGAAAAAATTTGGGGGGTGACTCTAAGAGATCAACTTCGACATATTATTCCTCTGAGATAATAGGGTGATGAAGATAAAATATCTTATCATTATGTAGTTTAATACTGATTTTATATGAGATATTACATATATTATTATGAATAAAAAATTTGTTATTATTGGGAAAAAAAGGAAGATTTTACTTTTGTAATTGTGGGTATACACCCACCATTAAATAAATTTATAATTGATTTAATTGGATAATTTTTTATTGCCTCCCATTAATCTACATTAAAAGATTATAAAAATCATTTGGGACTATTGAAATTAAAGTTGTAAAATATTTACTTTTTCCAATATTACAACTTCATAAAAAATATTAACCATATATATATTATGATGTTAAGTATCATCCATACCACTCTTTAAAGGTGAATGGATGGTAAACATTTTTACCCTAGACATCAAGTGTTCAAAGAGAATGCTAGAAGTTAGGGCATCACCTTCACCCCTCTTGAGATGAGATTAAAGTCCATTATTGAAGGCTTCCAAGATATGATAATTTTTAGTACTTAATGCATTCAATTATGAGAAAAAGGTGAGTTTTTTATAACTTAGTTTTTATGATATTTTATTTGTTTGGTTTGTTTTTTCATTGCAAAAAATCCTTTGGATCAATATAATTCCCAATTTGAGTATCAATTTGTGGAAGTTCTATCCTTTTCTTAAATACTTGAGATGGAAAATTTTCACTATGCAAATCATTTTTTATACTTCCATTTATTTCTATTTTTTGTTTTAATTCATGAAGATATTTTTCACTAATGTGTGGGTATGTTTTTTGGTTGATTATGATGTAGATATTGGATCTGAAGGGTGTGGCATAACAACAACATGAGGATTCTCACTGGTATTTGAGTGTTATGATTTGTTTTCACTGTTACTGAAGCATGATCATTTTTTGAATGCTCTTTGGTTGTGTGGTGGAGATATTGGAGCTAAAGAATGTGGTATATAAGCTACTTGTGGTTTCTCATTAGAGCAAGATTGCTGGTCCTGGGGCATGGATGGCTTGCTGGTCTTGGTGTGTTGAAGGCTGTTGTATAGTTGCAGTTGTCTCACTAGTCCTAGTGCTGGATCTGGCTTGCTGTGCTTGGTGGGGGGGGGGGGGAACTTGGTGCGTTGTCTGATGAATCCTATTGGGGGTGGATCCTGTTGGGGGATTGATCATAAATTTTTTATTGTTTTATTTTGTATTAAATTTCACTATTAATATAATTAATTATTTTTGAACATTAATGTAAATTGTCTTCTTTTTAATAATTAAAACAGATGAATTATATATGATAAATTAATAAATATAGTACAAAATTTTAATAGCTATAAAAATTTATAATGTTTATTCAAATGTAATTTATAAATCGATATTATAAGTTAGTAATATTATTACCAACAAAATTTTTTTCCATAAGAATCAATTACTAAAAAATTTTACCAACATATTTATTATGTGTTGGTGTTGTTATAATTTAAAAAAACTATTTTATCTATCACAAAAACATTCAGTGATATAGTTTTTACCGACAGTTTAGTGATAGTTTAATATTTTTTGGTAAAAGCTTTTACCAATAGAAAATTTAATTTTACCAATAGACAAGTCAATGTTGGAAAAAATTAAATATTTTGTAGTGAGGGAGTATAAAATCTTCAACCAAAGCTATTAACAATGAAATACACAAAAACCTAAATTAAATATCATTAAGAGAATTGGGAACCAGTGAAAATAGAAATCATTAAATAAAAAATAGAGTTTTAAATTAAAGCATAAGACACCGACATTACAAAAGTTAAACTCTTACTTCCCTCACCACTCAAAGGTTTTACCCCTCCATTTGACTGGTAAAAGAGCTGAAGGGGAAGAAGAGGGAATTATGAAACTAATAAAATAATAAGTATAAAATCTAAAACACTTAAATATTTCAATCCTCCAACACAAGCCATCCCCCTTCTTCAATCCCCTTGAATGGAAGTGGACACACGTATTTATAGGGTTGAGGGGTGAAAAAATTTCCCTCCATATTTTTTCTTCAAAAAGGCATGAGATTATTTAGAATCATAAATGGATGAATATTAAGAAGGTTTATTCATAATTTCCCCCCCCCCCACTCTTTTTCATGTTTCCTCCAAATATCAGTTTTTTGGACAAGTTTCTAAAAATTTATGCCCAAATTATAGAATAAAAATTTTTATGGATGAGGAGACTCCTCAACTACTTCTACTTTGACATATTATATAGATGCCTTATTGAATGTAATTCTCAATGAAATTTAATTTTAAATTTATTCTCAGATTTATATTTCCAGTACAATTAGAATTAATTCAGTTGGATATCTCTAGGCTAGTATATGCCTCAATTATTGAGGTGGGGTCCATTCTGTTGGGAAAAAATATTTTTCCACTTTATAGTTTTTTCTGGGCGAGTTTGTTTCGAATTGGATCTAGGTATAGAAGAAAAAATTAAATCTAAAAAAGATAGAAAGCCTACAAAAAAATCACTTGAATTGGATTAAAATTGAAAATATTATGCACAAAATAAAGAAGCTTCAGAAAACTGTTAATTTTAGAAAATTAACAAATTATTCACAATTAAGCCCAAAATTCACCAAAATACCCAAATGATGCAAATCAGATCAAATTGATTAATTGGAAGGGATTAAATCATTTAAAACACATGAAAAATTATTATAAAGTTAGATGTATCAATTCTCACACACATAGCCCTTGGATTCCTAGACAATTCAGCATCAAAATCAAATCAAATCAAATTCAAAACACATACCCATAGATCCATCAATTCCAAACCAAGAAACAAAAGATATCATTCCCTATGAAGAACCATTATTTTATGTTACCCATTCATATAATTCAATATATTTCCACTTTATTTTTCCTCCCTTGTACTCAAAACACATACCTCGCGTGAATTTTTACTTATCTCACACATATCAATTTTCAACAAGGCTTTTCTCATCCAAACCCATAAAATAGTCACCATGGGATTGATAAATTTATATTTCTAAACCCTATGTGAGTCAAGGATATATTTTTATCATAATAACTTTTCAAGGTTGTTCTGTGCCTTCTGGTTGGTAGGATTTAGATGTCAAAAAATTCTGAGGTTGAATGGGGAGTGTTTGGATCTTTTTGAAGAAAAATTGAAAGATTCTAATTTTCACTCAAGTATGGTCTCCTAATCACTTCCCATAGAATAAAATAAGTTCCATCATCATAAAAAATCAAGGAAATATCACATCATATAGAATTTCAGAAGAAAAAATATCAATCTTCTCAAACATAATTTTTCTTGAAAGATCAGGATAGGGACAAATTTCTTTCTCCATTGGAAGCCCCCAAAAGGCTCAAATTCTCTTATCATGAAAGCTTCGTAAGGGAAAATTTTCAATAGAATGAATCTATTTTATAAAAAAACACATCTCTTCATCATTTAATTTTCCACCCAAAGTATCACGAAAAGAGACAACATAACCGAAAAATATCTTCCCCCCACACTTAAGTCAAACTTGATCATGCAATTTCATTTCAAGAGATGGTTGGATAGGGAAAATTCACTTATAATGTGGCTATCCTAATAGGCTGTTCATGGATTATAAGGGATATGAGGATTAAATGTACAAATGTGGAAAAAATAAAAATGGTCATTTTTGAAAATGGGGATTTAAACCAAATAAATTCCTCAATCATTTAGAACACAAGTACCTCAAACCCTCATGTTTTGATAAGAATAAATCAAATTATGGTTAAAGACATCATGGTTTGGTTCTCCCAAGAAGTGAGGTTAATGTGAGGAATATGAAAAAATGGTTTACAAGCCTCATGGGAAAGTGATTTCAATGTTAAATACAGTGATATGTGTCACGGGATTAAAAAATTAGAGTAATTTTTGTGAAATTTATAAAGATTTAAACTTGAAACAAAGTCATTTTTAGCATTGATTTGATATTAGTTTCATGGGATAAATTTTTTTCACTCATAGAAATGGGTTTGAAAAATTCTTAAAGATAATAATTTTAAGTCACATGTTTAAAAAACTCAAAAAAATTTACAAATAAACACAATTTTTTTTAAAAAAATCACATTTTTAGGAAGATAGAAAAAAATTAAAAATCCTATACTAGGTTCCCTCCCCACACATAAATTATGTAGTGTGATAAATATTTTAAAATGGATTTAACATGTAAGATTATTTAAAAATTAATCCTATCAATCATGAAAGTCTAAAGGAGAGGTATAAGATGGGGGATTTTATTTACAAAGTGGTAGGAGGAGTGTGATCTCCTGTCCTAGATCTGATGGAAAGGTCCCATGGAATTTTTTTATCCTGTGTCTATTAAAAATGAATGGATACTTCTCTCCATTATAATGGACCATACTTTATATACATTTTTATTAATTAAAAATTGAATCATACTTATTACAACATATAACAAAACCATGATTGGACCGTATAGGTATAGTGTCTTTAGAAACTGGGAAACATAAACAAATGGTTCATATATCATCTACACTATCTCTATTTTATTTTATCATATCTAGAGCCCCTTTTGGAATATCTTACTTAATACCCTTATTCCTAACATGGGTAAAATAAAACATACAACAGGGTGAGCTCAAATGCTCAGTAAGGATAAACAAAAGAAATATCGATCATATCTATTCATAAGAACATAACATTTTGAAAATCTTAACCTGCAAAAGAGGTCATAATATCATAACATGGGATAATTCATGGTAGTGAAATGTAAATCCCAATAATCATAACATGAAACTTCGTGGCATACACACATAATCATAGAGAATAATTTCTTAGTAGTCAAGACTCATTGTCAAGACTATCTTAGTGGACAAAGTCCATTTCTGAACCGAGTTCACTCCTTGTTTCAGTCCTGTATCACTGAACCGGATTAACCTACCATTATAGCCATGTCTATGTGATGAGTTATAAATCTTTACTCAATTCATTGGAGGGAGATATAGGTCCCACCCATCTCATAATGATGCCATTCTTATATGTTCCACAAGATCATAAATCATACACCATATCATAACCCATGTAATAAAAATGGGATTCTTCAACATCATGCCATCATAACATAAATCATATAAGATAAAAGGACCTCATAAATATAATTCCATAATAATCAAATCAATGTATAAATAAGTATAAAAACATAACCCTATATTGTCTTAGATGGAAAATAATTTTGATAAAACACTTGAACTCCATTCTTGAGGAAAACATCCTTTCTACTTCAAAAACATTTTTCCTTTCTTAACATGTCATAAAATTTTAAACTAAAATAAGTTAATTAAAAATAAACTTGAAAACTTGTAAAGGAATCTTTATGGAAATAATGTTCTAAAAATCCATTCATGCCGTATAAGTTAAAGAAAAACATTCTTCTCATACTTTGGCTGGAAAAGTCAAAAAAATACCTCGTACTAAAACGACAACAGATTCCTTTCATATATTTTTCTAAAAACTAACCAATGGGTAAAATTAGATTAAAAAAATTGTAGAAGGATAGAAATACTTTACATATTTATTAAGATTTATATGGATGATAAATATTCCCCAATAAATTATGAAGTATAAACAATCTCTAATAAAAATGAGATTTTGATATTTTCCCTTACCTTAGGTCCGATTTGCTTCGTACGTGTCCGAAACTCCTGTATAATGATTTAAATAATTTCATTGACTTATTACAGAATCATGATCATCGTTATGATATCATATATGGTCATATTCTTAGATTCTTATTAGTAATATTTCATTGCTACTTGTTATTCGGGTGTTTATTGCTTTTTCTTCTTATGCATGTTTTGTCGAATAAATTATTATTATTATTTTTAGTTCATAGAAACCTCATTTACAGAATGTTATTAGTGTAATATATATCATATTTATTTATTCAATTCATTTATATAATCATTATGCAATGAATATCACGTAGAACGAGTCGTATCACATCGTGGAGACGGTAGGCCGTATGTACGTACGAGCGATGATATCGTTCCCATGATCGTGGAATTGTATTCGAGTGTTTTTATAATATTTCATAATCAATATCACTTTAAAATAATCATATATAGTTATTATTTACACAATTATACCCATCCAAGTAAGGTGGGGATGGAAAATAGATTAGACCACGGCGTGGAGACGGTATTCCGTACGTACGCACGCGCAGTGATTTCATTTTCCGTAGGATGGATATAAAGTGAAATAGGGTTGTTTAATATTTAAAATAACATATCAGTACATGATTGATACTGATGTTATTACTTCATAATGGAACAACTAAATTAGATGAAGTAGAAGAAGAAAGAAATTTCAAAGAATCGGTAACAAATATTACCTCTTCTTCGACACGCCTCTTTGAAAACTCCTCTTAGGGCACTAAAATTGGTCTTTTAAGGATACCAGGACCTCTAAAATATTACTAGGGAAGTGGATAAGATAAATTGGTAGGGTTGGGACGAGCTTGAAGGCTCAAAGTGGTGTGAGGAGAAGAGGGAGGAGGTTCCCTTTTATAAGGGAGGAGAGGGGCACCTTAGAAAAAACTTAAAATATTATTTTATAATAAAGTAATATTCAGTTTTTAATATCTCAAAATTGATTTATTTCAAAGATAATGTGGGGATGGGTAGAAATAATCTCAACCAATAGATTTTAGACAAGTTTAGGTTACTATTTTAACCTTATCATTTAGATTTAACTCTAAGTTAAATAGTTTTACTTTTACCGTGACTTCTTGTTTTCTTACACTATATGGTTAATAAACTTACTATAACAAGCCAAACAAATCCTAATTTGTTCATTGTTAATATATATAACCTTATATAAGTCATTTGGACGAACCTTAGATTCTTAGGAATAAAATAACAATTAATAATATAATATTTGTTTTAAAAACTATTTTATGTCAATTTTGACACTATTTGGTTATTTATTTTTATGAAAATTATAATAGCATAATTAGTTATAAAATATTTAATTAAATCAATAATAACATGTCATATTAACCTATAAAATTAGTTTAATTTGTAAAATTTCTCAAATTACATTTATTTGGGTATTTATAACATCAATTATGTTAATGTTTCATTAATAAGTTAATTACTGCATCATCATTGTGTCATAAATAAATTAACTTATTTAATGTATAAAAATTACAAATAAAATATCATTATTTAGTAAATCTTTTTATCTTTCTAATTAATATTTATATCCGAATTTATCTTATTTATAACCCTATATTAAAAATGTTTTAGTTATTAAACTTTGATTTTAACTATTTTAACTCTTCTTTAAATAAAATAATATTAAATTTCCTAATCTAATCCCAATGGACCTAAATGGTCATATTTTATTCCTAATGTTTTTTTTTGGTCGAATTAAACTTATCCAATAGAATTATGACATGTTTTTGGGTAATAATAATATCGTTTTTACCCTTAATTACCCTATTTACTTTTAACCGTGGTAAAAAAAGTAAAAAGTTACTATTCACCAAAAATTATTTTTATCTTATTGAACCAAATTTTACTCCTTGATATTAACTATTTCTCCTAGATTTTCAAAATTCCGCTCACAAAAGCAGTAAAATTATGTTTTAGGTAAATATGCAAAAAGCTCCTAGGAGGTAGGTAAAAGACGGTGAAAAGTTCGATAAAATTTTTATATATCTAAAATTATTATAAAATTACTCCAATGAATTACATTGAAATTATATAGGTATTATGTATCAATTTTGACCTAAAATAAATTTAAATAAAATAAATAATTATTTAAATAAAAATACGATTTTTAAATAGTAACCTAGTGTTTTCACTATTCACCAAAAATTGAAAGTTTTTAGAAAAATACTAAAACTTCACCCTAGGTTAATTTCGATATTTAGAATCCATAGGTGAAGTACATTTTGAAAGATAAAATTTATAAATTTTCAAAAAGTGGGTATTACTATTCATAACGGCTAGTTTATATAATATTTTAATAATATATCGTTGTTTAGTGAAACTCGGTATTGCGTACAACACACGCTATCGAGGAAGGTTGCTCTTGCGTATAATGCAATCCAAGCTAGTGTTGTGTGTAATGAGAGATTCCTTTATATAACATAATACATAGAAACAAAATATTTCTCATAAAATCTCGGGTGTTACATTCTACCCCCCTTAAAATGAATTTCTCCCTCGAAATTCTTCACTTCGTAACAAACAAATAAGGATACCTCTCCCTCATCATATCCTCAAGCTCCCATGTAGCTTCTTATAATTTGTGGTTCCTCCATAAAACTTTCACCAAGCGAGTGGTCTTGTTTCGTAGAACTTTTTCACTACGATCCAGAATCTCTATCGGCTATTCTTCATAAGAAAGATCTTGCTCCAGCGGTACAACTTCTGAGCTGAGTACATGTGAATGATCGGGTATGTACTTTCTCAGGAGAGACACATGGATTACATATTGAACTTGAGAGAGATTTGGTGGACGAGCCAATTGGTAAGCTACCTTCCCAACACAATCTAGTACTTCAAAATGACCAATATACCTAGGTCTCAACTTTCCCTTCTTTCCAAATCTTATTACTCTCTTCTAAGGAGATATTCATACGAACACTTTATCACCCACTTCAAACTCTAGGTCTTTTCTTCGGTTGTTGGAATAACTTTTTGGTTGACTATAAGTTGCTCTTATGTGTTGTTGAATAGATTGGACCTTTTCTGCCATCTCATCAACAAGATCAGGTCCTAATAGCTTTCTTTCCCCAACTTCATCCTATCAAGTTGGTGTTCTGCATTTCATTCCATAGAGAGATTTATAAGGATCCATCTAAATACTGGAATGAAAGCTATTATTATAAGAAAATTCCACCAAAGGTAGGTTTTTATCCCAACCACCTTTGAAATCCATAGAGCAATCTCTTAACATATCTTCTATAGTTTGAATTGTTCTCTCAGACTGACTGTCTATCTGATGATGATAACCAGTGATGAAACTCAACTCTATATCCAGAGTATGTTGAAGACTTCCCCAAAATGTTGAGGTAAACCTCAGATCCCAATCAGATATAATGGAAAGTGGTACTCCATGCAATCTTACTACTTCCTTTACATATATCCTGGAAAGATGATCTAGAGGGATAGCGTCTCTAATAGCAATGAAGTGTGCTGACTTCGTAAGACGATCAACTATAACCCAGATAACATTATTACCTTTGGATTTTTTAGGAAGTCCAGTGACAAATTCCATAGTGATTTTTCCCATTTACATTCAGTTATGGGTATTGTTTGTAACATCCCCTTAGACTTCTATCTATCACCTTTAACTTGCTGACAAACCAAACATCGAGAGACATATTCAACAACATATCTTTTCATGCAATCCCACCAGAAGTACTCTTTTAGGTCCCTATACATCTTCGTACTTTCAGGATGAATAGAGAATAAAGAAATATGATCCTCATCCAGAAGCTCCTTCTTTAATTCTGGGATGGGAGGAAGACAAACCTGATTCTTGAACCTTATTATCCAATCACACTCAAGGTTGAATTCAGGAACATTTCTCACCTTTTTTTGTAACTCTACATATTCTTTTTGTGCCTCTCTAATCTTCACATGTATAGATGGTTGAACATTCATTTGATAAAGATAATATTTTCCCCCTTCCATTATAATTCCAAGATCCATCCTTTGTAAATCCATAAATATTGGATCTTTTGTGATCCTCATCATGGATAAGTTGGCATGGTCTTGTCAACTTAATGCATCTTCCACCTTGTTTGCCTTCCCAGGGTGATAATGAATTGACCAGTCGTAGTCCTTAATCAACTCCAATCATCTCCTTTGGTGTATGTTTAGCTCTTTTTGTGTGAAAATATACTTTAAAATTTTATGATCAGTATAAATATCACACCTTTCACCATAAAGATAATGCCTCTAAATCATTAATGCAAAGATTACTGCAGTTAACTCCAAATCATGAGTTGGGTAATTTTTCTCATGGATTTTCAACTGTTTTGAGGCATAAGCTATCACCATATAGTTTTTCATGAGAACACACCCATATCCCTTCTTGGATGCATCACTGTAGATCACGAACTTTTCTCCACTACATGGCAGTGTGAGCACAGCTGCACTGGATAACCTTCTTTTCAACTCCTTGAAATTCTCTTCACACTCCTCTATCCACACGAACATAACTCCTTTTCGAGTCAACCTGGTGATTGGATTATATAATCTTGAAAAGGCTTTCACAAAAGGTCGATAATATCCATCCAAAACAAGAAAAATTCGGATCTCGGTTATTGTTGTTGGACTCGACCATCTTTCGATAACCTCTGTTTTTTCTGGATCCACAGATATCCCCTCTTTTAAGATTATGTGACCCAAAAATGAAACTTTTTGAAGCCAAAATTCACACTTGGTAAATTTGGCATACAACTTCTCCTTTATCAGGTTATTCAATACAATTCTCAAGCGATCTTCATGTTCTTCCTTGTTCTTTGAATAAACAAGAATATCGTCTATAAAGACTACCACAAACTGATCAAGATAGTCTCTAAAGACTCTATTCACTAGATCCATGAAGAAGCAGGGGAATTAGTAAGACCAAATGGCATCACTATAAATTCATAGTGTCCATACCTTGTACAGAAAGTCGTCTTTGGTATATCCTCCCTTTTGACCCTTAATTGATGATACCCTGAATGAAGATCAATCTTGGAAAAGTATTGAGCTCCGCTTAGTTGGTCAAATAATTCATCAATGTGTGGAAGAAGATATTTGTTCTTGATATTGATCTTGTTAAGTTCTCGATAATCAATGTAGAGTCTCATTGATCCATATTTCTTCTTAAAAAAAAGAACAAGTGCTCCCCAAGGTGACACACTAGGGAGTATTAATCCCTTATCAATATTCTCTTGGAGTTTCTTCTTCAATTCTTGCAACTCAATTGGGTCCATTCTATAAGATGTCTTTGAAATATGCAAAGCACTCGGTATGAGTTCTATTGAAAACTCAACTTCACGATTTGGTGGAAGACCCGGAAATTCCTACAGAAAGACATCATCAAACTCCCGTAAAATGGGAATATTCTTAATCATGAGTTTATCTCCAACCATTTGATATAAAAAACCTTCATTTAGTGGAATCAAGACCCATAAGATGGAAGAAATTTCCACTGGAAGGTTATGTTCATCCTTGCATCGATAGACGATCATAGATTGATCAAAAATATGAAATGTGACTTCCCTTATTTGGAAATTGATATGAGCTCCATATAAAGAAAGACAATCCATGCCAAGAATAACATCAAATTCCACTATAGGAAGGATCACAAGATTTGTAGGAAGCACTTTCCCAAAAAATTCAATCGGAGAAGAATTATAAACTGTTGATGCGACTGTTGTGCCATTAAGGGTTGTCACAACTAACTCAACATCTAATTTTTGAGGTAATATGGTGATACCCTTAGAAAATTCTTTAGAAATAAGAGAGTGTGTGGATCCATAATAAAATAAAACATTTTCTAATTTAGAGTGGATGGTAAGTTTTCCTTTCACCACTTCGTTATCATACTCCACATCGCTGATAGAAATTGCATGTGACTTTCCCTTGTCATTAGCCTTAAGAGTTTGTTAATGTAGATCATCATCAACAACCCTTAGATTAGGGCATTGATTAGCATAATTCCCCATTTAATTTCACTTCTAACATTGAAATGTAGAAGGTGCACTCTGGGTAGCCTTTTCTTTGTGCGCTTCACTAGACATATTCTTCCCATCATTGCGGAATTCAAATGCCCGATGACCTTATTTTCCATATTTGAAACATTTAATTTTCCCTTTAAGACAACTCCCTCCATGATTCTTTCCACAATTTGAGCACAAGGGAAAACTCATCTTCTTTTCAGTGTTCTCTTTAGATTTTCCATTTAATTCCATTTTCCTCTTTTTATCAAACCCATATGACTGATGGCTTACTCCAATATCCATCTCAACCTTGAGAGCACATTGAACAATTTCCTCGTAGCTATTGAAGTCCCTTATGGATAATGCCATTCGAGGACTTGGTTTTAATCCACTAAAGAATCGATCGATCTTACTCTCAGGTTGGATAATAATTCTAGAAGTGTACCTTGAAAGTCTTGTAAAATTTGATTCGTAGGTACCAACCGATTCATCATCCTTTTGCGTCAGTTCAAGAAACTCCTTCTCCATCTTTGTTCAAAGAATACAAGGGAAGTACTTATTGAAAAATAAGTTCTTGAACTGGTCCCATTCCATGGACTCAATTTCATCTCTTTGCCTCGTATTCTTGATAAGATTCCACCATTGATCAAATTCACCTTCCAAACGATATACTGCTAAGATGAATTTATCATGTTTAGAACGTTGAAGAACTGAAAATATCTTTTCAGTGGTACTGATCCATGGCTCAGCCACTAATGGATCAGTAGACCTGCTGAATGAAGGTGGATGCTGCCTCATGAAGGATTCAACAAAATGTTTCTCCTTCCTTTGCTCGTTTGGAAGTCCTATATGGTTCATAGATTGAGAAATTTGTGTGAGCATGGCTACAAGATTTTTCATTCCAGATCCCATAATATTTGGTTGCTCAGGGGGACAGTCATTGCATTGCCCATCGCATTCAGCATTAACACGGTTCCTTCGGGTTCTAGCCATTGACTAAAACAAATAAGCATTGTGTGAGAAACACTAATCATAATAGTAAAACCACATAATCAAGAATAAAATTTCATGCTTTAGGTCTTATCATAGGTGATTCATGGCCATTTCTAAAACACTAAGATTGTGTTCTATGCTTAGACATATCCTTAGGGTTCTTACTAAGGCTTTCACATCCTAGTTTCCAAAGGTTGACTATACCTTTCCTTTGATACTAACTATAACGACCCATACTTTACATAAATTGTTATTACTTCAAAATTTAAGCATACTTATTACAACATATAACAAAACCATGATAGGACCGTATAGGTATAGTGTCTTTAGAAACTGGGAAACATAAACAACTGGTTCATAAATCATCTACACTGTATCCCTTTTATTTTAACATATCTAGAGTCCCTTTTGGCATATCTTACTTAATACCCTTCTTCCTGACCTAGGGAAAAGAAAACATACAAAAGGGTGAGCTCAAATGCTCAGTAAGGATAAACAAAAGAAATATCAATCATATCATATTCATAAGAACATAACATTTTGAAAATATTAACTTGCAAAAGAGATCATAATATCATAAAATGGGATAAGTCATGGTAGTGAAATGTAAATCCCAATAATCATTACATGAAAATTTGTGGAATACACACATAATCATAGAGAATAATTTCTTAGTAGTCAAGACTCATTTCCAAGACTATCCTAGCGGACAAAGTCCATTTCTGAACCGAGTTCACTCCTCGTTTCAGTCCTGTATCACTGAACTGGATTAACCTGCCATTCCAGCCATGTCTATCTCATGAGATATAAATCATTACCCAATGAATTGGAGGGAGATATAGGTCCCACAAATATCATAATGATACCATTCTTATGTGTTCCACAAGATCATAAATCATACATTATAGCATAACCCATGTAATAAAAATGGGATTCTTAAACATCATGCCATCATAACATAAATCATATAAGATAAAAGGAACTCATAAAAATAATTCCATAATAATCAAATCAATGTAAAAAAAGGTATAAAAACAGAACCCTATATTGTCTTAAATGGAAAATAATTTTGATAAAACACTTGAACTCCATTCTTGAGGAAAATATCCTTTCTACTTCAAAAACATTTTTCCTTTCTTAAC
The DNA here is from genome assembly GCA_963277665.1 of Viscum album. Lineage (NCBI taxonomy): Eukaryota > Viridiplantae > Streptophyta > Magnoliopsida > Santalales > Viscaceae > Viscum > Viscum album. The sequence goes on along the minus strand of OY728143.1, from coordinate 1,776,798,772 downwards.
ATGTCATAAAATTTTAAACTAAAAGAATTTAATTAAAAATAAACTTGAAAACTTGTAAAGTAATATTTATGGAAATGATGTTCTAAAAATCCATTCATGCCGTATAAGTTAAAGAAAAACATTCTTCTCGTACTTTGTCTGGAAAAGTCAAAAAAATACCTCGTACTAAAATGACAACAGATTACTTTCATATCTTTTACTAAAAACTCACCAATGGGTAAAATTGGATTAAAAAATTGTGTAAGGATAGAAATATTATTACATATTGAGGAACATGGATGTGGATGATAAATATTCCCCAGTATATTCTGAATTATAGAAAATCTTGGATAAAAATGGGATTTCAATATTTTCCCTTACCTTAGGTCCGATTTTCTTCGTACGTGTTCGAACCTCCTATATAATGATTTGAATAATGTCATTGAATTATTCCAGAATCATGATAATTGTTATGATATCATATATGGTCATATTCTTATCTTCTTATTTGTAATATTTCATTGCTACTTGTTATTCGGGTGTTTATTGCTTTTTCTTCTTGTGCGTGTTTTGTCGAATAAATTCGTATTCTTCTTTTTAGGTTATAGACACCTCATTTCCAGAATGTTATTATTGTAATATATATCACATTTATTCATTAAATTCATTTATATAATCATTATGAAGTTAATATCACGTAGAATGAGTTGCATCACATTGTGGAGACAGTAGGCCGTACGTACGCATGAGCGATGATATCATTCCCTTGATCGTGGAATTGTATTGGAGTGTATGTATAATATTTCAGAATCAATATCATTTTAAAATAATCATATATAGTTATTATTTACACCATTATACCCATCCAATTATGGTGGTGATGGAAAACAGATTAGACCACGACGTAGAGATGGTATTCCGTACGTACGCACACGCGGTGATTTCGTTTTCTGTAGGATGGATAGAAGGTGAAATAGGGTTGTTTCATATTTATAATAACATATCAGTATATGAGTTATACTTATGTTATTACTTCATAATGAAAAAACTAAAAAGATGAAGTAGAAGAAGAAATAAATTTCAAAGAATCGGTAACAGATATTACCTCTTCTTAAACATGCCTCCTTGAAACCTCCACTTAGGGCACTAAAATTGGTCTTCTAAGAAGACCAGGACATCTAGAATATTACTAGGGAAGTGGAGAAGAGAACTTGGTAGGGGTTGGAAGAGCTTTAAGGCTCAATGTGGTGTGAGTAGAAGAGGTAGGAGGTGACCTTTTATAAGGGAGGAGAGGGGAACCTTAAAAAAACTTAAAATATTATTTTATAATAAAGTAATTTTCGGTTTTTAATAGCTAAAAATTGATTTATTTCAAATATAATGTAGGGATGGGTCGAAAGCCTCTCAACCAATAGATTTTAGAAAATTTTTGGTTACTATTTTAACCTTATCATTTAGATTTGACTCTAAGTTAAATAATTTTACTTTTACCGTGACTTCTTGTTTTCTTAAACTATATGGTTAATAAACTTACTATAACAAGCCAAAAGAATCCCAAGTTCTTCATTGTTAATATATATAACCTTATCTAAGTCATTTGTCCGAACCTTATATTTTTAGGAAAAAAATAACAATTAATAATATAATATTTTTTTAAAGACTATTTTATGTCAATTTTGACACTATTTGGTAATTGATTTTTGTGAAAATCGTAACAGCATTATTAGTTAGAAAAATGTTAATTAAATCAATACTAACATGTCATATTAACCTAAAAAATTAGTGTAATTTGTAAAAAGTCTCAAATTACATTTATTTTGGTATTTATAACATCAATTATGTTAATGTTTCATTAATAAGGTAATTACTGCATCATCATTGTGTCATAAATACATTAACTTATTTTATGTCTAAAAATTACAAATAAAATACCATTATGTATGAAATATTTTTATATTTCTAATGAATATTCATAGTCGAATTTATCTTATTTATAACCCTATATTAAAAATGTTTTAGTTATTAAAATTTGATTTTAACTATTTTAACTCTTCTTTAAATAAAATACTATTAAATGTCCTAATCTAATCCAAGTGGACCTAAATGGTCATATTTTATTCCTAAGGTTGTTTTTGGTCCAATTAAACTTATCTAATATAATTAGTATATGTGTTAGGGTAATAATAATATCATTTTTACCCCTAATTACCCTATTTACTTTTAACTGTGGTAAAAAAAGAAAAAAGTTACTATTCACCAAAAATTATTTTTATCTTATTGAACCACATTTTACTTGTTTATATTAACCGTGTCTCTCGGATTTTCGAAATTCCGCTCATAGAAGCGGTAAAATTAAGTTTTATGTAAATTTGCAAAAAGCTCCTAGGAGGTAGGTAAAAGACAGTGAAAAGTTCAATAAACTTTTTATATATCTAAAATTATTATAAAATGACTCCAATGAATTACATTGAACTTATATAGGTATTATGTATCAATTTTGACCTAAAATAAATATAAATAAAATAAATAATTATTTAAATAAAAAGTCGGTATTTAAATAGTAACCCAGTGTTTTCACTATTCACCAAAAATTGAAAGTTTTCAGAAAAATACCAAAATTTCACCTTAGGCTAATTTCGATATTCCAAATCCAAAAATGAAGTCCATTTTGAATGATAAAATATATAAATTTTCAAAAAGTGGGTATTACTATTCATAATGGCTAGTTTATAAAATATTTTAACAACATATCGTTGTTTAGTGAAACTCGGTATTGCATACAACACACGCTATCGAGGAAGGTTGATCTTGCGTATAACACAAGCCAAGATAGTGTTGTGTGTAATGAGAGATTCTTTTATATAACAGAATACATAAAAACAAAATATTTCTCATAAAATCTCAGGTTTTACATCCATCCTTCACAATTTTCATAGAACCAAAATGATATACATGAGTAACTATAAATGAAACTTACCATCTGGAATGTATTTTTCCTAGAAACAACTAGAGTATTTAGTTGAATAACAACACTTTGTCTCTAGGATAGAATTATTTTAGTTGTATCAGCTTGTCATGAGCCACTCTTCTTATCTCTTTAAAAATCTTGTAATTTTCAAAATCTTCCCTTCTAATTTATTCCAACTCCTACAGCTAAAATCTTCTCTCTTTATCGGTAATTTCAAGATCAAAATTAATCTTCCTCATAACCCAGTATGCCTTATGTTCTATTTCTATTGATAGGTGACAACTTTTACCATAAATGAACCTATATGGAGTCATTTCAATTGGGTTTTTGTAGTATTTCCTGTAATACCATAATGTATATTCCAACATTTGTCTCCAATCCATCATGTTTGGATTAATAATCTTTTTAAAAATTCCTTTGATTCCTAGTAGACACTTCAGCTTAACCATTAGTCTGCAGATGATAGGGAGTTGATGTTTTATCATGCACCCCATACTTCTTCATAAAATCCTCCATTATCCTATTTCAAAATTGAGTCCCATGATCACTAATGATGGCTCTGGGTACTCCAAACCTACAAAATATTCCATCCCTGAAAAATCAAAAACAACTTTAGCATTGTCAGTCCTGGTGGATTTTTCTCCCACCCATTTTGAAACATAATCAATTTCAAGAAATTTATAAGAATTTCCAAATGAAATTGGGAAAGTTCCTATAAAATTCATCCCCCATACTTCAAAGATTTCATAAAAATTAAGTGGATTTTGGGGAATCTCTCTTCTCATTGAAATATTACAATAAGATTGTCATTTTTCATGTATTTTTCAAAATTCATAAGCATACTTAAAAAGGGTGGGCCAATAATGTACAGATTATAAAACCTTCCTTGCTTTACATTGAGGTCCAAAGTGATCTCCATAACTGAAATTGTGACAAAAATCAAATACAGAACCAATTTCACTCTCAGGAAAACATCTTTCTTATCACTTGGTCAATATAAATCATCCAAAGAAATGGATCATCCCCAATGTAATATCTAGATTCAACTTCAGTTTCTGAATTTGGTGGGAATTTAAATGAGATGGTACCTAATATGTTACTAGATAAAAGACCATGTCAATATACTATGGAACTTATCCTTCAATTAAGTACACCTACTCTCCTAGATGACCATCATTTAGTGGTTATTTTATATAATTTCAGCTTCCTAAGTGCTCAGTATTCAGCTTAAATAATCATCCACTTGGTTTTAATCTCCCTTATTATCCTTGATTTATATGTTTAAATCCTACAGTAGTAACATCCATCTCACTAGCCTCAGTTTTTCTTCAACCTTCTTCATCAAGTACTTAAGAGCTGGACGATCATAAAACATAATGAATTTAGTTCAAAGAAGATATGATCTAAATATTTTTAATGCAATGACGACTATTAAAAACTATATTTATTTGTTTAATTTAATTTATATTCATATAAAGTTCTCAAGTAATATGAAAATGAATTATGGATTTCCCTCAATTCACTATGAAAGGACTGCACCAACTGCTTGGTTAGAATCATCACAAAGTAGCTCAAATGGTTCTTCCCAGTTCAACGGCCACATCACTAGTGGTGTAATGAAACTCCTCTTCAACTCATCAAATGATTCCCTAAATTCACCATTTAAATAAAATTCATCATCTTTAGAAATTAATCTAGAGATAGTGATAGAAATCTTACTAAAGTATTTCATAAACCTCCTTTAGAATCCTACATTTCCTAAAAATTATTTTACATGATTCACACAAGTTGGGTCAGGAAATGAATTTATCACTTCAATTTTTGATTTATCCACTTCAATTGATTTTTTATGAAATTATGCGCCCAAGGAAAATTCCCCTCTCAAACATGAAATGAAACTTTTCAAAATTCAAAATAGGATTCTTTTCAATGCCGGTTTTCAATTTTTTTTCCAAATTTATCAAACAATGATTAAAAATAATTTCCAAAAAATGTGAAATAATCTAAGAACACCCCTAATAAATCTTTAATACAGTTAGAAAAGAATACTAACCATGCAACTATAAAATTTACTAGGAGCATTACATATTCCAAATGGAATCCTTTTTTATGAATAAGTACCTAAAGGACAAGTAAAGTTAGCCTTCTCTTGATTATTAGGAGAAATAGTTACATGAAAATAACCTAAAAATCCATCCAAAAGTAAATAATGAGTTCTACCTTCCAATATATCTGACATATGGTCAATGAAGGGGATGTGGAAATGATCTTTTCATGTGAACTAATTAAAATTCCTAAAAACTAAGCACACTCTTCAGCTATTCTAAATTCTCATAAGGATTAATTTATTCTTTTCATTCCTTTCAATGGTTAGGCTATAACACAGTGAGATTTTTTGAAATATTTTTTTTCGAATGAATTAATTTTCATTGATTTATTGCATTGAACTAATTTAGACATGAATTTCTCATTGAACTTACTTGGATTGCGCTACATGAAATATCAATATGGTGTGAATTATATGCAACATTGAGTTTCTACGAAACATAATTTTCTTGTTGTAATTATTTAAATTAGATAATTATAACCTAGATATTAAACATAGTAATATGGGTAGTAATAAAAAAAAATTATATATTATTTATAATGGTTTCACATAAATAAAAAAAATTTATAATGAAATATATAATTTTTGGTAAAGTCTTTATATGTTTTAAAATAATATTTTCTTAAAGGAAATGCTTTTTATGACCTTCTGTGAACAATAGTAAAATTAATTTTAGACACTAATATAAATATAATTTGATAAAATGAGCATAATTTTTTAATTTAGAATGTTTAAATTTGCTTAGGGTTAATTTTTGGTATTTTTCTAAGAAACGTCATTTTTGGGTGAAAAGTAAAAAATACTGCAATTTAGTTAAAAATAACCTTTTCATTTAAATAATGATTAATGATAAATTATATTTTAAATTGGTTTTTAAAGTCACAATAGATAAATTATTAATTTATTAATCCACTTTCATTCCTTTTATTCTTTTCTATATTAAAATTAGATATAAAATCTTATTGAACTTTTGAGTGTTTTTTATTTAAAACCCCACTTTCTCACCACATCTGCAGGATTAGTGTTAAACTTACTTTTACTGCTTCTATGGTTTGAATTTTCAAAAATTGACACAAAAGGTTTTAATAAGTACTATATTTTTATTCTATTATGATAAACATAAATTTTGACTAAAAATATTAGTGAAAGTGATTAAAATTAATCACAATGATTAAGGTAAGATTAAGCTTAATTAAGGACTAAACCTTTATCTTAAGGAACCAAATGACCTGGAAACTATTCTAAAAGCCATTATATGAAAATAATTCAACCATAACCCATATTGGTTCTTATTTTACGGTTACTGTGATATTATTAAATGGGAGTTCTCTACACAAAAGGCTGCATAAGGAAAAAGACAAAAAGGGAGTTTTCCTTACCTTTAACTTTTATAAAATATTAAGATATGTAAAAAACATAATATTTTAGGTTATAAATATCCTTTTGAAATATAAATGGGTTATTTTTATCATAATATTTTATCAATAATTTTTAAATATGATTTAGTTAATTAAAATGCTTACGAAACGCTAATGTTGTGATTATTTAGTTAACAATTAACTAAAATAAATGATACTATAAAGGTTAAAAGTGATGTGAATTGGTTGAATTATTATATTTAATTTTTTTAAGATTAATATATAATATCAAAAATCTTTAAACTTAATTTATTTTAATTAAAATATTATTTTCATATTTAAAATTTAAAATTAAATAAATAATGTCAAAATTGACATTATTGTTATTTTACAATAAATGAAATTTTAATAAATGATTTAAAATTAAATAAATAATATCAAAATTGAAATTATTGTTATTTTACAATAAATGATTTAAAATTAATAAAAATGATAAAGTATTCCAAGTGATTTTAAGGGTTAAAATTACCAAATATGGTCTATTAATGGACAAATTTATCTTTTATAATTATCATATTGACCCATAGATTGTAAAAACTTTGTTAGCATGGTCCGGCCTTATGTAGTGTTTTGCACGTCACATGCGCTTGTTTTAAAAATTAATTTCCAAAATACATGAGATTTCTATTTAATAAATGAGGAATAATATTTATAATTAATTCTAAATATATTATATAATAAATATCACCTTAATTTTTTCTTAATGGTTTAATTACTTAGTCTAGAAAACTAGATGCTTTAATAGAAACCAAAATAATAAAATTGGGGAATCTAAGAAGATAAAGAACCAAATTATTAGAATGAACATATTTTTGTGTGGTTTAGATTTTTTAGACCATAATTTCACATTAATCAATTATTTTTTCGTTTTTTAGGAAAATTTGGTAAAGGAGACATCCCATTATTGAATAAGTTTTGGTATTTACAAGGGTTCCACTCCCCATCCACTATAAAAAGAAAAGAACCCTACCCATTACTCACACCTCTCAAACCAAATTGGATCATCCAAAATCTTCCCAAATAGTCTTGAAACATCCCTAAATTCCTCCTTGAATCCTTCATTTGTGCAGGAAGTAATCTAACGAATCCTTTTGGCACAAACTAAAAGGAATTACCCGATGAAGAGGTAATGTCTTCCCACAAACTTTTTTCTTTTATTTTCTTTCTCCACTCCCCCAAATATTTTTACGCCATTCTTGTATAACAACACTGGTATCGTCAACATAATAATATATTTTTAATCTATGGTTTCGACCTAAACTTACACACACCTCCATCTAATGGGTAATGAACATACTATTTATGTGTACAACGAACTACCACATCACTAAATGATTATTATTCATTGTTTCCTTTACCACCACTCATGGTGAACATTTTTTCATGAACCAACCAAGGTTGAATCTGAACCAGTCACCTGAGCTGGCCCGCGACATGGCTTGAGGGGCATTCCCGATCCCCACAGGCTGGAAACTAGTGATGAGCATCAAAACTAAACAAGTGGGAATGATTTGTCCCATAATTGAAAGATAAATAAATAAACAAAAATTGAATAGTAAAAACAAAAACTAGTAAAGGTGATAAAACAAAGTTGTACATACCTATGTGTGACCCTATGGGTTACAACTGACCTCAATCCAATGTCATGCTTTGATGACTGAATCCAAGCAAAGTGCAACACCCAAAGCTAAAAACAAAGATAAAACTATAGGAGTTAATATTAAAACCCAGTAGGCTAGCCTGACATCTATTCCCAATGCACTAACTTTAAAAATAAACGAAACACCATTTCATGTTTGAACTAAAATTTTTAAAATTAAGTTTTCCTAATTATTTTACTTAAAAACAAAGTACTAACCATTTCCCTTAACCGTTTTCAAATCCCGATTCATTTCATTATTGTTGACAAAATTTTATAAAGGTAAAATGATATATATATATATATATATATATATTTATATTTATATTAGATTTGTACAAAGAGGATTAAACACTTTCATTTGAAAAACATTTTTAGAAGCCTAATTAAAAACCATTTTACCATTTTCCAAGGAAAATAATACACAAAAATGCAAAAGAGTAATTATACAACAAGGGTAAGTAGATATACATACAAGTAAAAAATTCATCACTATATGTAACTGAAAGTCAATATACATGGGTGAACCTAGGAGATCAAGAATAATCCATAAGACACCAATACATGAGACCTCATCCCCGTTGACATGTCACACACGATGAAATCAAAATGCCCAATACGATCGACCATCCTTTCTCAGGCAGGACGAGGGAAAATCCTATTGTAATACACCCAATATATCCACCTACTATGGTCCACTAGTGAGTACTATAACCTTCTAGTGTGGCACTCATTCTCAGAATATTCTCTCAACATTCCTGATTCCCATGTATCAAGTATTTAGGAAGGGGGTGAGCCAATCGATACCATCCGAGCATCCAATCACAGTATATATATATATATTAATAATGCACAACATGTCTCACCTTGAGTCTCCCCTAGGATTATTCTCATGCCTCAAAAATAAAACAATTATAACGGGTTCCAACCAAAGAACCCAACCATTAGATTCTGAGAATCCCCAACAAGGACCTCCCACCCATTGCATCCATTCGAGGCATGAGAATCACCCAATGAGGGTTTTCATAATTTATATTTTTCACAAATCTCACCAAGGTGCCAAATATGCTTTAAGTTCTATCTAGAAAACATCATTTTTAAGAGAAATGAACTATCTTTCCAAAAGTGTGTAAACACACCATTCACATTCCATAACCATTCATAAAATAGTCCATTTAAATCCCTCATACAACGTATAAAAACCAAAGCCATTTTTATTAAAACACCAATGGGCTACAATACATTATCACATGTCAAATCAATTTATAAGTCAAATATACACTTTCACAACCATTTAAGAAATATCATTTCCTCACCAAACCAAAATCAGTTTGAAACCATTTAAGGAGCCTCAAAATACTACTTTTCATGTTTCTAATATTTTTATAAAAACAAACCGAATCATTTTTTATCCTAAGTAAACCATAAGAGCCAACCAGGCAGTTTATAAGAGACACATGCAACATTTACTAAAATAGTTTCTAAATAAGACTCAACTGGGTGCAAAACTAATGAGACATTTAATTAAAAAAATAGTGTGTGTAATTGTAATAAAACAACTTTATTTTTCACAAAACCAGAATTTAACTACCAATTTTCATCATAGATAAATTAACCAGACATTGAAAAAAGTAGCATATATATATATATATATAGCACATAAAGTAGGAAATACATGAAACTTAAATTTTAAAATGGAGTTCAATGGGAACCTACTTTGAAGTCATGGTGCAAGGATGACGCACACCTAAAAACACAAGGAAATGCTCAACGCACTAAAAATAAAATTTATTGGTTCCTTAAAACACTTAAATTACATAATATAAACTGAGCTGAAACATGCGGTAAGTGAAAAACCTTACCTCGGAACCAAGGAGAAAAGACACCCCAACCCGAAACTGGTACGAAGCTTCATTATCACCTTAATCACACCTATGAAGGCCAAGAACAACTCTAACCATGGAAATCAAATGCAAAGACACAAAACCAAATCTCCAAAACATGAACCCTAGATGTCGATAATCTACCAAATGGGAGGAAAAAACAATCAGAGTCGAACGCACATACAACGATGGTGCGAGAGGCTGGCCAATCGAGATGAGGGTAGGGTGGTGGTCGGTCGGTTGTAGCGGCGAGGAGTGAGGGTGGATCAGTAGAGGGTGAGGCTGGAAACTGAAGGGAATCAGACGTAGGTGGTGTTAGGTTCACCATAGATGGCACGAATAGAGAAAAAGGGAGAGAGGTGGGGGGGGGGTTTCTGGTGCAGCGGGGCTGGCACAAGGAGATGAAAGGGACGAGATGGACTTGTGAGAACCGAGGTGCTCGGATCGGCAGAAGGCTTGACTGTGGAGGGATGGGGCATGAAGGGGTGGCTAGAACAGAGGAAGGCCTGGGGTGGAGCATGAGGCGAGGGAGGCAGAGCAACTGTAGGATGGGTGAGCGCAGTAAGATGGGTCGCGGATGGCCGTAATGGCAGAAGGCTGACACATTGGAGGCTAGAGCGGCAGCGGCTTGCACGGCTGGGAGGAGAGGGGGGCATGGATAGACGCTGCACAGAACAGGGGGGCGTAGAACTAGGTTTTCTCTTTTTTTCATTCTATATATTAATAATAATAGTAATAATAATATAATAAAAATAATAAAAATAATAATAATACAATAATAATAATAATACAAATAATAATAATAATAATAATAATAATAATAATAATAAAATACTAATGACTACATTTAAACTAATATTAATAGTTATAAATTCATAATTACATCCTTGATTTCTTAAATGATAATAATAGTAAATTGATTCCGATATCAACCTCCACAATAATAACAATAATAACACTTTATTAATAATAATATTATTAATTACATAATAACATTATTATTATTACAATTTAATCATCTAGATCACTTTATTTACAAAAAAATTATTGATTTCAACCATTGGACATTTGCACAGGCACCCGAGCTATCCCTACAGCTACCGCCCACTATGCGGTGACCGTGCATGAGTCCAAAACCCACTAAAATTTGTTAAACGAAAAAAATTTTAAACTAGGACCCAACTGAAACCTTGGCGTGAGGACCCAAATCCATGAAATAATAAAATAAATTAAATTAAAAAGTTGGGGTGTGACAATTCTCCCCACCACAGACACTTTATGCCCCCAGAAAGTCACCCAGCCAAAAAATATACAAAACATGAATTAATGCCCAATTGAAACAAAAATAAATCATAACACAAGAGAATGAGAGAAATGAGAGGGTTCTCCCCACCACAAGAACTCAACTAGTGTGGAAATTTAACACCCAAACTTATCACCCCGGGAAGGGGGGGGGGATGCGGGAACTCCCAACTCGAACTTACAGACTTCTCCACATGATTTAAATGGGACCACTAATACTTAAATGGAAACACCAGTACAAGGCCACCCGACATATCGAGGCACCAAAACAAGGAACTCCCTATAATAACACTGCTGGAACTAAACACTCCCCAAATTGATTTAAAACTCCCAACACATCCAACTCCCTTGGTACAAGCGAGACAATGCTTCCACTAAAACCTGGAACTCTCAAAAGAAGACAAAAATCCCCAACACTCACATCTACAAACAATCACTAATAAAACCAGGAACAACCCACACAAAGTCCAAATACACTTTTAAGATAAAAATTGATTCTAGAGGCCACATTCATAAGAACATGACAACTATGACCACGAAAGAATAAGTTCATCGAACTATTACTGTAAAAATGAACTTAAAACTGTGAGAAAACAAGGACAAAGAAACCCTGAATGTCTGTATTCCAAGACGAAATATAAAGAACCAAAAAAATGTTCTCACATGACTTTGAAACTCTTACTATACGTGGGATTCACCCCGAGACCTGAGGCTGGGGCTTTGATGGATGAAGCATCTTATGCCTCACAGTCAAACATTAGAATCCCCTGATCATAACTCCTTCCTCCAATTTGGCTTCTTATAGAACTTTCCCCAGTAACCTAAATGGAAACAACATCAGCAAGGTTTCGTAGGGATGCGAAAAGGCATCTTATAATGCCTGAATTGGCCATAATGATGGTACATTATAATGTAGTCCAACAAACTAGAAGTCGACACCGAAAAAAGGGATTTCTTCAGGGAAAGGTTCCTCCCGTACACCCCACTCGCAAAATGGGGAACCCTTACGAATGACGAGAGGTGCCAGATTTTCCAAGCACTTGTGATCCAGATGTCGACTCCTTAAAGTGGTCGACACAGGCCTTCCCCATCCACTGGCCTTGTTAATTACGAGCAAGCTATCACCTCTTTTCACCTTCACCTCCTCAGGTATGATCCATTGGATATAGACAGACCTTAACACCTCCCACATCATCCCAACTCCAAGTATGATGAGACATCTACTCACATTGGTCCATGGATGGACCATCCACTAAATCCAAGACTATATGAAATCTAACAAACTCGAGAGTCCCCAACAACCTGAAGACATGATCTACTCCCCTCAAACCGATTCACTGCCCTTAACAAACTCTAAATTCCTCTAATGACAATCAACACTCGATAGAAATCAGAATTGGTCATGACTCATTAACAACTGTTGATGACATTTCTGGGTGGCATATTCAGAACAACATGAAAAAAAAATTGAAACTGGCATCACGACAAAACTCAATCAAAAGAAACACCCTGAGCAGAGACAACTGGCCCAGAATCCCGAACAAGCTCAAACACAACCAAAAGCAACACCACAAGCCAAAGGTAACAAACTCATAAATCAAACATACACAAACACAAGAGAAATCCACTTTTCAAAATACCAAAATCTACTTTTCGAGAAAAAACCAAGTCCCAAAATCATTTTTTTATTCATGTCCATTTTAGAAAAAATCAAGCCAAGCCTTAAATTCAAAAACCCCACTCATGGCATCCTATGAACCGCTGCATAATCCTTCATCCTATTCCACTCAAATCACCCATACATATGTGTCGATGTGCACTTCATGTATCTACCCACATATATGTGGATGATCCTAATGAATACCAAAAGTTTCACTTTTTGTTCCATTACCAAATCCAAACATAAGCCAAAATTTTCCAAATTAAAACACTTACTCTTTAAAAATCCCACTTTTCCTATTTCAAAACAACTGGAAAGAAATCCCCTTTTAACCAGTATTAAAACCATTAAAGAAAGACCCATTTAAATTTAAAACAACCTTCATTTCCAAAACCCTCTAAAACCAATGAAAATAAAGACAAAGCCCAACCAATAATGGACAACTGGAATGAAGAACTAGTGCTTATGCCCAACTCGACGACATGGTAGTGAGCCACGCCCCAAGTAAGACATAACCCCAGAGGACCTTAAATTGGGAAACTAGGATCCACATGGGTCACTACTCCATGTGGTGTCATAGTGTGACACCGAGACACCTCTATTGTCATCCCTCAATCCAAAATATAGCCAAAAGAACCAAAACCCGGACTACCCTTGGTAGCTCAGGTCTCGTCACGAGCGATGGTGATCATTCACCGACCCGCAACCTACCTCCTTGGCCTTGAAAATCCTGATCTCCATACATCATACATCCCAAATAACAAGGGCCTCCACTGATACCATTTTGTTTGGAACCAACCTGGGTCGACTTTGAACTGGTCACCTGAGCCAGCCCGCGACATGGCCCGAGGGGCTTTCTCGTTTCCTATGGGCTGGAAACCAGTGTCGGGCATCAAAACTAAACAAGTGAGAATGATTTATCCCACAAGTGAAAGAAAATAAATAAAAACAAACTGAATAGTGAAAACAAAAACTAGTAAAGGGGAGAAAAAAAGCTGTACATACCTTCATGTGACCCTATGGGTCACCGCCGACCTCAATCCAACACTACTCTATGACGATCGAATCCAAGAAAGGCACAACAACCAAAGCTAAAAACAAAGATAAAACTATATCCATGAGTATTAAAACTCAATAGGCTATCCCAAAATCTATTCCCTATGGATTAATTTTAAAATAAAAGAAACACCATTTCATGTTTGAACTACAGTTTATAAAAGTATGTTTTCTCTAAGAATTTTATTGAAAAACAAAGTTTGAACCATTGCCCTTAACCATTTTCAAATACAGATTCATTTCATTAGTGTTGATGGAATTTTAGAAAGGGAAATAATATATATATATATATATATATATATATATATATATTAGATTTGTAAAAAGAGGATTAAAAAATTTCATTGGAAAACCATTTTTAGAAGCCTAATTAAGAACCATTTTACCATTTTCCAAGGAAAAAAATACACAAAAATTCACAAGAGTAAGTACACAATAAAGGGAAATGTAGATATACATACAAGTACCAAATTCATTACTTCACTTAACTGAAATTCAATATACATGGGTGAACCTAGGAGATCAAGAATAATTCAGAAGAGACCAATACATGAGACCTCATCCCCATTGACATGTCACACATGATGAAATCAAAATTCCCAATATTCTCGAATATCCTTTCTCAGGCAGGCCGCAGGAAAATATCATAGTAATTAACCCAATATATCCACCTACCGTGGGCCACTGGTCAGTACCATAACCTACCAGTGTGGTATTTATTCTCAGAATATTCTCTCAATATATCAGATTCCCATGTCTCAAGTATTTAGAAAGGAGGTGAGCCAACAAATTCCAACCGAGCATCCACTCATAGTATATTTATATAATAATAACACACAATAGGATTAACCCCAAGTCTCCCTTGGGATTATTCTCATGACTCAAAAAATAAAATAATTATAATGGGTTCCAACCAAATAACCCCGACATTAGATTCTGAGAATCCCCAACAAGGACCTCCCACCCATTGCATGCAATCGAGGCATGAGAAGCACCAAACGAGGGTTTTCATAATTTATATTTTTCACAAATATCAACAAGGTTACAAAGAGACCTTAATTTATATCCACAAAAAATCATTTTTAAGAGAAATGAACTATCTTTCCAAAAGAGTGTAAACACACCATTCACATTCCATAACCATTCATAAAATAATCCATTTAAATCCCTCACATAATGTCTAAAAACCAAATACATTTTATTAAAACACCAATGGGCCACAATCCATAATCACATGTTATATCACTTTATAAGTCAAATACACACTTTCATAACCATTTAAAAAATCTCATTTCCTCACAAAACCAAAATCTTTTTGAAGCCATTTAGGGAGCCTCAAAATTCTACTTTGCATGTTTCCAATATTTTAATAAAAAAATGAATCATTTTATATCCCAATTAAACCATAAGATCCAACCAAGAAGTTTACCAGCGAAACATGAAATATTTACTAAAACAGTTTCTAAATAAGGCTCAACTAGGTGAAAAACTAATGATATATTTAATTAAACAAACAGTGTGGGTAATTGTAATAAAACGAACTTATTTTTCACAAAAACCAGAATTTAACTACCAATTTGAATCATATATAAATTAACCAGATGTTGAATAATAATAAAGAGCATATATATATATATAGGGAACAAAAATAAGGAAATAGATGCAAAATAAATTTTAAAAGGCAGTGCAATGGGAACCTACTTGGAAGTCATGGCGCAAGGATGACGCACACCAAAAAACATGCGGCAACACTCAACGTACTACAAATAAAATTTATAGGATCCCTAAAACACCCAAATTACACAATATAAATTGTGTAGAAACATGCAGCAGGTGAAAAACCTTATCATGGAACCAATGCAAAAAGATGACACAACCTAAAACCGGTGCGAAGCTTCATTCGCACCTTAATCACACCTTTGCGGGTCAAAAACAACTCTAAGCATGGAAATCGAACACAAAGAAACAAAACCAAATCTCCAAAATAAGAACCCTAAAATGTAAGTAATTTATCAAATGGGAGAAACAAAAAATCCAAGTGGAACGTACCTATGACAACAGTGCAGGAGGATGTCCGAGTGAGATGAGGGTAGGGCGGTGGTCGGTCGGTCGTAGCGGTGAGGAGCGAGGGTGGATTAGCAGAGGGTGAGACTGGAAACCGAAGGGGATCGTCCGGAGGTGGTGTCAGGTTCAACTTAGATGGCCTGGATAGAGAAAAAGTGAGCAGGGGGGTTACTGGTGTGGTGAGGCCGGCACAAGGAGATGCAAGGGCTGAGATGGCCTGGTGAGAACCGAGGAGCCTGGATCGGTAAGAGGCCAGACTGTGGAGGGCTGGGGCGCAGAGGGCCGGCTGGAATAGAAGAAGGTCGGGGGTGAAGCTTGAGGCGAGGGAGGTGGAGTGACTGTAGGAGGGGCGAGCATGGAAAGCTGAGTCGTGGAGGGCCATAATGGCAGAAGTCCTGCACTGGGGAGGCTGGAGGGGTGGCGGCTCACGCGGCTGGGAGGAGAGGGGGGCCTATGCAGACGTTGCGCAGAACAGGCGGCATAGAACTAGGTTTTCTCTTTTTTCATTCTATATAATAATAATAATAATAATAATACAATAATAATAATAATAATACAAATAATAATAATGATAATAATAATATTAATAATAAAAATAATAATAAAATACTAATGACGGCATTTAAACTAATATTAATAGTTATATATTCATAATGAAATCCTTGATTTATTTAATGATAATAATAGTAAATTGATTCCTTAAACAAAATAATAACAATAATAACACTTTATTAATAATATTATTATTAATTACATAATAACATTATTTTTATTACAATTTCATCATTTAGCTCACTTTATTTACAAAAAATCATTGTTTATTTCAACCGTTGGATATTTGCTTTAGGAACTCAAGCTGACCCTGCGGCTTCCACCCATTGTGCAGTGATCGTGCACCGGTCCGAAACCCACTAAAATTTTTTAAACAAAAAATTTTTTAAACCGGGACCCAACCTGAACTTTGGTGCGAGGACCTAGAGTCAAGAAATAATAAAATAAAAATAAATTAAAAAGTCGGGGTCTGACACATTACAATGGAAACTATTTTTGTATATGTTATATATTATATTTATTATTTATTTATTCTTCAATAATTATTTTATAACACATATATTTATACTTTCCATTTTTTGTTTATACAATAATTTCGTTTAAGAAAGTGTGGACTACCGCCCCTCAAAGTGACGTGATTCGTTCATACACTGCATGGAATATATTAAGGATGGATTTAGTGAATATATATAATTTTTGATATAATATATCTAATTTAATATTGATATATATATATGTGTATTTTACATTCTTTATTTCGACATGATAATTAAACGAGAATATCGTTTGGGCGTACGTTCAGCCTACCGTCTCCAAGAACAGTTTATTCGGTTTCATAATTCTATATTCTATGAATTATTATAATAAAAATATAATGAATATAATTTTTATTTAAGTCATATTTTAAATTCTGGAAATCATGATAGAATTATAAGGACCAATGATATAACAAATTAAGGCACATGTGACGAACCAAGTAAATATTACCCCATGTGTGACTTTAACAAAGATTTGTTTTCAGGAATGTAATATAAAGTCATAATCAGACCATATATGATATTATAAGTAATAATATGGTTCTTTTATATATTTATAATAAAGTTATATTTATTATACATGTGTTTTTTATGAGTACGAAGACAGTCAAGACAAAAGGTAAGGCGATTTCATCCCACTTTTTATTTCCATGAGATACATGATTTATTGGGCCTCTAAAGGGTAGTGGATCACTCTCACTCTCTCCCTAGGGTTCTATTTCTGTAAATTTGGAAGGGGGAGTCTCTGGTACCTTCCCCCTACCATTTCCCCCTTTTCTTATTTTCTCCACCCCTTTTTCTTCATTTCCTCGGTCTTCCATGATGGTGTTCTTCTTTCTACGTTTCTCCTTCTCGATGGTTCTCTATTTCCATACTTGTGATAGGAAGATGACTCATGACAATCCGCTCAACCTTGTTGGAGATTTTGAGATTATTTTCAATATTTACTTCACTACTGTGAGGTATTGGTGGTATTGTTTCAGGTTCCTTGATGTTTCTCCCCTTTGCATGCTCATACCCCGCTCTAGCTTCTCATGCCTCTACTCCTCTCCAAGTTGGATCTGGAGTTGTGGAAACTATGAGGTTTTGGGTTCTTTGGTCAGTGGTCAAATGGTCTTTTCCATTTTCTCTCATTAAGTTTTCTTCTGATGTTTTTTTCACTCTTATCCCTACCCTAGCATCGTGTTCCTTTGCGCATCTCCCAGTCGAAGTCGAATTAGTGGTAATAAGAAGTTTTGGGATGTGGGTTAGAGGCCATCGATGTACTGTGCGTGACCAGAGTTAGGATGTTATATTGTTTTTGGACTCTAAAATTATGGTGTTTTTTCAATGTATGATTTATCTAAATCAATGATAATGTTTCTATTTCTGGTTTTCTTAATTTTTCAGTTTTTCCCCTCAAAGTGGTGATATGGGCGACAATGGCAAGACAAGGTTGACAATGGTCTTCAGATGGGCATGACGATGGAATGGTGGTCTTTGTATGGGTAAGATGATGAAATGGTGTATAGATGATGTCTAGGTTGAAGATTCATTCTATTTCAGGGATTGAATTTGTGGTGGTGATGGCCAATAGGGTTCTCACTATCATTGTCTGATGATGGAGACGACGAGGTGGTTCAATGTTGGGGGTGCGGCTCGAGGAGGATCGCTACTTGGGGATCCATGTATGAGGCATCATAGTGGTAATTTGAGTATGTTTTTTGGTTGATTTTTAATTTTGAATCAAAAATAATTTTTCTTGATTGCATTTTTTGAATTTTTAATTTGGTAATCTCATGTATGGATCGATCAGATTTTCAAAATCAAATAAAAATAGAATTCTCAGTTAGATACATGCTTTATTCAGCATCCATTCCTTTTGTGTGGTGTGTTTACTAACCATGGAAGTAATAAATTATTCTTATACTTAAAAGTATCGGATTTTAAATGTCTATTATATTACCTTTATTTCATGGGGTTTATTTTCAAAAGTTACCAAATTGGTAAAATAGTTTTGTCACAATTTTCCTTCTTTGAGACTCCTATTTTGTTATGCGCCAAAATTCATTTTGAGGTGTATATACTTACATTTTATATGATATATCATGAATTTACATCTTTTCATGATATTATAAGATTCATGTAATTTCATTTACTTACATGGATAATATGATCTCGAGTTACCAAGTGATTTGAGTTTATTGAAACAATCTCATCGCTTTTCAAGATTGTTTATGTTTATGATTCCTTTGATGAAATATTGTAACCCATCTTTCAATAAAATTTATGAATTTTCTTCTAATATGGTAATTCATTATATATTCATGTATTGGTACCATATTTATACTCTTTGATACACAATATAGTTAAGAAAGTGTTTTTAAGAAAGCCTCACTTTACCCTCTCTTTATTCATAAATCTATGTTCCATAAAAACCATGTTTTCTAAAAATGGTTTCCAAGAATATTGTATCATTCTCCTATAATCTCAAAAATACATTTTTTACCATTTTTGTCGTTTACCAATGATTTCATAGGAATATTATTGTCTCTTTCTAAATCATGAATTTTTCTAACCTCTTTACCATGCAAAACGAATGTCCTTTTTACCTCGTACAACATGAATGGATTTAACCATAATCATTTATTTAAACATTCCTTTGAATTTTTAAATGGTTAATATGTAAGAAAATGTTTTTAAAATTAATTTTCAAAGAAAATAATTTTCACAACATTTTCAAGATTCTTTTACATATTTTCAAGGAAAATTGTTTTCAAATTATTTTCAAGACTTATTTATATGTTTTCAAAGTATTTTCAAAGAAATGGTTTTCAAAAAAAATTCAAGATTCTTTCATATGTTTTCAATTAAAAATGATTTCAAATAATTTTCAAGCTTCTTTTATAAGTATTCAATGAAAATTGGTTTCAAAATTTTTTCAAGCCTTATTTATAAGTTTTCAAAGTATTTTATAATAAATGGATTTAAAAACATTTTCAAGGTTATTTCATATGTTTTAAATTAAATTTTTTTTCAAAAGATTTTAAATCTTTTTTTATAAATTTTCAATGTGTTTTCAAGGAAAATTGTTTTTAGATTTTTTGTAAGTTTATTTTTTTTGTTTTCAAGGAAAAAGGTTTTCCAAATTATTTCAATTATTCTTTATAAGTTTTCATAGTATTTTATAAGAAAATTATTTTCAAATGGTTTTATATATTAAAAATCCTTTTTCAAAGAAGAAAAGATATTTTACTTAAGAAACGTTTTTGAAATATTTTTCAAAATTATTTTCCATCTAAGATGACATCCATTGATGTTAATCATTCTCTTCTAGTAAATGATCGAAAGTTTATATTCATATTATTTCTATGAATGGGTAATGTTTAATGTCAAGTTATTTATGAAACCCATTTCTATTCCATGGGTTATATGTTTATAAAATACATTTATCTTTTACAGATTATGTCTTTGATTAAATGATTATGAAATCTATATCTTTTTCCACAGGTTATCACATGTTTACATGTTTATGATACCCATTTCATTATATGTTTTATGATATTTGTTTTATGATATTGTGGAACATGTATTTATGATTTTATTATGATATGGGTGGGACCTATATCTCCCTCCAATGAATTGGGTAAATATTATATCTCATGAGATAGACATGGTTGTAATGAGAAATGAACTAGGTTCAGTATTATAGGGTTGGAACAAGAAATGAACTCTGTTCAGTATTACAGGGATTGAATGAGAAATGAACTCGGTTTAGTATGGCAGAGATAGAAAGAGGAGTGAAATTGGTTTAGTAATAAATGGATGGAACAGGGTGTGAACCTGTTTTAGTAAGGGAATTTTTCCACCAAGATGGACTTGGAAACAATTCCTTAACTACTATGGAAATCTTTATTATATGCTTATGTGTTTTCCAAAATTCCATGTTTTATTCCTATATTATTCTTTCACGGCTTATGTACATTATTTCCTCTTGATTCATGTCTTATTAATTGCCAATATTTATTATGATTTATGATAGGTAGGGTATGATCTTTAAATGTTATGCTCAAGTTCCATATCCATTTGTTCATGTTATTCTTACACATTTCCTTTATTTACCCTTAATGAGCATATAAGATCATCAATTTCTTATTTTTTCTTTTCCTAGGTTATAAAGAAAGGTTTTAGGTAGTAGTACTAAAGGTGGAGATCTTTATGGGAGTTGTTTATAATCTTTCACCAGGATAGAATATTTTGTTTCCATGTTTCCAAATACACTAAACTATTATGGTCCCCGAGCATGTATTTTTTTATGTACTGAATATTCATCTTAAATGATGTTATATCCTTGTATATTAAGCCCAAGTATCTATAGTTGGTATCAAAGGAAAGGTTTAGTAAATCTTTGGGAACTAAGATGAGAAATGTTTTTTATATCCCTATGTATATTTCTAAGGATATGTCTTGGGATGTCTCTAAGGATAATTAGAATGGTGAGTTAATGTTTAGGAAAATGTCCTAGAATTATAGTAAAGGATAGAGTGGGTTGTTTCCTAGAAATAAATCCTTTTTGGATACTATAAGTGGATTTGGCTCCTCCACATATGTACCTAGGGGTAAAAACTCTAACAAGATGTTCTGGGCCTAACTCGGGGTAATCAGGTACACCAAAATGGGCCTTACTACACACATGGTTTGACTCTCCTAGTGAATATGATTTGGGAATTAACAAACTCTTAATGAACCATAATGAAGTATTTAAATATAATTTTTCTATGAAAAACCTATGATAAACCTTGTGTGTCATAGATTAATGAATGTGTCCTAATTTATACATCCTAAAAGTAATTATTTTCTTGACTATGTGGTTTTCTACTATGATAAGTAATGGTCACACTTTTCTTTTGGTTTTAGTGAATGGAGGGAACCTGAAAGAATTTGATTAAAGATTAATGTGCTAGAAGATTTGATTATAATAATTCAAGTGGGGTGATCACTGGAGTGATATATGTTGTGATCATGCCTAATCAATATTCATAGAACATGATTAATAATGTGTACCTTAACCAACTATTAGACTCCACAAGGAAGAGAAAGAAGGTGTTGGATGAGAGTTTGGATAATAGAGACCATGGAAGAAAGAAGATTTGGTTTACTCTATGTAAATAATGTTGAATGAATCACCTAAGCGAATTTATTAGAGGAACAAGAAGATGTTTTGACTGTGGAAAAGAATACACAAATAAAGTGACTGTAAGGAAAAAATGAAGAGTTCGATTAACGGAATGGATCAGAATATTGGACGCCATAATATATCATCAAAGGATAATTTTTTTATGTGTGGAATAAATGTTCATCATGAAACTCAATCTCTCAAGAGGAAAGATCCTAAAAAAAATTAGTAAGGTGGTGTGAGTAATAACTACATTACAGATGATGACGATACTATAAATGAAATGTGAAAGGAAAGAGGTATTGTATAATAGGATTAGTTGCCCTTGTTAATAACATAAGGATGCAGTGGAATAATTTTTTTATGTATTTGGATTCAAGAATTATGTTATATGAATGGTAAAATAAATGTTTTTGCTATAGATTTTCAAGAACACATTGAATGGTTCCGATCTAATAGAAAAGTGATATAACTGAAATGTGATGCCATGGAAAACACATGATTAAGGTATATATAACCCTTAATATGTTCCTTATGTTATGATAATGTATTTTGGATAAATATATATGGGATATGAATAAGTGAATTGGATAGTACAGATTACCTTGGAACTAATTAAAGACATGTCAATAAGTAGTTCATACTATCATTGATAAAGTGTAAAACTTCTTGGATTTATGGAATTTATCCAGTAATTGTTGGAATAAGGAAGCATGCATCTTTTCAAAAAGGACTTATGGTAATTAAGGGAATATATCATGAGGGTATTCACATGATTGGAATGTGACAACAAAGTGTTACTTTGTGATATATGGGGATCAATGTTAAGTTAATTTCATGAATTTATTTCTAAAACATTGAATTTTTATTTTTTGGAAGGGTTATAAGGTTAAAAAATTATGGAAATTTTATGATAAACTTCAGATCAAGTTAGTAGGATTGATGTGTAATCTATATCTATGAGGATTTATGAATATTGGATAGCCTATTCAAACTACTTTGTATTGATGATAACTGTTGAGATGGAATATCATGGGTCTCATGATATGTTAGTACATCGGTATTGAAGAAATCACCTTCCTTTTTTGAGAAAGAGGTGAAGTGGATAAATGAACAACAAAGGGTCCCGTTTTCCTAAAATTTTGAAAGTATATCTTTTCATGAAAAATATTCAACTTTAAGAAAAAGGATCTTCAAGAAAAAAAATCCTAGTAACTTTGTTTTTGATGAATCAGATGGTCTATTTGGTCATTAAAGATTTAAGTATTTCTTATTGTTAACTTTCTCCTAACCATGTTCTCTATCACTCTCCATTAGAACATTATGGTAAGATTTCTCTTCCCTATCTAAGTTTTCCCTTCTCACTGATGTTCTCCTTTCTGGGAATCTCATTATGAGTTACTTTGGGTAACCATTATGGTTCTACCATTTCCTTTTTTAAAAATGTTTTAGTATACATTTTTACTATGTGGGTTTCTATGAAAGAAGCATTCAAGTATTAAACCTTTGATTACACAAACAAATTTCGAGGGTGAAATTCATTTTATGGGGGGTAGAATGTAACACCCCGAGATTTTTTGAAGTATTTGTTTCAAATAAATTAATTTTTATTGATGTCTTGAATTTCACCAATTCAAACATTAATTTCATAGGGCACTGAATTTTATTTCTCTACATGCAATACTGATTTGGTGTATGTTATACGCAACATTGAGTTTCTACGAAACATAATTTTTTTATAATTATTTAAATAAGATAATTATAAACTAGATGTTAAACATAGTAATATGAGTAGTAATAAAAACTTTTCATATATTATTTAATTTTTTTCAAATAAATAAAACATATTGATAATGAAATATATAATTTTAGGTAAAGTCTCTATATATTTTAAAATAATATTTTCTTAAAGGAATTGATTTTTATGTCCTTCTATGAACAATAGTAAAATTAATTTTAGACACTAATAGAAATTGAATTTGATAAAATGAAAATAATTTTTTAATTCATAATGTTGAAATTATCTTAGGGATATTTTTTGAGATTTTTCTGAGAAACATCATTTTTGGTTGAATAGTAAAAAATACCGCAATTTATTTAAAAACAACATTTTCATTTAAATAATGATTAGTGATAAATTATATTTTAAATTTGTTTTTAAATTCACAGAATCAATTATTAATATATTAATCCAATTTAGTTTATTGGAGTATTTTTAATATTGAAATTAGATATAAAATCTTATTGAAATTTTGAATATTTTTACTTTAAAAACCCACTTTCTCGCTATGTCTGTGGGATTAGTGTTAAACTTAATTTTACCAATTCTATAATATTAATTTTAAAAAATTTAAATAAAATGTTGTAATTATTATGATATTTTTAGTCTAATATTATCAACTTGAATTTAAAAATAATAATAGTGAAAGAGATTAAAATTAAGCGCAGCGATTAAGGTAAGATTAAGCTTAATTATGGACTAAACCTTAATCTTAAGAACCAAAATGACATGAAAACTTGTCCAAAAACCATTTTATTCTTATAATTAGACCATATACCATATTTATTATAATTTTATGCGTTATTTTCATATTATTAATTGGATGTTCCCTGTATAAAAGGTTAAGGAAAAAGACAAAAAATGATCTTTCCTTACCTTTAACATTTATAAAACATTGAGATATGTAAAAAAACATCATATTTTAGGTTATAGATACAATTTTGAAATATAAATGGTTTATTTTTATCAAAATAATTTATCAATAATTTTTAGATATGATTTAGTTACATAAAATGCTTACAAAACTCCAACGTAGTGATTATTTCTTTAATAATTAACTAAAATAAATAATATTATAAAGGTTAAAAGTGATGTGAATTGATTGAATTGTTGTATTTAATAATTCTCTATGATTAATATATAATTTTAAAAATCTTAAAAATTAATTTATTTTAATTAAAATATTATTTTGATATTTTAAAATTAAAATTTAATAAATAATGTCAAAATTGAAATTATTGTTATTTCACAATAAATGATATTCAATTAAATGATTTAAAATTAATAAAAATACTATATTATAAAAAGTTATTTTTAAGGGTTAAAAAATATTAAATATTTTCTATTAATGGAACAATTTATCTTTTATAATTAACATATTGACCCCGAGATTGTAAGAAAATTGTTAGCACGGTACGAGTTTAAGCAGTGTTTTGCACGTCACATGGACTTGTTTTAAAAATTAATTTCCAAAACACATGGGTTTTTTATTTCGTAAATTAGGTGTCATATTTATAATTCATCTTCTATATATTATATAATAAATCTCACTTTAATTTATTCTTAATGGTTAAATTTCTTAGGTTAGAAAGCCAAAATAATAAAATTGGGGAATTAAGAAGTTAAGGAACCAAATTATTAAAATGAACATATTTTTTGTGTGGTGTAGATTTGGTTAGAACATAATTTTACATTACTCCATTATTTTTCCATTTTTTGATGAACTTAAGGTAAAGGCTACCTCCCATTATTGAATACATTTTGGTATTTACAAGAGTGTTACTCCCCCTATACTATAAAAGGCAATCACTCTACCCCTTCCTCACACCTCTCAAGCCACATTGGTTTGTTGAAACTCTAAAAAAATAGTCTTCCAACATCCCTTAATTACTCATTGAAGACTCCCTTTGATATTTATTCATTCTCAAGAATCCTTTTGGCACAAACCAAAAGGAGTTACCCGATTAAGAGGCAATATCTTCCCTCAAACTCCTTCCTTTTATTTTCTTTCCCTACTCCCTCAAATATTTTTATTCCATGATTTTATTACAACACCAGTATCCTAAATAAACTATGATGTTTTTGGCTAATTGTTTTACCTAAACTTACACAAACCTCCATATAAAGTGTAAAGAACATTGTGTTTATGTATATGGAGAACTACCGCCTCACTAAGGGATGATTGTTCATTTTTACTTTACCGCCTCTCATGGTGGAAAATATGATGAAATATATATTTATATAAGTTATATATAATATTTATTATGTATTTAATTTTATGTAATTATTTTATATCACATATCTTTATACATTCAATTTTGTGCTAATACGATAATTTTGTTTTTGGATGTGTAGACTACCACCCCCTCAAAGCGATGTGATTTGTTCATACACTACATTGAATGTATTAAGGATGAATTTAGTAAATATATATTACATATATGATATAATAAATCTAATTTAATAAGGATATATATAAATATATACACATATATGTATTTTATTTTCTTTCTTTCAATATGAAAATTAAACAGAAATTGCGTTAATGCATACGTATGACCTACCATCTCCATGAATGGTGTATTTGGCTTCATACTTCTATATTATAAAAATTATTATAATAAAAATATAATGAATATAATTTATATTTATATCATGGTTTTAATTATGTAAATCAGGATATAATTATAACAACCAATTATATAAAAAATTAATACACATGCGAAGAACAGATCGAATATTACCCATAGTAAATCCTTAACATAGAATTGTTAACAAGAGGGTAATATAAAGTCATAATAAAACTATATATAATATTATAAGTAATAATATGTTTCTATGAAATATTTATAATAAATTTATATTAATTATAATGATGTTTTTTATGAGTATGAAGAGAGTCAAGACACTATGTAAGGGGGTTTCATCTCACTTTTTATTTCCGTGAGATACATGCTTTATTCACCATCCCATCATTTTGGGTGGTGTCCAAACTACCCATGGATGTAATCAATGATTATTATATTTAAATTTATGGGTATATAAATATCCATTATTTGAACTTTATTTCATGGGTTTTAAGTTTCAAAAGTTAACAAATCGATAAAATAGTATTTTTTCTCAATTTTTCTTCTTTGAGACTCATGTTTTGTTATGAGCCTAAATTCTTTTTGAGATGTATATAGTTCTATTTTATATTATATATCATGAATATCCATATTTTCATGTATTATAGGATTAATTTAATTTTCTTTAGTTACATGGAGAGTATGATCCCAGGTTACCAAGTGATAGGAGTTTATTGAAACAATCTCATCACATTTCAATATTGTTTATGTTTATGCTTCCTTTGATGAAATATTATAACCCATTTATCAAGAACATTCATGAATTTTAATGTCCTCTAGTTATTAATGATATATTAATGTATTTTTAGCATATTTCCACTCTTTGGTACATTATATAGTTAAGAAAGTGTTTTTAAGATATAATGAATTTACCCTCTCTTTGGTCGGAAACCTTTGTTTCTTCAAAACCTTGTTTTATAAAAAGGGTTTCCAATAATATTGTACCATTACCCTGTAATTGTTAAAAGGAATTTTTATCATTTTTGTATTTTAACAATTATTTCAAAGGAATATTCTTGTCTCTTTCGGAATGAGGCATTTTCCTAACCATTTTATCATAAAAAATGAATGTACTTTTTACCTTGTACAATGTGTACAGATTTACCTTCCATCATTTCTTTGAATCTTACATTATCTTTTTAAAAGTTTATTTTTTAAGAAATTTTTTTAAAAGTAATTTCCAAGGAAAATAATTTTCAACAAAGTTTCAATCTTATTCTATAAGTTTTCAAGGAAATTTTGTTTCAAAAAATATTCAATCCTTATTTATAAGTTTTCAAAGTATTTTAAAAGAAAGGGTTTTGAAAAAAAAATTCATGATTCTTTCATAGGTTTTAAAGTAAAAGGTTTTTAAAAAAAATTAAATATTATTTTATAATATTTTAAGGATTTTTTTTCAAAATGTGTTCAAGCATTGATTATAATTTTTCAAAGTATTTTCAAGAAAATGGTTTTCAAAACATTTTTAATATTTATTTATAAGTTTTCAAAGTGTTTTGAGAGAAAAATATTTTTAAAATATTTTCAATCTTATTTTATAAGTTTTCAAGTAAAAAGGTTTTCAAAACAATTTCAAGTCACATTTACAAGTTTCCAAGTTATTTTATAAGGAAATTATTTTTTAAATTGTTTTATGAATTAAAAACCCCATTTCAAATAAGAAAGCATATTTTCCTCAAGAAATGTTTTTGAAAGATATCTCAAAAGAAATACATATAATATGACATCTTTTGATGCTACTCATACAATTAGACAAAATTATTTAAAGGTTCCATTCATATTTTTGATATGAATGTGTTATGCTTAATGTCATGGTCTTTATGAAAAAGGGTTATCGTCCATGGGTTATATGTTTATGAAATTTGTTTCTCTTTCACGGGTTATGATTTTGGTGAAATTATTATGAAGCGTATATCTTTTTCCGCAGGTTTTGATATGTTTACATATTTATGATACCTATTTCATTTCATGGGTTATGATATGATTATTTATGATTTTGTGGCACATATATGTTTGATATCATTATGATATGGGTAGGACTTATATCTCCCTCCAATTAATTGGGTAAAGATTTGTATCTAATGAGATAAACAAGGTTGGAAAGAGAAATGAACTCAGTTAAATATTATAGGGATGGAATTATAAACAAAATCAGTTCAGTATTATATATTTGGAACAAGAAATGAACCCTTTTTATTATTATAGGGCTAGAACATGGAGTGAACTCAGATCAGTAATAGAGGGCTAGAATGGGGTGTGAACTCAGAATAATAAAGGACTTTTCCACCAAGATAGCCTTGGAAGTAATTCCTTGAATACTATGGAAATCATTATTATATGATTATGTGTCATCCACAATTCCATGTTTTATTCATATGTTATGATTTCATGGATTTAATTCATTATTTTATTATGATTCATTTATTATGAACTTAAAATCTTTATATTGATCTCTGATATGTAGGGTATGATCTTAAAATGTTATGATCAAATTCCATATGATTTTGTTCAAGTTATGCTTAAGCATTTACATTATTTACCCATACTGGGCATATGAGCTCACCGCTTTCTTTTTTTTTACTTTCTCCAAGTTATAAGAATGGTTTTAGGTAGAATTAATAAAGGTGGAGATATTTATGGGAGATGTTGTAGATCTTTCACCAGGATAGAAGATTGTTGTTTCTAAGTTTCCAAAGACACTAAACTATTATGGTCATTGAGCATGTATTTTTTTAATGTATTTAATATTCATCTAAAATGATTTACTATAAATGTATGTTATGACTGGTTCAGTATATAGGATATTTTTTTTGCAACTATATGAATTGGGTTAACCCATTGTGAATCTGAAATGGGATATATAATCCTAGAATCCAAGATCTTCTCCATATCCTTATTTACAACCTCCATCAATGTGGAATTCATCCTCCTTTGGGGTTTTCTGATAGGTTTGGAATCTCCCTAAAGAATAATTATATGTGATAATATTTTTGGTTTTATTCCTGGGATATCACCTAATATCCAACCTATTTCTTAGACATTCTCCCTAAAAATATCAATAAATTATTTTTCTTAGGTTTCATATATATCATTACCAATTATCCCTGGTGATTTCTCTCCATCCCTAAGGTACACATATTTAAATTAAATGGGGAGTGGTTTTAATTCTAAATTTAGGGGCTTCTTAAGGGATTAAATTAAACAAAGGTTAACCACTTCCAAAGGTTGGACCTCCTCACACAAGAATTCAAATAATATTCTTCATCACTTAACAAAGCGTCAATGAAATATGACTTTAATTATTCTTCCCACATGAAATAAAAATCTCCAGTGTGTTAGGTATTCACATGTTGAGTGATATTTTTAAGGTAAAAATTTTATCCTAAGGCTAATAATTCATGTAACATACCTGATTATTCAATTGGTTCAGTACCAACTTCATGGGAGAGTGCAAAGAGTGAGTGATCATCTGATGGCTGCATCATGGATTCAAAATTATTGATATGGACAGTGTTGTCTCCAAAATCCATAGTGAGTGTCCCTTCATGGACATTGATTATGGTTTTGTACATTTTCAAGAAATGTATCCCCAAAATTATGTGTGAGTGTGATAAGTTCCTATATTCTTCCATATTCAGCACATAGAAGTCAGGTGATAAAAATAGATCTTTATCATTCACAAGGACATCCTCCAGAACTCCTAGTAAAACTCTAGATCTTTTTTAAAGTTATGCCACTAATCTTATGGGATTCAAGTCTCCCATATACAAAGAATTTTATACTAAGTGAAAAAATAAATTAATTAAATCACCAATATCACACAAATAAATAGTGAAACTTTTATAACCAATGGTTAATGGAATGGAAAATATCCCTGAATCTTGGAATTTAGTTGGAAAATATGGTGTGATAAGGGCTGAGATGCTTATTACCAACTTGATCCTCTCATTAACATGAAGTATCCTCTTCTTGGTTCATATATACTTCAATATATTAGCATACTTTGTAATTTTTTTGAGCACTTCAAGTAGGGGGATATTAATTTCCACTTTCTGGAATGTGTACAAAATTTCATTTTGAAGCACTTCTTCTAGAAATCCCTTTGATTAAATCATCCTTGATGGATATAGTGGGGGAAGCCGTTTTTATCCCTTTTTTTCTTTTAAATGGTGTTTCTTTTCTCTTACTCCTTGTATTATCCTTCTCTTCCTCCTCTTTCATTTCTTCTTCTTATTGAATTTTAAAAGAATTTTCAGAATTTTAAACATCATTATCACTTAGCTCAGGTGGTCTTATTTCAGGTTCATGGGTTTTTGTTAGTGATAGTTCAATTAAACTTCCTATTATTATCATTATTAAATTTTATTTTGGGTATGTCATTGTTTGGGAAGGGAGTTTTACTCAGTTTTTGGATAGTATTTCAATAAGACATCCCATAGTATTTTACATCTTATCAAACTCATCCTTTTGGTCCCCAACCATGGATTTTAGATGTTGAACATGCGGTTGTGTGATTTTTTGTGGCTTATCATAGGGTCTTAGGAAATTGGGTGGTTTGTGGTATGAATTTTGGTTATAATATAGCTTTTGTTGAAATGGTGTTGGGTTTTGGAATTGTTGTGGAAACTGGGGTTGGTTTTGGAACTCATTTTGGTATGGAATCAAGCTTGATTCTGTTGATTTACAAATCTATATTGGACTTGGTTAGAATCTCTCCATTCCAAATTTTAGGGGAATATCCTCCGCTGAAAGGATATCACACAAGTTTCCATTCCCTATATTTCATCACATTGGTCAGTGAAATGATCAACTAATGAGCATAAATTGCATGCCTTAGTCAGTTATTGCTGGTCACCCACTTGTTTCAAGGATATTTGTCTCAAAAAAATAGTTAGACATTTAATCCTTGTTTATAGTAAGGGTTATGGATAAGAAGTTCTTACCCCATGTTTACCTCTTATGCTAGTACCTCTTGCACCAAACTATTGTGAGTTCTAAGAAATCTTCTCGATCAAGCCCTTGGATTCTTCTCATGAATTTTAAATCAGTGTGCCTTCAAATGATGCATATAAGAGGTTTCTTCAATTATCCATTAAAACTTCATAAAATAAGATAAGAAAGGGATTATCCTCAATTAATTTATGTGGATAGCTGGAACAAATTTTTTTAAATCTTTACCAGTACTCATAAAGGGTTTCTTTAGATGATGGTCTGATGGATAGATTTCTTTTCTCATGGTTATGCTTTTGGAGGTGTGGAAGAATATTTGCATGAATCATCTCACTAAGTCATTCCAATAATACACATATCCTGGTTTTAGACCATAAAACTATTATTTGGTAGCTTTTTCTAATGAAAATAGGAATTCCTTCCACTTTACCTGCTCCCTAGCTACTCCTTAGGTTCTGAATGTAGAAAAGACATATTTGAACTCTTTAATATATTTCTTTGGGTATTCACCTTCTAAGCCATGAAATTTTGGAAGTAGTGGTATCATGTTAGGTTTAATATCAAATTGATTTTGCAACTCTTTCATAACAAGTTCATTGTTTTTATTTAGAAATTGTGGTCCACAGATGTCTATAAGGGTTTGGTTCTGATTTCCAACAATGATGACAGGCTCAGAGTGTACACTTAAAGTTTTAATCGAGCCTTCAAGATAAATTTCCTCAAATTAATTTTGAAAATTAAGGTTTATATGTCTATTAAAAAATGTTCTTTAAATTTTAGGATCTAGGGAAAAGGGATAGTGTTTGAGGTTCTAGTCATGAAATTTTGAAGAGAGAATAAAGTAGGGGAAAAAGATTGTTAGAACCACCTCCCCTACAACAGTGCCAATTATTGACACATGTCCATAATGGGGTGTGACAAAAAGAAATATTTAATAGGTTAAAATTCAGTAAACTGGTTAAACTAGGTTTTATCTAAAGACGAGTTCACACTAATTATGTTTGTCACTTGAAATTAGAGAATGAAGTAAAAGTTATTTTTATAATTGTTTGATTTTAAAATAAATGAAAGAAATTAAAATGAATTTTGAGTAGATATTGATTAAGAGAGTGACGTGGTTAGGGTATGATCAATATTTTCAATGTCAGCATGGTTGTAAAAAACAATTTCCCTCTCTTCCTATTGAATAATAAATAAAATACTCCTCGATCGAGTTGTCAATAACCTTTGGTTGAAGGAAGCAATAGAAACCACTCCTATGTTCTTGAAAATTAATAAAAGATTCTAAAAAAACTAAGGCAAGTCACAATCGTGAATATTTTCTCCTTATAAATCTATAAACATTCACTAATTTTAGACACATTCATATTATTTCTAAATAATCACTACCTAATACAATATGCTCGATCGAGACAAATTGCACTTGGCAGAGGAAGTTTAAAGATCTTCAACCAAAGATATTAAAAATGAAATTCACCAAACCCTAAATACAATATCATTAATAGAATTTGGAAAAACTAAAAATAGAAATATTTTAATAGAAAAATATATTTTTGAATCAAATCACAAGACTCTAACATTACATAAGGAAAAATCTAGCTTCCCTAATCACTAAAAAGTTTTACCCCTCCATGTGAAGGGTAAGAGAGTTGAAGGGGGAAAATAGAGAATTATAAAACTAATTATGGAAAAGGTAGAAAATAAATAGTTCTTAAATATTATGATCCTCAAGAATATCTCCTCCTTCTCATTCTACAACCCCCTTGAAAGTAAGTTGACACACCTATTTATAGGGTTGAGGGGTGAAAAAATTTCTCTCTTAATTCTATCCTTTGAAAGTTTGAGATTATTTTGCAGAATAAATTTCCAAATATAAGGAATTTTTATTCCTCAAAGTTTTTTCTATTATATTTTATATGCTTCCTCCAAATATCATCTTATTTGGAATAGTTTCAAAAGAATATACTCAAATTACTAAACAAAACTTTTTATGGCTCAGGAGACTCCTCAACTCCCTATAATTTTCCACCTTAAATGGATGCATTAATGAACTAAATTCTCTATGAAATTTAATTTGAACATGAGAGTGAGCGATCTGTTTCCAATACATCTATAATAACCACATTTGGTTATCTTTAGGTTGAGATATTCTTTAATTACTGAGGTGGGGTTCATTTTATCAACCATAAATAATTTTCTACTTTAGTTGTTTTTATGGGCCAGTGTGTTTTGAAATGGATCTGGGAAAAGAATAAAAAGTAAAATCTCATTAAAAATTGAATCATATAAAAAAATAATCACTTAAATTAGATCAAAATTGTTAATGTTACACTCAAAACACATAAGCTCCAAAAAACGATTTAATTTCCAAAATTAAATAATTTTCACAATTAAGCACAAGATTCATCAAAGATATTACAATGATGAAAATAATCTAAAATTTATTAATTTTAAGAGATTAAATCATTTAAAAAACATGAAAAATTATGAAAATATTATCACTATCAGATATCAAATTCCAAATCATGGAAAAAATAAATGTGAGGAAATGAGATCATGGCGAGAGAAACCTCTAGAAAAAGGTGGTAGAACTCACCTTGGATTACCATGGATTGATCACTACGAGATAGTGATAAATATCTATTTAATGTGGCTTACAATACTTCTAAAACCACTCCATGTTTCCTAGGTGTAGAGTTGAAGAAGTGGGAGAGAAGCCGGGTTTGGGGGTATCTAGGTATTTATAGACCCACTGAAAAACTAATGACCGCAACGCAATCCCTCAGACCACGACACAACACTATCTGACACAAGGAATTATATGGAACAACCTAAGGTACCACACTAAAAATACCCTCTATCAACGGTGGTTCTAATAATCTAGGTTATATCCTATAAAAGTTGATCAGGGGCCTATGACACAACCTTAGAAACCACACCGCAGAACCCCCTTCCCTAAGAAAGAAACCACACCACAATGTAGCCATGACACAACTACCCTTAAAAAGGTAGTAGCATTAAAATACACCATGAGATCCCTTACTCCATATCATGGATACACTATTCCCCATCCACCAATATTATGGTGGAATGTATACCTCCATATCACATCCATTCCACTTTTGGTAGTGGCTCCCCCAAAACACCTCAAACACTGTCCAAATCACCTGAAACCTCCTTCAGGTGCCTCCAAAACACAAAAATCACAAAAAAATGGATTTGATGATTTAGGACCCTAAATTATATACCTCTCAAACCATTATCATCCTCAACAATTCAATAATCAACCCATAGAGAAATGAAAGAAAAATGGGGTCGTCCAAATAGCCACTATGCATGATATCTCTCAAGGATCAGGCCATCATAGGAGCTCATTAACCTCAATTAGAGGAAGAAGTATAAAACCATTAAATAGAAACAATTATATTATGATCACTATACAAGGTTAGATACCTCTTAAATAATATAATGGGTACCAACAAACAAATAACAAGATGAAACCATCTCAAAAACCATAAAAAGTCAACAACCACAACTAGAGATGCAACAAAAGAAGAGATAAACAAAAAACATCTTAGGGTAATGAGTGTGTCTTTGTGAATACTATTATCAGTTAATCTCCTCCATAAAATTATTCCACAAAAGGACATGAACCAAGGTAATATTACACTCATGCAACACCTTCTCCTGGAAATCATGGATCTCCACAGGCCACTCATCGAAGGTTTCGCCATCATCAACATCAATATTTCCCCAATCAATGACATGAGATACGTCATGAAGATAATGATGAATATTTGATGGATGAAAAGCATAATGTATGTAGCTCATTTTTGGGGAAATATATATCTAAACTTCCATGACACCAATATGATCTAATACATAGAAAGACTCATCAAATCAAGGAGAAAGCTTACTCTCACGTCCAAACCTTTGCTTACCATGATGAGGAGTGAACTTTAGGAACATGATTTCTCCAAAATATAACTATAGAGGCCTCCTGTTATGATTAGTAGATGATTTTTGACAATTATTTGTTTCTTTAATTCTTTAAAAAATTACCTAAACCATCTCTATCATGTTCTTTGATAGCTCCGACCCAAGAATTGTTTACTCTCTGACCCTGGCCTAGTGCAATGGAGAACAATAAGGTTGTCTGTAAAAATATTCAAATGACCATTCCAATGGTGGAATGGAAACTATTATTGTAATAAAAATAAACCAAAGTAATATGAATCATCTAATAAACTCGAAAAAACATGACACAAGAACTCAACATGTCTTCAAGATTATGGATGGAATGATCTATCTGACCGTCTATCGATGGATGAAATGCAATTTTGAGGCATAAATGAGAGTAAAAACAATATTGGAGACCATTATAAACCATTAATGTAAAATAAGGTTCTTGATCCATTATAATCATCCTTGGGACTCTGTGGAGTGTCTCCACCACCTCTAGATACAACTTTGACAAAACCTCCATTGAGCTCCACTCGCTGCTCATTATAAAGTAGATAGATTTTGTTAAACAATACATTATTACCCATATAGAATCATAACCTATATGTGTTCGAGGTAAATTGGTAACAAATTCCATCTACTTATCCTTCCACTTCCACTGAAAAATATCTAATAGCTAGATAAAACCATTGGGAACACAATGATCGACCTTAATCTTTTGTCAAACCAAACATTGAGAAATAAACTCTACTACATCATGCTTATACCCATACCACAAAAACTAAAATTTCAAATCTTGGTACATCTATTAGAACTGGAAAAATTGTCCAAGAATGGAGAAAAATAATAGGACCCTGATCGAAAAGTGTATCTCATCTCACAAACTTCGATTTGACTAGTCATAAAGACCGAATGAAGTTACGGATCATAAGTTGTGGATGTTTTATTTCAGCTATCGAAAATGATTCACAGAGGTCCCATTCATGATGATTAGGTTGGGGAGGTCCCATTCATGGAGCTCAGGTCATGAAGGTAACGTTCATGGATGTCTGGGCATGGAGGTTCTTCTCATGACGATCCCAGTCTATGGAACTCCATCACAAACACTTAAAGTCCCAATGGTAACCTCTATGCAATGTCAATTCACAGTTGTTCAGTGCTTTACGAATATTTGAAGGGTTGATGGTAACCTTCACGATATTTCATTTGGACTCATGAATCCCCATCACTCATGAAACTCATAAATATTCATGAAATCCTCCAGTCATCATGAAACCCACAACCTATAAATACCCTTATCATGCATTCACTAAAAGGGGAGAGGGTATGAGGAGCTATGGCATTGCGCTATCAATTAAAAAATATCTAGATCATCATGAATTTGAATAACTCATTACCTTTTGGATTCAAAAGAACCTCAGCTCCATGAATCCCCAGCCTTCAAAAGACCATATGATTTGGGAATCCCCAACATTCATGAGACCATGTGATACGTGAAGCCCAAACCTTTGGGATACCCTGAGCTCTGTGAAGCCCCATATCTTATGAATATTCTACCTTCAATCCCGTTGGTCCATACCATGGGGGATGCGCCCCCACCCCCCACTTCAGATTAGTGTCAAGCTATGGTCTCAGGCCTCCAACACGATATTTTTGCTGCAGTCAATAACCCACTTGAAAAATCGAGAGTCACACCATCAATTTTTTGGGTCAAGGATATTTTGGGCTTCACATTATACAGCCCCAAATTCCACCCCATTTAATACCATGATTTGAGATACTCCACTACACTCCCTAAAATACCTTGAGTTGACCTACTACTGTTGGTCCATTTCCCATGCGACGTGTTGATATTCTCATCTTGGATTCCCCAAGTACATTGAGTCTAAACACTCCAAAAGAAACTCCTAAAACCCTTTTCACCAGACTCACATGCCATGTTGAGCTAGAAAGTTCCTCTCTTTCATAAGTCTATACCCTATCTATTTCTAGGCATCTTCCTCCTAGAAGTATTCACTACATGACATTAAGCTATAGAAAACCATATCCGAGAAACATAGGATGAATCCTATGAAAAACATGAGTTTCCTTATTTATCAAGCATAATATGTCTCAATTCATGATCATGAGATGACTCCCTCAGACCTCACTACATGGCATTAAACTGTATTATACCCTATGAAATTACAATAGGATGCCTCCTGTAAAAAACACGAGATTTATTATGTGTAAAGTGTAATATTCCTTATGTAATAACCATGAGATGACCACTGACTAGTAACCATGGGACTCCTCCTCTAGTGGAATCCCCAACCATATCCCTTGGACCATCAATAGGTCAGGATGCCCTCATGACCTAGCATAAAGAATAATGGATGGAAAACTCAATGCATAAGCCTCACACACCAAATCCTTCCACAAGATGTTAAATTGTAATATAACTACATGAAATGGAAATGGGATTCCCTCAAGATCAGACATGAGGAAGAAATGATGTGTAGATAAATGCATAATCCCCTTGAACTATGTCCTTTCACATGATGTTAAACTATAATCTTATTCCATACAAGGTTATGTGATTACTTCTTGACCTGCCATGAAGAGGACATGATGTGAATATTCCACACATAATCCTTATACAAACTATCGCTACTCCCACCAATGCTCGGTAAGATTCAATACATAAGCCCCATTCACATCATTACTATTTCATATCATCACCCTGGATGCTTCCATACATAAGCCCCAAAAATATCATCGCTACTCCTAGTAGAACATGGAAAGCTTCCATGCATAATCCCTGCACACCACATCCTTCCAAATGACATTAAACTGCAATATTACTCCATGAAATGGACATTGGATTCCCTCATGACCTGACATAAGGAATATATAATGGGTTTCTTCCATTCATAATCCTCACACACTACATCCTTCCACATGACATTAAACAATAAAATTACTCCATGTCTTGGGCATGGGATTCCCTCATGACCTAACATGAGGAAGAAAATATGGGAAGCTCTATGCATACACCCCACACACAGTTCCCTTTCACATTACAATAAAATATAATCTTAAACCATGAAATGGATATGGGTTTTCATCTTGACCTGACATGAGGAAATGATGGGCAGCTTCCACACATTAGCCCCATCAATACCATTTCTACACCTAGAAATTCCTGGGCAGCTTCCATGTGAAAGTACTTTTCACACAATTGTTGCTCCATAGAATCACATGGGATGATTCCATGCATGAGCCCTAACCACATCATTATTACCCCTAGAAACACATGGGAAACTTCCATGCATAATCTTTTCACACCACATCCTTCCACATGACATTAAACTGTAATATTACTCTATGAAATGGACATGGTATTCCCTTATGACCTTACACGAGGAAGACATAACTGGAATATTCCATTCATAATCCTTTCACACCATGTCCTTCTACGTGATGTGAAACAGTAATATTACTCCATGCAATGGACATGTGATTCCCTTATGACCTATCATAATGAAGATGAAACATGAAGCTTCCATGAATAATGTAAGAACTCGGGTTTTGAGCATGTGAGACTTCGAATTTTCATGATGTTATTCTAGAGCAGGACATTCAGACGACGTGCGATTCCGAGCCTCGGTATGGCCAGAATTAAATTTTAAGTGTGTTCACAATAGGCAGACCAAATAAATGGAATAATTCCTAAACAGTATCTTGGACGGGAAAACCGAGGTCACCGTTGAGTCCAGAGTGTTACATTTACACTATGAGGGGTGTAACTTTCACGGGCACGACACTTCTGTGGAAAACGCCATGAGGGGAATTTTCATAATTTTGCTTCCTCAGGCGTAAACTTTATAACTTATGAACAGAGGCTCGAATTAAAATTCTGATACCACCATTGTGCTCAGAACGTGGAATTTACCCTAGGTGCGGCTTAACCTTGACCCTGTCGAGAGTTCAGGTACGGGCCTACTGGTGGGTGTTTAAGTATTAATTAATTTTTTATAATTAATTTTTCCTAATTAAACACATCCACCCCCTCCTTATTCCCCCTTAAAATCTCCCTAGAAAAATCTCTCCCAACAAATTATCCACCTTCATCAAGATCCTCTCCCAACCTCTCCACGGTGGTTGCGGCTCCGGCGGATCATTTTTGAAGTGATGGGCTATGCCCCGTGAGGTAGGATCATTGCGCTTTAATTTTAAATTTTTGCAACTTCTTAGAACTCAAATTATAGTGTAGAAATTCTGTTTAGTTGTCAAGAAAGGTCCATAGAAGCGTAGGGTTCGATCCTAGCTTTCAAAATCTCTTTTCGGATCGAAAATCTGAGTCCCATGGCGTCCGAGGTGGCCCTGGGATGTTTTACGGCCAAAATCCATGTTTTCTGGTTATTCTAGGGCGGTCCGACGGCTTCGCACGGTGGTCCGGTGAGTCCAGGTGGTGGCGCAGCTCCTTAGCGGTCGGCGCCGGCAAGTGAGATAGTGGTCCGGTGCCTCGGTGGTCTTGGCGGCATCCTCAGGAGGTCGCGCGACTGGCTACAGGCGAGCGGTGCGGGCTCCCCAGGCGGCGTCGGTGGTGTATGCGGGAGGCCAGGGTCACCGACGACCAGCTTTGTCGGTCGGCGTGCAGTGGGAGACCGAGGTCTTCGTGACCCCAGGAGAGGACTGGGACCCACAAAGTGCGGGTCCCGTGGAAAATATCCAGACCATATTAAGCTGATCCGGGTGAAGCGGTGCGGCCCGCATAGTGAACCACGGGCTGCGGTGGACCGGGCGGCTGAGTTGTGGACCGCCGGTCTAAAGGGGTGAACTGGTCGAACCGGTCTGGCCCACCCCATCTCCGTCCATTGGCTTTAAAACGCCTCTAACTTGCAAACCGAGTGTCATATTTTTGTGTCGTCTAGGACGACGTGATCCTTGGATCAAGACGGAGGTTTTTAGATGGTCTCAGATATTGTTTTTCTCGAGATCGGGGCTCGGTGGCGCGACACGCCCATTAAGTGTTACTTAGCACCTCACCGGGATTTTTTTTTTCAGATGGCGTGAGCACATCCGGAATCTGTTCTAGGTGCTGTTAGTGGCGTTGTGACCCTGGAATCATGACGAAGTAGTCTAGGGTGGTTTCAGGCATTGAAGCCAGAGTTGAGGCATGGGCCCCACAAGCCGTCTTTTAAGCTGTGTGCAGTGTATTGCGACTTTTTCATCAAACATCCATTTGGGACGAATGAATAGTCGATTTGGCATGTTTTTCTAAGAGCATCGCGATGGCGCAGTTCACCTGACCTTCATTGGGACCAAGGTGTGTGCCTCAAGAGACACTGTATGGGCATAAAGCGGTGTTGAATAACTTTTTCGTCAGGTGTCTGCTTCAAACGAGTAAATAGTCTATCTCGCGTATTTTTCCACGAGGATTGAAACAACGTAATCTATTTGGGCGTGAAGAGCCTAATTCGAGATCTCATTAAATATGGAAACATGAAAGGGCATTGGTCGGAGGTTCCTTTGACACACTTTGAACAAACGCATGGTAGCGATGTTAGTGACACCCAGTGATGGCAAATGTAGTGCGGAGTTATCGGACAAGTTCTAGGTTTACCCTCCAGCGGGGCTGGGCAGTGGGTTACCCACAGGCATATTAGGGTTTACCCTCCAACGGGGCTGGGCAGTGGGTTACCTGTTGACCTTAGGGTTTACCCTCAAATGGGGCTGGGTAGTGGGTTAACCGTTAACCTTAGGGTTTACCCTCTAACGGGGTTGGGTAGTGGGTTACTCAACGAACTCTTAGGGTTTACACACCAGGTGGGATAGAAAGTGGGTTACTCAATGAGTTCTTTCATACTCATCCCTTTCTATGAGGTTAATCGGTGAATTTTCTTTGTGATTACCGGAGCGGGATCCTTGGTTGTACGGTTTAGCGATGAGACAACTTTGATGTGTGGGACATTTGGGCATCAATGATGGATATCCTTGGAACTATTGGCGACTTTTCCTGGGCTAAGCTTAGAGATGGAGATCCCCTTACACACTCGTTCGAGTTTCTTGTTGAGAATATATATATACACCCTACTTTTGTTCCTACTCCCTAGGTTCAGTTACTCTCCTTCTAGGAGGGATGAATACGTGCAGGGTATGCCACGTGCTTTCCATGTCTAGCTCATCTTGGTTGGATGAGTCTACTTCCTTTCTTTTTTTGGGTTGAGCTACACTCTCTCTATTGTACTCTTACACTATTATTTGTTCTGTCTACTGCTCACCATTTTAGTACCTCCTTTGTTTCTCCCTCAAGCTTTCAGGGCATCCTACTGAGTATCTTTATACTCACCTATGCTTTGGATTTTCCCTCACATGGTGTTCCCTTGTAGACGACGGATAGGTCAATCGAGACTATGGAGGAGCATAGAGGACACAGGAGATTGGGCTGCGTTCAGTGGTCGTAGTAGGAATTTCAGGTGTGAGACTCTCTAGCTGTTTAATTTTTTTTACTTGTTGCCGGGTTGTGGAACCTTTCTGGTTAGGCACATATTTTTCCCTTTACTGTTCAGTTTACTTGTCAGTCCACTTTTCATCACTTTACTTGTTCTATTTTTAGAGGTCTATGCATGCTTTTTGGTTGGGATATTGTAGTCCGTACTTTGGTTTCCTTTTTTACTATGCACTTCTACATTGAGTGGGCTTTTTGTGTGGGTACAGGTACATAAGAAAAGGCCTCCCCAAGATTTTTACACCTTTGGCGATTGTCGCCATCCCCTGGACTATGGAGGTGGGCTTTGGGTAGTTGCGGCTCGAGACCAGTAGGGTCGGGTCGAGAGAAAGTGGTATTAGAGGTGGTTCGTTCCTTGGGGCGTTGTTCGGACATCCCTAAAAAGGAATTTGTTGGGATTTAGGGAAATAATGTCGACGTGTCTCGAGAGCGGATCTCAGGATAGGGAGTCCAGTGATGGTATAGGCAGTCTGCGTATCCATTCACCAGGACCCTGATAACCCGTTTGTCGAATCGGCATGCTAAGACACTTGTTGCAGGGAATTTGAAACATGCATATGGTAGGATTGAGTCTTTGATTGTCCTTTTTGAGTCAGATCCCTTTGTTATTAATAATATATATATATATATATATATTCTCATCTGATCATGGTAATCCTTGATAATTTTTAGGATGCCCCCACGACAGCAGCCATCCAGGTTACCCACTCCAGTTCGTGATGATGACCTGGCGAGTGACAAGGCATCAGTTCAATGACCCTCATGTGATCCCCTTACACCCAGTGGATTAGCAGTATCTCCTCCATCTGGATAGCGGTAGTTAGTACCAGCAGCACAGGCCGAGGTTGAGCACAGGCTGAGTGCGCTTCAAGACTTCCATCTTCAGCGGCCGCAGAAGTTCCGTGGGGACCCGGATCCCCAGGCAGTGGATGACTGGCTAGAGTCTGTGGGCCAAATTTTTTAGGATGGTATGAACACCAGTGGACCAGATGGTATTTATAGCTATCAACCTTTTCCTTGGGATGACGGTGCATTAGTGGAGGTTGGTTATGCAGACCCACGACGAGTCGTCTCTCATGTGGGATAGCTTCTGGTAACTCTTCCGAGAGGAGTACACCCCCTATTGTTTAAACTCCATTTGGATTCAGAAGATTCTGGAGGTGAAGCAGGGGGGGGTGACCATGGTGCAGTACTCAACCCAGTTTACCAATCTGACATGCTACTCGTAGGATATGATCTGTGATAGTTACTTCTGGGCACAAAAGTTTAAGCAGGGTCTTTGCAGGGAGATCCACACTAATGTATTACCCCTATGCATCCCTACTAATGTTGGGGTGCTAGAGCGGGCGCCCATGACAGAGAGCATCTTGGCTGAGGGATGCCAGCTGGTAGGGCCTAGCAGTGGTTGCTTCAGAGCAAAGTCTTTGGTAACATGCTTGCGGTAGAGTATAGAGCCTTAGTCGAGGAGACCCTTCCGTGAGCAGACTCAGGTGCAGGGTCGTACACTGCAGTGGCGCAGTAGAGCACTGGGGAAGTCCGGAGAGAGTCGATTCTATTCTTGTGACGGACAAGGTCCCCTAGCATAGGATTTCCCGACTAGGCATATCGAGCAGCCGTGTCAGGTATTGGGCGCACCGCAACACCAGAGGTTGCGTCATGACCGAGGATCTTTTAGGTGAGGATAGGGTGGTCCTCAGGGAGGCGGCACAGGCAGAGCGGCAGGACCTAGAGGTGGGGGACAACGTTTCTAGGTCCTTACACCTCCACCACTGGGCGGCCCGCACCAGGCTTAGGGTTCTAGCGGTAGGGGCCACGGGCAGCTTCAGGCTATGGGTGTTCGTGACCCCCCAACACATGAGATGATCTGAGTTACACTTTTTGTTTACTCTACGCTTACTTCGGTACAAGTAGACACAGCTACCAACCACTCTTTCATATCGCTAATTTTGCTACGGGAGTTAGAGATCCCAGTAGAGGCACTGACACCTGCACTTATCCTTGAGGTTCTTACAGGAAGTGCCTCGTTAGTGACCTTTGTTTGCAGACGGTGAGAACTATCGTTCAGAGGAGAGAGTTTCACGTGGGACCTACTGGTCATCATGATAGAACCTTACGACATCATCTTGGGCATGGATTGGCTTTCTATGGTTCATGCCCAGATCTACTATCATCGC
The DNA here is from genome assembly GCA_963277665.1 of Viscum album. Lineage (NCBI taxonomy): Eukaryota > Viridiplantae > Streptophyta > Magnoliopsida > Santalales > Viscaceae > Viscum > Viscum album. The sequence continues at coordinate 1,776,754,466 of OY728143.1, read as the reverse complement.
AGACGAGTCAGATGCGTGCATCTTGACTGGACGATGTTCACCATTCTAGGTGAATGAGACCTCGTGGCAGAGTAGATGAGTAATCTGAGCAAGAGACCACGACCATTTTCTCACCACTTGGAAAGCATGGATCTCGGAGTAGCAGATGATACAGGAACCTAGTTACCTACCATTGTATAGGACTACATGGACGTCTTTCCCGAGGATGTCTCAGGACTATCTCTGAGCCGAGAAATGGAGTTATGCATTGACTTGCAGTCAGGTACTACCCCGATATCATGTGCGGCTTATCAGATGGCACCCACAGAGCTTCGAGAGCTATGAATTTAGTTGGATGACCTTCATGAGAAGTGATTCATCAAGCCCAGTGTGTCCCCCTGGGTAGCTCTGGTTTAGTTTGTGAAGAAGGCAGATGAAAGCCTATGGATTTGTCTGGATTATTGTCACCTGAATCAGGCCCTGATAAAGAAAAAGTACCCTTTTTACAAGGAGTTTCGTGGAAGACTTATCTAGGATTTCTAACTTTTAATTCATTGACACGGAAGGGACGACTATTCACCTAGACTGATCAGTTCCAGAAGGCCTTTGAGGATCTGAGGCAAAGGCTGACTAGTGCTCCAGTATTGAGGCTGCCAGAGGAGGGCATTGAGTTCGTGGTGTACTACAACACTTTAGGAGCTGGGCTCAGGTGTGTGATGATTCACCAATGGGAAGTGATTGCATATGGGTCGAGGCAGTTGAGGCCCCATGAGTAAAATTATGTGACTCACGATTTGGACCTGGAAGCAGTGGTCTTTTCCTTGAGGTTATGGAGACACTGCCTTCGGGGTGAGCATTTTTTTTGTCTACTCAGACCACCAGAGCCTCAAGTACATCTTCACTTAGAGGGATATGAATCTGAGGCAGAGGTGCTGACTAGAGTTTTTGTAGGACTATGATTTCGAGATAGTCTACATTCTAGGGAAGGGAAATGTAGTAGCAGATGCCCTTAGTAAGAACTCCTAGGATTGTCTAGTGCAGGAAGCTTCAGAGCAGTTGTATTCCTTACATCTAACCTTGGTGGAGTAGGAGGGTATGAATTTTCTGAAGTTGATGATGCTAACTCCTTCTCTTTTTGAGCGTGTGAGAGAGTCCCAGCTAGGGGATATCGACAGCGAGGTACTGCGTGATCAGATATTCACAGGCGATGCTCCCGATGGGTATTCCGAAGGAGGGAATCATGAGATCCTGTTCCAGGGGCAAGCTGTAGTACCAGTGGAGATGCGGGAGGAGGTGATGCGGGAATTCAACACTTCTCCCTTGGCTATACATCTCGGTGTGTGAAATATGTACATAGACCTTCAGTGGTAGTTTTAGTGGTCGGGCATGAAGCAGAGCATAGCTGAGTTCATTTCTCGGTGTCATACCTGTCAGCAGGTGAAGGCAGTGCATCAGGTTCCGGTAGGGTTGTTGTAGCCTCTTGATATCTCAGAGCGGAAGTTATATGGCATATCTATGGACTTCGTCATAGGGATTCCGTGCACAGTGAAGGGCCATGATTCCATTTGGGTGATATGGGACTGACTCACGAAGTCGGCGCACTTCCTTGCCATCAGGGATCGGAGATCGGTGGAGAGTCTAGGGCAGATGTACATTCAGAAGATCGTTTGCCTTCATGGAGTACCCTCGATGATCGTCTTTGACCGTGACGCGTGGTTTACATCGCGATTGTGGCGAGGCCTGCAGGAGGAATTTGGGACTCAGCTGCAGATGAGTATAGCTTTTTACCCCCAGATGGATGGGCAGACGGATCTCACTATCTAGGTGTTGGAGGATATGCATAGGGTGTGCGTGGTAGAATTTGGCTTAAGCTGGGAGGATCACTTTCCCTTGGTGGAGTTCACGTATAACAACAGTTACCACTCTACTATCAGCATGGAACCTTTTGAGGCCCTCTACTAGAGAGCCTACATGTCACCGTTGTGATGGAAGGAGGTTGGGAGACCTCCCTCGTGGGCCTAGAGTTGGTGTGAGCAACGACGGAGAAGGTGCATGTCATTCATGAGCGGATGAGGATGGCTCAGAGTAGACAGAAGTCCTACGCAGACCGTCGTTGTAGACCTTTGAAGTTCGAGCAGGGGACCATGTCTTTTTGAGAGTCTCCCCGCGGTGTGCAACACGGAGGTTCGGCCAGAGAGGCAAGCTATCTCTGAGGTTTATCAGGCCTTTTGAGATCGCATGCAGGGTTGGTGAGGTTTCCTATCATCTTGCTCTACCCCCACAACTGGAGAGGGTGCATGATGTTTTCCACGTGTCGCATATAAGAAAAAACATGCATGACCCCACACACGTCATCGACTGGGGAGAGCTGGGCATTGAGGATGGAGCCACCTTTGCAGAGCACCCGATGGCAATTGAGGACCAACAGGAGCAGACTCTGTGTGGAAAGACCATTCCTTAAGTTCAAGTGTTGTCACAGCATGAGAGGGTGCAGGAGAGGACCTAGGAATGGGAGAGCCATATGTGGGCCCAGTATCCCGAGTTTTTTTGTAGTTTTGTTTTTCAGGGCTGAAAATATTGAAGGAGGCAATGATGTAAGAACCCAGGTTTTGAGCTTGTGAGACTTTGAATTTTCTTGATGTTATTCCAGAGGAGGACGTTCAGATGGCGTGCGATTCCGAGCCCTAGTGTGGATGGAATTAAATTTTAAGTGCGTTCACACTAGTCATGCCAAATAAATAGAATAACTACTAAATGGAAGCTCGGATGGGAAAACTGAGGTCACCGTTGAGTCTGAAGCATGTCGTTTACCCTAAGAGGGGTGTAACTTTAATGGGCGCGACTCTTCTGCGGAAAACGCCACCAGGGGCATTTTCATAATTTAGCAGCCTCGGCCGTAAACTTTATAACATATAAATGGAGGCTCAGTTTAAGATTCCAAGACCATCATTACGCTCATAATGTGGACTTTATCCTAGGAACGGCTTAACCTCGACCCCGTCGAGAGTTCGGATATGGGCCTACTGGTGGGTGTTTAAGTATTAATTAATTTTTTTAATTAATTTTTCCTACTTAAACACATCCACCCCCCTTATCCCCCCTTACAATCTCCCTGGAAGGAGACCTCCCAACATAGGATCCACCTTCTTCAAGCTCCTCTCCCCACCTCTCCAAGGTGGTTGTGGCTCCGGCGGATCATTTGTGAAGTGATGGGCTACGCCCTGCGAGGTAGGATCATTGCACTTTCATTTTAAATCTGTGCAACTTCTTCGAACTCAAATTATAGCATCTAAATTATGTTTAATTTTCAAGCGAGGGCCATAGATGCGTAGGGTTAGATCTGAGCTTTCCAAGGCTCTTTTCGGATAAAAACTCCGAGTCCCGGGGCGTTCGGGGTGGGCCCGGGAAGTTCTCCATCCAAAACCCCTGTTTTCCGGCAGTTCCAGGGCGGTCCGGTAGCCCCGCATGATGGTCTGGTGAGTCCAGGTAGCAGCGTGGCTCCTCGATGGTCAGTGAAAGCGTGCGGGATGGCGGCCCAACACCTCAGCGGTCCAGGCAGCGTCCTCAGGCGGTGGCGCGGTCGGCTACAGGTGAGCAGCGCAGGCTCTGAAGGCGGCATCAGCAGTGCATGTGAGAGGCTAGGGGTGCGGGTCGGCCGACTTTACCGGCAGCGTACAGTGGGAGATCAGGGTCTTCGTGACCCTGAGAGCAGACTGGGACCCACGAAGTGCAAGTCCCGTGGAAAAGAGTCGGATCGGCTTAATCCGGTCCGAGTGAAGCGGTGCGACCCGCGTGGTGAACCGCATGCCACTGTGGAATAGGCGGTCTGAGCGACGGAGCCACGGACCGCCGGTCTAAAGGGGTGGACCGGCCTAACCGGTTTGGCCCACCCCGTCTTCATCCATTGGTGTTAAAACACCCCTAACTGGAAAACCGAGTTTCAGATTCACATTTCGTCTATGGTGACGTGATCCTCAGATCGAGACAGAGGTTTTGAGATGGTCTCTGGGATTTTTTTCCTAAGACAGGGGCTCGGTGGCACGACACACCCGTTAAGTGTTATTAAGTGTCTCGCTGTGATTCTTCTTTAGGATGGAATGAGAACATACGAAGTCCGTTCTAGGGACCTTCATCAGTGTTGTGACCCTAGCGTTATGACGAAGTAGTCCAGGGTGGTTTCAGGTGTTGCAGATGGAGTTGAGGCATGGGCCCCAAGGGCCGTCTTTTAAGTTGTGTGCAGCGTATTGCAAATTTTTCATCAGACGTCTGTTCGGGGAAAATGAATAGTAGATTTGGCATGTTTTTCTGAGAGCATCACGATTGCGCAATTCGCCCACCCTTTTTCGGGACCGAGGTGTGGGCCTCATGAGACGCTATATTGGCATAAAGAGGTGTTGAATAACTTTTTCATCGGGTGCTGGCTTCAAGCGAGTAAATAGTCTATATCACATGTTTTTCCATGAGGATTACAATGATTTAATCTGTTTGGGAGTGTAGATCCTAATTTGAGATCTCATTAAATGTGGAAAAATGAATGGGCATTGGTCGGAGGTTCCTTTGATGCACTGTGAACCAACACAGGATATCGATGTTAGTGACATACAATGATGGCACAAGTAGTGCGGAGTTATCAGACCAGTTCCTGGTTTACCCTCCAGCGGGGCTGGGCAGTGGGTTACCCACCGGTGTATTAGGATTTACCCTCCAGTGGGGATGGGTAGTGGGTTACCCGTTGACCTTAGGGTTTACCCTCCAGAGGGGCTGGGCAGTGGGTTACCCGTTCACCTTAGTGTTTACCCTCTAGCGAGGCTGGGCAGTGGGTTACCCGACAACCTCTTAGGGTTTACCCACCAACTGGGATGGGCAGTGGGTTACCCGATGACTTCTTTCAGACTCATCCAATTCTATGAGGCTAGTCAGTTACTTTTCTTCGTGATTACTAGAGCGGGACCCTTGGTTGTACGGTTCAATGATGAGACAACTTTGATGTGTGGGACATTTGGGCATTGGTGATGGATATCCTTGGAACTATTGGTGACTTTTCCTAGGCTGAGCTTAGATATGGAGATCCCATTACACACTCGTTCGGGTTTCTTGTTGAGCATATATATATATACACCCTACTTTTGTTCCCAGTCCCTGGGTTTAGTTACTCTCCTTCTAGGAGGGGTGAAGACGCGCAGGGTATGCCATGTGCTTTCTGTGTCTAGCTACTCTTGGTTGGACGAGTCTACTTCCTTTCTTTTGTTGGGTTGAGCTGCACTCTCTCTATTGTACTCTTACATTGTTCTTTTTTTCTGTCTACTACTCACCATTTTAGTACCTCCTTTGTTGCTCCCTCGAGCTTTCAGGGCATACTTCTGAGTATCTTTATACTCACCCCTACTTGGGGTTTTCCCACACTTGGTGTGCCCTTGCAGACGACAGACAGGTCGATCAAGACTACAAAGGATCATATAGGACACAGGAGCTTGGACTGCGTTCAGTAGTCATAATAGGACTTTCAGGTGTGTGACTCTCCAACTGTTTACTTTCATTTACCTATTGTCGGGTTGTGTCACCTTTCTGGTTGGGCGCGTTTTTTCCCTTTACTGTTCAGTTTACATGTTAGTACACTTTTCAGCACATTACTTAATCTATTTTTAGAGGTCGATGCATGCTTTTTGGTTGGGATATTATAGTCTGTACTTCGGTTTTCTTTATACTCTGCACTTCTGCATTTAGTGGGCTGTGTGTGTGGGTACATGTACTTAGGAAAAGGCCTCCCCGAGATTGTTATACCTTCGATGGTTGTCACGAGTCCCTGGCCTATGTAGGCTGGCTTGGGGTAGTTACGGCTCGAGACCGGTAGGGTCGGGTCATGACACATAATCCCTACGCATAACATCTTTCCACATAATGCTAAATTGTAATATTACTCCATGCAATGGACATGGAATTCCCTCATGACCTTAAAATTCAGCATCGAACTAGGTGAATTTTGATCCTTGTCTCTTAAACGGTGTTTGTAGGACACCTCCCTAATGTTTAATATGGAAATTCAAACCTGGTGTTATAACACCCCTCTAAGGGACACACCTCTTGGATTTTCCTCAAAATGGAATACCTCATCAATCACTCTCGATCTTCCACCAAATTATGTTCTGATATGTCACTCCGGATCTGCTTCCAATGGGTGTTATGATCAATCACTCCGGGTCTTACTCCAAATGGTATTTTGCTTCATCACTCAGGGTTCACCTCCAAAGATAATTTTGATCCAAACATAGGTGTGACATATTCCCTCCTAGGGACACACCTCTCAGATCTGCCTCCAAAGGGCGTATATGATCCGTCACTTTAAATCCTCTTCCAAAGGGAATTCTAGTCCATCATTCTAGGTCGTCCTCCAAAGGGTGTTTACATCCATCACTCTGGGTCCACCTCCAAAGGGTGTTCTTATTTGAACTTAGACGTGACTTTTTCCATCCTAAGGACATACATCCTAG